>CAJQUW010006065.1:0-747533 GCA_907163375.1 Prostheceraeus crozeri | reverse complement strand
AATTTTAATATTACAGTGCTGTTCGAAAAATTAGCAACTTTTTATTAAAAAGTTGTAAAAACAATTGTTTAGATAGAAACTTTATTAAAATACAATATTATCAAAGATGTCAGCGCAAAATGTCTTACAGAAACATACAAGGATACAATCTCACACAAGATTAGGGTCTTGCCTAGTATTTTGAGGGACGACCGTGATTTTTGAGTACTTGACCAATGCGTTTTGGCATACTTGTAGCCAACTTCAACAAGGTCCGTTCAGTAATTTCATGGTTCCAGACGCGAATAATCGCAGCAAGTAACTCACTTTTTGTTCTGGGTCGATGTGCGTTGACTCTCACTTTCAATATCTTCCACAGATTTTCAACAGGGTTCAGATCGGGCTGCTCGAAGGCCACGGCAAGGACGTTATTCCATGAGATGCTTTGAATTGCGTCGTTACTTTTGATCTGTGGGCGGGAGCCGAGTCGTCTTGGAAGATCATATCGCCGTTGAAAAATCGAGTTTGATAAGGTAAAACTCGAGTTCGAAGTATTTTCATATACTCCTGAGAGTTAACAGTCTTTTCACACAAATGAAGGTAGCCAATCTTCCTCGCACTAAATCCTGACCAGATCATGACGCTTTGAGGATGTTTCACTGTTGGCATTTCGCAGAAGGGTTTGGAGAATTCCGACGAATATCTTCTCACGCGCGTATTTCCAGAGTGGTAGCTGATCTCCATTCTCGACTCATCCGAGAAAAAGACATTTTTCCATTGTTCCTCACTCCAGTTTTTATGAAGCTTGCACCAATTGATCCTTGCGAGACGTTGCTTCTTTGTAAGAAATGGCTTTCTGACCATACGACGAGAAATGAGTCCAACAGAAATAAGACGCTTGCGAATGGTAGATGATGAAACAGTAACTCCTGTTGATTCTTGCCACTCACGACGAAGTTCCAGTGACGAATATTGACGATTTGCAAGACATAGTCGTTTTAATACGCGATCTTGTCTTAAAGTCGATTTTCTCTTTCTACCCGAATTCTTTCTTGATTAGTTTTTACCATTCAGATATCGGCTCACGGTAGACTTGTTAATTTTCAACTTGGTTGCGATGTAACACTGTTTATAGCCTTCATCGTAGAGAGCGTCAATAACTGCTTTCTGCTGTTGAGTAAGATCGCGTTTTCTACCCATCGAAGTTGTTGAGAGACTAATGTTGAATGCAACTGAGTATCATGTGTTCTATTATAATGCCAATTCAAATTCAAGATCGATATCAATGGTTATAGTGACACACATGATGTATGGAATAGAATAGATATCTACTATGAATAGAAACTTCACTTATGACAAAATACTCAAAGAGATTATGGCAAATCATAGCAGTAAAAAATCGATAAGTTGCTAATAACGACGCAATTCAAAGCATCTCATGGAATAACGTCCTTGCCGTGGCCTTCGAGCAGCCCCGATCTGAACCCTGTTGAAAATCTGTGGAAGATATTGAAAGTGAGAGTCAACGCACATCGACCCAGAACAAAAAGTGAGTTACTTGCTGCGATTATTCGCGTCTGGAACCATGAAATTACTGAACGGACCTTGTTGAAGTTGGCTACAAGTATGCCAAAACGCATTGGTCAAGTACTCAAAAATCACGGTCGTCCCTCAAAATACTAAGCAAGACACTAATCTTGTGTGAGATTGTATCCTTGTATGTTTCTGTAAGACATTTGCGCTGACATCTTTGATAATATTGTATTTTAATAAAGTTTCTATCTAAACAATTGTTTTTACAACTTTTTAATAAAAAGTTGCTAATTTTTCGAACAGCACTGTACTTTCTTTAAATTTAAAATCTGCTGTAATTAAAAATAAACATCAGATAAAAATGTTAAAAGAACAATTAGAAGATGAAATAGAAAAACTTCCTGAAAGAATTAAAAAAAATTTAAAGCAGTTACAAACTACTCGTACATTCCAAAAAAGTGTTGATGAATTCAGTTCTAAAATTACTCAACAAATGAAAAAGATGAATAGAATAATAAATGAAGTAAACTCGCTTAATCAAAAAGTTGATAAAATGAAAACTCTTAAAATCAATTTAGAAAATGAATTAAAGAAAAATTTACAAGAAAACTCTAAAGAAAATAAAGAACAGTTAGATTCTGTTAAAAGACAATTAGATGTTCTTAAAATTAAGTTAAATGCTCTTAAAACGGCGTTGAAGATTAATCAGCAGAAAATGCAAGTTAATAGAAAAGAAATTAAAGTACATCACACGCTGCTTGACGCAATAGATAAAGTGCAACAGTCAATTAATAAAGTTATCTCGAAGTTGTTGTCCATTCACAAACGTAAATCTCGATCGACGAAGTCTTGGGTTTCTAACCTATCGGAGCGAAGCTCCTCGAGGCTTTAGCCGATCGGACCAAAGGTCCTCAGGTTACTGACCAATCCTAAACGTGAATCTTAGCGCAAATATTAACGGAAATATTTTTTCCCAAAAGTCAAATTTAATCCTAAAAAATGCCTATAATTTATAAACACAATCTTAAACATTTTGCTTCAAATCAAAGAATTGCTCATGAACAACGTATGAATCCTGTTTATCATTATGATAATAGAGAAACAGTTCACACGGAAGGAGCTGGCATCTTTTCTGGTATTGGAAGTATCGTTAACTTAATTAAAAATAATAAAGATTTGATTACATCTGCTGCAAAAGGAGCAGCTGCTATAGGTAGTACAGCTAGTGCAATATCAAATGCTGTCAAGTCTCAAAACGAATTAAAACAACTAGAAGCTATTCGTAAATTTAGAAATGATTCCGAAGAACTAAAAAATTTAAAAAAACTTTCAGAGGAAAAAAACATAAAATTGCTAACATAGCTGTTGGGGAAACCTTGAGGAGCGGAGCTCCGTCTGTTAGTAAACATAAAAAGAAATCAGGCGTAGCCATAAAACGTTCAATTGAAGAAATAAGAGGAAATGGCGTGAGTAGCAACCTTCGGTCTAACCAGCAAAGCTGTAGCGGAGCTGGTCTAGCAAAATTCTAAAATTATGTTTTTTAGTAAAATTTTTTTAGTAAAATTTTTTTTAGTAAAATTTTTTTAGTAAAATTTTTTTTAGTAAAATTTTTTAGCAAAATTTTCTTAGCAAAATTTTTTTAGTAAAATTATTTTAGTAAAATTATTTTAGCAGAATTTTTTCTGTGTGTGAGAAAAACAAAAAGTCAAATTATTTTTTATAAAAATGTCTTCGCTTATCGAAAATAAATTTAGATTAGACGATCCTCCGTTCGTCAGTTGCAATCAAAAAAAGAATGACTATATAAGAATTGCTATGAATCCCGGATCTTCCAGTAGAGTAAATACTGGAGGAGATTTAATTTTTGAAGTTGATAATCAGCAGAGTTATTTATATTTACCTGGTTCCTTTTTACACTGTGAATATTCTTTATATAGTGATGCTAATTTTACAACACCATTACCAGATACCGATAATATTGCATTAGAGAATAATTTTTTTCCAAGATTATTTACACAAATGCGTTTAGATGTTGCAACTCAAAATATAGAAACAATAAGTGATTCTCCAGGTGTAATTGATACAATGCTTAGATTTATAACAATTGATGAAAATAATAAAAAGTATGAAATCGAAGGTTGGTTTCCTGATACTAATGATGGTATAATTGTTGATGATTTAACTCACGCTGGAACAGATTCAGCAGGAATTGCGAAAGATGTAGAAAATATTGCAAAACATTTAAATAAAACAAACAATAGTGCATATAAAGAAAGACGTGAATTTAACAAGAAAAGTAAACAGACAGTTAATTGGTCATTGTCTCCATTATTCGGATATTTAGATTATGACAAAATATCATATCAATTAAAATTTAAATTAATAATTCATCGTACAGCAAATAATGAATTAATCTTTTTTGGTAAGACTGGAAAAAAAGCATATTTAAAAATTGATAGACTTGAATGGTGGATAAATCATATTACTCCTAGTTTAGAGATTGAAACAGCTATTGCAAAAAGATTAAATACTAACAAACCAATTCCAGTAAATTTTCTAAAGCGTACTGCTAGTTCAGTAACTTTTTCCGAACAAAGATTTAACTGGCATTTTACTAGAACTGCGAATACTCCAAGATATTTATTGCTAACTTTTCAAAGAAATAATTCTCCAAGTTTTGATAAGAACAACAATCTTTTCCATATTAATACAATTCGAAGTTTACAAGTTTCATTAAATCAAACCCGATATCCAATTGATCCATTAAGATTCGATGATACCAATAATCAATTTATGGAAGGATATGATTCTTATCGAAATCTTTGTATAGAATTTGGAGTTGAACCACAATTAACTCCTGGAGATTGGAGACATTTATATCCTGTTTTCTGTTTCGATTTAAGTGCACAATCTGAAGATATTATCAAGACTGGTTGTGATGTAACAATTAATATTGAAAAGAAAGATTCCACAACTTCATTGATGGCTTATGGTTTATTGCTAGAAGATGTAAAATATTCTATTGAAATTCTTAATGGAAAGATGGCTAGGATAGGCTAAAGCCCAAGACTTCGTCGATTAATTAATTTTTTTTGATAACTTAAAATTTTGATAACTAGAATAGATTAAAAATTCTTAACTTAAAAATTTTTCGTAACTAGAATAGATTAAAATTTTTTTTGGTAACTTAAAATTTATTCATAACTAGAATAGATTTAAAATTTTTGGTAACTTAAAATTTTTTCATAACTAGAATAGATTAAAAATTCTTAACTTAAAAATTTATTCATAACTAGAATAGATTTAAAATTTTTGGTAACTTAAAATTTTTTTATTAAAAATGTCGCCAGCGAAAAGTAATAATAATAAAACTGTTGAATTAAAATTACGTAATATTGTTGACAAAAATACCCCTAAAACTATTACGATTAATAAAAAAAGTATTACATAAGTAAACCAATGATAGAGAATATTCAATTACAAGAAAAAAAGAATGGCGGGATTCTCCCATTAATTCAACTAATAATAGGTGGCATAGCAGCTGCAGGAAGTGTTGCAGGCGGGACAGCTGGTATTGTCCAAGCAGTAAATAAAAATAAATCAGAGAAGGCAGCATTAGAAGAACAAAAACGTCATAATAGAGAGTTAGAGAAAGTTGCTAGGGGTGACGGAATAGTAGATAATTTTATTAGTAAATTAAAATTAGTTGATGAAGGAAAACGAGTTCTTAAAAATATTCTCCACAATGTTGATGATTTAATTGAAATGAAAGAAACAAAAAGATGGTTCTGGAATATATCTAAGTCCTAGTATGATTCGCTAATAACCTCAGGACCTTTGGTCCGATCCGGTAAAACATTTATTTTATCTTTAAAATTTTTTTATCTTTAAAAATGAATTCTACAAATTCCGAAAATTTAATTAAATTAAAAATTGCTAATTTAGATTTATTGAATTATCTATTGAACAAAAATAAAAACTCAAACTGTCAGCATATTGGAGGTGACATACAAAAAACATTAGAAAACTTTCCTGGATTTATTTGGAGTAAATATTCGAAAGAAAAACATCTTCCCGGTCATTCATATACTGGTCCAGGAACTCGATTAGATATAAGACTAGATGAGAATAATAATCCGAAACCAGGTGAAGAACCAATAAATAGAGTAGATGCCGCAGCTTACAGGCATGATTTAGCTTATCGAAATCATGATCTAAGTTCTCGACATGCAGCTGATAAGAAGATGATTCAAGAATTAGATAGTATTCAAAATCCAACATTTAGAGAAAAAATTGAAAGAATGTTTGTTAAGAAAGCTTTACAAGCTAAAATATTATTCGGCCAGGGTTTAAATGAAACGACAGCAAAGCTGTCTGAGAGCAACGCTCGAACCTACGCGTCTGAAATTCATAGGGAATACAGAAGGCCTAAATATTTATTGAAAGTAAAAGTATTTAATAAAGATGATATTTGGAGTGCTGATCTTATTCATATGCCGAATGAAAAAGATTATAAATACGCATTGACCGTTATAGATTTATATACACGATACGCTTGGGTAAAGCCTTTAAAAAATAAAAGTGGTCTATCAGTTAAATATGCGTTTGAAGAAATCTTTAAAGAAAGTAAGAGAAAGCCAAAAAAATTGTTTGTTGATAAAGGGTCAGAATTTTATAACCGAAACTTTGAGCCACTATTTGAAACTGTTTATTCAACTGAAAATGCAGGGAAGGCCATAGTGATAGAAAGATTCAATCGATCATTAAAAAATAAAATTTTCAAAAAATTTACTGAGCGAGAAAATCACAGATGGTTGAAGATATTACCAGGAGTTGTAGAAGAGTACAATAATAAAGTTCATTCAGGTATTGAAGAAACCTCAAAGAATGCTTCTGACGACCCTGATTTGATACGAAAGAAAATATTCGAAAATAATTATTCGAATGAGAGTAATCCGAATTTGCAGAAACTTAAGCCGAAATTTAAAATTGGAGATAGAGTTAGAATATTTAAATATAAGAATAAATTTGAAAAAGGCTTCGTCGGATACTGGACTAAAGAAATATTTGAAGTTTCTAAAATAAATCAAAGTTATCCGATTACTTACGAAATCAAAGATTTAGATGATGAAGATATCAGAGGCCGATTTTATCAAAATGAATTACAACGAAGTGATTTTTAATTATCATTATTATTATTCAATTCTAGCATAATATCAAGAAATGCTACTCCTTCTTGCAATTTAAATAAAACATAAAGACATAATTGACCACAATAAGTTGTTCCCGGTTTTTGAATTTGAAATGTATTATAAATTCCATTGCCAAGTATTTCTCTTACTTCATTCGTAGGTGGAAGTCCGTATGAGTCAAAATAATAATTATCTCCGTTTTTACTAAAGATACCTGCTGACCAATGTACGCCTTTTTGGTCTGAAGTGTGAAGATTCGTTATGAAATTTACAGTTGGCTTATTTTTGATCAATTGTAATTCGACTCTCATTAGGACATGAAAATTCTTTATTCCCAATTGATGTGCGATTTTCTTTAGATCAAAATTCGTTGTTGTTTGTGTTCCATATAATTTAAAGAACTCGATCAGGTCAGTCATTTTAAATGAAACAAAAATCCAAATTGTCAACGTCCATTGTCACTTTTCAATCTCCACTCAAATAAGTTGCAATAAATGTTACTACTTGTTACTTATGAAGTAGAGTCCAACATTTATATGAAACGAGAATCCAAATTGTCAACGTCCATTGTCACTTTTCAATCTCCACTCAAATAAGTTGCAATAAATGTTACTACTTGTTACTTATGAAGTAGAGTCCAACATTTATATGAAACGAGAATCCAAATTGTCAACGTCCATTGTCACTTTTCAATCTCCACTCAAATAAGTTGCAATAAATGTTACTACTTGTTACTTATGAAGTAGAGTCCAACATTTATAAGTCCTCTAATTCCTGCGTGAGACCAGTATGCTGCACAGGTTGTTGCACATTGGGTGAATCAAATATGGATTCTGCTAATCTTCGCTTTTCTTCTTTCTCATGATCAATGAAATCTTCAAGATATGTAAAATGCTTCATCACAAAATGAATCGATAAGGAGGAATTAGCTAAATTTGGATAATGTCTTGACATTTTGAACAATTTGATTAATAATGTTATATATGAACGTGAAAATGTTATGAGTCTCATTCAACTCTTTCACAAATTTCACATGATTCTTATTGGTCAGTGACTTCAGTCGCTGAAGCAGTTCTACTTGCGAAATATGGCAACGTAGAAGATTCCGATGTGTCATTTTCTCGAAAGCAATGAGTTTATTCAATGACGAGATGCACGATGAAACACTTAAAAAATATTTTTCGTCGAGAAATGTAAGTAAATTGCTGCTGTCAACATCCTTGAATGAATCACGGATTATTTCAAACACTTCTCTCTTTTTATCTTCTTCGTTTCCACTCGTCTTCTGTTTCTTTCTTAGTGATTCAAGAATAAATTTTGTTGATATCGTTTTGAAGAAATCCAGATGGTCTGGTGAAATAAGAGGCAAAACTTGATCCACGAAGCAACAAAATTCTCTCTCTATTTTGCTGACGGAAGACATTGCAAATGAGAACTTTGCTTCTAGTGCACACGGAACAATGACAGAAGAGAGAGAAATGAAAACAGCTGCCAGATGATTTGACGTCATGCGCTTGTGCTGACGTGCTGGTAAGAATTAAAACAATTTGCCTAACGTACAACTAAAATCTAATTGTATCACAAAGCTGTAGCAACTACTGGAATTGTAAGAACGCCAGATGAAATGACAATAGTGAGAGCGCCTAAAGAAATTGTTAAACATGCTCCAACGCCTTGTGTTACATTCTTAACTTTAGTCCATCTCTTTCTTAATTTTTTATAATGCTCTAATCTTAATAATAATTGAGATTCCTTATCTTTCATATAGCGTTCTCTATCTTTGTGTTTTTCTTTATTCATTTTTTCAATGTTAATCTTTTCAATGTCCATTAAAGTAGAACTACGTTCATATGATAACGAAGGATATATTCTTGCGGTTTCTTCCACTTTTGTTTCTTCCATTTTTAAATGAATATTTTGAATAAATATTTTGAATACAATCTTCTGCTATATTAGGTCAACGTGATATTTTTTGGGCTACCTAAATTTTTCATCTGCCTACAATTTCGACCTTCGGCTACATTTTCGATCTTCGGCTACGTGATATTTTCGACCACGTGATATTTTTTAGATTACGTAATATTTTAAGACCGCCTAAATTTTCGTCCACGTGATATTTTGAGACCGCCTAAATTTTCGATTACGGGATATTTTGGGACCGCCTAAATTTTCGATTACGTGATATTTTGATTTTTTTTGAAAATTTGTCACTACCTAAATTTTCGCCCTTCGGCCTTCGGCCACGTGAAATTTGAAATCTACCTAAATTTTTGAAATTTTGATTTTTTGAAAATTTTGAAAAAACCCGCAAAAGTGTCACATCCGGCGCAAGCGAAGCGAAGCAAAGCGAAGCGAAGCGTCGCGCCGGATGTCACACTATATACTACTGATGAATTATTATTTGTACCAAAGTTATGATTTATTCTTTCGTAGGACATAAAAGAATAAATTTCATAGTTTTTTTCATAGTTAATTCCATAGTTTTACTATGAAAATGTGAAAATAATTGAAAACAGTGAAAATAACCGATATGCTCATTTGTAAGAATAGTTCAGTTATTTCACAATTGATGCTAGAGCATGCTCTGTATCAATATCACTGTTGGTTCGATTCATTTACTAGAAAAAAGGTAATATGTACCATACGAGAACAGTTAATGTTACTTCAATTTTGACACATTATAGCGTAGCGTTGATATCACTAAGCAGGACCAGCCTGCTTAGATCAGGACGAAACCGGGCGCGAATTTTGGTACTTCTGACTTTTACTTGAGTGCTTTTTTGGTTTATATATATATATAAGATGATTTTGGTTCACTTCATCGACAGGTCGTTGATTCAATGTCTATGTCCGCAGTCAGAGTTGCAGGAAACAAAGACTTGATCTGTTAGTTATTCGACTTATTTGATATATGTATATGATTATCGAAAATTGATTGCGATTTACTTTTTTGTCAATCTTGTCTTGTGTAACAAAAATCCTTTCCGATTTGCATAAAGGAAAGGCGATTATAAACCACTATGAATAATTGTGATGTACCATGAGGCGTGCTCAAATGAAACCCGTTCGATTGACTATATTTTTGGACTAATAAACTGAGCGAGTAAAAGCACAATTATACAGTAATAACTGTGTATTTAGAATAAGGAAGGTGACAATAGGGCTTAGAAAAGTTTCCATTGGCATACAGGCACGTGCGGGCACTTATCCTATTGTTTTTGGTAGCGTCGAATCCCATCGCTAAAAAAACGATTTCGACTGCTTTTTGAACCAATTTCTCACTGAGGTCTTCACATCATCGTCTGACTGGAACATTTGCCGTTTGAGGAGTTTCTTCAGCCGACCAAAGATGTGAAAATCGTTCGCTGACAAATCAGGGCTGTATGCAGGGTGCTCCACAGCTTCCCACCTTTTCCTTGCGAACGCGTCAGATGTCATCTTTGAAACGTGCGGACGCTCGTTGTCATGGAGGAGAATAGTTCCAGCAGACAGCATGCAGGGTCGTGTGTTTTTTGTGGATCAGTGAAGATTATCCAACGTTTGGATGTATCGCTGTTAATTTATTGCTTTGTTTGGTTCGAGTAATTCCAGCAAAATCGGTTCCCGAATGTCAAAGAGCACTGTGAGCATCACCTTCCCTGCGGACTGTTGCACTCGAAACTTCTTCGGCTTTTGAGAATTCGAATGTTTCCATTGCATACTCGCCGGCTTCCCTTCTGGTTCGAAATGGTGACACCATGTCTATTCTCTAGCCACGATGCGTCGCAATAAGTCATCGTTCTTAGTGTTGAAACGGGTGAGATGCTTCAGACTCAACAGTTATTCTTCTTTCTTTGTGTTCTTCGGTCAGCATCCGAGGTACCCTTTGAGGGCAAGCTTTCCTATACTTCACGTTATCAGTAGCGATGGTATGCATTGAGCCTATTGAAGTGTTAAATTCGTCTGCCGGATCTCGAATGCTTCGTCAACACTCTCAAACACAACCTTATGCGCCTGTCCCGGATGTGACAAATGTATGATATAATGTGCGTAAATGTTTGGCCATTCCTGGATATAATATAGTATGTCAAAAATAGCCTCTGGCTTTCTCAGGAATAAAAAAACAAATTTCTAAGATACCAAGCTTTCGTATTCCTTCAACAGGGTATGCAATAGAATGCACAGATGTTTTACAGCCGTAAATCAATATTCAAAATTATTACTTAGATATTTCGAACAGCTCATCAACCACAGACAAATATAAGAAAAACATGCATGAACTATGAAATGAAGATACAAAGCTAACTATGGTAAGACAGTTGAAGGCCGACCAGCGGCTTAAAAATTAACAAACAACTATATCTATAGTAAACACTGTGTATCAATTTGTGGAAAACAATGAAGCATAATTCACAAAAAATATTAGAAAAGTATTAAAAGCTTATATAAAAGGAAATACAAAAATTAATTTATCTCAAAAAAAGTAATAATGTCTCGCCGCAGCAACCATTAATCAAATTATTCTCATTATGTATGAAAATAGCCTCTAAGGATTTTCTCTTGGCATTGTTGCGTTCACTCTTTAGGATCTTCCAAGATAAACTATTTCGGATATTGGTGTTGTGTTCTTCAGCATGCTGAAACGATTTTGATGAACTTGAGGTTGTATGCTCATTGAGTCTTGCCTTAATGGTACGAGATGTTTCACATATATATAACAATGCTTACAAATCAAACACGTAATCTTATAAATAACAAATTTATTGTAGCACTGTTCAATGCCTTCCCCGATCTTGCACGTCCAGTAGTTTGTATCACAACGGGGCCGTTCCTTAGTCCTTATGAATCTCAGACCTAAATTTGGTTCAGTCTCAAAAATAATTCTGATTTTATCGCAAACTTCAGTTCTCTTAGCAAGGTTGATTATTTCGCGGCGTTGCCTTTCTCCATAATATGTAATTTTAAGAAAGGTCTCGGTATGGTGTTGTTTTCATCATTTTTCTCTCCTGTATCTGTAAACCATTTTCGAATGACCTTCATAGGGTAACCGTTACTTAAAAATCTTTGGGTTAACCTTGTTTTACTATCATTCAAATGTTGTTGAGAGCAATTTCTTTTGACTCGATGGTGTTCACCTAATAAAAGAGCTCTTTTACGGCTCGTTTTTACAAAAGAGTCATGCGGTAAACAAGTGTCACTATGTAAATCTTTCACAAAAAGAGCAAATTCAAAAGCATTCAAAGAGTTCATATATACGAATCAAAGTATTAAGATAAGGTAATTCATGATTTCATGTTTCATGAAATGAACGAATTTCCTGTTTCAAATATCCCAAAATACTCTGCTCCAATGCCCGCTCTGTTGTGGCTAAGATAGATGAAGTGAGAACGACCTTACTTATGAGTAAAGTAGATGTTTTTGCATGTACTGAATCATGGTTGAGCACGGGAAAGCACGAGGATTCTGTTGTTTTTATTGATGGTTATAATTGCATTCGTGATGACCGGCCTGATCATGTAGGAGGAGGTGTTGCTGTCTGGTTGAACAACAGTATTCCCTTTAAACGATACTCTTTCTCACCCCCTTGTGAAATAGAGAATGTTTTTCTTCTTTTACCCAATTTAAACATTATTATTGTTATATTGTATATACCCCCTGCACGCGCGACTCGTGATTTCGTGATAATAAATGACTTTGTAATTCACTCCCTTGATAATATTCTAAATGCAAATCCGAACTGTGAAGTGATAATGTGTGGTGACTTTAATCGATTTAACATTCAAGAGCTTTGTATTTACTTCAGCCTTGTTAATATTCATTATACTCCGACGTATGGCTCTGCTGAACTGGACTTCATTCTTTTTTCTGAGTGCCTTTCAAGACATTACAAAATTTCCGAATTTGCCCCCTTTGATAGATCCAAGTGTCACACGTATCTTTAATGGCATCTCCAATAGTTCAGCTTGATAACAATACCCATATTTATCGGAATGTTTATGATCTGCGAAAATCTAACATTGATCATTTCTACTTTCTTGTCCAGCGTATAAATTAGTCATTCCTAGAAAATTCTGATTTATGTATTGATCAAAAGTGTGTCATATTCCATGGACTTCTCTATGATGCTTTGTGTCAAGCGATTCCGATATCGTGTGTCAGAATCACTGCAAAAGACAAGCCGTGGATCACGCCCGTTCTCAAGGATTTAATAAATAAACGTTGGAATGCCTTCCGCAATCACAATTTCTCAGTTTATAATTTCCTGAAGAAGAAGATTCAATTTGAAATAACGAAATCTAAATTGGCATGGACAAAGAAAGTTGGTAAGAACGACCTATGGAAGTCTGTGAATATGCATATCGGCTCCAAATCCTCCAATCCATTGATGTCCCTGTTATCACAATTCGACAGCTAAGAAATGGGTGTAAATGCTATCAATAGTACATTGAGCGGACATTTTCTCCCTCCTGCATGTGAAAATCTGAAATACAGAGCTGAATCCTATTCCTCCGATGAAAATTTCAAACTTACAATTACTCCTTCTCTTGTCTACAACAAGATCAAAAGCAGCTCATCAAGTAAAGCTTCTCCTGATGTTCCTATTTCTCTCTATAAATTTGTTGCCGACCTGTTGGCTCATCCGCTTTCCAAATTATTCAATTCGTCCATTGAGGAGTCAATGGTTCCTACATTTTGTGGAAATCTGCATCAGTATGCCCGGCACCAAAGACAGCTTCGCCAACGTTGGACGACATTCGTCCAATAAGCATTCTACATTATCCTGCCAAACTATTGGAAACTATCGTTGTCTCATCAATAAAGAATAAATTCATTGAAAATTATGATGACGCTCAATTTGGGTTTAGACCTAAATCGTCGACGCAGTGTGCTTTGATCTGTTTACACGACCATATCAGCAAGTTAATTGATGACCCATCAACATCAGGTGTCATGGTTATCTCTTTTTCGACTATGCTAAGGCTCTCGATAAGCTTCGGACTGACTTCATTATTGAAAGATTGATGTCTTGTGATTTTCCGGCGTCTTTCGTAAGATGGATAATGAGCTACCTTAGCGGAAGAACACAACATGTATCTGTTGGTATAACAAAAAGTAAAGATATCGACGTCATATCGGGAATACCGCAGGGGTCTATACTTGGTCCCTATCTTTTTGCTCTCACTACGGCTACTTTCTCTCCATCAAGCGAGCACTGCAAAGACATACGATACGCGGACGATGTAACTATGGTATTCCCCATCTTTTCAGTGTCCTCTAACCAACACATCTCCCGTGAACACTCTAATTTGTTGAATTGGTGTGAAAATTTGGATCTTCTGATGAATGACGCCAAATGCAAATGCTTGGTCATCCGCAAGCGAAATTTTACCTCCAGTATTATTCTCCCAGATATGTGAGTGCCACATGTTGAGATATTGAAGGTTTTGGGAGTCACTTTCAACAGTAAAGGAACATGGTCTGACCATATTACAAATATTGTGAAGTCTGCAGCTAAACGTATCTATGCATTCCGGATTTTGAAGCCTCTCATTCCGGAAAAAGAACTTCAAAGAGTATACTGTGCATCAGTTCGTTCAATTTTCGAATACTTCTGTTCACTTTTCCTTGGGCTATATGCAACAGACAACCGCAAAGTGGAACGACTTCAACAGCGCTTTCATAAACTGATTTGTGGTCTGAATGTAAAGAACTTTGTTTTGCATCCCTTGAGATACGCAGACAAGTCATCGCAAGAAAGTTTATATACCAAATGATGAATAAAGATCACATCCTGAACAACCTGCTGCCTAATATATCAAAATCGGGCCGCTTCATTATGCCCGAGATCCATTCTTCTCGCCGAAGCAATTCATTTGTAATTTGTGGATGTAAACTTTATAATTCTGGTGTGTCTCGTTGATTGTAGAAGGAAACCTCTTCCTTTTAGCTATCGTAACTTTTATGACCTTTTATGAACTTTCGTTACTTTTATGTGATGATCAATGATTCTGTAAACTTTCGATTTCCATTCATGAAAAAATAAACGCTTATTATTATTATTATTATTATCATTATTAATAGGGGTCTCCATAGTAAACTTGATAGAAAAGTGTAACGAATTAACAAAAGATAACAATTCTTCGTCCGAACAACTATAAAGAACAAAAATATCATCAATATAACGAACCCAGAAATTGATAAAATTACTACAAAAGAGTGCATAGAGTGCATTACTTCAACATAGTGCATGAAAATCGAGGCAAGAACTGGTGCAGCATTATTCCCCATAGCAATACCATTTGTCTGTTTGAAGACTCTTCCTTCCAGAATGTAAACATCTTCTTTTGCACACAATTCTAATAAGTGCAAAAGATCAGAAGTCGACAAAATGGGAAAAGGACTCGAATTTCTTCCAGCAGTATAAATATTTTTAACACAATCAAACAAGTCCAAGGAACTTGAAGACTCAATAGGAATACTTACATAGAGGTTGGAAGTAACTATATATTATAACTATATATCATAACTCGTTCGTGACAAATCTGATGTTTCAGTTCGGCCTTCATGAAACTTCCGCGACCAGTCTGTGACCGTGGTCTTCAACACACTCTGATCCCCGTAAACCGCCACCATCCTACGATGAATTCCGACTGGTTGGCATCCTTCTGCGGTCAGAAAATGGATTACTGCTCTTTGATCTTCATATGACCGACTTTGTACGGTAAAAGCCATCTTTGACTGCAACAAGCGAGTAATTGATAACGACAGTGATCGTAAGCAAAATCACTCTAGCTTGAGACATTGAACAATGCTGCACAATATTAACTTAATTGATTCAGCAATTTGTTTACGCGAAGGAATAATCGAACGAGTTTCATTAAGTGAATCTGTTTCAGTGTTCAAACAAATTACCGTTGGCTTCAAGACATTCCCGAACTCATGCTTTCGAAAATCGATCACGAAGCAATGTCTAAGAAGATTTTGGAAACTTCTGTATGAATCCCATCCCACTTTCAACAAATTGCGAAATTTGCAGCTGGATGGACTGTGAACCTGACTCCTCAGTCTCCACATGTCATCTCCAAGACCAATAGTCACACGCAGATCCCGTTGGAGGCCACTCAACTAGTCGTCGCCTTCCGATCCATCTGTCATTGAGCCACTAATCAAGAATAGCAATAGAATCTGAAGCATAGTGACAAGTGGCTCCATCGTGCTGAAGCCACTATTGATAATGGCGACCGAAGATGGGCTCAATTTTCTCCTAACTTGACGGTGCCGCTGACCGTTTAATGTTTCTCGGGAAACGCCATATGAAGCAACTCGACCATACCCGATACAGACTCATATAGTCAAGGTCACGGCTCTTCCACAGTGGCACATTCTCACTTGAGGACTTTCTTCCCCGTCGAAATGAATGTTGTGTTGATTGACACACACGACTACTCTCCAAACAGAGAAATATTCATCGGAAAACTTGAAATCTCTGATGAAATAAGAAGAAGTAAAAAATTATATATTTTTCAATGAAAATCATTCATATACAAGTTAGTGTGTGTACAATCACTTGAACTTTCAAAAGTTAAATATATTACGATACACCGATCAAACCAAGAATGTGATATGTCATATGTACCATAAATGATGCGGATCTGCGTGCGCTTTTTGAAATCGGAAAAAGTAAGCGTCCACTGCGTAGACTTTTCGGCGGGAAAATGTTGTGGAGGCAATGTGTTGGGGTTGAGCATTTTTCAAAAAGTCTCAAAGATTGCTGTAGTCTCCTTTCGTCCAAGGACTCCATACATGAGCAGCTTGCATGAACACCACAAATGATCCGATGTGCTCTACCCTGTAGCTTATTTAAGCGATTCTTCAAATAGGCAGGCATGTTAACAAACAAGGGTGAGCAGTATTCTAAGACAGATCTCAAGAGGCAATTGTATACACAGAAAAGGTCACTTTTTGACAAGAAATGTTTCAAAATGCGGAGACAATGTAGTCGACGGGCGAAGGTAGTGGTTACGAGTTCAAAGTGTTTGTCCCATTTCAAATCGTGTGACCAAGTAACACCCAAGATCTTGTGCGTATGAACAACTTCGACACCCGAAACGTTTACAGGAAAAAAAGAGCGTGATTTCCTTATTATAAGACACTTTGTCTTTTTATGGTTCACTGTCAGATGCATTTTCTTAGCCCATGATAGAAAATTCTCGTGTTCAATTTGCACATGTAGATTGTCTGTAGTGTGATAAACAGGGACAATAATAGTAAGGTCGTCAACGTATTTTACAAAGTGCACAGAAGAGGTCAAAGTACAAAAATTGCCCGTTGCTGCGTTAAAGAGAAGTGATGCGAGTACAGAACCTTGAAAAACACCTGACGTCGCATTAACGGAACTGCTTTCAACTCCATTTATGCGGACACTCTGCTGACGATCGGTTAGGTAAGACGCCATCAGCGTGATAAGATTTGGTGGAAAATCACTCTCAGTAAGACGACTCAAAATAACATCATGGTCAAGTTTATCGAAGGCTTTCGCCAAATCGTAAGACAATATCTGAACACCTGATACATCATCAGAATCCAGCACGCGAGTTACATGGTCATGCAAAGAAATGAGGGCCGTTGTAGTTGAAGCGCAGGGAAAAGCACGATGCTGATAAAAGCCAGCTGCGTGCCAGAATTGCGCACTATATTGCACTGCAATAATTTTCTCAAAAATCTTTCCTGGTATTGGGAGGAGGGAGATGGGCCTCAGATCATTTATTGATGGTTTGCTCTTTTTAGGAACTGGGACTACATGGGCATACTTCCATAATTGAGGAAAATAGTTCATTTGGAGACAAGTGTTGAATAAGTGGGACAGGGGGGAGGCAAGTACAGTTGCTGCGGATTTGTAGAGCTTTGTAGGAACTAGATCAGAGCCAAACGCTTTGTTAGGGTTTAGCTTCCTGAGTTCGTCTTCCACTCTTTCAGCGGGAATACTCATTGTTTGGCAATGTTCTTCATGAGATGGACGGAAGTTTCCATGGTTAGTCTCAAATGACGATGCAAAAGCAAAATTGATAGCCTCAACTGATGCGCTGATTGAACTGTAGCTATCGAGTAAACTGCTTAGGCCATCATCATATTTTTTCCCTGAAACTGAATTTGTAACATTCCACATGTCTTTAACTGATTGCTTCGACTTAGCACCCCATTTGAATTTAGCCTTTGTTATTTCGGTCTTGACTTTTTCTTTTAAAGCATTGCATAATGGAAAATCACGTCTACGATAGGCCATCCAGCGTTGGTTGATTAGGTTCTTGATGTAGGGAGTTATCCACGGCTTGTCAGTTTTCGACATTGGAACACATGTAATAGGGATGTTCTCATACAAACAAATATTGACAATTTCATGAAAAATGCGACATTTCTCTTCAGGAGAGTAAAACATCGAGTAGAATTCAGACCAATTTACACGTGATATAGATTCAACAAAGTTACAAATGGTTGAAAATGACAAATCATACAAGGGTCGAAAAATTGGATGGTTCTGCTTAACACTTTTTTCTGGTAATGCATGACAAAAGACCGTTTTGTGGTCAGAAAGGCCAATAGGTGGACCAACTGTACAAAAATACTTGGATTCAATGCCGTCACTCACGAAAACACGGTCCAGAACATTATTACCGCGAGTCGGTTCTGTCACAATTTGAGTCAAACCAAGATCAGTGGAAATATCTGCGCTGCACATGTGATTGAAGTCTCCGGTTACGATAACATTAAAGTCAAAGTTACAATTCAAAATTTGCTCAACGTTTTCAACAATGAAATGTTTGACATCACATTGAAGTTGAGCAGAGACGTGAGGTGGTATATATACACAAATCAAAAGGATGTTAGACGCCGGCAGTAATAACCATAGGGATTCGAAAAACAATGGGTGATTTGACAAGTGAACTCTCCTAACTTTCATCTGTTTACAGGCATATATGCAAACACCTCCACCAACACGTTCAAATCTATCAGCCCTAAAAATGTCATAGCCACAAAAAGACACAATAGAGTCAGGGATGCTTGGATTTAACCAAGTCTCAGTTATGCAGACCAAGTTAGGATCCAAGTTTGAGATCAGTGCCGATATCTCATCAATTTTTTTGAAAATGGAGCGGACATTGGACATCAAAATGGAAGGAAAAAACACTCTGTCATCACTCATAGCATTATTACTGACAGGACCGTTTAAAATCATCCACGAAAATTCCGTATCGACTGCCTTGGGACAACTCGATTTCTGAAAATGACGACATATTTTCCCACACTGCGCTTTTGTTGAAGCTCAGTTACATTTTTTCTCCACTGCTGTTGCTGAAAAGGGGTCATATCAGTCTTGATATAGACACGAGAAAAACTATCTGAATTTTTCAAATTAGAAGCATTCTTCAATATAGTCTGTTTTTCAGAAAAAGCACTTAACGTAACACGAATGGGCCGTCCTTTACCAACTGTGACTTTCCCAATACGATTGTGCTGGAGAACTTTAATCTCGTTATGAACATTCAGCTCTTGAAAAACTTGAGAAAGCAGAGAAAGGTCAAAGTTTTTCCTCTCATTTTGAGAGCCATTACTACTCTCCTCAACACCGAATACAATTATATTGTTCTCTCTGAACTTCCTCTCATTAATTTCAGTAATAACCACATCAGGAAAGGAATCAGAAAATTGGTGAAGAGCGATATCTCGATCATTGTTAGCATTCTCAAGAAATTGTACTCTGTCAGTCAGTGACTTGACCGTGTCTTGGAGGACACGAATTTCCTGCTTTAATGAGTCAATAACCTCAGTTTTCGATTTTTCAATCAATACTTTTAATTCTGGAAACATGCCAGACGATAGGGACGATGATCGAGTTTCTCGAATGGGTACATTAGGGGATGGCATTGTCTTTGCTATGATAAATAAAAAATAACAAAGCTGAGAAGCTAGAACGCAGAACTTTGTGAAGTGCAGTCCAACACAATAACCACTGCACCACGACGATTCACGTGCGCTTGTTGGCAAAAGATCGGCTTATTCCGGATGATCAGAAACTTTGTGCATGAAAAGCCTGGTAAATGATATCAGAGATCACGTGACCAGAAGAGCTTACAGACGCACGAAGCTAGAAAGTGATTAAAAATCACAATCGATGGATCACGGACGCTGAATAACGACGATAGCGATAAGGATCACACGAGAATGCACTTGAGAACGATGCGACGACACAGCTGAAGGCCGGCGGATTCGTATGATATAAATTTCACCAAAAAAGATGAAGTAGAAGCAGTTGTACACCACAATACACGACTGCAGCAAGAGACAACGCTGAAACACAACCGTTCGACTGGACAGTCTAAGTGTGTGAAATACAATCTGAAATACAAGATCTTCAGAGATCTCAGCAGTATACGACGGACAAAACTAAAGTCGATTTTAAGTTTAGTTCCATCTTTGAAATTCGGTTTTCTGACATGTGTGAGAGATCACCGAATTCACTTGTCACTTTATGTATCGATGTGGGAAAATCCTCGTTTAGAAGCATCAAGACATTTTCTTCTCTTATATCGACGCACTTTATGGTTGTCCACTTCTCTTTCGATGATGTACTAAACTTCCTGCTTCGGGAAGCTTATCTTTCCACTAGCGAACAGTCCGTGCAGATGGTTGGTGAACTTCTTGCATTTCAGCAAATAATACTTTTCTCAAAGTTGAAGCACGCTAACTTTCTGCTCCAAGATGTTGATTCAATTTCAGTTACAATGAAACACGTAAACTGAACAATAGTGTAACTGACAAGACTGAGTTTAATTTTAATTTTAATTTTATGTTGCTGAACATTTGGTTATGACATAATATTAAAATATGAATATTAAGAAAATGAATATGACTAAATATAAGTCAGACTGTTAATTATTTTATTTTGTAAGATGATAATTACTTGATAAGCGTTCAAAGAAATAAACGGAGCATGTAGAGCAATCTAATATGTAGAGCGAGGAATAAAAAAATATGTAATGTATAGTTTCATGAGACGAAGTAAATAAGAAATATCTTACATATAAAACTGTGCTTTCTCGGTGCGAACAAAATGTGGATTCACTTTATGAATGAGGTGAGTGATATTTCGGATGATATTTGCATGAAATAATGGTGACTATGAATTGCGATAAATTTTAAATCCTTAGGCCCCATTTTTCAAATTTTAGACTGCAAAAAGAAAAAATTAATCCTTAGGCCCTATTTTTCAAATTTTTAGACTGCAAAAAGAAAAAATTAAGACTTAAAATCTAAGTATTCACATGGATTATTCTATCATGGCAAAATACATAATTGTGCATTAAGATGTACTTAATGATGAGAATAATTTATTCTTTACAAAGAGCATAAACGGATGCCAGCATATGTATATTGTAAGTGACAGTCCTAACACCAGATGTCTTCAATAAAAATTGTAGTTCACAGCGAACATGATAATATGAGCGTCTAACTGGATTCCACAAGCGATGAAATACACAATGTATCTGATACCATAATCAGATTAGCGGCAAACATATCTTTCTTGAAAAACTTGACTCTCCTACACGTTATCAAACGTGATAGAATTAATTGACCATATTTAGAGGACGTGAACCGTAAACCAAACCTTTCGTCAATACAAATTCTGTTTAGGGACCTGCGATATCTCACAGATAGTGATAACGCAAAAGAAAAACAAGCAATAACAACGCGAATAGGATCTGATAGATTCACCCACGCGTTTTATAGTTAAAGCGTCGTTGCGAAATGTAGTGGTTCAACTGTTAGTACTTTAAGTTTCATGATAGTATGCCTACATGAAAAAGAGGACCATCTAAAACTTTTAAGCAAATTTTCGGTGGAGGGTTAACTTCTACTGAAATGTGCAATAATTATTCGGTTAAGTAAGTACATCCAATTTCGATTAAATGGAAGCCAATCATTCTCGAACGAAAGTAGCCATGTTTAAGTACCGGTATTGAGCAATTACACTCAGGTATTCTTAAGATTTTCTTAGAAATGAAATACATAAACTGGACAAGGTTGGATTTGGGTTTTTGGCAATCTTGGCGGCACCCAAGAGTTGCGGATCTAAGGTCTCGGGATACATCCAAGACTCAAGAATTGAAAATTTTATCCTAGCGGATCAGTAGCATATGTTAAAAGTGATTTGAAGCTGAGGCCGATCTCATATGTGCTTCTCATTAGTTCACAACAGATTGTCAGCCATCGTAAATATAATTACCGGAGTTTTCCATTTAATATACCCGGTATATATAACTGGAAAATGACGAAATTGCAAAATAAGTTTGTATCAAGTTAATATACCCGGGTATATTAAGTGGAAACACCACAAAATAAGCATATTTGATATACCGCATGAGATGGATTCCGTCACGTAAAGCAACAATAATTTATTGCTGGTGCATATAATTTGGTACACATGAACTTGAAACGAAACTGTAATGAAAACAAATTTACAATTTGATTGCAATTTAATGCCATTATTAGGGTATGAAATGAGCAATACCGTAACAAGCATCTGAATAAAATCTGAATAACAGTGATAGTTCTTAGGTGTAGGCCCATACAGTAAAGTTTTCAATCCCGGGATTATCGCATTTTAGCGGGATTCTGAATCCTGGGATTAGGTAACATCTGTTCCTTGTGCAGTTAGGAGCTGCATGAAGATGGAGTAACAAGGCTATGGACAAGGAACATGGAGTAACAGATGTAATACGTGAAATAACAATGTTAACGCGATGCAAGAACTAAATATAGACTTCCACGATCACTTTAACAATAGACATTTGCAAGCTCGAGACAGAGCTACTCCCATATAGAACCATATAGACTTTTATGCGACAACGCATATTGTGTACGATAACCAGATCTATGTTTTGTTATAGCTTCTGTCTGCATGTGAAAAGATAAGTTATTATTAATTCTATTATCAAGGCACATGTCTATCTGATATCATTAGTTGACTTGTACAGTGTATCGTTCAAAATACTCCTCAAAGAATTCAAAACGACGTTAGCATTGTTCAGCCTACACTAACCTAAGCATGCTGTCGGTAAATGAATTAAGTCTGCTAATCCCGGGATCAGAAAAAGTGGGGATTTTGAAAACCCTAGTATACAGGTAGTAAGATTTATTCCTTCGCCTAATCTTCTTCCGCTGTGACCACATGAGACACCAAGATGATTGCTTGATTTACAAAAATCATCAGAAGTGTTATTTCCAAGAAAATGGCTGAATGTTGCGAAGACATAATGAAAGTTTGGCGCGAGTTAATATATCCGGGTATATTAACTGGCACTAATTTCCACTTAATATACCCGGGCATATTTAGTGGAGGGGTATATTAAGTGGAAAACTCCCGTAGTTATTGCTCAAATAATCAATGGCCACAAGCTAGCAACTATTCCACACAGCTGAAATGGGCTTGACGGCCAAGCTCATGGCCAAGCTCTTCTCAAATTCTATCAAGCCTACGTGTACATAATATGTAACTTCCATTTTGGTGTATGTATACGCATTCATTTAATATCATGAGCCTCTTTCCATAATAACTGCATATGCCACATATTATGCTACAAAACTCCTTTAATGCAGTAATCTACAATATTGTAAAATGGAATTAAAAATTGTTACTATGTGGATTACAGACTTTTATCAATTTTATTTACATTTATTGGTGTTGCAGATGCAGGATGTGAAGGTCAGCATGCATGTTATACACGTAGCTCGTGCATATTCAAGTGTCCACTTGGATTACAACCCTTATCAAAACCTTATAATATTGTTAAGACTTAGTAATAAACAAATTCTCATATGTTTGAAGAATAAGATATGTACCCGTATTTGTAATAACCTATTTGCAATGAGAAGTAAATATGATATGTAGGCCTACGGTGCATGCTCGTACATGCTCTTGCAATGAAAAATTACATTGTTTTGTGGTGCTAGTGTATGTATCACTTTCCATATAATGTTATGTATTCTAAGTGCACACATGTTGGTTAATTCAACATTGTCACTCCACTAAAATTTGCGCAAAATATTTGCTTCATCATGAAAGGTGGCTATTCTTGAGTCTAATCATGGGATGCACGCAAGATTAACTTTGGTCTTCGATCATGGGGTCTATCCAAGACCAAATGATGTTTCTGAAACGCACTTGAATAGTGTACATTGATTAAGCAGTAAGTGTACATTGCCAGCATTTTGAATCAAAGATAAATTTACTCATATTCCGACACCCTGCCGGTGCTCTCGCACATCCATTAAGTTGTATTTTCTATCTAACTATGTCAACAAACAAATTACCATCTACTGCGATATACTTACTCTTGTCTATCCAACTTTTAAACACTTTGATCTTTCTCATCGCCAATTTCTTCGTCTCACTTCACTGACTTCTGGTGTTTTTTTCAAATTATGTGCATCATTGCAGAATGTACACAAAGATTTTAGAATTTCATAGTTAATTAAGTCAGTTAATTTAATTAAACTAGTCCTTAAGAAGATTGATGAGCGTCCCCATAGGCAAACCAGGCAAATTCATTTTACTAGATCATGGAGAAGGTAATTTCCGATGAAATGCATGTATATTCATTTGCCATGAACTACAAGTCTGCGCACATATTGACACATGCAGGTCTGCATGTATATTGAACAGCATGGATTGTGACACAAATGGATAACTAATTTTCTAGTGCAATTTCCTCATTAACACTACAATTTCTGATAAAGTAGCTGTCACAAGTGGTGTACCTCAAGGATCAGTACTTGGATCAATGCTATTTTCTTATTTGTATGATATGTTTGACTACCTGGCAGGAAAGCTTCTGCTTGCCTACATGCTGATGACTTGAAATTCATCTCAAGCAGATGTACCACCTCTGCACAGTCGTCCAGACCATAAACATAATTTGTGTACCCTACATTAATTTGACAAATGATATTTTGGTGCAAATTTAGGCATTCAGACAGCAACCAAACCCAACAATATTAAGTACAAACTATGTTTTCAAATTTTTTATATGCGCGATCAGCAATTCATGCGTGATCAGCTAATTGAATAAATGAGATACAACAGTGATCGTCAACGATATACGAACTGATCTCAAAATTCCATCAAGCTTACTCAGTTATTGTTCTCAAAAAGTCTGGTAGTACATTATCTTTTCGAACGTTTGGTTCGAGCACAAGACAATAAAGACTTAGCTGCTGCTGTTTTCACTACCATTACAGAGAAGTATATTCGACATGCTTCTTTGGAATTAGATGCTTCAGTCGGAAGCTTGCATGGCATCCTACGTGAATAAACGACGACGATCCGGACATGCACATGCAGTTCTGTTGAATTTTTTGGTTCATATCATATGGTCAGATGAAGTTATTTTTCGAAGTCAATGGCTGCATCAATCACCACAATTCCATTTCATGGAGTGATGAAAACACTGATCTTGCAAAAAGAAGTCAGTATTCTTGTAATCCTTGTTTGGTGTTGAATTCGTTCATCTGGGCTTATACGACCGTTTTCGTGAATGGTACTTTCACTATTGATTAGTATTTGGAACTGCTTCAAGGGCTCTGACCTGACCAATCGTTTCCTATCACGAGGATGTTCATCAGCTTAATTTCCAGATGGTGTCCATCCCCACCATACAGTCAAGGCACGTTTGTGGTTAAATTGACATTTTTCTAAGCGATTGATGGATCATCGTCGACCTATCAAGTGGCCCGCCAGAAGTTTTGACCTTTCTTCACTCGACTTCCTTTTATGGGCGTGATAAAGCATGCAGTCTGTGCATACCATCCACGATCTATTTCGGAAATTAGGATTTTGATTCAAAGAGAATGTGCGCTAATCTCGCCTGAGATTTGTACCATGGTGTGTCACATTGTTATTATATGGACACCACTTCGAACATTTTAGAACTTCGAATTGTTCACGTTATGTTCATTTTGCTTTCACAGCGCTGCCTGTAATATAAACGGCAGTTTGAAAGCACAGTTTGTCCTATCTTGTCCTATGTTTCAATGACTTCCGGCTCTTTCTGAAAACCCGCAATTACCGTTGGAGATCGATATGTATCTTCTCCAACATCTTCTTAAAACCATATATCTGCTCTCAAATCATCTATGGTGAAAGACATTGACTTCATAATTTCATCAGATCTGAGATTCAGTGATCATTGTGCGAGCATTAGTTCAACCGCATATGCCTGAGAATGCTGTATCGTACATTAAGTCCTTCGTTTTCTAGAACTCCCGCAATTCAATGAAAATTTTCGTAGTCTTTTCTTCTTCCTCCTCATTTGGAGTGCGGAAGTGCTATCTTTTATAATGTATGTATCATAGTATGTCCAAAATGTCAGTACCGTTCAAATTTGCGCGACTTTAAATTCTGATGTTGAAATATACTTCTGTTATCTGCATTATTGCAGTCTTTGTTGACGTTAATCGAAACAATGATATGAATGTTTATATTGATTTCCAAATTTAGCTAAAATTTTGAATTTTTCAAGAACACTGTGCGCTCACATTTTTCGCTTTATTTCTTGCTTCGCTCATTGAAGATGGTTGACACAAGTGACTACACGGTTGAATACAGAGTTCACGCTGCTTCGTTTTACATCGCCAGTGACCAAGATAGAATTCAATGAAGCTTGTTAGAGACTGATTGCCTACGAAATATGATATTGAACCACGACAACATTGCGTGATAAAAGCTTGGAGCAACAAATGACTGGAAACCGGTAGTGTGTCTGACACAGCGTGTAGTGCAAGACCAGCTGAACAGGGAATGGGGATACACGATCGATGATGGGGGGGGGAGAGTTGTGAATGATGATCCGAAAACTCTGTGAGAAGACTATCCAATGAACTTGATATTCCAAAGTCAACAGTGCATCATATTTTAAAAAAGCATCTTGGACTTCATGCATGGCAGCCTACCTACGTGCAATTCCTTAGTCACTGTGATATGGAACTCCGCACTTCAGCTTGTAAAGCTATACTCCAAGCATATCCAACTGAGTCTCAATTTGCTAGTGTGTTTTCTTCGACGAATGCGCTATCTATGCATCAGACAAAAGAAGAAGCTGTGTATTTTGGTCGAAAAAATCCGCATTGTATGAACAAGTCACTCAGCATCCTGCTACCGTGATGGTTTGGGGAAGCTATTTCGAAGAACCATTCGATGCTTCCATTCTCTATTAAAGGTCATCTGAACAGCCAGCGCTATATTCAACTTCTTGAAGATGAGAGATGAGTTCACTAGAGCTTCAAAGACGAAAATTAGGATTATCCATTTCCAACAAGACAAAGCACCTGCTCACACCGCCACAAACACCGAACGAAATGTTTCTCAACGGGTGGATTGGTTAGTTTGACCAGATTCCATGATATGCTCGGAGCCTCACCTTACATCTTGCGATAATGCTTTGCGGGGGAATTGTTAAGGAGCATGTTTTGAGGGAAGCCCGAATTGGGTAGAAAAACGAATTGGGTCGGATTTCAGTAGGTAGACCGAAGAGGTATTTATTCCTCCCGGTTAATAAAAGTAAGTATATGAGGGAAGCATGGAATCAGTGGCTGCTTTGTGGCGACAATTATGATATTATAGCAATGTTAATGCGATGTCTATACGACATTGAAGATGTAGAACGAACGAAGTGAGTAAATTATCTGATTAGAGATAGAATACTTCCCTAGGAGGTTGATAATGCAACATTACATCATAAAATTGCTGTCAAAGAATTGTATGATATAACATTATTGTACGAAATTTCTATGGTGCGAAAACTTGTGTGTATTGGTGGGTTAGATCATGAATATCCAAGGTCAGATGGTCTGACAATTTCTTATCTTAGTAAATCTTAATTATCTTAATCTGGGACGATCTATGGTATTGTCATTTCTGTGATCAAAATGTTGATTTCAAATTCTGATGTCTTAGTCTATTTCAATATTTTTCTTAGCAAAACTGTCATTTGCTCCATAGTATCCTTGAAAGTAAGACATCTCTGCAGTACATGAAAACTTTAACCAAGGTTGGCGATGAAGAGCAAGAATACATCAGAACATGCATAAAAGTGATGGATCCTTTTTTACATGAACTATCAGACATCATTGTTTGCGATATTCAACTTCGGTGCATATTCATAAAAAATCATGGATAACAAGATGGAAAGAAAATTATGATAACTCAAAAAGAAAACGCTTACATTGTAGTGGTTGAATACCTTAATCCTCTTTTCGATGGTGATGAGTTGGAATAGGTAACAATAGTAATAATAGATCGTTTTTTATCCGGCTCGTTTGCCAAGCGAAGTAGAAATTGATATTACCACACAGATCTAAGGAGACTGACTTGTAGTCGATTCCAAAATCAGCTCGAAGGCAAATTGATGAATTGCCTTGTTATTTCCTATTATACCTGAAGATAGTTAACGGATGTTAACAGAAATTAATTGTAATAAATAACGAAAATAAAATCAAGATATTTCAATATTGGCTCTTTCCAATTCAACTTAAATTGATGAATTGCAATTGAGACTCACATTTCAATATTTTTAGATAGCTAGAGACAAATGTATTGTATATTTTTTTTGAAGAACAGCTCTAAATTTTCAGCTTTAAAATGAATTGACAAAAGGATGGCAAATCTTTAGTAATTTCAATGGATCTTGTAAAGAAAGACTTTGATATCATTTTTTTGAAATTAATGAAATAATATTTTTTCCGTCTTTTAGTCTTTCCACGCACAAAAAATAATAAATAAAATGTATCAAAATATATTTCACCGGTCTGTCCTTATCAATTTAAATAGAAAGAAATCCTGAGCAAACATTTTAGAAAATCAAATGAAGAAATCTCTTTACAAAAATCACTAACTATGTTAATATCGATATCCAGCAAATATCCACGTATAGCATAGTTCAGAATTCAATAGTCTCATAGTTCACAATAGTTCATTCCATATCTCTCTAGTTCTTCTGAACTGTTGGCATGTTTGGCTGGTTCCACTCTGTTTTGTTGTTGATGACGATCTTTTTCTGTTGTATACTGCTTTTGATGTTGACTGATTCCGTTATCTGACGTTCCATTGCGTTATTATGATGTATACTTGTTATGTTCATTGAAAATTCTTGTTCTATGTTGTCATGATGTTCTTTGCAATGTCTCCATAAACTTGATGTATCCTTCTTTTCCCTCAATTGCTTTATATGTTCTTTTCCTCTGATTTTCGAATTTCTTGCTGTTTCTCCGATGTAGACACCTTTGCATCCCTCACATTCAATTTCGTAGGTTATTCCCTGTGCATCACATTTTCCTTTGCCATTACTTTTGCAAACTAGGCATTCGTCTTCTCACTTCTGGAACGGATTTGATCTTTGTAGTTTTGATTTTATGGCATCTTTTGCTGTTTCTATAACTTTGATTTTGAATCCATTTTCCATTTCTCTTTCCAACTCTTTCCTCAATGCCGAATTTGGGGTTGATTAAATGAATAACACACTTTCGTAATTATCCTCCTTGTACCAAGTTTTCTTCTTCATTTGTTTTACTCTTCTTCTCTCAGTTTGTTGCCATTCTCTTGGTCTGTACATTGGTCTGATTTTGTTTCTGTCATCTTCTTTTATTTTGTTGTAAGCATTTAATGCTGACTTTGTAATTTGCGTTCTAAATTTTTGCCCATAACCAGAATATTGCATTCTTTTATTCATTTCTGCTAAATATTTGACTCTTTGATTTTGAACGAGGGATGCTAGTGATGAAGCCATGAATTGATAGGAATCTAAAAGTTTTTTATCAAAATAGACTGTCTTATTTTCTTTAGTTTTGTCAACTGCTACTTTTGCTGTCATGGCCATGAACTTTTCTCTCGTTTGAGCTATTACACTTAACTTCCACGCTTTCATTTTTCCGAACCCCCTTTTATTATCATATGACTGTCATAACCTTTGAAGTTATGAAAAATAACGGGTAGAGTACGCCATTTCAGTCTCAGTGAAAAATTACATCTTGTACATAGCGCGTTTCTAAATTTACCAGTGATGTGATCATGGTCGCGCACTTTCTTGATTTTATCTTCATCAAACGTTTTATTACATTTTGGGCAGACTTTACAACTTTCAAATTTTACTTCCGTTGGATCTCCGTTGGAGTTCACTGTCATATTTTTGCTGAAATTTGACAGCGCTTTCGAGTAATTGTAAGAATTTATGTATACAATCCTCACCTTGCCAGACGTGCATTTTATTATTTTTATTTTTGAAGTAATCATGCCATACCTCATAACATGATATGGCTGCCGCTTTATGGGTGTTATCATCAATATAGCATTCGATGTCAGCATAGATGACACGAAATTGACTTAATTCATCACCTTTCTCTCTATATGAAAACTCTTTATCTTTGGGCATGCATTCTATTTGCAGTTAACCTCGCTTACACCATTCATAATGTGTTTCAAATTTATCTTTTCACCAGAAGGGGCGCATACAACGGTCACATAATGTATGAAATACTCTCCTCTTCTAGATGTTAAGTGGGAATATAGTCGAGTCATTTTAGGAATACCACAGTAATGCCAATTTTCACTATCATTTTGATATACTAGCAGGAGATTGACCACCCGATCATACGTTGATGAACGGTTGTTGTAGCGCACACCCTTAAGCCCCTCTTGCCAGATGTGAGCAACTATTTTAATTTCATTTAATTTTCAAATTTCTCTATATCTTTAGACTTCATGTCTTCGCTATTACATTCATCAAATTTCAATTCATTCTCCCATTCATGATATTTGCTTCTACGGAAACGGTTGTTCTGTACATCATGATAGTGGAGAATAGACAATACCACATACTTAAAACACTGTGATTCACAATCAACAGAAATGACTGCATTCTTAGCTCTTAACGTTTTGGAAGATTGAAGGAGTCTCGACCACGGTAATTTTCTAATAGAGTAATTTTAAACTTAGCAGATTCTATGCCATCAAAAATTAGACCACTATCGCGCTCGTTAAATTTATCAATATTTGATTTTAGTCCTTGGATGTGAAACTTTAACCAAGCTTCTTTATCGACTACCTCTGTAGCAGGAGAGGAGGGTATGTAAAACACCAACCTCTGTACTATTTCACCAGTATGATAATCAACTTTAACATATTTTATTTTAAGGTAGATGAGCGCTTTTATTCTAAACTGCTCTAAACTATGAAGGAGCGTATCTATCAATGTTGAATTTTAATGGAACCACTCCGGAAAATCAGCAATAGTTTCTGAGGATTCCATATGGTAATTTCTCACTACATTATTGAGCGATACTTCAGTTAGTCGAATAGAGGAGGCGCTGTTGCTATAACTATCATTTGTGTGTGTGTGGTGAAGTCTATGTGAAGATAATTCAAAACCTGTGTCAAAAGATTGGAAACAAAAGTCACAAGTAAAGGAGACATGTTGAATAGAATCATCCTCACCTCGGGCGATTGATGATGGTTTGGGTTGACACACATGTTGTCTGATGTGTCGGGTGAGATCACGCTTCTTCGTAAAGATATGCCCACAATCAGCACATGTTTTGGATGCTTCCCGTGACTGCGCACTTGAGTTGGAACTGTCATCATCTGGAGGAGAAATCATTCTGTCATCTCTATTGAAGTCATAGTATATTTTTACAACCTACCTTCACTCAACAGCTGCAAAGCTTCCTCGAGAAGGGAGCGCTTTGATGATGAAGTAGATGACTGAAACTGAGAAAGATGTTATTAACCTAACGTTTAAGGGAGATGAGTGATGAAATCCTCAACTTATCATTTCAACGAAATTAAGTCAAAATCTGATACTTTGATAGTCAGAATATAGTAATTTACTCAAACCAAAATAGGATACGTCATCAACGTTGGATTATATTTGAGTGGGGAGAAAAGCTCACTTAGTGTTAATATATCTTAAATATGGAATGAAATCTAATCTATTTTTCCCTTTTATATACTCCCATACTCAACATTCATTGGCTATTCATTTTGATTGGTTGCTTGCTTATACTGAAGGACTAAGAAATCAAGTTTATGGCATACATTTCAAAGTCATGGATTCACCATCAACTCTCTCGCATGAATTACCAGTGTCTGCATCAAGCATGCCAACTTGCCCTCCCGCTCCGAAAAAGGCAAAGGTGGAGAAGCAGAGAAGGCTGGATGATATTCCAAAGTTGGAATTACCAGATCTAACGGAGCAAGAGGAGTTAGAAATGATTTATGTGCGATGGAAATACCTGCTTTACAATCAGGAAGACAGTACAGTCCATCATCCCAACCCCGGAATGAAGTGGAATGGAACTACATCTATGGTGTGTTGGTCGCGGCAGAGGAACGATTAAGGCAGTTGAAGTGCAACTGCAGTGGTTGTGAGAATTTATGGGACAATGTGACTTCCGAGGAACTTTTGAATTATTTGTAAATTTCTTAATAAATGTTTAGTTGCTTCATCTGTCTGTTTTCACTTATTTCTGGGTAATGTAGCATACATAATCATTAACACCATAGTGAAAATCTGATCATTTGACAGCTCAGTATAAATCATACCAGTTGATGATAGATACAATCATTTTTTCCTAAGTACTACCTCCATCAGTGAGGATAAATGATAAAGGGATTGAATATCAAAAACAGAGACATGTAGTTCTTTACATTTATTTACAATTGAAGAACATATACTTTATAACGAGGAAAAGTCAAGTGGAAGAACCTTTAAGTCATTGTAGACTTTGTAGCACCTTGGACGTTTAGGGCCATCGGGCGCTCTTCTCACGCGCGTTGTTTTCGGTGTCCACTCTTCATCTATCCAGACAATTCTTACAGTCTTGCCTTTTTCGCAAGTCTCCTTCTGATCACACTTGTCTTCATCACACCACTCATTGACGATCACAAAATTACATGGTGTTTCTGAGTTTGTCACCTTGGTGTGCTAGTTCCTATAATGTGAATAAGAGTGCTACAATCTTCCGACCTATGTAGTCTTCATCTAAATTAGAATCATTCTGATTGTTTGTTGAGGAATTCATTGTTGAAAAACATATAAAAGTCAGAAAATTGAAACACTTCTCATTCTTATCTATCTCATGATGGAAGGTACATATCCCGCCTTAGAGATCTTCAAAAAATCTTTGAAGTGGTCGACTGTGAAGACTGTGATCAGAAGGAGACTTGCGATAAAGGCAAGATTGTGCAATTTGTGTGGAGTAATGGTTCTTTTACACCAAAAACAACGCGCGTGAGAAGAGCGCCCGATGCCCCAAAACGACCAAGGTGCTACAAAGTCTACAATGACTTAAAGGTCCTTCCACTTGATTTTTCCTCGCTATAAAGTAGATGTGCTTCAATTGTAAATACACCTACATACTACATGTCTTTGTTTTGCAATGTATTTATCTAGAAATGGAAATAAATGGAGGAATTTAGATATAGGGTTAGTTATCACATTTATTATCGGTCTACTTTTCTATCAAAAGAGATCGCACCATTAGAGAAGACAGAAAGTGATTTTGTATACGTGTGGCTTAACAGTGACCTCCCATTTCATCTCTTCATCATTTAGCCTTAATAATAGAGGCAGTTCTTAAAAGAACTCATGGCTCATTCTCAGATAACGTTGACAATGGAGAATTTAAAAAGTAACCTTTGGCAGATAGCTAAGACTCAACCGATTGGCGTTCAAAGTGCTACGTTGAGAACTGTATCAAATGCCCAACATGATTTGCCCCAGAGGTTTCGGTCTAAAATATGACACACTCCCTTGCCACACCTATCACTACGATATCATCCGCCGTCTCAAGAGAGATCGCCCACCAACAGGAAGAATTATACCAAAATCCTCCTTAACATGCAACGTTTAAGTTGACTGATAGCAGATACAACTTTGTAATTTTAGTTTTTATTTGTATGCTAGATTCAGTCAGACCGAAGTCTGTCAAGGGCAAACCACGTGGAGGTACTATCATATTTTGCCCCATGGTGGTCTTTAAAAAGACCGTTGGTTCGTTCTCGGGAAATGAATGGAATTAGGTTTGGCCGATTCCGCTGAGAGAGACTTGTAATCTCTCTATGTCAGCGGCATCGACCTCCTCTACTATAAGCTGACTGTTAGAGGGCGGTATTGCCCCCACTCTGTTGAATTGGCATCATCGTCAGTTGTTGATGAGCCAATTCGAGCAAGATTGTTATAGACTCGCTCTCGCTCCTCCATCTGTAGAAACTCAGGAAATAAATTTCTCGTTCTAAGCCGAGGCTTGTCAGGAGAGCTGACTGTCGTCTTAGGTGTTTTCATGATGGAGTATAGAATGAAAATGAAAGAGAGGCAATGGTTTATATACCCCTCTGATACAAAGACATGACTCAGTCTTTCTAATTATGTGATAGATTCAGTCAGACCGAAGTCTGTCCAGAGCAAACCACGAGGAGGTACTATCACTCTTGCTCCGTGTGGCTCTTAAAAGAGCCGTTTGGGGCGTTCTCGGGATCAAAAGCGATCCTACTGCTGATGTAAAAACTCTGAAAGGAAAAGAATAGGAGATTAGATGCGGTAAGGAAATGATCATGTTGAAGTAACTTACTGGGAACTTTCCTCCGGGCTTTTCGGACGACGAAGTCCTCAAGCTCGCCAGTGATGTCCATATTCATGTGCAGACATCGGACTCCGTCGCCCTCGTAGCATTGCTGCGTCTGATTGGGGTCGCTAGTGATGGTTGGGACATCGGACACATTATTTTCGAAGAGGGGAAGATGGACTTCATACACTCTTCTTTTTCTGCACTTCTCACGCTCATGCAATCACTCCACTTCAGCCACCAACCTCTTGTTCACACCCTTCACTTCCTCTGTTTCCTTCGCCACGCTTCGCATCCGATCTATTTCATCATCCTTCCTCAACAAATTCGCCTACAAACTACTCACCAAACTTGCTTTCTTCATCAGCTCACTCCTTTCCACCATCCACTCTTTCTCCTTCTGCCTCATACTTTCCAGCTCTTCTCTCGTCACCTTATACCCTTCAGCCTTCGCAATCAACTAATCACTAATACTTTATTCTTCTCCTCAACCGCCCTCAATCGATCCTTCATCCCTACATATTCATCCCTCGTGTTCCCTTCCTCCCTCCGAGGCGATGATGCCGCCAAAGGCTTACCCACTTCCTTTCCCTCATCCTTCCCCTTCTCCTCAAGATCATTAATGTTCCCAAACAATTCCTCCAACACGTCATCCAAATCAACATCAACATCAGGCTTCTTGATCTCCCCTCTCAACTCCACTTCTTCCTCACTCAAACCCTCATAAATCGCCCTGGTAACACCTTTCTTCCCTACCGCACCCTCAATCGTCGCCACTGCCACTCTTACCTCTTCCATATCTAACAAAACTCCCTCAAACTACGACTTAAACCCCTACATACTAATATTGCCACTAGGGCACTGGCTATGGTTCCTAATGAACTCTACATCACTCCCATCCTCACATACTACCTTATGATGCACACACACACCCTCAACAACACTTTCCTTACATGCTTGCCCACCGTCCCCTCTTCGATGTGCTTTTTGAGCTCGCTGCCACCGGCAATACGGCCACAGCTACACTTGCCGATGAGCATTCGGGCATTGATCATTTAAGTCATAGTGACGATTCTGTAAAGATAGAGTAAAAATTTGATAGCAAGTGTTTATAGGATACTACTTGCAGATATGCATTGAAAGACTAAGTCCAAAAACATTTGATAGCCGTCGTCTAGGCGTTAGGCTCTTGAATCCGTTACAGGCATTACTCAGAGGGGATGTTATCCCAGCCCAAAGGTCTCGACCCACAAATCCAGGTTCGGGCGGACAGAGTGTGAGTCATGTCACTGTGTTGGTATCCGGGCCCCGATTTTGACATGAAAACCAGTGGAGTTATTTACAAGAGGAAACGTCCCAAGTCGCAGAGACTCATAAACGACTGCTTTTTATTCAAAAACTTTAATCATCATCATTAAATACGAATTTAAATTTTTCAGTATTTTAAGTACTACTCATAAAACGTTTATAAGTTGTCTGTCACCTACAACACATCATGAGCTGTCAAACGTTTTTTGAATCAAGTCTAAAGGACTTGTAGAAGCAAAGTTATAGCCGTTTGAAGATTTCGGCCTACTATCATCAAATGGTCAGTCATGCTATACTGACTAACCTATAAGTCTGACTTCTTAGCTGATATCAGCAATGAAAAGTCAGAAGTCCGATATCGGATCTCAAGAGAAACGACTTACCTGTAGTCAGTTTCTCAACTTAGTGAGATTCCTCTCTCGAACTTATATATCCTGTGAAAATGCAATCGATAAGAGGGGGGTTAGACATTGATTATCCAAAATTTGACGCTGAATCCAAATCTGGTCTTAGTTTTCTCGTCCAATGCTTCGTTCGCCCGCTGGAGTTCAAAACACAAAACTCAACCTCTGACGACTCTCTAACATGACCAAAAGTCTCAATGTCACTCTCAAGCCTCAGCAATGAAAAATAGGGCCAAACTGTGCTTTCCAATGAATTTGTGGCACTCTTAGCTTTCAAACGAGCTATTGCACGACTTTCTACGATCTCTAGAACCAAAGTTGGAAGAACGCTGCCGAGGGGGCTCGAAGTTCTTCGTTGTTTTAGCCCTATGACGCTGGAAACAACTCTCCGAGACCCAAAATTGGCCAAAAAGCTCCAATCCGCCGGCCATTGTCACGTACGAGGCTTCGTTTAGCCGCTACAGCCATTTTCTCACTCAAAAACACGCAAGAACACACCTAAACCACACCTACTCCCAAGAAACACAACAAGTCGACGCAAAATTTCATCAGGAAACCAAATCTAAACACAAAACAACCCTACAACCAATCCTACACACCAAAAACACAGACCGCCGCCCAAGAACAACCACGACGGTCGACCACGACACACCCGGCCGGTCGACCCAGAACCACATCAACCCAACTCGCGCTCCAGAGGGAGGGGGCGCTGTGCGCAGTTGGGAGGATTCCTTACTACTGACCTAATATAACATCCACACCTTGCCAAATATAGGTTGGGTCAATTTGGTGCTTCTTCCGTCATAAGGTTTGTCATGGAATAAGTGCCGGTATTTATCAGTAGACGCAAATCAAATCCAAGTGGTTTTATCAAGCTCATCGTGCTTTATATTTGCAGATGTGCTTCAAAATAGCCTCCTTTTAGGTAGCTGAACGCCAGGCGCATTTCCAGTAGCTTGGCATATCTTTTAGGCGATATCATGAATAACATAAACTGCTGTTGGAAAATTGTACACACCACAGCCGGCGCGGAGGACATCCTCCGTGCAAGACTACCCAAAATTTCTTCTACCAAAAAGAGATGTGAATGATCATTTAAATCAAAAAATTAAAATGGCATCAAAGAAAGCGCACCACATCGTTTATGCATTATTGAGCTCATGTTATAAAAATTCAGGCAAGCTTTGTGCGTCAGCTTACATTTTCAATTTGCTTATTTCACCATTGTCAAGTCGATTTAAAAATGGCGTCTATGTAGATATCGAGACAAGGGATTTGAAACTGAAATTGTCAGACAATATGTATGAATGGAAACAAGGTATTCTTAAGTGACGAAGCCATATTGGCGAAACGTCGCAAGTCTCCAATAAAGCGTTTCCGACGAAGAATGTAATCATTTTTTTCTCAAAGTCTGTCCCGGATACGAGGAGTAACTCACTCATTTATTCTTGAGTAAGTTATAACTCAACTCAATAACAAAGAATTTTTCTGAAACTATTGAAAATTTAAAACAATTCATTATGACTGCTATGTTGTAGGATGACGCATTTCATTTCAGGATCTTCCAACAATGGACATTATTTCTACAACGTATCACGATTAAGGAGTGATACTCAATTCCTAACTGCCGATTTTCACGTATTTCGCATGCATCGGAGAAGATCCGTTCGAGTGAAGAGAGTTGCATCTCAAAGACGATCTATGTTTTTAACAGTGAGTATTTGACAGGAATTTTAATATAATAAATTTCTAATAGGTAAAGAAGTTGGTAAGCCTACAAAATTACATAACAAATACGCATTATTTCCACATAAGGTGACACCTGATGGCATTTCAAATTAACAAATATCTTCTACGGACTTTATCTCAAGGGTAACAATCTCTATCATTATTTCAATGAAAATCATCAATTAATTTATGAATGAAATATGTTGACAGATGAACTTGTAGAAGTATGTCGTAATGTCAGCTTCTCTGCCAAGAATGGATATTTCACAGCACCAGCAGGAATAACACATCTAAGAGCGACTGAGATTGATGCAGAATTTGAATTTAGAAACTAGAATAGAGAATTTGAGAGTAGAGTTGTGTCTGAAATCACCGAATAGGGTTTTCGAATATAATTTATTTTATCCGTATCTCCACGCTAAAGGTCCATTAGAACTGGACGCCGAGCGTCACACGCGTCCAGAATTTTCGTTCAAAACCTTAACAAAACCTATGGGCTGTTCCCACAGAGACGCGCGGGACCATGCGTCCAAGTAATTTCAGAAAAAAGTTCTAACGCGGCTTGCGGCACGCGGCTTGCTTACGAGATAGGAAAATCCAACCCCCGCCAAACCGCCTTGCGGCTAGTTCTACCTCCCCCCTCACACTCCAACCTGACACCACAACTTACCAGATTTTCGTGCAGAGAAATGATTGACTTTCACCATAGCTATCCGACAATTCTGACCTTCTGTGAGGACAACATGACCAATTGCACATTAAAATTCGTTAGCAATTCACTTTCATGCTTTATCAACTATGAATTTGAATTCATGAATGTATTTGAAGACAAATGGTGTTTTATTCACTACAGAATGAGTATAAGAAACGAAGATAAGAAATTTGTAATTGTTCTGAACTTGCTAGATAATCTTCAGTAGAGTTATACTTCCGATTACTATAGAATGGACGATGTAAGTTAATAAATGTCATTTTGTGAGCAAGTTATGGCAAAGTTAGTCCGTGCGTCAATTCTATTTCATGACATGCCACACTGTGACTTCCTGTCATCCTATCAATGAAAATGTGTAAATGATTTGCAAGTTCTTAAAGACCCTGGCCTATTCTTTACAATTGTGAAATATCAAATCATTAATTATCGCAAAATCATGTAGTTTATAGCAATTCTCATATCCTAACGATTGATTTGCAATGTCAATCACTGAAAAGTGTGCCGTACTTCATTTGTAATTGAAACAAATAACTTTAACAATGTCGGTCTCTTTCATCCACAGAATTAGACTACTTAAGCGTGTCACTTTGCACGAAACTGATTTAAAACGATGCACACCCGGTGGGAATGGCCATCAAGCGAAAAAATACGAGCCCTTAAGCACTTGTATTTTTGGAAAGTATAGATGTCACAGATATCATGTATGTCAGTCACCAAAATCATCTATGAGCTATTGCCAAATTATGACGTCATCTTTCAAAATGGCCGCCATGATTATAAAAATAGGGCTATATCTAGAAAATGAATAATGATTTTAAGGCCCAGTGATGTATTGCGAACAGATATAAAGTCGACACTTTCCTTTCATTTGTGACTATTTTTATGTCAATAAGTTGTGTGGCACGAAATAGTGAGACGAACAGCAAACCAAGGTTCGGAACGTATCTAACACATTTCTCATTAATCGATCCTATTACAGAGATAACTGAAAAGAAGATACCATCAATTGAACCTATCTCTGGACAACCAAAGAGTCCGATGACAACGGAAAAGTGCAAGGCGTGTCATGAAAACCTTGAAGATCTAGAGGTGAACTTTAAGTGTGACAAATGTAAAGACTCTTTCCATATTTTTTGTACTGAACTACCTGACTATGAGTTACTAAAGTATTTGAAACATAATAATAAAAGGAAATTCCAGTGCAAAAATTGTATCGAACGTTTATATCCTTCAGAATTACAACATATAGCAAAGCAAACAAAGAACAGAATACATCAGAGTCAACCACACAGAACACAGAAATCATAGAAGAGAGAAACAAATACCAAGGAAAAAGCGAAAATCTCATCAAAATAGCTGAAGCACTCAGGACCGAAATCGAAGAAAATGCAACGAAAATACAAGCTCTTGAGCAAAACTTAACACGAAGTGAATGTGAGCTGACACTGGCATATGAAAATATTAGAAGACTAGAAAGAGAACTGAACGAAGAACGAAGGATCACCAACTTCAACAACAAATCTGATGACAGTGACGATGATGAAGAAACAGAACTCGAGGATGAAAACGATAAAATAATGGAAATATTGTGTAAAATATCAGAAAAAGTGGATCAGATAGAACGACAGCAAAAGCAAATGAATGAAAAGCAACAACAACTACAACGCCAACTAGAAGAACAGTGCCAACTAGAAAAGCAGCGTCAACAAGAACTTCAAGTAGAACATCGTCAACAAGAAGATAACCAACATCGCTGGCAACCACCACAACAACCAATAAAAAGAAACATTACCTGTTTCTACTGCGGAAGACGTGGTCACCCGATGCGAAACTGTTATCATGCACGCTGGAATCGACACTATAACGACGGCTATAGCAGAAACAGGCACAACTATATCAATGCGAACACAAGACCAAGATACGAAAAGCAGTGTAGAAGATATGACCAAACTAGATGCGAAAATCAAAACAGATACGAGAAACAAAGAAACAGAGAGGACAGAAGACGCAATTTTGAAAGAGAACGAAGAGAAAGAGAAGAAGATAGGTATCGAATATCCTGAACGGACAACGGAAACAGTCCAATTCAATACACACCAACACGCATCCTCAATCAACAAAACAACAGACATCACTCACAAGTAATACAACCTCATTTTTAGCAAACTAAAGGAAGGAGAGGACGATGAACATGATTTTGATAAAATCAGTGACCTCAAAATAAGTTACATAAATGTAAACGGCTTAAATGAAAATAAAATAAGTAATTCCGATAAGATCAAAGATATGGATAATGATGATATGCTTTGTTTTGTTGAAAACACTTAAAAGGTGAAGACAATTTGCCAGTTATTAGAAGTTATACAGGTTGTCATTTAATTGGAAGAAAATCTTCAAAATTTGGAAGAAATATCAAAGGTATATATATCACTGTATGTAAAAGAAAATATGGAGAATTTAAAACTAGAAAATATTGTCAATGAAAATGGAAAAATACTGATTGTTAAAATAAGGGAACATACATAAAATATTTTCATAATCATAGGAAAAAGAGAGCAAAAAACACACTTTGGTGGGCTCGAAAAATTTATTATAGTGCGACTATAATAAATTTTTCGAGCCCACCAAAGTGTGTTTTTGCTCTCTTTTTCCTATTACCTGGCTCGATGACTCCCCCACTTATTCATAATCATATGTTACAGAAGTAACAGAGAATCTAGATATAAAGACAAAGAATTCTATGAAAATATAAAAAGCTACATACTCCAATGCAACATAGAAAATATAATATCAATAGGAGATCTAAATCGACGAATTGGATTAGAAAATGATAATAAAGATCTTGGTCTTCCAAACAGAAAATCTGATGATTTAACCCTAAATAGCTATGGACAAGAAATATTAAGGTTCTGTAATGAAACCAAATTGATAATAGCTAATGGAATATTTGAAAATAAAGACTCCATTGGAAAATCTACGTATCACTGTATTCAAAATGATGAAGTTAAAATATCGATGATAGATTATTTGATCGCATCAGAGTCCCTTTTGAATAGGCTAAATGAGTTCGAAATCGGTAATAAGTGTTGTACACTGACCATTCGCTTCTTAGGTTAAAATTGAATATTGCATCAGATAAAAAAATCAATACAAAAAATAAGAAACCTCAAAGTAAAGAAATAATTCCGTTTAAATGGACAAAAGAAAAAGCCTCAAAATTTGATATAGATAAATTTGACTAAAATGTACTGCATTATCAAACAAATTGATTACTCAGAATATGAACGCAAATGAAAAATATACTGAATTAAGGAATAAGGAATATACTGACATAAGGAATAACTCAACTGATTGCAATTATGAACCTCAAACATCAAAATATTCTGAAAATATTACAAACTTGCGGAAAGTTTATAGAAAGGAGGTTGCCATGTTCAAAGAAGATAAATCAATTTGAATTTAAATTTGAATTTAAATCAATAGCAATTTGAATAGATTTATGTTGTCGAGAAAGCAACTGCAAAAGCAAATAAGGAAAGAAACAAGAAAAATTACATCTTATTATCTGAATAAATTGATAATTGCAAAAGAAAATAATATTCACAAAGAATATTGGAGCTTAATCAATGGAAAGAAAAGGACCACTATTAATTCTACTCTGAATATTAATGATTTCAAAATCGAAATGATAAATTCTGATTTATTTAGACATGTTGAGACTTGTATTACCGCAGCAAATAATGAAACTTTCAATATAGTAGAACAATCGGATGAAATCCTTGATGTTCCAATTACTATGAATGAGCTGCAAAATAATCTTAAAGATACAAAGAACTCAAAATCAAATGGTCCCGATGAATTTGTAACAGAAATATTTGAAATAAATGACAAAACATTGCCTAAACTACTGAATATATTTGACGACCTCTTGCACAATCATTATGAGGCAATCCCATTTTCTGGAAGTTGGGTAATACCTATTCATAAGAAAGGCGACAAAAATATGGTAAAAAGCTATAGGCCAATAAATTTAAGCTCGAATATAGAAATATTGCTAACCAAAATAATGAATAATAGACTGGCTAAGTGGTTGAAAAATAATTCTATCATCCATCATTGCCAAACAGGATTTACGAAGGGAAGCTCTACAATGGATGACATATATATATATATATATATAAGAATAGATATATATATATATATATATATAAGAAAATAATGCAACTTTGCAAAAACAAAAAATCTCCATCGTGTATGTGTTTCATTGACTTATCAAGGGCTTTTGATACGGTTTCGAAAAACATTCTTATTCACAAGATTGCCAGTATACTTCCTCATGGCAATTTTCTGCACTTATTGAAACGACTGATCAATGAGAAACGTTTTAAAGTTTTATCTGATGGCAATGAATCCTGCAAATTTACTTTGAAAAATGGAATACCACAAGGCGACAGTTTGTCACCAACGTTATTTTCATTTTTTATAAATGACTTGTCAAAGGAGATTGATGCTAATCTTGGCAATTTGAATGTAGTGAATATCGGCGAAACTCAAATACATTGTTTACTTTATGCTGACGATATACTTCTGATGAGTAACGATATAAACAGTCTAATGAACCAAATACAGATAGTCAATGAATATAGTAAACTCAACGGCCTGGATATGAATTTCGATAAAACTAAATTAATTTTTCAAAATATTAGATATGAAAATGATCACACAGAACTTAATTTGAACAATAAATTGAAACGAATTGATATAGTGTGCGAATATGAATATCTTGGATTTTGGATAGGAAATAGCACTAATAAACATTTGTCTTCACTAATTAAGAATGGTAATAAATCGGCTTATCTAACTGCTAAAAAACTAAAAGAAATAGGATGTGCGAATGGAACAATAGTGAAAAATACCTTTGAGAAGTTGACATTATCAAAAATGTAGTATGGTGGTGAATTTTGCTTCTACAATAAATTATCCGAATTGAATAGGATACAGTTTCAATTCTATAAACGTTTCTATCATCTGATAACTACCACTGCAAATTATTGTTTGATAGGGCAGTTTGGACTATTTCCTCTCGAATATCATTTGAAAAAACTGCAATCAACTTATGGATTAAAATTATCTTTAATGAAAGTAGTAGCATCATGAAAAGATGCTATGATCATATTTCAAATAATTTAGACAATAGCAATTATTCATATACATGGTGCTGGAGAATAAAACATCTTTTAAAGCAAATTAATTTATCACATCTTTGGTTAGATCAAAACAGCTTAGAGATAAACAAACGCAAATGTAAAATTAAAGCAAAAACTAGACTAATGGAACAGTTAAGAGCCATTTGGAAAAATGATACCAAGAAAAGTAGAACCGGGATAGACTACTTGGATTTAAGTCAATTCGAATGCAGCATGAAAAGTAATTTAACTCTGAATCTAAAACTAAATATTATAGCACCTTTGTTGAAATTGCGATGTGGGAATCATGACCTAGCAGTTAAAACTGGATGTTATAGAAACCGATTGAGCTATGACGAAAGATTGTGCAGTTTATGCGATGATAGAGCAGTTGAAACTGTACACCATTTCATTTGTAAATGTGCATTGTACAATGATATCAGGTTGCACTTCACACCATTCTTAGTAGTGGGGGTGATAACTCTAAAACCGTGCAAATTGAGGGTAGAGGGCCAGATTTTTGCCTATATCTTAATTTTCATCCTGTGAACAATTCCTGATATGTATCTCTTTCTGAATTTCTGCATTTACTTCTCTCTGAAATACATTACACCAATGGGATTTCGCACAGACTATAATGACTAAAAATAATTCTAGTGTTTAAATGCGGAAGCAAGAGTGGATGTTTCGTCATAGTTACGCACTACACAACTATTTCAAAATTTACCAGCTGAAAATAGTAATGGCAAAAATCTATGGCAATGGCTATGACATTGGCTGAACCGGTAAAAGTTTGGTCTCCTGGATATTACACCGGCTGATCCATTACAATATTCTTCTATCTATATTTTCACGCATCGTATTTCTCAGCTATATCAGATAACAGAATCACTCAATGTAACAAGAAAAAGGTCTTTGTATCAGAAAGCGACTAGGCTCGCCTCTTTGTCTTTCATCGCCTTACATAGTTTTGCTTCACTTTCTAATTTTTTGAGAAATTTAATGATTTCTGAAAAGAACTAAACAGATTTCTAGGCGACAAACGACTAATGTTACAAAATCTCAATTTTCAAGTGATTTTTATTGCTGTTGACAATTTTATCTATTTTTTGTTTGAGGCAGTCAGCATTATCTGGGGCCCGTTTCATTAAATAAATTAGTGCTCTATATCAGTGTGGAAAATGTTTTGCGTTTCATAAAATAAACTTAAAGCAGTGATTTAAATCAGTGAATTAAACAGTCGAAATTAGCAGCGCTTCACAAAGCCACATATTAAGCAGTGATTTATATTAGTCCCACACTGCTTAATATTTGGTTTTGTGAAACGCTGTCAATTTCGACTGCCTAATCAGTATTATTAAGCAGTCTGCAGAGGAATTGCGTTTCACAAAGAGGTATCAGCAGTGGCCGAAATTTGAAATTATGGAAATTCACTGATAGAAATGTGAAATTTTTTATCAACCTCAAGACGTTGATAAATATGTGAATGATCGTCGAGAAAGTTATGGAAACTTAAAATATCGGAGAAATTACTGCAAACATAACTTGAAAATAGAAAAATGGCTTTTGATTTTCAATTCTATTGTCAGTAGAAAACTATTTGTGAGAAGGGCATATTTGCCAGCTGTTTTTTGAAAATTTCTTTGTGCTTTGTCCTATAGGGCCTACACAAGATGACCACTTTAATCAAATTTCAAATTTTCAAAAACAAAGGTAGTCACAACTCCCATTCTTCATTGCTGATAATTCTGTAGAGCTACAGCAATGCTTCACAGTACCTCTATCACCTTCACATTAAGTTTCATCAAAATCCAAACAGTGCCCTGTCCTACAGAGAATTTATAAGCTAAAAATAACAGCCTACGCAACTGATTTTCAAATTTTCAAAAACACAGCTAGTCATAGCTACTGTTCTTCGTTGCAGACAATTCCGTAGAGCTACACCAACGTTCTATGGCATCTCACTCACATTTGCGTCAATTTTCATCAAAATCCATGCAGTGCTTTGTCCTATAGGGCCTACACAAGATGACCACTTTAATCGAATTTCAAATTTTCAAAAACAAAGGTAGTCACAACTCCCATTCTTCATTGCTGATAATTCTGTAGAGCTACAGCAATGCTTCACAGTACCTCTATCACCTTCACATTAAGTTTCATCAAAATCCAAACAGTGCCCTGTCCTACAGAGAATTTATAAGCTAAAAATAACAGCCTACGCAACTGATTTTCAAATTTTCAAAAACACAGCTAGTCACAGCTACTGTTCCTCGTTACAGACAATTCCGTAGAGCTACACCAACGTTCTATGGCATCTCACTCACATTTGCGTCAATTTTCATCAAAATCCATGCAGTGCTTTGTCCCATAGGGCCTACACAAGATGACCACTTTAATCGAATTTCAAATTTTCAAAAACAAAGGTAGTCACAACTCCCATTCTTCATTGCTGATAATTCTGTAGAGCTACAGCAACGTTCTATGGCATCTCACTCATATTTACATTCGTTAAATTCCATGTAATATTCTGTCCTACAGATCCTTAGCAAGTTTGAAACCTTGGTCTACTGATTTAAAATCTGCCGTTTTCTGACACACTGCCTGCCACAACTCCTTCACATCTTTGCGGACTTTTTCTGCTACATGATATGCATTCTGTAGTGAGGTCAGATACGACCACCCGTTCTTGTTAAATGGGACCCACTACGTAGGGAAGGAAGTATAAGTTTTTTTATACTTCCTCCTCTACGTAGTGGGTCCCATTTTATTTCCCATTGTACATCCGAAAATTCATATTGTTGAAAATAATCAAAATATGTTTTGGTTTTGTGATGTAATTCTGCCAAAAAGGAGCACCAACATGGCACCGGAACATATAAAAAATGACATCAGGAAAAGAGCAAAAATGTTTGGAAGATACCAAGAGGACTTCATTCAGAATAGTGCTCCCTGAAAACTAGGTTTTCTACATAGTTGTGCAATCTTTCATAGTACATTTTCCCAAAGACACCTTCTAAAACCATACTCTCCAAAAATGAGTTTCATACCGTGTTATACACGAGATTGCACAGTAGAGTTAGCAAAAAAGTATTTCAATCCGTTTCTTTAAATAATACACTATCAATTGAATTTTCAGCATGCCTCATCGTTGACAAAAAACATACACAACACCTTTAAAACGTCAAGAAAAACATTAGTGATTCTGGCTCAATTGCAAGCAAAGCCTGCCCACACTTTCACATGACGATTCTCGAAACGGCATTACAAAAACGACAACCAACCGGTGACTCTGACAAGAAAAACAATTCATGCAATCATGGAATGTTTTGCGTCAATGTTTGTGTCATGCAATCATCGAACCAATTTTTAAACTTTTCCATATTATCTTCGCAACACAGCTTCATGACGTCAGCAAGACATTTGTTACCCTAACTGAATTGCAACCTAAGTCTGTCCACACCTTCTCATGATAATACTCCACAGGGTGATACAACGCAACAAGCAACGGACAGCAAGGACCTGTGAAACAAATCATGCAATAATCTTTATTTTCCATCATCTCTCGAATTTCACGTAATTTTCTTCGCAACATGACTTCACATCGTCAAGAAAAACCTTGACGATTCTGGCTCAGTTGCAACCAATCTGTCCATACCTTCTTATCACCATTCTCTAAACGACTTTGCAAAGCAACATCCAACCGGCGACTCTGACCTGAGAATCAACTCATGCAATCATTGGAATTTTCCATCATCTCTCGAATTTTTTTCACGTCGTTTTCTTCGCATCATGAATGCAACTTCATGGCTTTAGCAAAACATTAGTGATTCCGCTTCTTTCGTAACCAGAGTCTTTTCATACCCTCTTATCACCATTCTCTAAACGACTTTGCAAAACAACATCCAACCGGCAACTCTGACCTGAGAAACAACTCATGCAATCATTTGAATTTTCAATCATCTCGAATTTTTTTCACGTCATTTTCTTCGCAACATGACTTCACATCGTCAAGAAAAACCTTGATGATTCTGGCTCAGTTGCAACCAAAGTCTGTCCACACCTTCTCATGATAATACTCCATAGGGTGCAACAACGTAACACGCAACAGACAGCAATGACCTATGAAACAACTCATGAAATCCTTGAATGTTTCCAGCAATATGCGAATTGTACATTTTCTTTGCAACACAACTTCACAACGTTAGCAAAACAGAAATGATCCTGCTTCACTTGCAACCAAAGTAGGTCCACACCTTCTCATAATCATTCTTAGGAGCACGCCCGTTGTCTACATTCATATACCGGAGCGCGACCGATGACGAAAATTAGACGCTCGAAAACACTCGTAGTCTGAATTCATGCACTCACGCACTTTACTCCGGTTGTCTAAATTCTTGCCTTGGAACCTGATTTCAGATATCGGGCGTGTTCAGTTGCACAAATGTATACCTTCAGTGTGCTCCGCCGTATGAATTTAGACATCGGGTGCGCTCAGTCGTGTGAATTCTGACCTTGAGCGGGTGTACTTCTGCGTGCTCGGTCGCATGAATCTAGACCGCGCGGGCGTACTCGTGCTTGTGAATCTTGGCCTCGGGCATTGATTAGTGTGATCAAACATAGAAAAAGTTATGGGAAATGCAAGAAACATACATCAATCCATCATATCTACAAAATCCGAATCGATAGCTCTGCTCATGACGGTCATCCCACACAATTTCATCTGTATTCACTCAATTATTTAAACTGCGGATATCTTTACAAAGGAAGACTTCTCTGAGAGTTGTCACTACATATCAATGCACATGTATATTCACACGAATCTGTGGATACTCACCTGATCCAAACCGCTTGATCATCTTTTTCATTGCTCATTTCAATTCGAGAACTCAGAATTCATATGCTACATGCAGCCTATTAGTCAGGGAGTTGTGTGGGTAAGCTTAGTTGTGATTGAGGCAGGATCGTTTAAGTTTTGGCCACCGCGTGACTGCCATTTTCAGATGCAGATCCACAATTGAAATGATGCTGTGAGCATAGATCTACATTGCATTTGACCAAGTACTTTATCTCGGAGAAGTGGTTCTCAAGCTAGAGTTATCCTTTGCTCTTGTGTTTTGAAACGCTGCGGAGAATGATACTGAGGTTTTGGGCAACTCCGGTATTGATTGAGGCAGTAGGCCTACTAACAAAGTTTTTGGCTGTCAGCGTGAAGATATGATCGAAAACTATTTTTTGTAAAAATGGTGAAAATGTGTGATGATTGCGTGAAATTTTCTCCGGCCACATTTGCCGGTTAACGCTTGTGTTTTGATACTCTGGAGATAAAATTGTGATTTTTTGTTTGGTTTCAATTGAGGAAAATTCGCAAAGTATTCGCTGTAGATGTAAAGTTGTTCTTGAAAATTATAGTTTTGTAAAATTGGTGAAAACGTGTGATGATAGCATGCAGTGCATGTCAGGACTGAGTTGCGCTGTTGTCTTTTGATGTGCTCTGCAGAATGATAATGAGTTGGTTGTAGTTGAGACAATACTATCAACATTTTGACTGACAGTGTAAAGAATTGTGGGAAAAATACAATTTTTGCAGAATTGGTGAAGGCGTGCGTTGATTTCGCAAGGTGCTTCCCATGCCTGGCTGGTGCCAGTTTGGTTCGAATTGAGGCAGCATTGACAAGGTTTTCGGTGTCGTTGCACTGCCATTTTCAGATGCAGATCCGCAACTGAAACTGCACCCGGAGATGCATCTATCCGAGGAGTACTCCTTTGAGAATTATTTCTTGGCCCAGAGTAGCCCGTTGACTACTGTTTTTTTAAAGTGATCCAGTGAGTGACACTGAGAAGATGTGGGGCACGTTTGGTTTGAATTGAGGCAGCATTGACAATGCCTTTGGTGTAGATGCAATGCCTTTTCAGATACAGATCCACAACTGAAACTGTAGCCGGAAATGCATCTATACGACCAAGTACTTTTACTAGTAGAACCGCTTTTCCGCCCAGAGTTCCCGTTTTCCGCTGCATTGTGAAACGCTCTACTGAATGACACTGAGAAGATGTGGGACAAGTTTATTTGTGATTGAGGTATTTCTGTCTGTCAGTGTACACAGACCAGTTATGTTGTTAAAGATATTCTTGTCATATTGGTGAAGGCTTGCCTAGAATGCGTGAAGTGAGCTAGGTTGGTGATTGAAGCAGTATTGACAATTTTTTGCTTGACACTGGAGGTTCATGGTCATCTGTGGGGAAAAATTATTAAAAGTGAACTCCTTTTAGTAGGACGAACGTTTTCATAAAGTACGGTAGGCAAAATATGCATGCATGCGCATATACAAAGCCAACGTTTCTCGCAGTCTCTGTCAACTTCAAGTCGCAGTAAAAAACCACTGCACCCTGAAGCTGACAGACTGTCGAAACTTAGACCTTATGTTTGACTTACCTTACTTTATTGAAACATTCAGTCTACTAAGGGAAGTTGACGTCTTATATTTCTCCACACAAATGAGTATTGGCAAATTTGACTGTCGGTGTGCTGTAAAGTGATAATCTTTTTTGTAAAATTGGTGAAAACATGTATTTATTGCGTAAAAATATTTCTCAAGACAGATTTGTCCGTTGGGTGTTGCTGTTTGAAGCGATCTAGAGAATGACACTAAGAAGGGATGCACCAACATTTTAAGCGAAATTATCTATAATTTGAATGCTTTGGGTATCGACTGATTTATTCAGTGAACTTTTTTATTAGGCAGTGGCTATTACACGTGGTATTAAAACCGGTGCAAAAGTTTTCCATATCTATCAACACGCCTCATGTTTACTAGCTACAAGCATGGCTGCAGATCATTCAATATGACAAAAAATACATCAGAATGTGTCTTGACTCGTTGCTTGTCTTGCTTAGCCTTGCTTGGTTTATCTTCGTCTTCGATGTTTTCTGAGATAGTGATTTCTTAAGCGAAGCAAACTTATTTCCCAACGGTGATTCGGAAACTCTTAATGTAACAAAATTTAATTTAGTGCTTTATTTAATGTAGATACTTTCCATATCCTACTTATCTATCAGGTAATCAGTCTTGCTGGCTAATTCGGTGTAACAGTCGCCAGATTAAAATTGTTCCAGCTCAGCCAGTGTAATAGCCATCACCTATTAATTTTGTCCTAAAAGTCAGCCTGAAAAATCGACCTCTCTCCAAATGTGACATATTTTGTACGCTCGCTCCACTTGCGAGTCGTACATGAATTATTTAACGCAAAAATACCCTCTTTTATGAGTTTCTTGGATTTTGTGTACTTTATTAGTTTACATTTTGACCTTCGATGTATTTTAGCCGCCACTACATGCATTTCTCTTTGTAGAAATAGTTGAATGAACGACCTACTTTCAATTGTTGTCGATACATTATTTAATGAAATGCTATATTTACTAAAAATGCCGAAACGATCTCCACGATGTCATAAATAACCGCAAATTGTTCAAAATCGATTATGTCCATGCTGTGGGTGTATGCTTGCATTACACCAGCTGATGTCGTTCTTAAAACACATTGCGTTCACCAAACTATATTTATATCATCAATTTCGCTAAGTCTGAAGTACAATTTCACCATTCAACTTGTTTATTATATTGGAGCATGTGTCATTTCAGATAAATATTTTGCAGCTGACTAAAATTAAACTTCGCTGATTATTGTTACCATAGTGACGCTTGCAAATGTAGCAGCAGTGAATTTCGGCGGACTAAAACAATTAATATCTTAGATAGGGATTCTCTATGTAAAACAAGCATTTTTGGCTGATGACTATGCGTTAAATATAAGTGTCCAAAGAGATACATATCAAGATAAAATACTCATGCCTTAATCTGTATTTGAGCAAAAATCTGGACCTCTACCCTCTATTTGCACGGTTCATCCCTTATTGTCGACTTAGCACCCCCACTATAGTAGATATCTCGAAGCAAGATTTCTATGTAATGCTAGAAACTTTGGAAATAGTTAAAATTGTGACATTAACCAACTACATAAACAGTGCAAATGGCATCAGAACAGATCAATTGCGTCAGCGACCAATGACATCGTGATAAGTATTCAGATGTATTAAAGGTTCTGATAGCGCAACATATCGTTCAATGCGAATTAGAGAGACAAACAGCAAACCGAGGTCCGGAACGTATCTAACAACTTCACGTTTATCATAAATCGATCCTATTACAGGTAAGACGATGCGAATTGCTGAATTTTGTAATGATCACAATGTTTCATGCATGTGTATCACCAATCGTTCCGGACCTCTTAATAAGTACGACTTAATAATTAGGCAAGACGAATGCTGGCGTGCGTTATTAATTTTGAATACATATTCCGATCTGCTTTGATATGCCGTTTTTATCAAACCTCAACATTTTTCATTGCAAAAGTATGATGGTGCATAACTTTTACAGATGAAATTATGTCTTGCTTAAACATATTATATACCAATGAAATGTCCTCTCCTTCCAGACAGTGTCATCTCGTATTTCAGTGTCATTACTTAATCTCACCTCCACTTTATTGTCATTCTGTAAATATCTCAATTCGCTTTGTCATTAGTCATCACTTTCATTCTCTTTTGTATACTCGTACATGTACGTGTTTTTCAATTGAAAAATATACGTTTGATGCTCTGATATTCTGAAGCTCCATATATGTCAAATAATGACCTCTTAATTCAATATGGCCGCCATGATTACGATAATCGGCTGAAACCCGAAAATAAATGACTTTAAGGCCCAATAATGTATTACGAACAGATACATGTACAAAGTCAACCATTTCCTTTCATTTGTGACTAGTGATGAGCCAATAAGTTACTTACATGTATATGTCAAATAATGACGTTATGGGACTAATTCAAAATGACCACCATAATTACGAAAATCTGCTGTAACCCGAAAGTAAATAAATTTAAGGCCTAAATATCCACCGCATCTTACATAAATAAATTTAAGATTATCTTTGATGTCCTAATGAGCCTTTAAGATCGCGCAATTTTCAAAAAATATTTTTTACTAAGCAGAGACAAATAAAGTGGATGTTGAAGGGGAAGTGTCAATTAAGTCGCAAAAGAAGACCATTGAAACGAATAAATGTTTCCAGCAAATTTGTTTCATATTTTGAATGATTGACTGGAGCTTTACAGCAGTTCTCCCATAAGGTGGCAAAATCCCTGTGGATAGACTCGCTCGCTTATTGAAGTTTAACAACGTTCGACTTGCTCGCTTTGGAAAAGACTTCTCGCCAGACTTGGCTGCTTCAATTTCTGGATTCCGAACTGTTAACGATCTTGGGATCAGTGTCACGACAGCTGCTCATGTAATATTAAACCATGTGGCAGAAATTTTGTCGATTCCATGAATCATCTTTGGGAAAATATAGTTAACAAGCGAGCGCGTCTGTCCACAGAGATTTTGCTAGCGTATGGGAGAAGTTGGTAAAGCTCCAATCAACCATTAAAAACATGGCACAAATTTGCTGGAAACATTTATTCGTTTCAATGGTCTTCTTTTGCGACTTAATTAACACTTCCCCTTCAACATCCACTTTATTTGTCTCTGCTTAGTAAAAAATATTTTTTGAAAATTGCGCGATCTTAAAGGCTCATTAGGACATCAGAGATAATCTTAAATTTATTTATGTAAGATGCGGTGGATATTTAGGCCTTAAATTTATTTACTTTCGGGTTACAGCAGATTTTCGTAATTATGGTGGTCATTTTGAATTAGCCCCATAACGTCATTATTTGACATATACATGTAAGTAACTTATTGGCTCATCACTAGTCACAAATGAAAGGAAATGGTTGACTTTGTACATGTATCTGTTCGTAATACATTATTGGGCCTTAAAGTCATTTATTTTCGGGTTTCAGCCGATTATCGTAATCATGGCGGCCATATTGAATTAAGAGGTCATTATTTGACATATATGGAACTTATTGGCATAAAAATAGTCGCAAATGAAAGGAGATGGTCGACTTTATATCTGTTCGCAATACATCACTGGGCCTTAAAATCATTATTCATTTTCTAGATATAGCCCTATTTTTATAATCATGGCGGCCATTTTGAAAGATGACGTCATAATTTGGCAATGGCTCATAGATGATTTTGGTGACTGACATACATGATATCTGTGACATCTATACTTTCCAAAAATACAAGTGCTTAAGGGCTCGTTTTTTATCGTTTGATGGCCGCTCCCACCGGATGTGGATGGCACATACAGGAGCTTATTAATTGGGCAAAGAGAAATTTTTAATGCCTTACAGCGATAGGGAACATAGTCGTCCGTCGCTTGCGGGTTGCTGTGAATTCCTTCAAAATGTTCCGATCGTCACGATTCCTTCAGATTGGAATTGCGCGAAAGTTTTCTCGATAATGTTGGTCCTTCCGATCATTGCTAAAAAATATAGCAGGCGCACGAAGAAACGTTCACAAGCTTCTCTGTAGAACATGACATCGTCTGTGTCTCTTTGATGTGTGATCTGGTTGATAACAGTCACTGAAGCTTCGCACAATTTGCTGTGCTTAGTGTTGACAGCTTGATAAATGATTGCAGTGAAATGTCTGATTTGATATTCCTTCAATCATACGACAACCACAACACTTACAGATTTTGATTCTCAAGAGAATAATTCCTGTAGATTCGTATTTAGTTGATGAAAATTAACAAGCCTTTCTATCACCATAATATGATCTCAGTAATTTTTTCAGATTGACCCTATTTTCTAGACCGCTGGTCGATCAAAACTCATCATTCGATTATTCGGATATTTCTCTAAAATAGACCGTCCCCAGCAACAGTTCAATTATTACATCATATAGCGAACTATTCTCGTCGGATGAAACGTGCAGATTTAGGAACCTGATTACATCACACATTATTCACGCTCGTAAATCTAATGCAAAATTTACTTGCATTTCCTCAAAAATGTGTCGTTTAGATATCAATTTCGAGTCTACTCATAATATTTGAAATGCTACATCTGATTTCATAAAAATTCTGAAACTGAGTGTGTTAGTTAACTATCTCGAGAAAATGTCATATAATGGTGACTTGTTTGGCCTCATTTGAATGCATGTAACACAAGAAATGTGAATATGCTAATTACCGTGTTTAGCAATGAGAAGTGTACATAATGATATGGCAGCTGTAGTTGCATATTTCGTTACTGTGTGACATTTCCCTCTCCCGCCCCTCGCCATGCGGCTCGTTGAGAACAGATATTTTTGTTAGACGCGCCACGCCGCGCCGCGTCTGGTGTGAAAGGACCATAAATCGTTCGTTAACTTGATCACTTTCTTTGGCTACAATTTGTGTTACTAAAATACATTGTTATTATGACATTGTTTATAGCAATTTATGAGCTGATGAGGATTCTTGCTTTGTATGCTCCCAATGACTCAGATTACTACTACAGTAGACCCCGCTTTATAAATCCACTGTTAATAAATCCACCCGCTTAATACATCCAAATTAGTCTGGAACGGAATTTCTACATTGAAAATCCATCTGTTAATAAATCCACCACCCCGGTTAATAAATCCAATTTCTCCAAAAATAGAATGACCGACCCATGAATTGAATCGCCAAACTTATCGTAATTACTGCTTGTTCATGGTAACCAATCGGAGGACAGCTATGAAGTGGACCAATTAGAGTGTAGCTGCTACTCGGGCATCACCGCCTATTGGCAAAATAGTCGAATGACATTACATTTACTTTCAGGCATCTTTCAGCTGTCTGTGTGAGGACAGTTAAGTTCATGGTTTAGTTTATGTTTTTGAAAGAAATGAAGAGAAGTAGACAGGATAAAACCGTAGCTGAAGAAAAGATTGAATTACTCGATCGCTATAAAGCACTAGGTAAAACAACTCAGCGGGAAGCAGCCGAGAGCTTGGGGGTATCACGTGGATTCCTTCAGAATTTATTGAAAAACGTGGATGAGATACGTGCCAAATAGGTGAATGATGGCTCATCTCTCGGAAAACGAAAACGTCATGGGAAAGATCAGCAAGTTGACGTTGCTTTATACGAATGGTTTAAATTCGCACGTGCGAGACACATTCCAGTTAATGGTCCAATCCTCATGCACAAAGCCGACATCATCGCTGAAGTCGCCAACCACGATTTCAAGACTACAGAAGGATGGTTTTATCGTTGGCAGAAACGTCACGGAATTTCTTTTACCATTCTCAAAGGTAAGAAATCCAGTAATTCCCGCACACATATGTTGAATACATTAAACATTCTCATTTTCAGGTGAGGCAGCAGATGTTGATATCAGTGGAGCTCAGCAATTCCGAGAGACAACCGTGAAACTTCTGTTGGAGTCTTGCCATCCTCGAGATATTTTCAACGCCGACGAAACAGACATTTATTTTCGCGCATTGCCAGAAAGCACCTATGTGAATGAAAGGTCAAAGATAAGTCTGAGAGGCTTCAAAACTGCGAAGGATCGTGTGACTCTTCTTGTTATCTGCAACATGAATGGAGACAAAGAAGAATTACTTCTCATTGGAAAATCTCGTTCTCCACGATGTCTGAAAAACGTCAAGACCCTTCCAATTGCCTACAATTCCTCTGCCAACTCCTGGATGACAAGCATCATCTTCGAAAGCTGGTTGAGATCTTGGGATCGATCCTTCGAAAAATCTAGAAGGAAAGTTGTTCTCCTTCTCAACAATTGTTCTGCTCATGCAGCTGTCGATGGTCTTAAGAATGTCACATTGCAATTCCTGTCCGCTAACACTATATCGGTGCTTCAGCCTTGCGACTTAGGCATCATAGGAACTTTGAAAGCCTATTACCGACATGAGATGCGACAAAAAATCATCGATATCATAGATGACACTGAGGTTGAACTTTTTGCTCAAGAGGCTGCAAAACGCATGAACCTGTTGGAGGCCATGTATATGATCCAACGAGCTTGGAAAAAAGTTTCTAGGGACACCATCAAAAACTGCTGGATCAAAGCCGGATTTACTGCTGTTGAGGAGGAACTGGTAAACGAAGAACCAAATTTTCCATCACCTCCTACTGGATTGACTGAAGAGGAATTTGATAGATGGCTCTCGATTGATAATGATGTTGTTATAGCTCCAGAGGTGGAGGAAGAGGACAAGCTTAATGAGCTGATCCATGACATTTTGGATGGTAAGAGAGAGAAAATCGAACTCGATGAAGATAGTGATATAGAAGAAATTACACCTGACCCTCCAACACCTGCGGAAATGCGACGTTGTCTTGCTCGATTGGAATACGGTCTCAGTCTCGGATGCGGCGATATGGACTCTTTTGCTGCTTTCAAAGAGAACATCAGCAGTGAATTACGGAAAAAGTTCCCACCGAAGCAAGCAACCCTTGATAAATTCATAGTCTGCCGAAAACAGAACATTTGTTGAGACTTCTATACATTGTTTAACAATAGATACACCGTTTTTAGCATTTGTCATTTTTCTCTCGGTTATTAAATCCGTCGGTTAATAAATCCAAAATAGCCTGGTCCCAACGTGGATTTATTAAGCGGGGTCTACTGTATTGTCAAATTTGTTGGTGTCGAGCAAGTAACTATGTAGGCTACATTTTGACGGGAGCAATTTTCACTGTTGTTAATAGGACAAGTGGTGAGTTGACATATGCTGTTTGTTAATTTCTTCTTCTTTAGTATGTTTCTTGACGCTTTTGATCTGTGTATGTTATGTCTACGAACCAAGACAATCAAGTTGGACAACAATCCATTTTATCTGTGAACATAAATGTAATGTACATTTAACTATGAGTATGAATGTGATGCCATATTAACCGCTTTAACAGTAATGATAGATATCGTAGGCATCATTCATTCATATCATGCAGTCATAGATATCGCAGATATCACACACAACATATCCCCACATTTAAAGTTCAATAAAACTTGGGGTTTCCACAGGGTCTTCATAATATTGTGGAGAACATTTTTCTCGGCATGAAACTCGACGAGTTTCGCCATAAGCAACTTCTTCAGTGTTGTTTTCAAAAACACGGCTATCATCCCCCGAAGCTTTCACTTGCGTATCTTGAGCCAATACAGTCGTACCGTCGGAATGAGCAACCATTACAGTGACGATAAGCAGTGGATAAAGCCTTCACTCAAACATCTAATCAATAAACGTGACCGTGCTTATAACGAGGGAAAAAGATTGAAATATTTAAGACTATGCGAAGCTGTTATCTATCATGGTCAGAAAATGAAACGTGACTATCTCACAAAAGCAGTCATCCCAAAGAATGTCTCATCAACCTAGAAGTCCGTCAACAGTATATTGAATCGCAGTCCTACTGAATTAACATCTGTTGACCCTGAAAAACTGTGTGACGTGCTTTATATGGTCTAAAACAGATCTCCACCTATTCCATCTTCTTCAAGAACCCTGCTGTCGACCTTGCCACAACTGTGTTGGTTATCATTAATTTTATTCTTGGACTAAAGAACAACTCACCAGGTCCTGATGACCTACCGGTATGGATCCTAAGGGATTATTGTGATATATTAACTCCTATAATTCATCCCCTATGTCTTTCAAGTATGGCCTTTGGAGTGCTTCCCGGAATCCTAAAATTTGCTGAAATCGTCCCAGTCCCGAAGTATATCAATCCGAAAATAAGAGACTACCGACCCATTTCAATGCTGTCGTGCATCGCGAAAGGTATTGAAAAGATTGTGCTGAGAAAATGATTTTTTACATTGTTCTAAAAATAAAAGAATATCAATTTGCGTTCCTCCCTAAACGTGAACGAGGAATAGTGATTGCTTTGACATTTTAGTGAATCAGATATTGTCATTCCTTGATTCGCTGGTAGCTGTTCGCAAACTATTGATTTACTATTCTAAAGCTTTCGATACTTTGCTTCACCGCGCAATAATCGACGCCCTAATCAGATTCAAAGCGCCAATTAGACTTGTGACTTGGATGACTTGGATGACTTCTTGAAAATCGCACATAGTGTGTCAAAGTAGAGGATATTATGTCCAGTTCGCATGCTTCTACTAGGGGCATTCCTCTAGGGGAGTCCTTTCGCCAATCTTTTTTGCCATAGCGGTGGATAGCTTAAATGTTCAGTTTAGTAATAGTCGCATAGTCAACTCCGCAATGATATATTCCTTCTGCACTTCGTAGGAGATGATCAAGATGGCAAACTAACTCAAGAATTGGAGCATATAATGGCCTGGTCATCTTGTAATGGACTATCCTTCAATCCGTTGAAAACTAAATTGATGAACATTCAAACAAAACGCTCACTAACTTTATCCCGACTTTATGATGTCTAATCCAACACCAATATTGAAGAAGTTTCCACTGCCAAAATTCTTGGGTTGTCATTGACAATGAATTGCATTGGAATGGTCATGTTGACTATGTTTTGGCGAAAGTTCGAAAACGAATGTAGATTCTATACAGTTTGAAACAGGTGAATGCCCCTGAAAATGTCCTTTGGATGGTACACTGTTCAATGTTCAGGTCTGTAATTAGCTATTCATACCCAGCATGGTGTAATGTCACCAACTCCCGCTACAAATTATTGCTAAATTTCGAACGTCGTATTTGTAAATTGTTTATTATTACCTGTAAGGTTAATTTCTTTTTGACTTTTGCTTATCGTTACGACGATGGTCTTACAGAGAAAGTCTTTCAGAGAAAGCTCGTGATCCTGCTCATCCTCTAGATTCTATATATCACTTCGCTTCCACAAGGTATTCTGCAAGGTATGGCTGTTCTCATAGAAAGCTGAAGACCAAAACTAGGCGCTTTAAGGACTCTTTTATTAAGTTTGCTCGACGTTTATTCGAATTTTGCTTTAATGCTGCCGTTCTTTATTCTATTGTCTTAATTGTATTGCCACTTCCTACTGATCATTTGAGGTGCAATTAAAGCAATGATGATGATGATTATTATTATTAGATCCTTGTCGTAAGAGATACCTTGCTGGCATAGGTCTAGCTCTAAGATTTGGATGATACAGCATGTTTTGCATTGGTTGGAACTCGCTCAAGATTGGACATCTTGCACTTCGACCCAACACAATTTCTGCAGGAGTTTTACTATTGCACTGAGCATTGTTGCAGTGGACAAATGGGATGCGATTTATGAAGGCTGTTGTCGAGTTTTTAGAAGGATTATAGCATCGTAAGACATCCTTTAATACTCGTACCATTCTCTCTGCAAGACCATTACTTTGAGGTATGTATTCTGGCGAATGTGTGAGTCTGCAGCCAATCAATTCCAACCATCGTCGTAATTCTCCACCTGCGAATTCCGAAGCATTGTCTGATACCAAAGTCAACGGTACACCAAACCGAGGAAATGTTCAAAAACAGTGTTAACTTTTTATCAGCACATACATCTGCCTCAAGTCAACCTAAGTAAAAATCATCTACTACTAAATATTACCGGCACTTTGAATAAACCCAATCAATGTGTAATCGGGACCATTGTGTTCTTCCCTTGGCCAACCATGAGTGTGATCAGGACTTCTGAATCTACTGGCTTTGCAGTCATCACGTGATTTGATCATTTGTTCACCATCAGAATTCTTTTTGTATAGATCTCAGTGTTGCACAAATTCCACAATGTTGATAAAGCTATTTCGAATATTCGCTTGCTTATACATGAAACAGTGCATACAATAGATACATACAACACTTGGAGGTATGATACTTGAACCGAATCGAATGATGTTGTCTTAATCAATTGTTACTTGCCGTGATGCCTTCCTAAATGGTCTGATATAATTTTTTCTTTTGATACCTCTGCAGTTAACAGTCAAGTTGGCAGTCAAATCTTTAATCGACAGTTATATCGCCGATTCTTCAAGACAACACAATTTACATATAAAATGTCTCTCGTAGAATTCAAGTCTGATTCCATCTTCCCCTGCAAAATTCAAACTAAAGCTCAAAATTTCAAAACATTTGACTGCTGACTTCACTGCTGACTTGACACCTGCCCGAAATGTAACTATCGATATATAGCCAGCAATCCACTATCAAAAAAGGTCAGGAAGTCATCAACGGTCAGATTTTCAGCATGACTTCTGGCTGAGGGAGATAGAAAAAGAATAGTTATATCTCTGATTTCAACTCGAGTGGCCTTAATGACACCTTCCCGAAATATAACTATCGATTTATGGCCAACCATCCACTATCGGAAGGTCAGGAGTTCATCAAAGGTCAGATTTTCAACAAATTTGACTGCTAACTGGACAGGTATTTTCTTTCGCTGATACATTGCTCCAATTTCCACTGATAATGCGTTGTTTTGAATTTGTTAAAAATCTATAATTTTCTGCTTCACTTTGTAGTTCAGTAACTGAAACACACGGCTCAGAAAAATGATTTCAGTCATCTTGACATTATCCGAAGAATATTCTCGAGATAAAGCGACATCGATAATATTTTTGTTACCATCAATATGACGAATTATGTAATCATAATGCATCATTTTTAATGAGAACTTCATCAAATGGGATAAAATGTCAACTTTTATCGATTTATCAGGTGCAAATATCTAAATAAGGGGTTTATGAGCAGTCTCAATTATGAATTGTTTACCAATAAGAAATTGTTCCAGACGTTTACAAGCCCAAATCACAGCGCGAGCTTCCCGTTCAATATTACTGTAGCGCTTTTCGGGTTCACTTAGCTTCCGAGAAATGAACATTGCTGGGTGGTCATCTTTACTCAAGACAGCACCGATTGCTTCATAAGACACATCAACACTCAAAACGGATGTTGTACTTGTCATGAAAGGTTGTAGTATCGGAGCAGACACAAGTTTCTCTTTCAAAAGAATAAAATGCCTTTCGCATTCGTCTGTCCATGTAAGCGTTTCTGATTTTCGAACGTTGTATAAAGATGCACACAATTTTGAAAAGTCTTGTATGAATCTTTCATAATAAGTCACGAAACCGAGAAAACCTGCAAATTCCTTTGCATTTTTATTAGAGTTTATACATCTTTCCAAATCAACCCTCTTAATTCTCAAGCCTTCAGAATATATCTAAAATCAATTGAATTTTCATTTCTTCTGCCTGAGAAATCTCATTTCAACAAGAAATCATTCTTGAATCATTAACAACACAAGTCAAATGAGGAAGATGAAAGACGAAAATCAATTGATTGCTGTTCACTAAAAACATTCACGTGAAGATATCGAAAATCAACAGGATTAAATAGTCATGTGGAGACGTTTTTGATAATGCACCATCCCATAATAGCGGACAAGAGGCTATCGCACAAGCTGGATACGGATTGAGCCTGCATATTCACCCATTCTGAACATTTGTGAAGGCAGCTTCGAAACGGTCGATGGCGGAGGTACGACAACAGCTTCTCACTCAACAACATGCGAACCGAGTTGCAACTATGATGCAGCGTGCAGAATAATCGATATCTTCGGTAATATTAGCAAAAGTTTCAAATTTAGTATCATGTATGGTTTCTGTACTTCCAAAATAGAAGACATCCTTGTATTTTAACTTTTTTGATGAATACACGTATTTTGGATACAATATTCGTGAGCCATTACCGAGTGAAATTTATCTCCGTTATAAGTGCTAGTGTGATTTATGATTTGCAATATGAAATTACAAATTACATCATTTAAGATTGCGACTTCCTCTAGCGATTATTGATGATGAGCATTTGAGCAATTAAAGGACATGTCGCCTATTCGTGTAATTGATTTTTGATTTAACTTGTCGAAGTTTAGAAATATTAATTTGACTTGAGATTTAATAAGTGCTTAATGAATTGAGTTACTGCTTGTTGAACTGAGATATGGCATTTGCAGTTGATTTGAGGTTTGCGCTTCTTGATTTGGAAAAGGTGTAGAAGCGACTTTTTGATATGTGGACGGATCGGGCTTAATACCGTCTTTTGAAAAAATGAATCCTGGAAATTCTTCTAGCTCACTTATTCGATGTCTAGCCTTCGTAGCTGACGGTTGTATAGCTAGCAGTGCTCTTACAGCTTGGGAATTACTGTGCTATCTATCTATGTTAATGGTATATCTATACTTGAAATAGACTTTTAAATCTATAAAAACAGCAGCAATGTGTATGCATCAATCGAAGAACCAAAAGAAAATCAATGTATCATAGAATTCATCTGCGTCATATTCCTGTTGTAATATCCTCGATAGAACTCTCCTTGCGTCAACAACAACTTAATACGAAGAAGAAGAACTGTGAAGTAAATCATCGAAAAAGATGCATTAAGCCACTTAATTCATCACCACAAAGAGCAGAAAAGCGTGCAGCTCAAGCAACATCATGTGACATTAAAATGTGTGTAGTGAATGCTAGATCAATATATAAATCTGAATCTAAATCTAAATCCAAACATAAAGCTGAAGACTTGTGTGAAATAGTGACGCATGGAAAATTTGATATTTGCGTCATCACAGAAACTTGGCATAATTGAAAGACAATTATGTTCGTACAAATATGACTCCATCCGGATATTGTCTTTCTGATCATCGTGAACGCGGCAATAAAAGAGGAGGTAATACAGCAATTTTATGTCGTTTATCCCATTGTTAAGTCCATCCCATTGCTATGAGAACACCCATTGTTAAGTTTTGATGTATGAAGCGAAGTTTGTGTAAAGGCGGATTACATATTTATCTCACAGCGATTACATGTTTATGGGATTCGAGGATGAACAGGATCTGTTTACTTGTGGGTATCGAAAAGGCGAAGATTGATGTACAGGATTTGTTTACATGTGCGGATCGCAAAAAGCATACTGTATTTATTGATGGGATGAATTTTAATGACAGGATGAGTTTACATGCGGGAAACGTAACAATTGAATGATGTATGATTTATCTTTGTGACATATCTTTCAAGACATATAATTACCTATTCAGTATTTTGTCAGCCACTATGTGTAGGACCCCGCTCGTCTGGGTTTGAGTGTTCAGATTAGGGGTCGAAACACAACTAGACGAGTACCTGCTGATGACTGACGGACTGCAGTATTATGTTTTATATCCCTTAATTGGTAGCTGAAGTAGTGGTCGATGTATTGTAATTCAAATGAAGAAATGTGGGATTACATGAAGTATTATAGACGGATGAAGAAACTGGCGATAACAAATTCAAGTGAAGAAATAGTACTTCCCCTATGTAGTCTTAGGTATAGTGTGTATAGTTTCATTGGTTTCGGAGTAGTAGAGTGTCATTGTAGTTCTATTGTTTACCTCCATTATCCACTTTCCACTATCCACTCTTACCATTATCCACCATGTGTAGTGTCAGATATAGTTCACTTGTAATCGGTGTAGTAGCATAGTTATATTTCCATATTTTACCTCCACTTTTCCAATTTTTACTCATCGGTCTCCTGTTGTTTTATAATATCCATTTTCAATTTCCTTAACCTATGGTAACCATTGTCCTATTCTATTTCCACTATCAGCATCTGTAGTCGGTACAGTATATTAGAAGTCTGTTTTGAACGTGTATGCGGCAGTGTTTGGAATCTATGGTATTAGTATATTAACAGCAAGAATGAGTAGTATTACAAGTCTTAAGATTTCCATTTTTACCAGATATTGGGCCAAAGCTGATCAATTTTAATTCGTTGCCACGAGAAAGCTCCATTGAGTTCTTTTATGAACTAATTAATCCAATGGTTACAGTAGCATTGCACCTGTACACTTGCGGATTGGAGAACGCCATCAGTCCTCATTAGGACTACTTTAACTAATAATTTAAATTAGTAGGCATTATAATCTATTATAAATGGCTGCTGGGATGATTTTTATCATCGTATGAGAATCATTTCATTCAGGAAAAGTTGAAGCTGGTGCTTTACCATCGTTTGAATTTTCTACTTGGAAGCTAGCAGTAAGACAGGACATTTTCATTTATGTCCTTGCTATCTACCGTCCACCATAGAAATCCATTCCACAGTTTCTAATTGATTTGATGAACCTTCTGGATAAATATTCTTCATCTATCAATCTATTTGTCGTAGGTGACTTTAATTTGAGAAAGTCATTAGATCGTGAAAAGCTTGAAGATGCCTGCAAAATGTTTGGATTGCACAACATAGTTGATTTTTCAACGCATATTAGAGGTTCAATACTGGATTTGATCCTCTCTCGCATTGATGATCCTGTGAGGATCCGTAATTGTTACCGTGGCGATCTATTTTCAGATCAATATTTCATTCCAACAAAAAGAAAGCAGATTTGTTTTAGATCCCGGAAATCAGTTGATTTTGAATTGTTTGAAGAATTTTCATCAGAGTTGGATAACTGCTTCGATTCAGATCTTGATATTAACTCTTTAGCTGTTCTTTATAATGATTGTGTCAAGACTGTTGTCAAGAAATTCGCTCCTTTACAAGAAAAGTCTCCACTTAGGAAGCCCAATACCTTCAGATTACTTTCATCATAATTTGACGACTGAAATTGTGTAGGTTTTAGTTGGGGAGAACCCAATAATTTCCATTGTTTGGTTGACATGATGGACATTTCGGCTCCAGTGTCAATTCGAAATTCCAAATCTTTACCCAAAATGTTCAAAGTTCGATTAATAGCTTAAGAACTTGATGCATTGACAGTACAAATTTCAACATTATGTGCTGATTTCTTCAAGTTCTTTGTCTGCGCATTAGAATTGCGTTGATAATTATTGCAGTATTTCGCAAAAATGATCGCGCTTATGACAGCGATTGCATATCAGACCATACGCAGGACATTCTCCGATTTAATCTGATTTGCCACATTTCTTACATTTGGATCGATTTGAAGAGTAATCATTATTTCGCTTTGTGACATGAAAGCTACTTTTTGAAAAGCTTTGGGTCTCTTTTTTTGCTATCACCATGCACAAAACTAGTAGCGTGAATATTCATTTTACCAAAGTCTAAAATATCTTCGATACTTAATTTTATGGTCAATTGAAGTTTTTGCAAGACTTTCAATTTTAAGTCATCACTTTTCAAACCGGCAATAAAGTGTTATTTGATAAGTTCATCGCTAATATTGTCTGACCTCAATTTTTCCAACTAACGTGCTGTGTACTCTCTTCGTTCAACCTTGATACGAAGTCAACTTCAGACTGGCCATCGTTTTTCAATATCAATAAAAAGGTAGTACGATTAACAGTCTCTTCCTCTGCTCTAAATAATCAAAAAGTTTCTATTTAATATCTGAAAGGTGATGTCATGTGTATTCACACACATATTATACAAACCAAATGTCTCACAAAGTGTGTGGTATATAAAGCAACAGTGACAACAGACGATAACAAAAAAATGGCGTACATTGGACAAACAGAAAATGAATTCAAAATAACATACAGGAACCATAAAACTTCTTTTGTCAATCCAAATCATGAGAACGGAACAGCCTTATCAAAATTTATATGGTCGATAAATCATAAAAACGAAAATTATTGAATGAAATGGGAGATAATGGATCAAACCACACCATACAAATACGGAACAAGAAGATGCAACCTCTGCCTCCTTAAAAAATATTGCATCCTTACAAGCAAAGAAAATAACCTGTAAAACAAAAAAAGCGAATTGATATCTACTTGCAGACACAGACGGAAATTCCTACTATTAAGTGTCAAGTAACTTTTTAACAGAACTATGCCATGAAATATCACGGTCATTTTGTAATTCATATTTTCATATCTTTTAAATTTCTACCTTTATCCTTTTCTACGCTGTAATGATTCTATGAACATGAAACTTTAAGTATACTCGCAGTTGCGAAAATTATCCTTTTCATCATCGATATATAATAATCAAATGCTGAGACCTCGAAAGGAAAAAAATCAAGAGATGAGAATGAGATCTGACTTAAATCATTACGGGAACTGCAAACGTTTCTGACCTATTTGCCGTCATCAGTGCGGTATACCCTATTGTAGACAATCAGCAAATCAGATGCCAATAAATCGTCATCCGACCTTCAGACATCTACAAATAATCTACAATGATTTAAGTCAGATCTCATTCTCATCTCTAGAATATACCGTAAAACCTCTATTTGAACGGCATGCCGCTCTATTTTTCAAACCTTTCCCCGCACTGCCGTTTAATTAGAGTTGCCGTTCAATTAGAGAGTGCCGTTCTATTTTTCGACTAGCTGATCAGAATTTAGAGATGAAATTTTCAGTAATTTTTATCTTAAATCTGTAAATTTTATAGATGAAAAGCGAAAACATGTAACATAAGAACTCTGCATATATCTATTTGACAAAAGTTAGCAAACACAGGTTACCGGTAATCACTGGCTAGAATAAATTCGCTTACTTACTAGTGAAAATTACAAAACAAACTTACTAGTGAAAATCAAGTGACACGTCGCTGTTGTAGCTGTCCTCGTCATTCGCATCACCTTCAGCATCATCGTCAAAGTTCTGATTAATTCCACGTTCGACACCAGCATTGGCTCGAGCTTGCCGGAGAAGTTGCAAACCAGTCTGAATTGGACCGTCCGAGTCGGGCTTGAAACAATGGATCTGGCAATCCTCCGAGCCGTCGAGAGGGTTGGTCAGTCCGCATCCTTTGAATGACTTGATGATCAGATCCTTCGGCAGCTGATAGCAAGCATCAACAATCCATTTCAAGTATACTTCCATTGATGGCGCTCGAATGTTGCCGGATTTGGTGTAGCTCTTCTCGCCGTGCAACATCCAATTCTCGTAGAACTGTCTGACTTTGACCTTGAATGGGGCATTCCAGTAGACGTCGGGGGCCTGTATGAATTTGGTGCACCCGCCTGGAATCACGGCCACGTCAATCTGTATTTTCTTCAATTGCTTCTTGGTGGTATCACTAATGTGACAACGGTATGAGTCCCAGGCCAGCAGGCGCTTGCCAAGCATTGAAGAACCGATGATATTCTGTAGAAACTCAGAAGTCAGATCGTCATTGAAGAACGTGCGGCCGGTCCAACACAGATGGAGCGTGTTCTTGAACTTGGTGGCGATCTCCTTATTTGGTCGCTTGTTCGGGAGTAGAACGTACGGTCGACATTTATATCCATCGGATCGAGCATGACAGTAACTTGTAACTTGTCATGACCGGCAGTCTTCACCGGGACCTCTCGAACTCCCTTACTTTCAACGGTAAGGCTGCTTGAGTAGTCCAAGTAGACGGCCGTCTCGTCGGCAGCAAAGATGTAGGTATAGTTGGAGGTACGACGGCACTGTTCGACGAACAAAATGTAATTCACGATCTTCTCGGCGTACTGTTCCGCCTCTTTCTGTCAGGTCGTTGTAGGGCGGCGTGAGACCAAGTTGTGGCGAAGTAAAAACTTTTCCAACCAGCCGTTGCTCGCTTTGAAATCCTCGTCTGTCAACGAAGCGAGTGCCTGTTTCTGGATTATCGTGCGGCTGACGCGGAGCTTTTTATGTCGTTGCTGACGAACCCAACAGATGAGCTTCTCGTCGAATTCCTTGTCCTTCAAAGGGCGTCAGGCACCTTGGAGTCGCTTAGTTGATGAGATAGAAGATGAAGATGAAGACGCCTTCAACTGAGCCTCAAGGTGTGCTTTCTGCTCCGTCCACCGTTGGATGCATGCACGAGAGACCCTCTTGTCTTTCGCAGCCGTTGATTTGTTGTGTTTCTCGGCGTATGCAACAACTTCAAGTTTGTAAGGTATATCGTAATTTCTCCGCTTTGTAGGGGTCACATCTTCAGTGTCAGAGCTGCTTGACATGGCTGCCGAATTTCTGTGATCTTATCGAGCTGCGAAAGTTAAAATATCCGGTAAGCTTCTACAATAATACAGAATTGACGAATGGGAATGAGTCTGGGAGTGGGACTTCCCAGTGGGACTGCATTTAAAAAGTAAACATCTGCATTTCTGTGGCAAAAATAATTTTCACATTTTCCCATTTTCCCATTTTACAAACTTTATTCTACCATTGATATTGAACGAAAAAACAAAGAAAGCTATTTTATCGATGTCTTTAAACATGGACTCCTAGATATATAACACCTGGACTGAAAGCTGAAATTCATTTCTACGCAAGACGGCTGATTTGACTCTGATAGTAGAGGGAGAAAAAATATTAGTCATCAAATGAAAGTGAGATGATTTGAGAAAAAGAAGTAGCATTTTCTGGAAATCAGAGGAACATGAGATTGCAACCAACTGATCATTGTTGACTCGATATGAAATATTGATATTATTGGAGCAACGAAAACCAAAAATGATGAAATCTGTCACAGCCAGATACGGCTAAAACGGTTCGATCCACTCGAAATTGTTTTCATTGTCCTTGAATTCGAGTTGCCCACATAATTCGAAGCGCATTTCATCCGACAATGTATTGAAGAGAACAATGATTTTAGTCTCGTTCTTCGTAATTCCAGATATCTTGAAACATTGTTTTAATTTTTCCAAATGTGATTTTATGTCATAATTTTTGTCACATTGGTGAGGAACAGTAATCGAGTCTTTGTGGAGTAACGAAGAACGAGACTAAAATCATTGTTAAAGTGCAAAGAATGTTTTTGACGTTAAAACATTTAACATCAAAGCCTAAATTTTGAACATCATCACTTATGTCACGAGTCTTTTGTAAAATCAAATCTTCTGCCTGATCTCGACTCTCAGAGCAGGCTACGCTTAGTTTTCCGACTTCAAACCACTGCGACTCAAGTGATGATGTTCAAAATTTAGGCTTTGATGTTAAATGTTTCGATACAGTGACACTACATGAAGCTGGAGAATATATGATACGTGGTTATGTTGATCTAAATGAGGGACTAGAGGGTCTCTATGAACCAAATGTGGCTGATTTGGGTGAGAGAAATTGGATAACAGCCACAGGAATGGTTAAAATTGACAACAGGAAACATGTCCCTGTGCGAATATGGACTTTTGAGGATGGTGTAAAATTGCATAAGGGTATGAAGTTAGGAAGTTTCATTGGAGTTACATCGAGTCAGAAAAACAACTCACGTGGTGGAAAGTGTGTTAACCAAATGAGTGAGATGAATGCAGATAAACGTTGGAAAATTTTAGAATTGAAATTTAAAAAACAAATAGACGAAATTGATGAAAAAGAAAAAGAACTGCTAATTCCTCTTTTAAAAGAATTTGTGGACATTTTCAGTGTGAGCAAGCATGATATATGATTAACTGATATGGTGAAACATGAAATTGATACCGGACATGAGTAAAAAACCTATTGCATGTGCTTACAGGCGTGATCCTATTCCGTTAGAAGATAAAGTTGAAGAAATGATACATGACTTACAGAATAAAGGCATAATACGGGAAAGCGAATATCCATGGAATGCACCGTTGGTAGTAGTACCGAAAAATAATGGCGATATCAGACTTACAGTGGATTACCGGAAATTAAACGCAATAACTAAAAGACCAAAAATTTACTCAAACGCAGAGACAATAGGCCTATTGAATTACAAGGAAAAAGTTATTGCCTATGCATCCTGCTCGCGACGCCAAGTGTTGCATCCCCAGAAGGCATGGTAGATTCAACCAAACGTCAATATATTATCATAAGCAGTGACATATCACAAGTAATGCACTGTCTTTTAAATTCAAACATAGTTAGTAGTATAGCAACATCTAAGATATAAGAAGTGCTATGTCAAGAGGAAAACTAGGTCATAGACTGTCAATCAGGTAAGATATCAACACACAACTTGTTAGATATCTCTACACCCTTTAGACAGTTTTTAGAAAGACCACTTTGGAGACCATTTTGCACGAAGACCACTTTGACATGGAGCCTAAATACATTGCACCGAGGTGCTTGAAAACTGCTGAATGATACATGTAATGAAATTTGTCATTCGAAAAATCAATTCAATAAATGCATGAGTGCACCAGTGAAATGAGACAAATTTAACAATTACAGAATTTTACGGTGACATTAGTAATGGGAAAAAGACCGTTCCAGGACACCATAAAATTCAAAAAAATAGTATCTTTAAAAACGACATAAATTCATGAATTTGAACCCTTTTTCAGGTTTTTAAGACCTAAATACATGAATTTAGTCCATTCAAAAAGTACCATTTTTTCAAAAAATGGTATTTTTAAAAACGACATAAATTCATGAATTTGAACCCTTTTTCAGGTTATGAAGACCTAAATTCATAAATTTAGGCGTTTTTAAAAATACCCAATTTTTCAAATTTTTCAAAATCTCAAATTTGTGATTATGACATTTTACTCCCAAAATCATGACCGTTCCAGGACACCGAAAAAATCAGAAAAGTTAAGAATCTCAAAATTTGAGAATTACAATTTTCTCGCTTAAATCATGACCGTTCCAGGACACCGAAAATCATAAAAGTTGAGAATCTCAAATTTGAGAATTACAATTTTTCACCCTCCCCTTAAAATCATGACCGTTCCAGGACACAACATCAAAAAATTGGTATTTTTAAAAACGTCTTTTAAATCCGTTTTTCAGGTTTTTAAAATACATCATGTGTCTAATAATATTTCTTTGAAAATGGAAGATGAAAAAACAAAAGAACCATCAGCCCCTTTATATCCGATATTGGAACAAATGGATAAAGCAAAACACAAATATAGAACGGCGTTCTCTTCTTTTCATTCTTCTTTACTTTCATAAATTACTTACATTCACTTTAAAAGTATAGTCTGAAAATACACTTGCAAAGTGAGAACGTTGTTCTCAACTTTAAATTCTTCAGCAGAACAAGGTTGAAATAAATTACTTACATTCACTTTAAAAGTATAGTCTGAAAATACACTAACGACGTTCTCTGAAGTCTGAAAATACAGTTACAAAACTTCATAAATTTAACTCGTCTATTTCTTGAGTTACACCAGTTCTTTTTCCGCAAATTTCATCAGAAGATTCCAACAGTCTTTTTTCTTTTTCATTTGTGAGAAAGTCCTCAATTTGGTACAAGTGCTTTTTAACAAAATGAATACTCAATGTTGAAGTATTGAGTTTCGGGAATTCGAGGGATAGTCTATACAACTTGATAAAGAAACTAACATACGTTCTAGAAAAATAGATTTGGTGTTCATCATTCAAACATTTAATGAACTTTACAAATGAACACTTGATTAATGTTTTCAACTTACACAATACCTTACCTTGATTAATATATGAAATTAACAATCTTTGGTTACCTCTCTTTTCTGTCAAAATTAGTTTTTTCAACGAATCTATACAGGTAGGAATAGAAAAATAGTCCACTTTCTCCGGATAAAATTCCTCCAACTCTGTATCCACAAATGAATTTGAAATAAGGTCTTTCACTTCCTTTTCTTTGTTTTTGTCAACAGTTGCTTTCTTCTTTTTCAAATTTTCTTCAATGAAGATTACAGCCAAATCTTTAAACAGTGCTTGCTGGACAGGAACTATTAGAGGGAAAATTGAATCGCAGAAGATTGCAAATGCTCGTTCTAGAGGTATTGATGACATATTCCAGGATGAAGACATGAAGTGATTGCAGACAAAGTCAGTCTCGTAGAACGCTCACAGAATGAATGCACGCAGTAAGAATGAAATTGTAATACGTGGAATAATGGCAGCAGCTGTTTCTGAGAGAGAGAATCTTTATGACCTTTGCCCCAGCGAAGCGACTAAAGTATACCCGCATATGGCGCTATTGTCTGCCGCAAGCCGCAGCTGCTACCACTTCAATGTTCAACGTCAAAGCAAGTCAAGCGAAACAAACTAAGATTAGCGACTTCAACTGCAAAAACTAATTGAAATGTGCATTAAGATGCATGTCTTCCCAAAAAGGATATTTTTCGTGGAATGAAGAGTAGTTTTTTTATCCTCATAACATGTACGATTGCATCGGTATTGGGCAGTAGAGGTATACTGGAGTATACAAAAAATTCAATTGCTTATCTACGATTCATACTGGCAAACATCGTCATTAAAAATGAATGGCGAAAATCTGACTGAGTTATCTCCCAGAGCTTTTGGTCTGACTGAGTTCTTAGAAAATATACGGCAAACAAACAACTGCTAATTTCGATTTGAATAGAATTTCAGAAGATTCTATTCAAAATATTTTTTCAAAATATTTCTTTAAAAACGGATGAAACAAAAGTGGAAGAAACCTCAACGGGGACGGAGACGGCAACGGCGACGACGAAAATGGAAGAAACCTCAAGAATATATCCTTCGTTATCACATGAACGTAGTTCTACTTTAATGGACATTGAAAAAATGAATAAAGAAAAACACAAAGATAGAGTACGCTATATGAAAGATAAGGAATCTCAATTATTATTAAGATTAGAGCATTATAAAAAATTAAGAAAGAGATGGACTAAAGTTAAGAATGTAACACAAGGAATTGGCATATTCTTAACAATAAGTTTAGGCGCTCTCACTATTGTTATATCTTCTGGTGTTTTAGTAATTCCAGTAGTTGCTACAGCTTTAACAGGTACGGGTGTTTTTGCAACTTCACTTGTTACAATGTTAGATAAATCTTTAATAACTAAGAAACGAAAATCATTAAAAACTAAGCATTTACATATTAAAGAAGTCTATGATAAACTACATTACTACTTTCAAAGAGTATGTGATGATAATGTTATTACGTTAGATGAGATTGAAAAATTTGATCAAATAGCTAATGAAGTAAATCAAATATCATTTCAATTACAGTCAGAAAAAGTTGATGATAAGAATAAACAGGATGGCAAAATTTCGAGTGATGGTAAAACTTTTACTGGTGGTAAAATTTCTAATGAAGAAAATGACAAAATTTTTTTAGAAGAGCTAAAAACTTTAAGCGAAAATTTAAGCAAAACTTTATTAAACAAAACTTTATTAAACAAAACTTAAAACGAGAAACCTTTAAACGAAAAGATGTCAGACAACAAAACAATAAAAAAATAATTTGTTCAGTAAAATGTTTTTGTTGTATTCCAATGTTACCACAAAATTCAAATATTATATTTTAAAAATGGATAAAATTAGAGCTGATAATTTTAAGAGAATTAAACACTTAGAAGAGTTAATAAAACAAAGAAATATTATGAAAGAAAATCATCTTCAACATAGAATGATAAAAGCTGGTATTCAATCTGATATGTTTGAAAAAATGCAGCAAACCGAGCAAGTAAAAACTGATTTTGAAAAAACTATGAAACCATTTAAAACTCTTGAAAAAGAACTTACAAATAATGATAAACAAATTGATATAACAGATCCAGAGCACAAAACTATATTAGATGACTATGGACTACTAGAATCAAACATTAATAAGAAATTACCAAAATCTATGCAATTTGAACATTCTATTTCATTTATAGATGGAAAAACAATACCTAGATTTTATCTCGGACAAAAAGAAATATTTCCACAACCTTTTCGAGGTTTAATTTTTTCACCAGATAAATCTCCTTTTAATTTAGATAGAAATTTTGTTGATCTTTTAAGAGGAGCAGATTTAAATAATTATGCTGTAGAAGATCTCATAAAATATAAAGCTATGTTAGATAGAGTTGGTGCAGTAAAATCTCTTAGACGTTATAAACAATTAGAAAATTTATTATCAACGGGAGTTAAAGTAGGAAAAGGTTTATCTGAAAAACAGAAAACAGAAAAAACTGTATTTTTACCAGATGATCCACAAGAATTACTAAATAGATTAAATATTTTAATATCGGCAATAAAAGAAGGACATAATTCTATTTTCAATGAAATTCATGCTATATTAAAAAGTCTGTTAGAAAAGAAGATTCTAAATGAAGAGAATTATAAAAGTATAACGAGCCGAATGTTCTAGGGCTTCGCCCGTAGCTGAAATATGTTGTTGTTTTTAATTTTTTTATAAAAAATGTTTATTTAAAATTTTAACTAAAAAATGTGTTCAGCAGATTTAGACAAAATTAATAATCATTTAGAAAATTTGACAAAGATTTTGGGTTCATCAAAATTTAGTACGACGTTAAAAATTATAACAACTACTTCATCACACACTTGTAATTTAGAACCCATTCTACATTTGGAACAAAATAAAAATTATCAAATTGCATTGACTAGTTTCTCCACATTTAACACTATTCAAAACGTTATCAAAGATGTGAATGACCAATTTAGATATTCTACTGATAAAGGCAAAACCTGGAAAATACTAACTTTTCTTCCTGGTTCTTACGAAGTTGAATCAATATCAAATGAAATTAAGAGACATTTAGGTATACCATTTAAAGATAAGAAACAATTACATTTTGCAGTTGAACCGGCAGTTAATAAATTTTCTCTTACTTTAGACGAAAATCATCAAGTTGATTTTAATCATGATAGATCATTGTCAAAGCTATTAGGATTTAATAAACAAACCTATAGTCAAGGTTTATCATTTAGGTGAGAAGATTCCAAAAATAACTGAAATAAATTCAATTGTTGTACATTGTGACATTATTGAAGGAGGATATATAAATGGTAAATTGTCAAATTTAATATTCAGTTTTCCAGCTTTTACTGTACCCATTGGTTATAGATTAAATGTAATTCCACAAACATTAATATATTTCCCTATTACAAGAAAAACTATTAACAACATTAAAATGAGAATCACTGATGAGAAAGGACAAGAAATAAATTTTGGAGGTGAAGAGATTATGATAGATCTTTTGGTTCGGGAAGTATAAACCCCCGTTCGGGAGGTATAAACTCCCGTTCAGGAGGTATAAACTCCCACGCGAAGCTAGAGAAGTTTAATTTTCTTCTTAATCTTATTCTTCTTATTATTATTCTTTAAAAACAAATAAATTAAAATTAAATTTTTGTATTAAAAAATGAGTGAAGTACCCCCATTAAATAAAAAAAAACTTAAATTTAATCATCATCCAAATTTATCTAATAAAGTTTTGTCAGTTATTTGCGGAAGATCAGGTTGTGGTAAAACATATCTATTATTTAAAATTTTAACGACTCCAAATTTTTTGGATTATAACAATCTTATAATTTATACAACAACAGCAGAACAACCCGTCCATCAATTTTTAAAAAATGGATTTGAAAATAATCTTACAAAAACAGCAATTGCTTCATTATTCAAAGAATATGAAAATTCTGAATATGAAGAAGAAATAAGTTCGTGGTGTGAAGAAGCAGCAAAAAATAATCAGTTAGTTGAATCTAATAAAAATAAACACATAAAGATACAATTAATAGATGATAGTGGTAATATGCAAGATCCTAGTAAACTAGATAAAACAATGAAAAATTGTGTAATTTTTGATGATTGTGTTAATGATAGTAATCAGTCAGTTCAGAGAAATTATTTCACAAGAGGTAGACATAATAACTGTAGTGTTTTTCATTTAACAAAAAGTATGTATTCATTAGACGGAAGTGTTATTAGAAAGAATGCAAATATATTTATACTATTTGAAATAAATGCAAGAAACTTATGTGATTTGTTAAGAGATTTATGCGTAAGAAATAAAGATGGATTTAAACAATCGTGTAACAATGCTTGGTCAAAAGATTATGGATTTATCACAATTAATATTGATAAAAAAATTCATGATAGAGTTATAGAAGATTTGTTTACTGAGTAATAAAAAATTTTTATACTGAGTAATAAATAATAAAATTTTTATTCTAGACTGATTTAAATAATAAAAAAATTTTTTCTAGACTGATTTAAATTTAAGAAAAATTTTTTCTAGACTGATTTAAATAATAATAATTTTTTTCTAGACGGATTTAAATAATAATAAATAAACTTTAAAAAGGTGAAGTAGTTATTCCATCAGGTAAAATTTTTCTTTTATCATCAAATGGATCTAATGCTAATTTATGTTCCTCTTTTAAATACATTTTATGTTTCTTTGAATTAAGTCTATAATTACATGCTGTTTTTATTTCATTATTAAATAATGCATTTTTATAATCTTGAAATGTTATTTGGTTAGCCACTGATGCCTTTGAAATTCCTTTTAATGTTTCATGTGTTTTAATATTATTAATTGTATCATAACAGTAACATTTAGATTTTAAAAATATAGCTTCTGTTATGAAATCTTCATTTCCTTCTAGTTCATCTTTTACTTTACATAATTCTGAAGGATGAATAAAATCTTTTGTTTTATCTATTTCTTCATCAAGTGTAGAATTATACGGTATTGTTAAATCTAAGAAAACAGAATCGGTATCTGTAAAGTGTAATTTTTAGTTTTTGCCATAAGCAAGTGCTAAATAATCATATATAAATCTATACATAAATAGTTTAGCTAATTCTAATATAGTGAATCCAATAAAATTAAACTTATCATGTTTTACGCTAATTCGACGTAAATGTACAGCACATAGATTATCACTAAATCTAGTAGTTCTTTTATATGTAGGTTTCCTTGTTAAATTTTGAAACCTATCTTTATCATAAACTATTTCAATATTTTGTCTATTACGCACATTTTCTAAAGTCTTACCATAAAATGCATTATTCATTAATTTGAAGAACACGTTTCCAAAATCATCTTTATTTCTTTTAGCTATTTTACGTTTTTCAATATTGAACTCTATATAATTTTTTAACCACCTACATTTTCTATACACTAGTTTCCGATGAATTTTTAAAAGAATCATTCCATTATCTAAATACCAATCTAGCATTCTTCCTTCAACAACATACTTTCTTTTATTACTTTGTGTTAACATAAGTTTTCTTGTTGGTCTGTATTTTTTAGGCATTATAGATTTTTGATAATCTGAAAAATCTTCTATATTGGGAATTTTGTTTTCGGGACAGAAAGGAAAATATTTTGTTTTATCTTTTATTTCATCAGGATATACTAAATCATCTTCATATATATAACCATGATTATAATTTCCATCATGTGTTTTTTGATAATCAAGATTATTACACCATGATATTTCACCTGTTGGTAATTCTTGTATCATGCAAGAAGAATATAAGCTATTAAAATCATAATATAACAAATAGTTTTCTCTCATGATTTCATCAACTGCTGCTTGACTATCTTCATTTGATATAAGTCCTTCTATATTTTGATTAAACAATTTTACAAACTGATCGCTTTCTTCTGGAGATAAAGGTTTCATTATTCCATAATCATCAGGATTTACTTTTTTATTATAACATTTAACATATCTATTACCTAAAACTGATGAAACTCCACCTCTAATACCAGATTCAAAAAATAATAATTTATCATATGTATTTTCTTTATAATGTTTAAGTTTAATGCCAGTATGTTTTAATCCTGCTAACCATGTTAAACCTGGTGTAGAATAACAATAACATGGATCTATTCCGTAATATTCTAAACACATATCACGAAAGTTTTCAAAAAGATCAGCTGGTATTAATACATCTATCTGTAGATATTTCATTGAATAATCATACATTGTTTTACAATTTAACTCTCTCCAATTCTTTTCAGCTTCTGCATAGTCTTCTTCAGATAATTGTGATTGTTTTAATTTTGATTTAAATTTATTTATTGGAGGAAGTTCTTGTTCTTTCATAATTATATTCACAGAATTAAAATCTCCAGTTATGTACTCATACGGAAATATGCCTTTTAAAGGTTTTAAATTATATTAATTTAATATTTTACATTGTTCAGGTTTCAAAGTTTTTCCCATAACATCTAATGAATAAGGAGTAAAAAATCTAAATGCATCTAAAATTCTAATACAACCTAATTGCATTGAAAAATATTCTTCTTCTTGTTTACATAGTACATTTATTTGTTGTTGTTGTAATTTTTCAGATGAAAATAAATCTTTCATTACTAGATGGGAATCATATTTAGAACCATTGTAGAAATATAAAGGAACAAAGTTATATTTAAATTTATTAGCATTAAGATTACAAGAATTATATGCTGCACCTCTATATAATCCATTTAGATGATCATGATCTTTTACTTTGTCGGCAGAGCCGTCGCTTCGCTTATCATTACCAAATTCTTTTCCACAGTAATAACAATTTGTTTCATTAACAAAATTAATTTTTTCTTCATCCGTTAATGGAAGCATTGGTATATTTGTTTCAAGCAATTGTGAAAAACGTCCTTGTAATTCTTCTACTTTCTTTGTAAACATTTCTGAACTATCTTCACCATAGTATTGAAAATATTCTGATTTAAATAATTCAGGATAATTTGAATGAATGTACATTCCCCAACATAATGGTTTTTGTTCAAATAAATATTTTTCTTTACTTTGTTCAGGTGCACTTTTTTCATAATTATCATTTTCAGAATTATCATTTTCAGAATCGGGCGAAGCCCTAGAACCTTCGGTTCGATTTTGTGTCATATTAACATTATATGCTTCGAAATCACAATAAATAGTAAAGGGTACTTTATTTTTCAAATAATGTCTATTATATATTAAATAATCGTCTTTAGGAAAAGTATTTTCAACTGCTTCATTTTGTTGCAATTCTCCAAATGTCTATTCATTTCTTCTTTAGTTCTAAAGCTCGTCATACATTGGAGACAGGGAAAATTAGCATTATCTGAAGTTTTTGTAAATATAGAAACATCTTTACACAATATAAAATGACCCTTATAATATAATATATTCGCTTGTGCTGGTTGTTTTGTTTGTTCTAGTTTTTCAAATTTATCTTGATATATTTCAGGTGTTAAGTCGATATATCTTTCTAAATCTTTTTCAGACTGTTGATAATTTTGATTTAATATTTGTAGCTGTTGTTCATATTCTTTATCATATTGTTCTTTATGTTGTTGTAGACATTTTTTTGAAGATTCATTTATTTTTTGATTGGTTTCATTTTCTTCATTTAATTTTTGTATCGTTTCTATCTTATTTTGATAATTATGACCATATTCTTGTACTAATATTTTTGTTTGTTTTTGATAATCTGTTTTACATTTTTGTAAACTTTTATTTAAATTTTCTAATTTTTGTTGATATTCTGAAGATAAAGATGGATATTTGTAATTATAGTCATCATTACGTCCTTTATAATTATTATGATTAATCATTATTGGTGGTAATGTCTTTATAATTTCAAATTTTTCAGTACATATTATATTTCCTTGGTAAAAAATATTATGATGCATGTAATTTCCTCTTTTATTGTATACTATTTCTGATTGACATAAATTTTTATTATCCAAATAAAATTTTTTTGAATCTGAGTAAACTGGAGTAATTTTACCAATAGAAACATACTTCACATTTAATTCAAAAACATTTACTTCTATTAAATTTTTATTCTTTTTATGAAACTTTTTTAACCTATTGTAATCATATGAAAATTCATCTAAACCATCCGAAAGATTAAATTCCTTTATATATTCTTCTTATATATATTCTTTATATATTTCTTTGTGATATTTTGCAGGATGTAAATGTGCTATAATACTCCACAGAAAACAATAATCATCTTCATTTTTTATGTTAATTATTTGTGGTGAACTGAACGGTAAAGGAACATAACTACCACCAGTATTATTTTTATATTTATCAATTACTATTTTCTTAGATAGTATTTTAACAAATCTCCAACCAGATTCACGTAACTGGGCTTCAATTATACAATTTTCTAATTTAAGTATCATTTGTTCAAATATGGGTTGTATATCATTTACATTATGAATTTCTTGTGAATTTGTAAAATGTCCTTGTATTATTTCTTCAGGAATTCCATCAGGTCCATTTTTTGTATAAAGTACTTCTACATTCATATAACATTTGAAAGATTTCTTAAATATTTTGAAAAAGTTTTTTAATACATTATAAAAAGTTTCATCGGTTTCATTATGTTCAACAGATTCATCAAATAAATATTTTATATCTGTTACGGCTTCATCATATTCATCTATTTCGTTAAATTCATCAGTATCGCTAAATAAATATCTTCCATCTGGTACGGGCGAAGCCCTAGAACCTTCGGTTCGTACATGTTCATCTTCACTATTAAAAACTTTTTTATATTCCGAATGTGAATAATCATCAAACATTTTTTTAACTTTTATATCAGTAGGCAATGTTTCTAGATAGTTTATATAATTATTTAATTTTAATATATTTCCTTCATCAACTCGATCTACATTTTGTAAATGCAATTTACTATTTAAATGAGATTGATAACTTCTTTTTGTTTGCAACTTTTTTTTACATAAGTTACAATAAAACTTAGTATTTTCCATTTTTTATTTTTTAAAGATTTTTTGTGTTTTAATTTTAGATATAAACATTCTAATATCAGGGTCTTGAGAGTTATTTTATATTATTATATATTTCACGTTCTTTAGTTATTTTATTTTCTTTGTCACATTAAGTTTTATCATATTAAGTTTCATCATATAACGATTTATCAAAAGATAATTTAAATTTATTTTCACTAACTATTGATTCTTCATCATCATCATAAATTGTTTCTTCAACATCATAAATTACACTTTTTGGTATAGAATGCCATTCCCTGATAGGATACCATTCTCTTATTGGAATATCTAATTCTAAATTATATTTATTATTTGATAATAATATAATAGAGAAAAATATTGGTCTTTGATCTCTTTTGGAAAATTTAATAACACCACCATAATCTGAATCATTTTTAGTTTTTATTAAAGATGATAAAATTTTAAATTGATTAGATGTAAATCCTAATTTAAATTTTGTAGACCCGACACATAGTTGTCCAACAGTATCTTCAACTATTCCATCATTATTATTTTCAATTGTAAGAAAATGAAATTTAGATAAATTTTGATTATATGTAGTATTTATATCATGTTCAGATATAAATTTTTCTTCACTTAAATTTTTATAATTACTAATATTATTATAATCATTTTTTCCATTTACAACTTTTTCAGATGTTTCAGAATCATCATTTATATTATCATCATCTACATTATCATCATCATCTATATTATCATTATTATTATTATAAGATTCTTTAAAATTATTATTATTTTTAAAATTATTATGATTATGATTATGGTCATTGTTAATAGTATAAGGTGTGGTCCACATGTAAATTTTTTCTTGTTGTGCCAAACCATTTATATACGATTTTAATAAATTAATATTTAAATTTGAATACAATCCTATATACTTATCATCATCATACCTTTGTGGGATTTCTGATGTTTCTTTTTTATAAATGGTGTCCCTATAATAGACTTGACATAATAATTCTTCATTATGTTTTTTACCTTCAATATTGTATTGATTCTGATCGTCAACAAATAATCTTATTTTTTCTTTGGAAAAAAATTTTAATTTTTTAACTAATTCTCTAATATTGATATAATTGATAATTTTATTTTCTATCCAATCCGTATTACTAATTGGCAACACTGCTCTAATAAATCCGTAAACATTATTATGGCCAATAATGACCATATTTTCTTTGTTCAGTTCAACGTATGCAACATCATTATACTTACTTACTATATCCATAAATTTAATAAATGGGTCGCCTAGGAAAATGCAATAATTGGTTTCTATAGATGTGGACCTTAAGTTTGCTCCCTAAATATTTCGGCTTGTAATTCAAATAAAATATTAACATCTAGACATGTATTATTATTATTATTATTATCAAAACATTTATTTTCAAATCCCGTTGATCTCGTCGAATAAGAAGAACAAGATGATGCGGACGAATATAATTTTTTTAAATTTGGTTTTTTCATTATTTTTATTAGAAAAAAATTTATTTTTTTATTTTTATTAGAAAAAATTTTATTTTTTTATTTTTATTAGAAAAAATTTTATCTTATTTTTATTAGAAAAAATTTTATTTTTTTTCTCATTATATAAAAAAAATACTTTTTTATTGTTTTAAAAATGATGTTACCAAATGTTGGTGGAGGTGCATATATAATAATCATATAATAGTGCATATATAATAATCGTGAATTAGAAATAGAAATAGAAAATTATATCATGAAAACTGGAGACGTTTTATCTGGTCCATTGCATCTTTCTATTCTTCCGCAACAAAATACAGAGTTAACAAATAAACAATATGTTGATACACAAATCAATGACTTAAAAGAAAAATATATAAACGATGTTTTGGTTCCACTGATGAATGAATTAAAGTTGCTTAAACTTAATGACAAATCATTAAACGAAAAATTATTAAAACTTGATAAAAAGGATAGAGAGCTAGAAGCAGATATAGCAAAACTTTTTAAAAAGATTTCAGAACAATCAAAAATTTTAATATTACTTTCTTTAAATTTAAAATCTGCTGTAATTAAAAATAAACATCAGATAAAAATGTTAAAAGAACAATTAGAAGATGAAATAGAAAAACTACCTGAAAGAATTAAAAAAAATTTAAAGCAGTTACAAACTACATTCCAAAAAAGTGTTGATGAATTGAGTTCTAAAATTACTCAACAAATGAAAAAGATGAATAGAATAATAAATGAAGTAAACTCACTTAATGAAAAAGTTGATAAAATGAAAACTCTTAAAATCAATTTAGAAAATGAATTAAAGAAAAATTTACAAGAAAACTCTAAAGAAAATAAGGAACAGTTCGATTCTGTTAAAAGACAATTAGATGTTCTTAAAATTAAGTTAAATGCTCTTAAGGCGGCGTTGAAGATTAATCAGGAGAAAATGCAAGTTAGTAGAAAAGAAATTAAAGTACATCGCACGCTACTTGACGCAATAGATAAAGTGCAACAGACAATTAATAAAGTTATCTCGAAGTTGTTGTCCATTCACAAACGTAAATATTGATCATAAACGTAAATCTTAGCGCAAATATTAACGTAAATATTTTTCCCAAAAGTCAAATTTATTCCTAAAAAATGCCTATAATTTATAAACACAATCTTAAACATTTTGCTTCAAATCAAAGAATTGCTCATGAACCACGTATGAATCCTGTTTATCATTATGATAATAGAGAAACAGTTCACACGGAAGGAGCTGGCATCTTTTCTGGTATTGGAAGTATCGTTAACTTAATTAAAAATAATAAAGATTTGATTACATCTGCTGCAAAAGGAGCAGCTGCTATAGGTAGTACAGCTAGTGCAATATCAAATGCTGTCAAGTCTCAAAACGAATTAAAACAACTAGAAGCTATTCGTAAATTTAGAAATGATTCTGAAGAACTAAAAAATTTAAAAAAACTTTCAGAGGAAACAAAAAACAAAATTGCTAACATAGCTGTGGGGGTGAAACCTTGAGGAGCGGAGCTCCGTCTGATAGTAAACATAAGAAGAAATCAGGCGTAGCCATAAAACGTTCAATTGAAGAAATAAGAGGCAATGGCGTGAGCGGCAACCTTCGGTCTAACCAGCAAAGCTGTAGCGGAGCTGGTCTAGCAAAATTCTAAAATTATGTTTTTTAGTAAAATTTTTTTAGCAAAATTTTTTTAGCAAAATTTTTTTAGTAAAATTATTTTAGCAAAATTTTTCTGTGTGTGAGAAAAAACAAAAAGTCAAATTATTTTTTATAAAAATGTCTTTGCTAATTGAAAATAAATTTGAATTAGATAAACCACCAGGTGTTAGTTATAATCAAAAAAAGAATGACTATATAAGAATTGCTATGAATCCCGGATCTTCCAGTAGAGTAAATACTGGAGGTGATTTAATTTTTGAAGTTGATAATTAGCAGAGTTATTTATATTTACCTGATACATTTTTACACTGTGAATATTCTTTATATAGTGATGCCAATTTTACAACACCATTACCAGATACTGATAATATTGCACTAGAGAATAATTTCTTTCCAAGATTATTTACACAAATGCGTTTAGATGTTGCAACTCAAAATATAGAAACAATAAGTGATTCTCCAGGTGTAATTGATACAATGCTTAGATTTGTAACAATTGGTGAACATAATAAAAAGTATGAAATCGAAGGTTGGTTTCCTGATACTAATGATGGTATAATTATAGATGATTTAACTCACGCTGGAACAGATGCAGCAGGAATTGCGAAAGATGTAGAAAATATTGCAAAACATTTAAATAAAACAAACAATAGTGCATATAAAGAAAGACGTGAGTTTAACAAGAAAAGTAAACAGACAGTAAATTGGTCATTGTCTCCATTATTCGGATATTTAGATAATGATAAAATATCATATCAATTAAAATTTAAATTAATAATTCATCGCACAGCAAATAATGATTTAATCTTTTTTGGTAAGACTGGAAAAAAAGCATATTTAAAAATTGATAGACTTGAATGGTGGATAAATCATATTACTCCTAGTTTATAGATTGAAACAGCTATTGCAAAAAGATTAAATACTAACAAACCAATTCCAATAAATTTTCTAAAGCGTACTGCTAGTTCAGTAACTTTTTCAGAGCAAAGATTTAACTGGCATTTTACTAGAACTTCGAATACTCCAAGATATTTATTACTAACTTTTCAAAGAAATAATTCTCCAAGTTTTGATAAGAACAACAATCTTTTTCATATTAATACAATTCGAAGTTTACAAGTTTCATTAAATCAAACCCGTTATTCAATTGATCCATTAAGATTCGATGATACCAATAATCAATTTATGGAAGGATATGATTCTTATCGAAATCTTTGTATAGAATTTGGAGTTGAACTACAATTAACTCCTGGAGATTGGAGACATTTATATCCTGTTTTCTGTTTCGATATAAGTGCACAATCTGAAGATCTTATCAAGACTGGTTGTGATGTAACAATTAATATTGAAAAAAAGATTCCACAACTTCATTGATGGCTTATGGTTTATTGCTAGAAGATGTAAAATATTCTATTGAAATTCTTAATGGAAAGATGGCTAGGATAAGTTAATTAAATTCTTAGATTAAAATTTTTTTAGTAATTAGTAATAAAATTTTTTTGTAACTAGAATAGATTAAAATGTTTCGTAACTTACAATTTTTTCATAACTAGAATAGATTTAAAATTCGTAATTTAAAATTTATTCATAACTAGAATAGATTAAAATTTTTTTTATAACTTAAAATTTTTTTATTAAAAATGTCGCAAGCGAAAAGTAATAATAATAATAAAACTGTTGAATTAAAATTACGTAAAATTGTTGACAAAAGTACTCCTAAAACTATTACGATTAACAAAAAAAAGTATTACATAAGTAAACCAATGATAGAGAATATTCAATTACAAGAAGAAAAGAATGGTGGAATTCTCCCATTAATTCCACTAATAATAGGTGGCATAGCAGCAGCAGGAAGTGTTGCAGGTGGGACAGCTGGTATTGTCCAAGCAGTAAATAAAAATAAATCAGAGAAGGCAGCATTAGAAGAACAAAAACGTCATAATAGAGAGTTAGAGAAAGTTGCTAGGGGTGACGGAATAGTATATAATTTTATTAGTAAATTAAAATTAGTTGATGAAGGAAAACGAGTTCTTAATAATATTCTCCACAATGTTGATGATTTAATTGAAATTAAAGAAACAAAAGATGGTTCTGGTATATATCTAAGTCCTAGTATGATAAGGTAATAACCTCAGGACCTTTGGTTCTATAGGTTAGTAACCTGAGGACCTTTGGTCCGATCGGCTAATAACCTCTGAACAAAGTTCTATTCGGTAAAACTTTTATTTTATCTTTTAAAATGAATTCTACAAATTCCGAAAATTTGTTTAGATTAAAAATTGCTAACTTACATTTATTAAATTATCTATTAAACAAAAATAAAAACTCAAATTGTAAAATTTATGAAAGTAACGACATACAAAAAACATTAGAAAACTTTCCTGGATTTATTTGGAGTAAATATTCGAAAGAAAAACATCTTCCTGGTCATTCATATACCGGTCCAGGAACTCGATTAGATATAAGACTAGATGAGAATAATAATCCGAAACCAGGTGAAGAACCAATAAATAGAGTAGATGCCGCCGCTTATAGACATGATTTAGCTTATCGAAATCATGATCTAAGTTCTCGACATGCAGCTGATAAGAAGATCATTCAAGAATTAGATAGTATTCAAAATCCTACATTTAGAGAAAAAATTGAAAGAATGTTTGTTAAGAAAGCTTTACAAGCAAAAATATTATTCGGTCAGGGTTTAAATGAAACGACAGCAACGCTCGAACCTACGCGTCTGAAATTCATAGGGAATACAGAAGGCCTAAATATTTATTGAAAGTAAAAGTATTTAATAAAGATATTTGGAGTGCTGATCTTGTTCATATGCCGAATGATTCTGATTATAAATACGCATTGACCGTTATAGATTTATATACACGATATGCTTGGGTAAAGCCTTTAAAAAATAAAAGTGGTCTGTCAGTTAAATATGCGTTTGAAGAAATCTTTAAAGAAACTAATAGAAAGCCAAAAAAATTGTTTGTTGATAAAGGGTCGGAATTGTATAACCGAAACGTTCAGCCACTATTTGAAACTGTTTATTCAACTGAAAATGCAGGGAAGGCCGTAGTGATAGAAAGATTCAATCGGACGTTAAAAAATAAATTATTCAAGAAATTTACTGAGCAAAGAAATCAGAAATGGTTGAAGATATTACCAGGAGTTGTAGAAGAGTATAACAATAAGATTCATTAAGGTATTGAAGAAACCCCAAAGAATGCTTCTGACGACCCTGATTTGATAAGAAAAAAAATATTCGAGAATAATTATTCAAATGAGAGTAATCCGAATTTGCAGAAACTTAAGCCGAAATTTAAAATTGGAGATACCATATTTAAGTATGAGAATAAATTTGAAAAAGGCTTCGTTGGCTATTGGACTAAAGAGATATTTGAAGTTTGTAAAATAAATCAAACTTATCCGATTACTTACGAAATCAAAGATTTAGATGATGAAGATATCAGAGGCCGATTTTATCAAAATGAATTACAACGAACTGATTTTTAATTATCATTATTATTGGAACTAACGTTTCGGGAATGAAATTCCCTTGTTCAATTCTAACATAATATCAAGAAGTGGTACTCCTTTTTGTAATTTAAATAAAACATAAAGACATAATTGACTACAGTAAGTAGTTCCTTGTTTTTGAATTTGAAATGTATTTTAAGTTCTATTGCCAAGTAATTTTTTGACTTCATTTGTAGGTGGAAGTCCATAAGAGTCGAACCAATAGTTCTCAGCCTCCGGGCGGTCGAAATAGCAATTATCTCGATTTTTGTTAGACATACCTGCAGACCAATGTACTCCTTTTTGGTCTGACGTATGAAGATTTGTTATGAAATTTATAGTTATTGTTGGCTTATTTTTTAGGAATTGTAATTCGACTCTCATTAGAACATGAAAATTCTTTATTCCCAATTGATTTGCGATTTTCTTTAAATCGAAATTTGTAGTTGTTTGTGTTCCATATAATTTCAAAAACTCATTTATGTTGCTCATTCTGTAATAAAAAAATTTCTTATAGGGACCCCTAGAAGTCAGAAGGGAGGGAGGTATTGATTTAAAACTGTTCTCTAATAATGACTTTCCTTACTACTTATTCGATTTTGAAATGATTTAATTTAATCTAAATTAAAACGTTACATTTGTAGGGAATCGGTTTATTAGGAGAGTTAGTGTTTCGTACATCTTTAATCAACTGCAATCCATTTCTCATCAATAGGTGAAAATTCTTTATTCCCAATTGATTGCACATATATGTGAATAAAATATTTCAAAAAGAAAAAAGAATGTGTTTTTTATTTTGCATTAACCGCTACCTGTTAAAGAAATATTATTAGACACATGATGTATTTTAAAAACCTGAAAAACGGATTTAAAAGACGTTTTTAAAAATATCAATTTTTTGATGTTGTGTCCTGGAACGGTCATGATTTTAAGGGGAGGGTGAAAAATTGTAATTCTCAAATTTGAGATTCTCAACTTTTATGATTTTCGGTGTCCTGGAACGGTCATGATTTAAGCGAGAAAATTGTAATTCTCAAATTTTGAGATTCTTAACTTTTCTGATTTTTTCGGTGTCCTGGAACGGTCATGATTTTGGGAGTAAAATGTCATAATCACAAATTTGAGATTTTGAAAAATTTGAAAAATTGGGAATTTTTAAAACGCCTAAATTTATGAATTTAGGTCTTCATAACCTGAAAAAGGGTTCAAATTCATGAATTTATGTCGTTTTTAAAAATACCATTTTTTGAAAAAATGGTACTTTTTGAATGGACTAAATTCATGTATTTAGGTCTGAAAAACCTGAAAAGGGTTCAAATTCATGAATTTATGTCGTTTTTAAAGATACTATTTTTTTTGAATTTTATGGTGTCCTGGAACGGTCTTTTGCCCATTACTGACATTGCTAGGTGAACTTTGCATTCTCACATACATCACCAATCAGAAAAAGTATTGCGACATGTGATAGAAGATAACTTGTACACATTCCATGTTACTAGTCGTGACTGCGCACTTCTCATTTAATCAGAGAAATACAGACCAATTCGGCAGTGCTCAGTAGAAGCGGCAGTCCTGTTGAAGCGTCAAGCTCGTGCAGGCGGGTGGACCATTCACTTCCATAAGGAGTCCAAGTAAGCTGGTTACAAAAATGATCATGACAACCAATGAGTTTTAGACGAGAACGATCATCAGCCATATCAGCAAGATTATTCTCAGGTTTTGATGCAACGCATTCGATGAGCGGTCAATCTATCTGAGACTTCTATACTATCTATACTTCGATATCTGTCATGCTGACTGGTTGTGTTCTCGCGATTTCTCACCGTCTTCGTTTCTTTTTACCAAGTCATTTCCGATGGTTTTGATATCACAGGATTTCTCATCGATTCGTGCACCTCGTCGTGCTATTTTGGAGCACATTCATAAAGGGAATTCTTCGTATCTCGTCGATTTCTGATCCCATCTATCAGTGCCAGTGAATTGTGCTTATCGCTATACTTCTGCGCTCTGTTGTTGACCGTTCGTGGAAATTTCCGACGTCATTCATCAGACATTGCATGCGAGCGAATTTTCATTAATCGGATCAAGTGCGTGCAAACCATACGGATTTCGAAGAACTGGCATAGCGCGTTGCACAAAATTATTCGAACTTGTTCTAAAGGTTTCCTTTTGCACGGTTCTAATCCACAGAGTTTTCACTTTCTGATTTATTGGCTGAAAGTGCTAGTGATTTGTCGAGTGATGTCTCTCATAACAATGAAAGATTTATTCAAATTTAGAATATCAACAAAAATAAGCTGTACATTGGACTTCTTAATGTCAATTCTTTGAGAAAAGAAGACGATAGACCTCTACAAACATTAAAGCATGATTACCTTGATAGACTTAAACTGGATCTGCTTTGCATTCAGGAAGCGAAATTGGATAAGAGCACCTCAGATGTAGAGCTATCTGCAGTAGGATATCGCGTTTTTCGGGAAGGATATCGTAAACATGGTGGTACATGCATTTTCATCAAAGAAACTATACCAGCATCCCCAATCCCGATAACTAACGAAAATTATAAAAACTTTCGCGCTATTGAATGTATAGCGCTCCATGTCATTACATCAAATTCTAATTTTGTACTACTTTGTATCTACAGAAAATCATCAATCTCACAAGCTTTGCTAGAGAAGAAATCATGAATGCATTGACGATTAGTAGCTCGATTGAATCAGAAATAGTTGTCATTGGTGATTTGAACTCATGTGCCATCGGAAAGCATGACAAAAACCACATGAGCCTACTTGAGGATATATGCGAACAATACAACCTTTACCGCCATGTAAATCAAATGACTCGACCTGACAGTGGATCGTGCCTCGATGTTGTTCTCGCAGGCGAGGAGCTCGTTTTTGAATGTGTTGTGCATGATCCAGATTTATCCGACCATTTCATGGTAGTGGCATCTCTTAGCTGCAATCGACAATCGGATTCAAGAAATACATTAACATGTCGGTCATTCAAAAATTTTGATCAAAAGAAATATATCGACGGTTCATCGTCTGCGCTTCCTGTTTTTGGCGTTGCAGAAATATTTGACACAGTTGATGATCAATATAATTTTTTCCAATCGTTATTCATCGATATTCTAGACTGACATGCACCATGGAAAACTGTAACAAAAAAAAACAACAGTCATCCATGGTTCAATGGAGAAATTGCGCATGCTAGACGACAAAAGCACCTGTGGTTAAATCGCACGCCGTTTGATAAGGCTACTGGTAAGCGAATAAAGGACTCGTATCCATGGAAACAAAAGTTATTCTGGCAGAAAACTGAAAGAAAACTAAACCGTAGAAATGCAGTTGCATATTTTAAAACCAAATGCGAATCTGAAAACCATAAGGATTTCTATCGAACGTTCGGGGGATATTTTCAAAGCAAAAAAGTGAGAGATCGAAGTAAAATCATTTTATTCGATGAAGAAAAGAATAAATGTCATGTTGATGATAAAGATGTGGAGAGACAATTCGGTGAACATTTCCAAAAAATATTGACAGAAAGCCGACAGAATGTCAACCAGAATATTGATAATAACTACACAAATATTCAGTTGATTGTAAAAAGTATCACAAAGAAACAGGCGTTTGAGTTTTCAAAAACTTCACCTTCACTTGTAGAAGGAATAATACAAAAGAAAGTTACAACATCAAAATCAACGGGTACTGATGGCATTTCACCCCACGCAGTAAAGTTTTCTGCGCCGATGATCAGCATTGTACTGTCATCTATATTTAACTGAATCATATGTCTGTGTGAATTCCCGTCAGATTTAAAAGTTGGATCTTGGAGTCCTGTTTGCAGAAGTGGGAACAGAACTGATATCAAGAGGTACCGACCGGTCACTGTATTATCACAAATCTCCAAAGTTTTTGAAAGTATAATGACTCAGCAATTATCTTGCCTTTACTTTCCCCTTTACAGTTCGCCTATAAACCAAATCATAGCACCGAATCTGCCCTTCTTTACATGACTGAATTATGGAAGAAAGCAATCGATCTGAAGAAGTGTGTTGGAGTACTGTCATTGGATCTTTCGGCAGCCATCGATAATGTTAGCCATGTTCTGCTCGCTAGAAAACTGAAGGCATATGGTTTGGGAGCGTCCGCTTTTCAATTAATGAGGTCCTATTTGAGTGATCGAAGAAATTATCTAAGAATAAATGGAACACAATCGGAGCATTATTATGGTACAAGCAAAGGAATCCCGCAAGGTTCTCAGTTGGGACCCATAATCTGGAATATCTTCATGAACGACTTAATTGTGCTCGTCCAATCTCATGGAGCAGACACTGCAGCTTACGCAGACGATATAACGATATGGATGATCGATGATGCATTAGCTAACGTTGAGAATAGGTTGATATCTGTGATGCCAGATATTCTAACATGGTTCAAGGAGAACAACCTTACTTTAAATTCAAAAAAATTTCAATTGATGGGTCTTGGACGAAATTCGGATGGGCTTAGTATTTCAATCGATGGTCATGAGGTAACAAGTCAGAGTATGATCAAATTGCTGGGAGTCAACATTGACAATAAATTTCGATACGAAATGCATTCTAGCAAAACAACGCGAACGGTAGCTTGGAAACTATGTGGAATAAATCGGCTAAAGAGCATGGTAAATCAAAAAACGCGATGGAGGCTTATTCAGACCTATGTCATGCCTCACTTCGAGTATTCATCATCTCTCCTTATTTTCTCGTCGCCTACCGCAAAACGAAAACTAGAAAGCATGTATGAGCGATGCCTAAGACACGCACTGAGAGACTACAGAGCTCCACTCTATCAATTGCAGGATCGTCTGAATACTCCGACTTTAAACGAAAAATGGCACCTATCGTTATTTCGAATAATGAAATCAATTGAGAGCACGATGAGAAAATCAAAGGATGAAAGTGCTACAGACTTTATAGGGAAATTTCAGTGTAATCCTGGATATGCACCAATTGTTTTCCTTCAGCTATTTGATGAGTCTCCAATCGAATCCAGAAGAAACATTTTCAGACAGCCAAAATGCTCCACTAAGACGTTCGGTCAAAAATCAATAGGTTATTACGGAACAAGTTTTTGGAACAAGATGACCAAGGAAACCCGATGGCCGAGTCACCAATCACAAACAGTGTTGCAGGCAATTCGAAAACAATTGCAGCAGCTGAGCGGAGTGAGCACAACTTGACTTCATTTCATTATAACTTCCTTGCCTTACTAGTTTTATGTGTATTTACAATTATGCCTTGTATACAGTAGTCACATGCATTGTATCAGTGCCGTGAATAAATCATACTCTCTCTCTCTGTCTCTCTCTGAACAAATGCATGTTTTATGACAAGAACAAGCGTAATTTGTGCGTTTGGCACTATTGCGCGTAATGTGCGTGATTTTTGCTAAAGCGTCTACAATGAGAGCTTACTATTATAAAAAATTCCCTTCCATTAATTTGATAACAATGTTGAATTCAGCCACTATGCATGTAGACCGAGTGGACATGATGACCACATCCATACCAAGCACTTAATCATCTGCACCATTATGCTCTAGTACCAACAATTCGTATGAGCCAGACGTTGTTTGACATGTTTATCGTCTTCGAAATTTCTCTGAAGTTGGCAAGTGTCAGTGTCTGTCACGAATGGTAATTAGCAATAACCATGTCAAAATGGAAATGGCTAAGCATGATGAAGTCCACGAAACATCCGGTTTTTCAATGCTTGCATTTTTGTGTACGTATAGGCCTTTTTAACGGTAGACAACGACTACACTATTTAGTTGTTATTGAGACATAAAATACCAACTCGCTCTATAGTAGAATGTGAGCAGTTTATGCATGATAATGTGCCTGTTGAAACGACATATTAGACTACTTTTGTGGATTGCTGTGGTGTCTAGCTCCAACATTTTCTGCTGTAGTCGAGCTGATGATTTCTTAGTCACCAAGCTTTATTCAGTCATTATTTTAAAAGTGTGATGTGATTCACAAATTGCCGATATCAGACGAAATTGTCTTATAGCTGGGAGATAAGTTTATTTCGCTCAAGAAAATATTGAATTTCTAAAACAAAGCCCAGAAGATGAATCAAGACAAAGTGTGGCAAATCAAGAAAAGCAGTGAGTCAAGACACATTCTGATGAATAACTCCTGTTATGTTGAGTAATTGTGAGTCCCAAATGGCTCAAAAATCTGAAGCGTGGTGGAAGACATGGAAGAAAATTGAACCTGCTGAGTCGGTGTAATAGTCGTGAGACCAAAATCGTACCAGCTCAGCCGATTTACACACTAAAGAATTTCAATAAAGAAAATGACAACATATAACTTTGGTATTTCACAATGACTTATGAATTGACACAGCCAAAAGTTAAAATACTGCATGTCAAATAGCCTGTCCCGGTGGAAACATTTGTGCATCTTCCTAGACACTTATACGTTGCATATATTTATGTTTAGACAACAGGTTGTTATTTCTACGCGTTTGTGAGTTTGTAGCGATGATCTAGCTGTTACTTGTCTACACATTTCCTTTAAAATGTAATTTACAGTAATGTGATCCATTAGTGGCTTTGGATGAAAAGAATGCAACAGAATATAAGCAGCAATTGACTTGATATTAACTTTTGGACTTTGGCTTGTAAAATATTAAAAGTTGTTTATTGCTATCACCAAGGTGAGAATAATAAAAATGAGTTCAGACAATATTAATTGAGTGCAAACAAACAAACTTCAGCCAATGAAATCAACCAAAAATCGTGATGTAGTGCCAACTTTTGAGACGTGAGAACTCCTCTCCTCCACGGATTTTTCTTGGACCCCACGACTCAAAACTTTTAAAATTAATTGCATTATCTTTCATCATGCAAAAATTCAGAGACATCTCCGGCCTGGCAAACGTATGAACTTAACAGACTGGACTACTATTCCAGTCTGCGAGTATGTGCTTCGCATGAAGATAGTTTAATCAAATAAAGATCTCCGACATATAGTGGACTAAACGTAAATATCTTGACTGCGGCTGCAAAACTCAATGCCGTCATACCTGGAACATCATGGTCGAAATGGGCAGAAAAAATTAGCAGGTATTTTTTAATAGCCTTGTTGTTGTACGAGATGTTGATCTTTCGATCGGAAAGATATTTTGAGCTATATTCAGTACTTCTGTGAATTTGAGTCCACAGTGTAACGACTACATCGAGTGCTTCGTCACTGTGTAGTCCATGATGATGGCCATGAGATTAAAAATTAGTTCTCCAGCGCCAAACTGCGACTCAACACAATACATATCCAAGAAAAGGATTATCATAAAGCTTACAGAAGCTGTGTTTTTCACTGTGCATTCGATTGAACTGATAAAACGACATTTTCTTGACCAGCACAAGGTGGTGTGATGACAACGGTAGAGCAATTTGAAGTAATTTCTCAAAATATTATTGTCTCAAATCTTATAGATGATATAGCTGAAGGCATTTCTACACAAATGCGTGAAATTAGACAAATTCAATTTGATATGCAAAGAAAATCAGCTGCTATCAAATTATGCGAAGATCAGTAGAAAAGTTCAACATCAAGAAGGAAAAGAACAACAGAAGTTAAGCAAAACTTACCAGTCTTGTAGACCTCGAAATCAAGAACAAAAAAATAAATTACTGTTAATGGAAAGGAAATTGACTACACACTTGATATATATTTTATATATATATATATATATATATATATATATTCCTTCTTTTGAATTTCGTATTCCACTATATCCGACCGAAATTGTTCAGTAAATTTTTTGTTGTTCAAGTTCTTATCATGTAGTTTTATGCTCGTATATTTTGGTATATTTTTGGTTTATTTTGGTAGTAAGTCATTTTCTTTGCAAATATTGTTGTAGTTGATATCGTAGATTGTTGAGTTGTAGTTGTAGTTGGTAGACTTAATTTTATGCATTTGTGAAAAGATCTTTCGGTTTTTCTGTATTGACTTTTTTCTTCTGGTGCTAGTGTTCGCAAGATAATAAAAGAATGCCATTTTATAGCAAAGCAATTCGTATATCCGTACGCGACGTTTCGTACGGTAACGACCGGTCGATACCGGTCGGTTTATATTCCCTTCAAAAGGGGAGAAGCGCATCGGCCAATGAGAATCGTGCAAAATCTTGCGCGGTTACCGGACACACGAAATTTTTCTGTTATTTTACGAAAGAATTTTCGCTAAGTTATTTTGCCACATAAAATGAAAATTTATGAACTATTGCAAACACTTGGAAAACATTTTTCAGAACATACAACCCCCTCGTAATTTTTCTGTTGTTTGCCAAAGGAAATGGAAAAAAATTAGCCGTGGCAAACACTAGGAAAACATTTTTCAGAATACATAACCCCCCTCGACCCGGAAATTATTTCCGAACCAAGCGCGTCCGCTGCAACATAGGCAAATTTCGCAGACCTCGCCCCTCCCCCTCCTTGTCGTATAATCGCGCAGTGTCCGGAAACCGCCCACTTTCTCACTACTCTGAGGATAAACGCTCCTCAGTCCGAAGTACCGGTTTGATCATAAGATGGTTATCTGAAAGGAATTTTGCGTTTTTTGACAATTGACGAAAAGAAATTATATAGAAAAATGGAACATCACTATTTAAAGTCAATAAGATCGATCACGATATTTTATGCAACATTATATATATATATTATATAATATTCTATATTCTATATATTATTATATATATATATATTATATTATATATTATATCTATATATTATATATATATATATATATATGTATATATATATATATAAAATAAAATGAAAGCCACTAGAATTGGTCTCAAATTATTATAATTAGCCGATCGATTTCACCAGTAACTGGCTTGTCAAGGCTTAAAATGAATACAAAATATCAAAATAATATACATTGACATAACATAGACAAGTAATACTGAGAATGAAATGAGATATCTATACACAATACTGAAAGCTTGTAAAATAAAATGCATCATTGGGAAGTCAAAGATGGTCTAAATAACTAAATAAACATAGATTCTTTCCTTTCCCGCTCTAACTTAGATGCACCCGGGGACAATTGAAAAAAGGGGGCCGCAGAAAATAATTTCCCACTGGCAGCTATATGCCTGCATAACGTTAAGAATGGCCGAGTTACCCATATTAATGTGTTGGCGGTGCACTGTCATTCTATGATTGAAGGAGTCCCCTGTCTGACCGATGTAATATTCACCGCAGTGGCATTCAAGCTTATATATTACGTTGGAAGATTTACAGTTTAAGTTCTTTCTAATTTCATATGATTTTCCAACTCGAGCAAATTCAATTAATTTTCCGGTTATGAGTACGTTACATGTTTTGCATCTTTTATGACCACATTTTGTTATACCCGATAATGTTTTACGGTTATAATATATATATATATATATATATATATATATATATATATATATATATATAATATAATATTTATATAAGTTTTCTTTATATATATATAAAGAAAACAGAAAATATAAATAGTCAAATCAAAAGCAATTGATGCACGAGGGTACGAGCGCCTTCATTTTAATCAATCTTCAGGTGCATTCAAAATTACATCTATGTCGAATGAAATTCTGAATGCACCTGAAGATTGATTGAAATGAAAGCGCTCGTGTATCAATGGCTTTTTGATTTGACTATTTGGGTCTAGTTTTTCATATATACTGTGTGTCCCATAAGTCACGCATATTCTAAATTGGCTCCCATTTCCTGAATTTTTATAGTAGAGACTCGCGGTTTCTTGTAAACTGAAGCCGAAACTGGGGGTTTTTATATGGTATACTGCTTTATCTATAATACCTCTAAACAATATTTCCCATTTCTGAAACAAAAAAATAACAAAGAAATGCAGTATGCAATTATATTTTGTTGATAACAAGAATGATAAGAGATTATAACAACAAGATACTACATAACAAATGCAACAAGATCCAATATCTACAAAAAGAAAGGCAATGTTCGATTAGAGGCAGTGTTCAATAGGTTCTCTTTCACACTCAATCACTTTCTGTAATCTCGAAGGCAGAAGGAGAACAGATCTTCTCAGCTCATCGGGATCAATTGCTTCAATCACCATAGTGATTCGGTCTTGCAATTCGTCGAGACTTGTTGGGGTAAAGCAATGATACACACGATCCTTTACAACGCTCCAGAAGTAATAGTCTAACGGTGTTAGATCTGGGGAATGGGTCGGCTAACGATTAGGATATCCTCTGGCAATGATCCGATCATCAGGAAATACGCTAGAAAGATACGATCTAGCAATCACAGAGAAATGGGGTGGAGCTCCATCTTGTTGGAAAACAGTCGAATAAATGCGGCGTCTCCTTCTGATTTGGGGGATCACATGGTCGCGAGGCATATTGGTGTAGTTCTTGCCTGTAACGGTTCCCGGAAAAAAGAAACGAGTCAATCGAAACTGAGCTGTATAGCCGAACCATACGCACACTTTCGGAGCATGAATATCGGTATCCATGACCTCTTGCGGTTTCTCCGAGCCCCAAATGATGCAGTTATGACGATTGACGTGGCCGGCGATGAAGAAGTAGGACTCATCAGTCCATAGGATCGACTTAAGATCTACAGCACCGGAGAGCAGGAATCTTGCGAAGATAACCCGCCTTTCTTTGTCATAGTCGGAGAATATCTGGTTGGTCTGATGCGATATGGATCTGTTCCGTAAGGTCCGTTGAACACTAGTCTTAGGAACTCCAGTTTGATCAGAGATCGATGAGATCGATCTACAACTGGCGGATCTTCGTTCTGGGTTTGCTTGTTGCGTTTCCAACTCCTCTTCGGCTGCAGACACTCTATCATCCTCAAAGCTTGGTCGACCCGAACGTGACTTGTCTGCCACAGACCCGGTCTCCTTGAATCGCTGAATGAGACGTGTGATGGTAGACACACCAAAAGGATCACGGCGACAGCCATGAGGAGACTTATAAAGTCGTACAGCTGCTGAAGCAGATTTGCCATTAGAAAAAAAGAGCTCAACAAGTTCAATTCGTGTTTCGAGATCCATGCGTGTCGAAGTCTACCGGTAAGTTATGACTGATCGAAGGCATTAAATTACCACAGTACGAATCAAAGTGAATACAATTCACCACCACACGTGCGTCATTATTAGATGTTGAACACAACAATAGCATGATACTTGATCATTGAACTGCGATTGTGTTTACAACACTAATCAATAGATGTCTTGATGTCTTAAGAACGTTCAAGCAATATGTGACGATAATTAAAGGTTATATAATACTATGTATAATAATCGGAGGAAGACCCCAGCATAATAAAGCAGTATACCATATAACCCCCCAGTTTCGGCTTCAGTTTACAAAAAACCGCGAGTCTCTACTATATAAATTCAGTAAATGGGAGCCAATTTAGAATTTGCGTGACTTATGGAACACACGGTATATGCGGTTTTTATATGCAATATACAGTTGCGTAGAGTGCTCAATGGGTGTCAGAGCTTTGATAAAATCAAAAAATGTTGTTTTGCACTACTCCGGGTATACTTAGAGTTTCACGCTACACACGATCTTCATAGTGCAGTTAACATGAAACAAAGAAGCAATATGAATACAGTATGTTAGGGAGATTTTTTCAAGTTGCAAAAATGGCAAGAAGATTACAGCAATGATATTTCACTGACCAGAGAATATTTGACAATAAAGCATTACATGGATTTTTGAGGGCAACAATTTTGGACAGTTTGCGGCTGAAAATGTCCTACATTGTTGCACGAAAAAATATTTGTTAATAATAGTGTGTGCAATTGATATGGCTAGGCATTCAATTACTCAGCAAGCCTGGTTGGGCGTCCTCCAGTAAAGTTAGACCTGATGGTTGATAACAATGATTGGCATCTTTGTAACATTTTGTGATGATAGAAGATGTTGCAAAATCGCAGTCAGACTCGGCCTGCTACAATCGAAGCTCAGTTATAGGTAGGAGAATTGAAGGTTTCATACGTTCGTCAGTTGATCAGCATGTTTGTAACATTTTACAACAAGGTACAATTCATAATCCCTCCCATCCAAAGCGTGCTTGATCCGCAAGTCTTTTTGGTCTTTCTACAGTAAAATTACAGACTTCATAGATGATTACCATGATCGGCATCTTTGTGAACTTTTGTCTCAAGTAAAAGTTGTTGGCAAAATTCCATTCAGACTCCGCAGACTGCGATCGCAAATCAGTTCTAGGTAGGAAAATTGAGCCTTCCATATGTTCGTCCGCTGATCAACATCTGTTTAACATTTTAACATCTCAGAGAGCAAATGAAGTTGCTGATTGGGCAAAAGAACACAATATGAGATTAAATCTAAAAAAGACAAATGAAATGAGAATAAGCTTTAAAAGAAAGAAACAGCTAAACTGGAATCAGATAGAAGTAGATGGGGAAATAATTAATCCAATTCGTCAAACGAAGATTCTTGGTTTCATCATCAATGAGGAATTATCTTGGTCAGATTACATATTGAAAATAATGAAGAAAACACAGATGATAGTACATTTTGTTAGTGAAATGATGAGATCAGGTTCCGGAGATGCAGATGTTGTTAAATTTTTATTGTGCTTGTATACGCAGCATTCTGGAATATGGCGCTCCTGTATGGCATTTCAACATCACAAAAGCATAATCAAATGCTCTTGAATCTGTTCAGAGAAGAGTCATCCGCATGATAGAGCACATTCCAGTCGAGTGTCACGATTATAATTATGAAGGCCTTTTGATGAAACATGGGCTAGAAAAACTGAGGACCAGACGTTTCATCATGTGTCAAAGACAATTTCAAAGATTGCCGACGATCCTGAGAGAAAGGATAGCACAGCGCTCGAATGAGACGATATCAAAACTTAGAAATTCATCCAGCATTATATTTTGTAAAAGTGATCGATATAAGAACCCCTTCCTTCCATCTTGTGCATCGCGTTTTTCGTAGCTGTGACCTAATGCCTTTTATATGCTTTTTTTATCCCTTTGTATGTATTATGATCAGCCGTGGCTGTTTATCTACAAATAAATGCTTATTATTATTTTTTTTTGGTCACGATCTCATACATTCAGATCGGTATGAACCCATGTTCTCGGAGACTTACCAAGCCTCAGGGAGATCAAGGGTGCGACGTAATATATGGGCACTACCAACGAGTACTGATTTTAACAAGTCTGGTATGTGGTGGTTACCGGGGATCATGTCTAGATATGTCTTCAACCTTGGTGTATGGGCACCTAATGAGCCGACGATTATCGGCACGACTTTGGCATCTGTTCCACAGCTTCTTTATTTCTAACTTCAGATCTTGGTACTTTGTAATCTTTTCTTTCTCCTTCTCTTGTATATTTCGGTCATCAGGAACTGCGATGTCTATAATGAGCGTCTTCTTCTGGGTCTTATCTACCACTATGATGTCCGGTCTTCTTGCTTGAATGTAGTGATCCGTGCGTGTCTCGAAGTCCCACAGGATCTTAGTGTTGTTTGTCTCTATCACTGTTTTAGGCTCATGTTTCCAATATTGTTCCTCAACTCTGATTCCTTTCTCCTTGCAAATTGCTCTGTGAATCGATCTAGCAACGTCATTGTGTCTGCGAAGATACTCCGTTCCTGCTAGTTTCGAGCAACTGGTTAGGATATGAGAGACCGTTTCATCTCCTGCTTTGCATAGTCTGCATTTGGGATCAGTACTTGTTTTCGTGATGTATGTTTTGTGTGCTTTTGTGTTTAGGGCCTGATCTTGTGCGGCTGTTAGCAGTGCTTTTGTTTCAATTTTTAGCTTCACCTCTTTGAGCCATCTGTACTGAGTATCTTTCGTCGTCACATTTTTGGTCTGCCTCGGATACTGTCCATGTAGAGGTTTCTTATGCCAAGTCCTTTGCCGAATCTCAATTTTCTTTGTTTTCCATTCCTGGAATCTTTCAGGTTTTCGTCTATACACGTCATCTGCTTTCACCACCGCCAGCAGTGGATCATTAGTGTTATTCCAGATGTATTGGTTGAAGCTCCTGTCTTCATCCTCAAGCACGTCACGGATGTTCTTAAGTCCTCTACCACCCAATCTTCGGGGTAGATATAGGTCGACATCAGATCTTGGATGTAAGCCTTGGTACATATTTATCATCTTTCTAGTTTTGCGATTTAGTTCTTCCATTTCTTGGACAGTCCACTTCACGATTCCTCCTCTGTAACTTATCACAGGAATTGCGTAGATATTGATTGCGTCTATCTTATACTTTGCATTCAATCTCGATTTCAGGATTTGTCTTAGTCGCTTTTGTATTCTTTCTTGGCTTTTTCTTTGGCTTCGTGTTCCATATTGCTTCTGTGCTGTGGTATGCCGAGGTACTTATAGCCATCTTTGCTAGTATCATGTATAATTCCTTCTTCAATTTGCAAGCCTTGGGTATATTTGACTTTACCTCTATTGATAATCAGCCTTGCACATTTTTGAAACCCAAATTTCATTTTAATGTCATTGCTGAATGTCTTTGTTGTATGGATGAGACTGTTGATTTCTGCTTCTTTCTTGCTATACAATTTCAAATCATCCATGTAAAGCAGGTGATTGATCTTGCTGCCATTTGCGAGAGTATATTCGTTACCGACTTTCTTGAGAACTTCACTTAGTGGGTTTAGTGCTAGGCAGAAGAGTAGTGGTGATAAAGCGTCACCTTGAAATATCCCTCTTCTTATCCTAACTTCACCGATATCCTGTTTATCGAACGTAAGTGTAGTTGTCCAAAGTTTCATCGATGCTTGAATCATGTTTCTCAGTGTGGTGTTGATTTTGTACATTTCTAGACATTTCATAATCCATGAATGCGGTACAGAATCATACGCTTTTTGGTAGTCTATCCATGTCATTGCTAGGTTTGTATGCCTTCTTTTGTTGTCTCTTGTCACGCTTCGGTCAATAGCCAATTGCTCTTTTGCACCCCTTCTTTCAGGTCGAATTCCTTTTTGTTCATTACAGAGTATATTATTTTGGATGACATGGGTCAGGATCTTATTTGCTATTGTACCGGAGAAGAGCTTCCATGTTGTTGGCAAGCACGTTATTGGTCTGAAATTATCAGGCGTCGGTTGCTTGTCTATATCTTTAACAATTAGCACTGTACGTCCTTTTACTAACCACTCGGGCATAGTTTGTGGTTGCCCTATGATGACGTTGAATTCTTTTGACAGCCTTTCATGTAATGACGTCAGATGCTTCAACCAGAACACTTGTAATCTGTCAGGTCCAGGGGCTCGCCTATTTGCCATCTTTGTTATTCTCTTCTTTATATCTTCTTTAGTGATCACAATATCTGCTTGTTCGGTAATTGAATTGTTAGTTTGGACGACATCATTTAGCCACGTGGCATTCGTATTGTAGTCGACTGATTCACTCCACAGATCTTGCCAGAATTGCTTTGTGTCAGTGAAATCAGGACGGTGTGTATCGACACTTCTATTCTTCCATAAACCAAACACCTTACTCGGGTCACTCTGGAACAATTTATTGATTCGGTATTGTTCGTACCTGGCTTCATATCGCTGCACTGTAAATCGCTGGATACGAAAATTACATACAAACATATACCAAAATTACATACAATTTGAAACTAACATCTGATACGAGATTCTCGTATGTTTACAGAGATCTGGTATATTTTTCATACCAAATCTCATTTACCTTCGTATGTGATTGGTATGTAGCGATACGAACTATTCTATCTGTGATTGGATGTTTTACACTGAAATACGAATTGTTGGTATGTTTTATATACGAGACCCGATGCAAATTCATCCTTATTCGTATGCATCTGGTATCCATTTGGTATGTGCAGCTTTAAGTTACATAGCAAAAAAATGATGTATTACATACTACTGTCAAATAACTTTTTTCAGTAATACCAGTCGCGGAAATTTTTTGTTTGATAGAGTGATATTTAACTAGATTAGATTTATTGTGAATTATATGCCCGCGAGATTGTCGTTGTCGTTACTAGTCTAGCAACAGTAACAGGACGTTTAGTTAGCTCTACTTTATGAGCCAAGTTGATTAACGTCAATTCATTCAAACGATATCTTTCGGGCAATCATGTTGACTTATATATCTCAAACATAACTATTTTTGCGTTTAATGAATTATAATGTGTTTTTATTTCGGATTGATAATATGCCTTATTTCAAAATTACATGATGCACAATTGTTGATGGTTGAAATCTTATTGATTATTCATGAAATGCCTTAGACTTACGTGTATTAAAATCGAATTCAGTATTGAAAGAATGACTCTTGAATGTCATTATCTCACTACTTGCAGAACAGTAGTAACATTAGTGTGGTTTTTATTGACAAAAGTCATGAAATCAAGATACTTTGGAGATGATTGATGATTTCTTTTAACATTGTGCTAGTATGGCTTTAGTATGTAAAGCATACCACATTTTAAAAAACATACGAAAAGCATACAAATATATACCAAGAGAATACAGAAATATAACAAAAATATATATTGGTATGCATCCTTCGTATGTGATTGGTATTGAGCGATTTACAGTGTGCAACCGATGACTAATGACAATTAGGCGTTGCTTGGCGTCTTCTATTGCAGTGCTAAATCTTCGAGATTCAAGGTGATATCTATTGTATAGGTAGAATGGAAGTCTTCCATTTGAAGTTTTTGCTGCCGTCAGTCGATTGACATCACTTCTAAGGTTATTGATTTTCTTTGTCAATCGTATCTTCCACTTTGGTATTGTGGTAACATTGCTGTGTGTCTCTTCCACGAGGAGCTCTTCGATTACTTTGGCGGATGCATACATCAGATTGTTCAGTTGATTTAACCCGTTCGTTTGTATTGTTTGGACTATTGCATTAACTTGTTCAATTGTTTGTCGGAATTCCTTATTGTTCTTAATTTTTCGGATGGCAGGTCTCATGACAATGCTTGCATACTTCTCCATATATTGGATTATCTTATCTCTGATCCCTGCGTCATTTTCGGTACGTTGCTCAGTACTTGATTCATTTGCATGTACAAATTGCTCTTGACTAGGTTGCATTTCGCTATCATGTTCATCAATGCTTTCTACTTGTTGTTCTATTTCTTCGTTATCACTTGTATTGTTTGTATTGTTGCCATCCATTCTTCTTTCTATACCCGTTATTTCTATGTCTGTGAGCAACTTATTCTTCTCAATGGATCGCTTTTGATTCAACAAACCTTGCTCTGTAATTGTAGAACCGGGATTACTTTGTTGCTATATCTCAAACATTCTCCTCCTGTAGCCTCTCACATCCGGTTGACTTGCGAAGTAGCACTCCATGACACTGATGTTATCATCTTTTGTCCATTTCCGTCGTCTACGAATATCGCTTGCTGGTATATCATGTCCAGTAGTCCTTCCGCTTGAACATCCTGGGACACCAATGTCCAACGCAGGCCTTGTTAACCCGGGCGACGCCTGTTCCGGCATGGAATCGGTATTATTAATATGCTCCATATGTTATGTATGGGTGTTGGGCGAGGACGAGATTATGGAGGAAACCGCTTTTCCCTCCCGAGTATGCACTTTTTGTGATTCAAGCGTCTGCAGTCTGGTTAATAATTAGCCAATGTCTAATCCACTTGCGACCTCCATGTAGCTGGATTACAGGTGTTCGCCACACACCCGGTCGGCTGTAAGGTTATAGATGATATTAGAATATACCTAGTTATTAAGGTTCTATTCCACTTTAATGACCTCCAAGTAGCTGGATTACGGGTGCTTGCCAAACACCCGGTCGAAAGTATTATTAATAAGGTTGACTGCGCAAGGAGTCGAACCTGGGCCATCCAGACCACGGGCAGACACTTAAACCACTGTGCCACTCGCTCGCTTATTATTATTATTAATTCGATATATATCGATAATTAATCGATATTATTATTATCATTATTATTATTATTATTTTGTAACAAGGCACAATTCATTGTCTATGACGAGACTATACAAAATAAGACTGCACACTAAGTCTTCTTGCGCTTCCTGCAGCAAAATTAGAGTCTTTATGGGTGATTACCATGATCGGTATCTTTATCACATTTTGTCACAGGTAAAAGATGTTGGCAACTTCGCATTCAGACTCGGCCGGTTAAGATCACAAATCAGTTCTAGGTAGGAAAACTCAGGGTTTCAAAGCTTTGTCCGCTGATCAACATCTGTGTAGCATTTTGTGACAAGGCACAATTCATCATCTATCCCATTCAAAGCGAGATTACTCAGCAAGTCTGGTTGGGCTTCCTCCAGTAAAGTTAGACCTTATGGTTAATAACCATGATTGCAATGCTACGATTACACATGTAGATTAACTGTAACTCATAATTCTAAAGCATCTCATTATTACGAGATGTATTTTTGCCTTCTTTTTTCCACATTATGCCATAGCTAAATATCGCACAATAAATATCCTCTTCTATGTCTGCATGTAGACATAATTCCACACTTTTTGTTGATTAAATTATTAGTTTTTGTTCTAGAATATGATTTTTTTACATCAGACATAGATTACATTTCCTTGTACCACATTTATGCGGTGATGTTTCACAAATTATTTCCCATTTGATGTTGTGATTTTTGTTGTTGTTCTTCAATGTCCAAATAAAAGTCGATAATGCAGTTTCGTTTTCATATCGTATGTCCGTGAAAGACTTTTTGTTATTACGATATTTCCTTTTGAAGCTGTTTTCTGCTTATCCGATGCATAAGTGATTTTTGCCATCTTTTGTTCTCACCGTCGCTTTATATACAACGCATTCATTTACCTTTAAGAGAACATTCATCTTTCTTCCTGCAATTGCATTGTTGCTCACTGGATTGCGTTTATTTAGTTTCTGCTGCTGCTTGAGTTCAAATATCTTGGTGTTATGTTGTTTAATAGTATTTCTCATAATAATCATGCAACTAAAACTGACTTTTGTGTTGTTTCTATTGAAAAGAGTTCTTTTTTTTATGGTTGGGAGGAAAGTGCTGCGGGAAAAGGGATCTGAAGGTAGCTGAAGGGACCTGGAACGTCAGAGGAATACGAGATATTGGGAAGCAATAGTTGATTTGTGAAGAAATGGATCGGCTGAACATCGATCCATTTTTTGGGTCTATCAGAAACATACTCTCCAGACGAAAATGAATACAATATGAGATTAATAAAACTTAACACGCGCACCTGTAAACTAACATGTTCTGGCTCAAATAGCAAAGGAAGAAGAGAAGTTGTTTCTTAGTAGATGCTCAACTCGATCAACTTATACAATCGGTTGTCATCAAGAACCATCTCGTCATCGGCACGAACATTGCATGTGAAGATAATAGCATAATTGTCATCCACGTGCACATACACGACCTAACATCAAAAGAGAGTGAAGTCATTGAAACATATCCCAGTGAATCGAAACTTACAAAATTTTTAAGTTTCTTTTAAGATTTACTGCCAAGTCTTTGCAAGACTTGATAGGAATCTTGGAAGAAACTTGGAAGATAGGTCTGTTATCTTGGAAGATTAGCCTGTTATCTTGAAAGATTAGCCTGTTATCTTGGAAGATTAGTCTGTTATCTTACAAGATTAGTTTGCTATCTTTGAAGATTAGTCTGCTATCTTGGAAGATTAGTCTGTTATCTTAGAAGATTAGTTTGCTATCTTGGAAGATTAGTCTGTTGATTGCCTTGTATCATGGAAAATATCAATGTTTCGTCTACGACAGCAACATGAAGAATTTCAAAAATGACTCAGCAATAAGCAAGCATGCCTTTATGCATGTACCGTAAATTTAGAGATCCTTCTTGCTGCTCTTGTAGACGAAACATTATTGATATCTTCCATAATACAAAAAAAATCAACTGGCCAAATGTATACATACAGAGATAAAACTGTGAATGCACCAGTTATGCATTACTTTGGTTTAGCGCATCTGCTTGGCTATAAAATCAAAAGGAATGACAGGTAACACACAGATGCTGCATGTATTGAAAACATGTATTTGACAGAATATGTGATTAATCAAGATAGTCTCTCTGGTTTTTCTTTTCTCCTCAGATCCAAGCCTCGTTGATTTACGGCAGACTTTGCCTCTTCCCAGGTGGTTCCATTGCGAAATCTTAAAGTTATGGCCTCTGAAAAAGATAATCAGGAAATAATTTATAGGTGAAAAAATGTTGTGCCATGCGCATAGGATAGATGAACAGTGCGAGATTTATAACGAATCGTATCAAAGGAGAGCGACTTTGCTTTGATTGTGAAGAAAATTTTCATTCTTAAATGGTTGAACTATTGTAAGTGCTTTTTAACAAACGCAGGAAAGATGATGTAAGTATTGATCGCATCGTCATTTTCAGATTCGCCAAGGCTACGGTGGTACGAAGTTTTTCTTCTATACGCATGCATGGGATTGTTTTTGATGGAATGAAAAACACTAAATTGAAGACAATTTGATCTAACATTAAGAGGCAATGAGAAGACTTTAATTTATTATTGTATCTATATTGTGATATCACGCACTATGCATGTATACAACTGAGATATCTCTCAGTAATTAATTTGAGTTCCCATGGTCTCATAGTACATATGTCCGATGATAATATGAATCATTTTCTAATCAAATCTTGAGCATGGACACACCAAAATCGTTCTATGATATATATTTGTTTCTATAATCTTGGGTGATACTCAGAGTTAGAATTGATTCTTTCGGCGAATGTTCACTTCATTCAACCAGCGAGTATACATATATGTGAAATAAAACATGCATTAACATTGATGATATCATCCTGGAAAGGATATTATGACCGCAGTCTTTTCACCGAAGCAAATTTCCTCTTATTAGATAAAATAAATACGCACAGGTTTTACGAGGATTCAGTCAGTATTCCGGCTATCTTCCCTTTGCCCTGAGGATGCATGCACGAATTTCGGTGAAATACCCACATTCGACGGGAAATCTCAAAATCCTCTGACGAGATTCTATTCTTCGTCGCCACGATACAGAGATAAGCGACATAGTCCGGCAGCCAGAGCGAGTTTCTGCAGGGAACGAGGCCGAAAGTGAGACTTTCACAGAATGTTGTACACCCTATGCCTACTACGAATCGTCACGTCTGCCGAGTCCTAGTGAGTTCCTCTTCTTGTCAGACAGGATCAAAGAAAAACACATGCAAATCCAATGGGATGCAGATTGCAGTTTTTGGCTAAAATGAAATTTTGTATGTTTTCTCTGATTAAACGAAAAGTACTAAGCCCAGAGTCATAATTTTTGGCATGGAATATCTTCAGGTCATTTCCTATGATGGGCATGTGCTTTTATCATGCATCTGATCGACAATGTATGTGAGAATGTGGCTGAATGTGGATAAAGTTGCTAAAAATGTTTGTGTTTGCCGACATTAAGAGGCTCGCCAAATCTGAATGTGTTTAGCTTCATAGACTGAAGTGCATGAACATGAAAGGAAATGACCAGAAGACATTCCATGCCAAAAATTATGACTCTGGGCTTAGTACTTTTCGTTTAATCAGAGAAAACATACAAAATTTCATTTTAGCCAAAAACTGCAATCTGCGTCCCATTGGATTTGCATGTGTTTTTCTTTGATCCTGTCTGACAAAAAGAGGAACTGAATAGAACTCGGCAGACGTGACGATTCGTAGTAGGCATAGGGTGTACAACATTCTGTGAAAGTCTCACTTTCGGCCTCGTTCCCTGCAGAAACTCGCTCTGGCTGCCGGACTAACATATTCATTATCACCGTATACTCTGATTTCTATTGCGTAAACATTGATACACAGTGTCTCATCGATTGACAAGAGATCTAGTACCCTAAATGGAATAAATGGTCCTATAATGATTTTTATCGAAATCTGTGTTCATATGAATTGCACCTTATATACCATGATCGGCATCTTTCAGAGAGACTATCCCGATTGTTCCTCAAATAATATGAATGGGACATACAAATACGAATTATTACACAATAGAAACACGTGAACAAACACATGGGAAATTCCACATGGATGGCACGTTACCGCGTTTAGAAAGATAAATCCCTTACTTTTCATCATTTTCAGTCTGAGCCGTTATCGTCCTCAAATGGCTGCCTCCCATCATGGCTCTTTCTTTGAGGAGATATTATGTTGGTCTTTAGCTCATCCTCCCTGAACATTTCTTCCGCAATTCGGAGGGCGAATATGCTGGGCCTATACTCGTCCTGATGAAGATCAAATCCTTTCCATTAAAAATCTGAAAGATGAAATATTGCATGTGATGCACTTTTACGTTTTAAATGATGAGCGAAGTCTGCAGTTATGAACAAAGAGGCTAGTTTCATTCAGTACGGCCTTTTAACTTACGACAGGCTCCGCTGAAGAACTTGATGTCTCGTCTTGAACTTGAACCAAGTGTCTTGATGCTTCCTTTCGGTTCTGTAAGATTGTCAATTGTCCGTGATTAATTTAAGTCAACCATCGAGAGAAAGTAATGTATTTAATTATTTCTATCGTACGTAATAAAAGTATATAAAAAACTAGTGTTTTGAGGAATTACATGCACATGTGTATACTGTAACTCAATGTGACTAAATTACACTGTAGTTATACAGCTCACACTAACTACTTACTCTCTAATTTTCTTTCTCCAATGAAGCCATCCGCTTATTCATGTCCTCCAAAAAGTCTTCATTCCAAAAAGTCCTCCAATGTTCCTCTCTTCTTTTCCATCTCTTCTTTTTCCCCTGTAAAAAAGTGCAGAAAGTGGACTGAACATTAGTATTTTAGAATTTTGAAAACTTAATGTAAATGTTACTTGTAACCTAATTAATGCTTTAATTCTAGCATGCGGTTCTAAAGGAACCTATCGTAAATTCCAACTTGGGTCCTCTTCATTACATTTTAATAATCTAATACATCATTACATTTTAATAATACTTGCATGCATATTCATTATTGTTTACTCAAAAATGAAAATAATACAAACAATGTTGATATTTACAGAAAACCAAGAGATGCAATGATATTATGCGCATTTTATAAATATGTTTATGTATTTCTATTCATGAACATGCTATGTTAACTTTTTTCGCTTGACTACCGCATTTTCTCGAATAGAACTCGCCATCACATAGAACCCTCACCTAAATTTTCATTTGTGTTTTTGAGAGTTTTCTAGGAGTTAATCGCATGTATCGCTATAAGGTTCTCAACATAATGTCACAAGCTCAAATATGAAAATGATAGGCTGCCCTTATCTTTGAAAAGTATTTGTAAAAATAAATTTGATGGAACATGCACGGAAAGAAATGTTATCAATTTTCCTATACAATATTACAGAACTTGCCTAGGTCAAAAAAATTTGACTTTTCCGGTGCCACAGAGTGGAATACATTACCGAAATATATCAGAAAAGTCAGTAAGAACAAAATATTCTTTAAAAAATGTTAGAAATATGCTCACTGGGCAAAATACTCGAAAGGATATCAAATTGCCCACCATTATTTACAAATTTTACCTTAGTTGCCTGATACCCCGAATCGATCCAACTGCCTATTATGCGATATACAGGGTGAACATAAAAGAATACCCCAACTTTAAAAATTTATTGTGACAAGACTAAGCAACGCACGAGGTTCGGTGAGGTGTCATTTGTAAGACGACGTTCTGAAGTTTTTTTTACATCTTTGTTCATCTTGTCCTACCAGAGCTAAGGTAAAATTTACTTTTCTCAAACCACAGTCAGCCATCGATTAACATAATCGTCTTTCTTGAGTTTAATTTTAGATCGTGTGGGACTCCTACACCGGTACGCATGTTGCATTAAGTAATATCTATATTTATCCCTCTGGGATTCCCATGAATTGATGCGTGTCAGTTAGTTACCAATCGCGATCGAATGACTCGTCTCTTAATTTAAAACTTTCTACGAGACCCATAAGTCATTTTTATCATTCTTCAACATGATTACAGCGAAACAAAAAGCCTTTTGCGTTATTCAATTCTGCAAATCTGAATCGACAACAACTGTTCAACGCACCTTTCGTTTGCAGTTTGGGGTGAGCCCACCTGATAGAAAAGAGATCCTACGTTGGTACCGACAATTCGTAGAGGCTGGATGCCTGTGTAAAGGCCAGAGCCCACCTAGACTAGAGTGATGGAGGTGGAGCGTGCGTACTCTCGCGGCTTTTTTTCTACGAAGTCCGAAAAGTCAACTCTCGGTGCCAGCCTTGAACTGCAAATGCCTCAATCTACGGTGTGGAATGTTTTGCGAAAGGATTTGAATATGAAACCGTACAAATTACAGCACCTACAAGCTTTAACAAGTGGTGATACAGAACAGAGAGTGGAGTTTTGCAATTTCATCTTCGAACAGACTGAGTTGGATGTCTCTTTCATTTCGAAGCTCGTATTCTCGGATGAAGCTATTTTCCACGTGACAGGGAAGGTGAACAAGCACAACGTACGTATATGGTCAATTGAGAATCCTCACGAATCTGTGGAACTTGTACAAGACTCGCCGAAAGTTAACGTGTTCTGTGCTATCTCGCAATCTACGGTTTTTGGTCCTTTCTTTTTTGAAGACTCTACTGTAACAGGTACCTCGTACTTTGAGATGCTTGTTCATTGGTTGATGCCTCAATTAGAGGAACATGCTGGAAACTTTATTTTTCAGCAAGATGGGGCACCGCCTCACTGGCATCTATCAGTCCGACAGTACTTGAATGATCATTATCCTCAACGCTGGATTGGACGTCATTCATCTACAGATAAAGCCCTTCATCGTTGGCCACCGCGAAGCCCAGACTTGTCACCTTGTGATTTTTTTCTTTGGGGGTATATTAAGAATTCTGTGTATGTGCCACCACTCCCGACAAATTTAGAAGAACTGAAATCTCGAATCACAGCATCCATCCGATCTGTGACATCGGAAATGTTGCAAAACGTCTGGCATGAGTTTGATTATCGAATGGACGTTGTTCGTGCTGCTGAGGGCGGCCATATTGAGCATCTATGATGTTTATATAGGGCCTATGATACCAATGGTTAGTATCGTAAAATCGTCTTTTATTTAATTAAATACTTGATGGAAATAAGGTAGACTTACACTTAAAAAGTTACAACAGAGTTGTCGGTAAAATGAATAATAAATATCATGCATTTTTAGCCAAAAATTAATGATCAAAATTTTGTTGAAAACTTAAGAAATTAAGTCATTGCTTTGGTAGTAAAAAAACTTCAGAACGTCGTCTTTCATATGACACCTCACCGAACCTCGTGCGTTGCTTAGTCTTGTCACAATAAATTTTTAAAGTTGGGGTATTCTTTTATGTTCACCCTGTACTGTACTTTTTACTATTCTAAACCAATCTTTATGTACTCTACAAATGCATAAATTAGTTTAGACCCTGCATTTAGGGTTCATGCATACATGACTCATACTTTTATTGCGATATATTCTTCCGACGTTTGTGTGAAATGTGGATTGACATCGGACTTCTCTCAGCGGGACTAGGTTTCTACTGCCTAGTACCGTTCACCTCTATAGTCGCTGGTACATATTTTTAATGTACTTCTCTTGAATATAATATGCACATATGCTTACGCTTTTTGTACATGAATCTTGTACAGTGATTGCATTGGTGAAATTATATTTCTATTTCTATATTAGTGTAAGGGATGCGACCTGGTCATTATCACTTCACGAGTTTGTCATGAAATGACTTTGTTGACTTGTGTTTTGCATTCACGATGAGGTCAGGAGAAGTCGGATCAAACTGCTGACATCGCTACACCTCAAGTTATCGTTCCTAATTCAAAAAGTATTTGTCCGAATTGCATAAATTTTGGTAGGCCTATATGGATAGCAAATGTCCTCACCTACGCGCACTTTAAGTTTTGTGATGATTGATTCATTTTTACAGATTTCAAACAAATTTGAAATCGTGATGGGGAGATAACCCGTGAGTGCCAAATTTTCATTGTCGATCTGTTCATATCTTGTCGTCATTCTTAGAGTCATCAAGTTCAAGGGGACGACGTGGCTGTATTTTTGTATGAAGCAAAATATGCCATTCTACCTATCGCAGTCAGAGTCATAAAATCTAAATAGCATTTGATTTACAATTCCGTTGTAGTTGAGACTTTAAGACAGCTCTTAATTTATAGATCTGTCATAGGGTCTAGATTGGACGCGTAAATCATGACACAGTGAAATGTTCTTACCTTTGATCTGGAATTGGATGATTCAATTTTGGATTCAAATTCAGCTTTGACTCCACATTTCTATTGCAAGGAATCATGTGAGTGGCAATTTCATCAGTTCCTCGTGTCCTTAAATTCCTTCAGCGACGATGAGAAATTTGATGAAACTCAGGACAACATCAACCAAAGTCCGTATCAATGTTCCTGAGAAGGCAGTATAAACATTGAATAGCATGAATTGATTTCTGTACAGTAATTGAAACAATCCGCAATGAAGTATTTGCATCAACTGATTGTTGGACTGGTCACTAAGAATACCCTGCGAAATTTGGACCGCATGATTCGATCCTCAATTCGTGCGTGGATGCGGCTACCGAAAGATTCCTCTATAGCAGTATTTCATGCATCAATTGCATCAGGAGGTATTGGAATTCCATGTCTATCTTCTTGGATTCCATTACTGAGAAGAAAGAGGATAGAAAATTTCTTGGCATCCACTCTACCTATGGTGAAATCGGCCGGCAATTTTCTTTCGTCATGCCTGACAAATACAATGACTTGAAGTCCAGTCAAGGTGGGATCACAAATTGTCATGACGAAAACGGATCACAAGTCTGCGTGGGCCAAGAAGCTACATGACTCTGTTGATGGCACTGGTTTGAAATCTTGTGACCCTACATCTTCCAAATGGATTCAGTGCCCGGATCGCGTATACCCCCGATTATTCATCAGAGGATTTAAGCTCCGAAACAATCTCCTCCCTACACAGGCTCGTATAAAAAGACGCTTACGTGATGGTCCTTCATCCTGCAGAGCTGGCTGTCAGTCGAGCGAATCGTTGCCTCGCATTATTCAGCGATGTTTCCGTACTCATGGTGCTAGAGTGAAACGGCACAACCATTTGCTGAAACGTTTGCTCAAAATTGTTGTGAAAAAGTCAAGCTTTTCCGCTCTTGAACCGCAGATTCCATCGGGTAAATCATTTGTGAAACCGGACATTCTTGCTGTTTTCGGCTCTACTGCAATTATCATCGATGTCCAAATTTGCAATGACTTCAATGCTGCTGAATCCTTTTTGACTAAGGTGACGAAATACGGCTCACCAGATGTTCACGGCAATATACTGAAATACATTCGCAGATTGGATATTAATGTGCAGCATCTTTTTCATTTCCCGTTCATTGTCTCGTTCAGAGGCATTTTTTATGATAAATCTGTTTCTTCCCTTATGCCATATCTCAAGTTCAGTTTCTATGATTTGCATGATTTGTCTCTTCTTGCGGTCCTAGGATCGCTCAAATGTTATGACTCTTTTATGATGGGCACGTAAGTCTATCATTATTTTTTCTGTTAATTTTATGAATTTATAATGTTAAGCCTAATTTTCAACATGGTTTCTATCACCTTGTTTGCATGACACCTCGAGAGTAGATAGTCGTCCCATCTGTCTACTAGGCCTCCCTCTTCATTTTGGGGCGGTGTCCACCACTGTTTGGTGTAGGGTTGGCTGAGCCACACGTGAGTTCATCTCGCGGTTGTTATCCATGTCCTTTCCTTTATCGGCGTTGCCTCTTTTGTTACCTATAGTATGGTATCTTGGACTTGGTTAACTTTGAGTGTTCTTTTATTTTGTGTTGACTGCTTTTGTTTATTCAGTTCGCAATTGTAATGCGTTTTTATGATTTTTGTACACTCTGAGTTATTTGTAATTGCATGCCTCTCCTAGTGAGAAAATAAAGCTTTACCTAGACAACGCAATAGAAACTTCTCAGTCACAACACTGTTGATGTTTCCGACAACCGAATCATGCACGCTGCTCCTTTATGCGTTGCTCTTAAGCTGTCACTGTTAACGTGTTAACAGCAGTGCGGAGAACTGGTTGATCGATGACGGCGTGTAGCAACATACGTGACCTGAATAGAATGCGTCATACTTATTTTTAATGCGCCTGGACTGCTTCTTGCAAACCCATGAACATAGTAATAATGGGATTTTGTCTTTGTCAAACCGAATAGCTTCTGCTCTGAATGTTTGACTTGTCCTATAATGAGACTTGTATAGTACGTAGTACTTACATTGCTCCCATTTCCTGATTTGATCATTGACTTCGTATTCTCGATTTTACTAACTACCAAAGTGAACAAGAACATCGTTTTTAAATATGTAGGGTTGAGTATCCAAAAATAAAAATAACCAACGTCTTTGCCGAAATAGCAAGAAGAAGCAGCACCAATTGACTAAAAACTGATCTCAATTCTATGCATGCAAGCATTCTTATAGTTCGCAACTTGAGTCAGCGCGGGGACAGTGGGGCCGGTTGTTGCCCCTGATGATCACCATACAAGTTCACAGATCACATTGAAAGCTCTCCATAATTTTTTATGAGTAATTCATAAACTTCAAGTTAATGAAATTATTTTGCGCTCCCCGCAATTGCGGGTGCTGCGCGGGGTCCTTCCTCTGACTCTGTGGTATTACCAAATTTCCAAGTTTCAGTTCCTAGACATATCCTATAAGATCTTACAGGTCAATCTTCCAAGATAACAGTTCTATCTTGCCAATCTTCCAAGTTTCAGTTCCCAGACATATCTTCTAAGATCTTTCAGGCTAATCTTCCAAGACAACAGACCTATCTTACAAATATTCCAAGATAACAGTCCAATCTTGAAAATCTTCTAAGATCTTGCAAGTTTCTTGGAAGATTTACAAGTTTCGATTCACTGGGATGAAATGATCGCAAGAACCATGAAAGAATTGAAAGTGGGAAAAAAGACAAGTCATGATAATGGTAGATTTTAATGCCAGAATTGGAAGTAAGAAAATCGATGGAATATGTGGATCCTTCGGAAGCAACAAAATGAACAGAAATGGTAAAATACTCATTGGCATCTGCCGAGAAAATCGTTTCATCATAAAAAATACCTTCAAATCGGTTAAATCGAAGAAAAACTACAGCTGGAAAGGAAATGATGGAAAAAGACGAAGTTTGCTCGACTACATACTTATTAGCAGATGCTATAACAATGCGGTAACTAGATGCAAAGTCATTCATAAGGTTGATAAGCGGTCTGATCATTATCCGAAGGTTGCTACAATCAAGATAAAGTTACAACGACAGCGAAGGTTTCGAAGTAAAACAAAGGACAACAGAGTATGGTTGCAAAACAACGAAAAGAAATATCGCTATGCTATTCAAAAACAAGAAAACGGCAAGTGCGATGAATGGGACCAAATCGCTTGCAAACTAAAAACGGTAGCAGGAGAAACTATACCTAAGCACGAACCAGAAAAACGTAAATCCTGGATGACAAATGACATTCCTGATCTCATGACTGAAAGAATGAAAGAAAAGAATCCCAGCACCATCAGAGCTTTGACAAGAAAAATCCGTCGTCTATGTAGAGAAGCCAAAAAGAAAGATACCAGAGCAATGCGAACAAATTCAGCAATTGGAAGAAAGAAATAATACACGACATATGTACGCTGAGAAAAAGACTACCCCAAAAGTATCACGGAAACCAGGAAAAGGTATTGATCTGAAAGATGGCAAGACTCTGATGTCTGAGTACGACATTATCAAAAGATGGCAAGAGTACATGGAGAAACTCTGTGGAAGTAACGAGCAAAGACCAAAGGAACACGACTCAAGCCCAGTCGATCTGACGGACTTAGAAATCACCAAAGCAATGACAACCCTGAAGAATAGCAAGACATGGGGCATTGATGGGATACCTATCGAATACATCAAGTACGCAGGAGATAACGTACAAAAAGAGAAATGCGACCTGATCAAAGAAATTTATCAAAACAGGAAACGAATACCAAAGGAATGGCTAGAAATTAATTTCATAGAGACACCGATGAAGAACAGAATAACCAAATGTGAAGAATTCCGCACCATTGCGCTCATTCCCCATTCCATGAACATTCTGTCGAAAGTGATTTACGTAAGTGCAAAGCTGCAAAATGAACTGAATCCATTACAGTTCGGCTTCCGACCTAAAGTGGGCACAATCGAAAGCATCACAGCACTGAAACTCTGATGGCATCGAATCAACATACAAAAAGATACATACATCTGTTTTACAGATTTTGCCAAAGCTTTTGACAGAGTTAAACATATATATGCTGCACTATAAAAAGCGCGAAGTAAATGACAGAGATGTAAGTCTCATCATAGAGATGTGCAACAACCAAAAAGGATACATGAAACGAGACTTAGATCAAAAACATGAAATTGCAATTCGAAGAGGAGTACTTCAAGGATGCATTCTGTCGCCCATACATATGCAGCTTATGTCAGCCCATAACACATATGCAGACGAGGCCTTCAGTGATACATCGCTGCTTTCAGATATTGAGGCCTATTAATATCATATGAACAACAGGATCACATTCGCTAATGATACCGTGCTGATCTCAGACAGTAAAGAAAAGCTGCAGGATATGCTAAATGAAGTCTATGAAAGAGGAAAACAGTGCTCAATCGGAATAAACGCCAGAAAAGCAAAGAGCATGGTGATGACGAAGTCCGGACATAAAGAAATGAAGATCAAAGTAGGGAGCAGTAAAATTGAACAATGCAAGATTTTCCAGTACCTAGGTATATTGATAAAAGAGAACATGAAAAATGAGATAGGTGTTACATCTGAAATAGCGAAGGCTAAGGTAAGTTTTGGAGACACAAGGAATTACTGTGGAGCAACTTAAGCCTGAAGGTCAGGATGAAACTTTTGAAGTCACAAGTCTGGAGTATATTTACATATGGAGCTGAATGCTTTGCCCGAACGAAAGTTTTATAGAAGAAAATGACATCATTCGAGTCATGGTGCTACAGATTTAAAGATATAATGGACGGAATTAATGACAAACGAAGACGGTTTGAATCGCATTGGACTCAGTAGCCCAATTCTTCTGAAAACAGTCAAGGCAACAAAGCCTCACTTCTTCGGACACATCACCAGAGAATCAGGCGGTGAAGAACTGAGACTAATTGTCATGAACAACTGGAAGAAAAGAGGAAGCGGAAGGCGGCGCTCAGGCTGGATGGATACACTGATGGAAGCAACGGGAAAGATGATTGTACGAGCAAACGTGAAGATGGCTATGAATCGAGAACAACGGAGAAGGAAGATCAAACGGCAATACCAGGATTGATGACCAACGATCGCCTGCGGTCATGGTGAAGAAGTAAGAAGAGGAAAGTGTTTATTCTCTAAAAGGAGGAATTGATGTCCAATACTTGTTTTCACAATTTGACTGACTGGTGGGTTGAACCAGATGATATTTCTGCGCGCATGCGCCTTTGCTTATTATTTTCTACTTTCTTGGACTTCAGCTTATGTCTGTATCAACGCTTTTTGATCGCGCTTTGATAATGTGGCTTTGCCATTTCAAATTCAGCTGCATCGCTTGAGAGAGAAGGTAATCACCACTGTTGGTATTTGTTCAATGATTTCTGGCAGATGGTTTGATTTTGAATCAACATATAAAAGCATATTATTTGGCTTCATTTACGGTCTGTATTTACCAGTTTGTAAATTGAGATGAACATCTAGAAAATCTGTAGACGTCAAGTTACTTTCGACCGTAATTTTCAAATTTTGCTCTTGGAAGATCTTCCTTTCTTGCTTTGTCAGTTTCAGGTCCAGATGTATTTTTCAAAACTGTGAGACCATCGTTTCTAAAAAAATCCGATGCTATCGTTTCCAAATCTTGCTGCTGATTTACTTAAGAGGAACATTCCAGCTAACTCGCAAACTTCTGCGCATTAATAACTGCCTTGGGTATCGTGAAATAACCCGTTATATCCTTTTTTGCCACTCAATCACAAAATGAAGCTTGCTTCCATTGCAAGACATTTATATTTTCTCTCACAAATGTGCTGTGTTGATCCAGTGTGCATTTACTAATTTTTCCAATTTCGGATTTGGCAGAATTTCATAGATGACATTTTACCGCATTTGGGAAATGTTCCTTATGGTCTTTGATAGTTATGAATGCAGTGCTAGGACTGTAACATTCGATGCGGTTAAATAATTTACAAGAGTTCGCGAGTTATCTAGCTTTCAGGTTTATTGATCTTTCGACTCATTCATGTGATTTCTTGTATGTCTTGGCAACATTGTCATTCAATGCTCTATTGTAAAAGTCTTTTTTAACTTCACTGTTGGCTTTGCTTGCAAATACAATGAAATTCCATAATTTTTGAATGTCATTGCGATCACTTTTCAATTGATTCAAGAATTCGTTTTGAAGATTTCGAAATTCAATGGATTGTACAGAGTGGTCACAAAGTCGCGCAAGTGAAATGGCCATGTAACCTAGCTATCGCTAGCGATGATATCGACATAATATGTCACATTTTCTTCTCTTGCACAACTTTATGATCACTCTGCATCATGTTATAAAGGTCTTCTTCGAACACGTTTAGAAGATTGTCAGATGGTGGACATTTAAGCATATTTGTTGAAAAACCATAACGTTCAATTTGCTCTTCATTTATTTCGCTGTCTTTGGTGTCGAAAAAATATGTTGAGCCTTATCATACCATAGGGTGGAAATCAACCCTTCCGAATATTAGCTAATATAGAATGATACTTAACTTATGAAGTTACATAAAGGCTTGTTGGAGCTAATGAATTACACGAATCTTGTATTGTAGTAAGAATTCTGCTGATATGTCATATATTCATCAACGAATTGAGCAAAACGACGCAAGTACTTTTCAAATATTCATTTATTTGGGATATTTAATTTTCAATTGAATGTGCTATGAACTGTGATTATTCATGCGGACAGTGCAGATCAATTTTTAGCAGTATAAATGTCTAAAATATATTCCTTTTAATATTCGTTGGTATTTCTAAATATCTTCGTTGAATAAAGTATGAGAAAAGGTAGGTGGGTGGAAATCAACCCCATGGTAGTGAAAATGTATAGATACAATTTTCACTCGTCCGCGCTGACGTTTTTATCAGAGAATGGACATTCTTCTCTCAGTGACATAGCAAAGCATAATCTGAATTCAGCATTAAAATATTTTGTATTTGAGGTGCGAAAAAGGAATCACCTGAAATATCCTAGCGAATCATTGAGACAACTGGTCAATGCTATAAATTATTGACTGAGAAAAAGAGAACAAAGCATGGAATATATTTTCTGACCCTCAATTCGATGACGTTCTAAATGCATTAGACAGCGACAGAAAGAGAATGAAGTGCATGAAAGAGACTACTAAGGAAGGAAACAACACCAAGCCGAAAGGAGCGGTACTTATAACGGAGGATCATGAAGAATAACTTTGGATCAGATGTCTTCTGGGCTTTGCTTCTAGGTGAAGATAATTCTAAGAAGCTGAATCAAACTTTGCTATATTTACTTTCAAGACATTGTGGATTACGAGGAGGAGTTGAACTACGACAGCTGACATATGGAGAAAATAGAATCTGATTCAACATGACACAAAAATTAGAATTTTAGAATACATGAAATGATATCAAAAACTAACAATCACGGATTAAGGCATCATCACGCTGAACCTAAATCTGTGAAAATCTGGCCGTCTGAAAAATGCTGATCGTTGTGTAATCAGACTTTGCAAAAAATGATAAGTCTCAGGCCTACTATATGCAATTCTGCAGCCACATCCGCATCACACTACCACCAAATGGTATAACCCCACGCCCATGCGTCACAATACATTGTCCATGGTTATCCGATCCGTCATAGAAGCGGTTGGAATTGACGACAATTACACCAATCAAAGTGAACGACGAAAAACAGTTACACGAATTATAAATGCAACGAGAGACAAACAACTAGCCAAGCGAATAATCGGACCGATTGCGTTGATGTCTGCAATCATGTATCAGACAAATGACTGCGGCTAGCATCGCATTTGTTGTCTAACCAAACAAATAACTAAAGTTTCTAACTCAACAAATGTACAATACAATAATACAATAACAACAACCACAGCAACAAATAGGGATCAAGGTGTTGTCACTGGTTTGAGTGACTTGAGAGTGTTTTGAAAGGAATTGAACACAACGCCAAAAAAATAAATGTTCATAACTCTGATGGATCAAGCATTGAGATGAACTTTTTAAATCTAATCAATGTACATGTGTTAAAATTGTGTTTGTGTATCCAATGTATCGAGAAGTCTATGGTTTGTGTTATTTTATCCTAGATATCGAATATTGCATATGTAATGCAACGTCCTATATTTTCATGCACATATTTTACGTCTATGATAGATGTATTTCCCTAGGTAGGGGCAATTTTACAAAAAGAAAAGAAGCTGAATAGAGCATTTACACAGAAAATAATACAGGCATTCTCTAAAACTAAATATCGCCGATGAGTAATGCTTCTACGCCAAAGATATTTATTTCATTGGATATCTTGACTATATATCTCTGTAAATTTGTGGCTTGATTTATTGTTGTTAGTATTTTAAATCTTAACGTTCCTAATTTCTATACTATGATTACAAATGGAAAACAATATTGCAAGGAAAGTTGCATATCTATTGCATGCAAAAGTTGTCATTACCGTGCATTTTTGTCGATAAAAATGCACGGTATAAACATCAAACATGCTTGTGTAGACAAAACATCAACCAAAAATGCATTTCTCTGAAGCTCACCGAACCTTCCTGTGTAACAAACAAGCATCTACGTATTTTCAGCAAATAGTAGTCAGAACTCCATCTAAAGCTGTCCGCAAAGGAGTTGTCAAACAATATTGAGAAATGCAATATGTGTGCTTCCTCTGGGAAGCTGCTTGTAGTTCCACATTGACTCGTCACATAAAGGCTGATAAGACGAACGGATCTTGTACCATCTGGAACAGTTGATATCAAGCAACATCATAGAGTTTTTCTGGATATTAGAATATCCTTGCAAATAAGAGTGCAATTTTAATAATTTTAATAACAACCCATTCCTCCTTTGGTATCGAAAATCAAAGGCGTGAAACTTCCATGCTCTTCTTCAATAACACGATTGAGGTATTACATCCTCTTCTCTTCTTCTTGCACTAGCGGATTTTCCTTGGATTGACTTGGAGTTGACATGCGTGACGCGAACATCGAAAAATGCTGCCCCACCACGTGTCCATAAATCTCCTGCTTTGATATTCAGCCTTGCATCTGCACTTGCATTTGTAGATTTCAGTTAAAACTTCTCATTGTCTAAACGTGGAAGATGGGGTTCTTTCGCAATATTTTTCAGACTTTTGAAATGAGAGTGGTTAGAAGGTCTCTGATGTTATTATGTATCTTAGAAATAAAGCCACCTTTCTTACATGTCAAGGTATAATTAGTAGAACATTGTTCGCCACATGGGCAGTGACTTGGTAATTCAATCATGGTCCAATAACCCCCCCCCCCAAAGTTCGAGTCAAAAAAAAGTGCATCAACACATTATCAATTTTAATGCAACAAAACTCTCAAAAAGTAGCACGAAAGACCTTTGGAGAGAAGTAAAATGTATAACAAAAAAGGAAAAGAACAAAACAGAAAGGAAAACGAGCATATCCGCTGAAGCATTCAGCAACCATTATACCAACATTTCTACATTGCGATATGTAATCTTAAATCTCCAAATCTATACTATCTGCTAACTTTTTGACTTTATCTGCGACTATAGTTTTATAATCCAAACTTTTTAACTATGGATGTGGCTCCAGTTTTATAAGCAAAATGCTTTTGAATTTATCTGAAGATCTGATTCCTTCTCATGTCAGTATCTCCTGAGGAAGATTGGAACTTAACAAATTTTAGAAGGCTCCAATCGAGACCGATTGAATTAGAAAATCCATTCTTAGAGCGATTTTTGCGATGTTTTGCGCAATTAAAATGAATATAAACTTAACAATTTTTCTGAAATCTGCAAGTTATGTCAATTAGCATTTATCAAGACATCATTCTGGAGACTTGTGCATTGATCATGAACATGTGTATGGAATCTCTCCTAAAGACGCAAATGATTTCCATACTATTTCTGGGACATGTTTCACATCAAACCAAACAACTTAACAAGGTACATTTTGTCTTGTCGCTCTATTTGAAAAGTTTAATTTTGACTATTGGTGCTGAAGGATAATATATTCAGCATTTGTCTCGTGTGTCGCTGTCAAGTTTAATGTTTTACCATTCCGAAATGTGATTTTAGTCTTATTATCATTGTCATCAACACTTACAAATGCCTTAACTATTACTTGAAGGACAATTAATCACTAGCTCTCTCTTTTCTCTTTACCAACTTATGTGAATTTTTTATGAGTAACGCAAAGTATGTTAATTAAATTTTGTGACACCAAGATTCTTGAAATTCTTTGATGAACTAAATTTCTTGACATGGAAAGACAATGGAAATGATCTATCGAATTTCGTATGGATGTTGATTGATGAATGTTTCGCGTCAAGAAATGAATGAAGTGTCAGTTGAAAATTCTTCTGTTGTGTTTTCACGCAATTGTGAATTTGTCAATAATAGAATTATGATCTGTTAATTATGATTTCACGTTGATAAACATGCTTTTGTCAGAAGAGATACTATTGAATTAGCTATCTTTCTGTTTCTCATAGTTAATGCGCAGCAAAATGTATTGTGAAGAATCCATTTGTGATTATTAGATAAACAATTCACTATTTTGTAAAGCGAGATGAGTTCCATCATTATGGTCGACATGCAGCGGCATGCGTCACATTTAATCCGATAAGAATGCGGAACGCCGCATCCTATACTGAGCATTAGAATAATGCAATATTCGTAAAATAAAGTTTAAGTTTAGGGATTCAATGCAAAATGGTGGGGCAGTGCATAAAAACCTTGGAATAGATCCGGGTTATTAGGCAGGTATTTGAATTTAGTACTGACTTCTAATTTAAGCCAACCACTAATTCTGGAAGAAGAACGAACGCGATGCGAATGACATTGGTATATTTAAAAAGGGTAGTCCGTTAAAATCACTCAACTCCAGTGAATTCGGATTTATATCTCGTCCCTCGATCTTGAGTTCAAATTTTCCAAATACCCGAGATCTTGAGACTTCGAATTCTAGATTACAAGAAGGACTGTAGAGAATTGTGTCACTTACTCAGAAAGTACGATTTATTCCATACAGAACACAAAAGTCGCAAAGATAGCACTTTATTGGGCGAGCGCTTTCGAGTATTTCCACTCATCTACAGGCATCATTCAACGGTAAAAGCAAGCATAAATACAATTTCAGGTGGCGCGAGTTAAAATCAAATCAATCCAATTAAAATAAGAACAATTCTTCTGATGTGCTGTGGTTGTTCAGTAGGCTTTTATTCTGTCTGATGTATTGTTTGATGAAAAGGGTTTCTGTTATTTTTGTGTCGTTTGTGCGCATGAGTATTCTGAAGCTGTTGTGTGTTGGTGGGTGAATGTGTGTCGAGATTTCTGACAGTGGGCGACCTTTGATGTGTTCGTTAATGCAGGTTTGCTGGTGACGGCGCGTCTCTCCGATGTAACACTTCTCACAGTGTTCGCATTTGAATTCATATACTGAAGAGGAGCACACGTTAGAGGGGATAGTATCTTTATTTTTGAAAATTTGTTGGGCTTTGATGATCTATCTATGGGTTTTGACTACGCAAGGTTCATCAAAAAGAAAAGAAATCTTTCATAAGAAATCAATCATAAAAGAAATCTTCCAAAGGAACGGCTACCACCCAAAATATATTCAAAAATGCATGAGCGAAAAAAGGTCCCAAAATACACAGCAGAATTCTGATGAGTCTAGCGAAGACAAAACCAAAATCTTTGATAGCCTTCCGTTCATCAAGGAATGTGAAAAAATCATAGCTAAAGAAATTCATAAAATCAACAGAATTTTAGATAAAACCAAAATTATACCGTATTTCAGAACCTACAAAACCCAACAAATTTTCAAAAATAAAGATACTATCCCCTCTAACGTGTGCTCCTCTTCAGTATATGAATTCAAATGCGAACACTGTGAGAAGTGTTACATCGGAGAGACGCGCCGTCACCAGCAAACCTGCATTAACGAACACATCAAAGGTCGCCCACTGTCAGAAATCTCGACACACATTCACCCACCAACACACAACAGCTTCAGAATACTCATGCGCACAAACGACACAAAAATAACAGAAACCCTTTTCATCAAACAATACATCAGACAGAATAAAAGCCTACTGAACAACCACAGCACATCAGAAGAATTGTTCTTATTTTAATTGGATTGATTTGATTTTAACTCGCGCCACCTGGAATTGTATTTATGCTTGCTTTTACCGTTGAATGATGCCTGTAGATGAGTGGAAATACTCGAAAGCGCTCGCCCAATAAAGTGTAATTCCATACAATTTCCAATTACTGCACACTGGCTTAACTACATGCCTAATTGCAACTACACAGTCCTGTTTGTAATGGAAATTGCAATTACAACTCTGGATTGCATTTTCATTCATTAAAGACAAAGGTTATCGAAGTGCTGACTGTGTTCGTATGGGGATCAAGTTATCACCAATCCTTTTGCGTAAAAATCAAGCACATTCTGAATGGTGCCACACTTCAGTTTTCCGCTTGACACTCAAGTAGGATGACCAAGTAAATCGACGCTAATATAACATTGATGTCATAGCAGCCTGAATGAAATAGTTGAGAAATCGAAGAAATTAAGCTACTAAGCTCTAATTGAAATATATCTCATCTCTCTTTACTTGGATAATCCATGGGTATGTAAGACCGTAACCGGGTAAGCCTAATGACTATGCAAGCAAGCTAGAATGATAGATGTAGATAATTTTGGTTTTTACTAAGCTTATAGGCCTAATGTAGTGAGAAATCTAAGTTTGAATGGGAAAAATGTAAAATAAAGCTAGGACAATTGATGAAATTCATGAAAAGAAGCTTTGTAATGTACATGCAGTGTTTAATCTTTAGCGAAATCAATGTTATACACAGAGTTTGCTATATGACACTACAATCGTTTTTTCTTTCATTGATGAAGGAAACGTACGTTAATCATGGACGGTAAAACGGGGTTTTAATGAAAAATAAGTTTAAACTTTAGTAAACCAGTTCCATGTAAAGAGCCTCTTACAAGACGGAAGACTATCACTTTTATTGAATATTTAGGGACATAAAAGTTATTGCCGTGCACGTTTTTACACAACACAATACTTTTTTGACGACATTTATCCACGCTTAATCCAAGTATCATTCGGGACTATTGCCCGAAAGAAGTGCTCATCTTGAAATATTCCACCGCACTAAATGTGGTCTCAGATAATTTCAAATTCATACTTTTTGTGTGAAAGTATATTGGAAGAGGTCAGTGCTCTTTAGCCCAGTCTAAAGAACACAGTATTTTGCCCACCGTCTACGCAGGTATTTTTTGTCACCATTGACATAAAAGCTCTATGAATTCCCACAAATCTGGGATCAAGTCCGCACTCTTGAGGCCATGATTACATATCTTTGAAAACATCTGCTCCTTTTATGTCAAATTATCTGTCAACACCGAAATATTTATCTGGATATTCGCATTTTGGCTCACACTTGCCTACACAACTGTTACTTAACTTATTAATCAACATTAATAACATTGTCAATTTCATGTAACCCACTCCAGGGATGTCTATGAATAATTATGTAAAACTCGGAATATACAACTCCCAAATCGTGGAGAATTGACTGTGGACTGAAGTTTTACAAATCACAGCATTTATGTGGAAAATTTCATCCACATTTTGGGTTTGATTAGAACTTCAAGACATCATGGAAATGTATGTACTCGTAGTTGGCTAATGTTGACATCATTGACACTTTTATGATAAATGCAGCGAGTGTATTATCAAACTTTACAATAGGGCTACAATAAGGACGACATCTGCATATTATTTCCCTTGATGATCTATTTATGATGAACTATATGTATAGCATACTGTACATGCAGTTTTTATAGGCGGCCTGCAAAGTGATGTGGTCACAGTAGACGAGACATTTCGTTCCTAGTTGTTGAATGCTGCCATTCATTTTCAAACCATTAATTGACTGTCATTCTGCATTTGTTCATGCGAATATGTATATCATAGCAGTCTGCGTGTCGAAATCAAACTGAATGAATGATGAAGTCCCGATAACACAAGACCTGTATATATATATATATATATATATATATATATATATATATATATCTGATTTCTGAAGCACATCAGAAAATATCTGGATATGGCATTGGTGTCACCGTGTCATATTGATCACAAAATCAATCTAATCAGCGTTCTGCATACTGATGCGAAAGTCTAAACATATTTTTGCAAGTACTATATTTTTTTCACGTGTAGTGTAAAAATGGAAGACGATATCGATAGTAAGCCACAAACATTTTGTGTCCATTTTGTTCTTCAACTTTTGGTGGAATTTGTTGTCGTCGTTATTTTCTATCTGAACCACTTGAGGTATTCATTATAGTTAATCAATTTCGTTAATTTTCTGAATATTGTAATTTATGACTGACTAACATTCGAGTATTCTGTGAAAATCAAGGAAATGCTGTTACTTAAGTTATGTTGAGTTAATCGATAACAATTCTGACAAACATTGCAATCAAGTTCCTAACTAAGAAATTGAAATGAATTAAACCAGTCATTCATTAAATCAGTCAATTCAACTTGTCGACATCTTATCGAAAGAAAAAGAGAATGAATAAAATATTTGAATCTTAGCAGCCATGCTGTGGCTATCCTCAGTCTTGTCCAGCCAGAATAGTGCTCAATGAAGTTCATCAGTGGATCATCAACTTTGGATACGTCATGAGCTGTTGCTTCATTCCTAAATTCATCCTTAAAATTTGCTGTTGTGGTGTCAAAGGATGGCATCATATCATTATCACGAGCGTGCACACTGAAAAAATCTTGGACCTTTCAACCGCTCATTTCTTTCTTTGATAAAAGTGACACTTTTACTTCTGGTGCTCATATCAGCAGGATTCATTTTAGTACTAACATATTTCCACTGAGGGATGACTATTATCATGAATCTCTGCGACGCGATGAATCAAGATTCTGGAAATCACTGACCCAGTCAGTTAGTGCATCATTATACTTTGAGGGAATAATGTCACCCCAATTACTACTCTTCTCTCTGGTCAAATCCTAATTCTTCCTCGTAAGATAACGGGAGACAAGAAACCGAGAGGATCGTAAATGGAGCCCACTAGTGACAACAATTGACGTCTATTTCTTGGTATCTGATCACATTCAAATTTGTATTTGAATGCGTCAGTTTCAGCGTCCCATAAAACACCTAGCGTTCTCTCTTGCGGTAAAGATTCTTCACCATAGTCAATGTGGAATGAAGATCTTTTAGCTCACAGACTCATCATTTAGCTCTTTTTGACTCACAGATACTTTCAATGACTTCTTTCTTGAACTTCTTTCTTTCTTGTTACTGAGAAACTTCGTTATATTGAAGCCACCTAGGCTCATGAGCCTTGAAATATTCTCAATGAACTGATTGGCGCACTCAATAGATGGAACTGAATGGAGCAAATTATCAACATAAAATTTTCGCTCAACTGAGTCTATCACATCTTGTGGAAATTCATGCTTATGATGAAGTGCAGTTCTCTTCAATGCAAAGTTGAAACATGCTGGCGACGAAGTCGTTCCGAACAAATGAACACGCATATGATATGATATCACATCACCTTGTCATTATTCTTCCACCAAAGAAATCAGGATGCACTCTGACTTGATTGAACATGGTTTCTATGTTACCATAATCATTCCAAAATCTTAGGAGAACACCTAAAAGATTGCTTGTCATATCAGGGCCATTTAGACAAGAATTCAACCACACATCATTGAACTTGGCTGCACAGTCAAACACTGCTCTGACTTTATCTGGCTTGCGTGGATTTGTAACAGGATGGTAAGGTAACTACCAAATTGCAGTATCCATCGCAACCACCACTTGGCTAATCTCCCATGTACTCACAGTGCAAAATTTCTTTCTCCCTATCTCCCATGTTCAACATTTGCGAAAATGCGTTCAGTTCGTGGAAAGCCGGAGTCAAGCGCCAAATGGCAGAGGTGAGGGACCAGGTCATTTTGCAACCCCACCCCCCAAAGACTTGCAACTCTAATGCAATTAGCTGAGCAGAACGTTGCCGAAATAACGGCTTATAAATGTGACCGATGGTTTTCACATATGCAGACGTATTACGGTCGTGCGTTGAGAGAAGACATAATATACTGAGATATGTAAATGCATCAGTGGAAATTTTCAGTGTTATGTCGTTCATCATGATTTATGTTCAGCATATTTTTATTCTATTGTTTCTATTGAAAATTATAGACAGGTTTTTCACATACCCACATTGTTGCTTTTCATTATCAGCGATCAGGACGAACTGTCTCTAAGCACAGCCTACATGACTAGAACAAAAATTTATTCTTTGCAGCTTCGAATCCTGGGGCTACATTACATGCATGCTTCTTATGTCTTCCATTTGCTATTAAACTTTTGTCTGTAAAACGAAATAGTGCTCAATCAAGTAAAAACATTAATGAATCCGTAATTGCAACTCCATATCCATTCTAAAGAGGCACAAACTGGCCCGTAAATTTTGAAGCATGACAAAAGATCCCAACATCTACTGTTGATTTTTGCTTTCCGTTGTTGAATTGGGTAGATCTACTGTTGACTTGAGATAGAATAGAATTTCTATTAATGATTTGAGATTCCTGTTGCTGATTTGAGCGGATCTACTATTGACTTGAGATCACCGCTATTGAATTGCGTGTTTCTACTAATGACTTGGAAAAGGTGTATAAGTTAAAGCATTGCTACTACCTTGTCCAATTCTTTGTACGAAAACACACGGTCAGTTCAAATCTTAAAAATATTGTCTTTAAATCATTTTTTGAATAACTTTTCTCCAAAATTTTGCCTGGGATAGATAAGATAGAAATAGGTCTGTAATCGGCGCAAAGTGGTGGTTTATCACATTTCGGTATCGGTATGACATATGCAGACTTGCAAACCCTTCTATAAATCAAAAGGTTCAAAAGGTTATATAATCAAACGGTTCTATGCAAAACCTTTCATAGAATACTTCTTTTTCCTTTTCCTTTTCATCAGAATCTTCTCTTGGTGCATATTCTTGAAAAATCAAAACATCATGCTGCTTACCAAAAAGTTTGATGCAAATTATTTTCTCTGGTCTGAGATAATAAAAGGATATTCTTTTAGCCAGCCTTTCCCGCATGATAAATCCAACTCCAATCTATCTCCAACAGAAAAGATGACGGTGTACCTTTTTCTGATGCTGGTATACTGGTTGTGAATTAACCATCACCCTTCCAGAATGTTTCTGCGATTCCAAGTCCTTCAAGTTCCAATTCTTCCATTTCTTGTATTATGCCAGCAAATTTTCCTAGCTGATTCAATCCTCTTACATTCCAGGTCCCTGTCTTTAAACAAAATAACAGAAAGTTTATGAGTAACCATAACCGTATGGTTCCTAGATTAATGTGTTTCCTAACAATGATAAAATATTATCAGATGTCGTTTGTTATAGCGTGTGAAAACGCTATCCGAGCGTTCTCATTGCTAACTGGGGTTGGGACATTGGGTCGAAAGAGAGCATTTCAGGCAGGACATATAAAATGTTTGCGTGTGACACAAGTAAAGAATTATTTGGTCTCACAGTGCGACATCTGTATTTCATACAACTCATACAAACGTCAAGGAACCTGGCGCTATCTGATGATCTAGAGCCTATTTCAATTCAAGGTACCTAGCCCTAAGATTCCTAGAAACGGCACTGGTGCATTTCGAAGTTAAGACTAGGTACCTTAAGATAGCGCCAGGTTCCCAAAGATGCCTCAGGTATAATTAATAATTAATATAATTAATGATAATCAGGTATTAACTCAATAAGAAGACAAACTTAAATTCGTATCTATTCGTATTCATTATAGTCCTATATCTTCGCTTTCGAGGCTCATTCTGCAGCAAATTAATTCCTCTTCAGGGGCACTTTTCAATGAGAGATTCTAATACTACTACCTTAAGGTAAGGTACCTGATGTCATGCTGCTTCACGGTGGATGAGCATATTTCAATTTTAGTGGAGCACTATGTTAAGGGTACCTAACGAATTCCTATAAATTACCTAATGTAACCGTAATTTTATATAATAAGTAGCTTCATAATGAAATGAGATGTAGCACATTATTAAGAATTCAATGCATTAGATCGGCGTTGATGAGAAAGAGTTACTTTCAATCTATTTCGATTCCATCACAAAAACGAAAGAAATCCCTCATTAATTAATGCATAGTTGATAATATATAGTTCATAAGTTCAATATCGATATAAATGTAATATAAATACATTTCACTGCTGAAAATGCAGTTCTATAGGTTAAGTTAAGCTATATGTTAAGCTCTATGTTAAGCTATAAGTTATAGTTAAGCTTTGTAGGATGTGACCACGCACGAGTTACTTCCTCCTCAAAATCATCTTGTTGTTGCTCAGAAGAAAAATGTGTTTTTTCAAAGTGCCAATTGTTGCTCGACGATGACGCGCGCTGCACACTATTTGTGTTAACATCGTCCTTGATGTCAATCTAGGGGCAAGATAGGTGGTGTGAGACACCAACTTCGACAAGCATATATGCTTACATATATATTCTGAGTATACCCAGAATCACCAATAACACTGAAACCTTCAAGATGCTGCTTAAGCTGAGGAACTTCCGATTGCGACATTACTTTAGCGTCATGACTTGACCCAGGCCATGAAGCAACGGATTATATAGCCCAAATCACAGACAATCATCACGTTAACACTTAGCCATAATATATGCCGGCTCATGGGACGATAGATGAAGCATCGGACAGTGAGTGCCATCCACAGCCGCGATAATTCGACGCAGCTTATACTTGCTGTGAAAACGAGACTCCATGGGTTTCGTGCTGCCAGCAGGATGCCAAGGGATCCAGCGTCGTACTATCTCACTTCGACATAAAGCTTCAACTCCGTCATAAATACACTGCCAAGCAGTCGTTGCAGATATATTATTATTTTGATTGAGATTCCAAAAGCAATTGCCTGTTCCTAAGTAATGTTAAGTGTAGAGAACTGTTTGACAACTTTTCTTTGAAGGTAGATATGATATACATGTAAGTTCTTTAATAAGCTTCTTCGGTAAATCGGAAATTTTGGAGAAAAAAGTAAAGTTTTTCACAATTCAACGGATTATTGGGATCAAGGAGAATACTTAGCCGCAGAGTTCGAGATTGGCTAAGGTCTTCGAAAATTTCCATTACACGCACAGTATATCATTAATTGCTGTTTTTAGTGCCGCTCTCATTTATCTTTGAGGTCAAGTGAGGTGATATGATGACTTGTGATAAGTGACTTTAAATCGTTGTCTTAAGTAGCCGTCATTGCTTATGATATTGTCATTGTTCGAAAACTGATGATTCTTTTTTAATCGTTGGTAGTGACGTAGATAGGTTTAGAATTTCATCGAACTTCGCGACGTGCTTCACGTCACTGCAGCATGCACCCAATGGGCTAAATTGTCAAAAGGTTCTTTGTTCATGATAGATCACAATTCTTCACAAGGAGCCAATTACACGCGAAATCTTCTTGATCGAAAGATGAGTGACACAATCTTCACCATATCTTCATCGATAAACAATCGCAGTTTTGTTACGGTAGTCTCATTCGCCTTCCGATTCAGAACTTAAAGGTGTACTCCGGGCGAAATTCGTTTTTGATTTTATTGTCTTTAAAGCAAGTTTATAAATCAGCTGTCACTTCTATTTGCATCCAGCACTCTGCAATGATTTGCTTTTCGAGATATTCGCTTGTCTAAAGCTTGTGATGACGTCAGTTGTGATAAGCACCATTGTCTGCAGGCGCAGCGTGCTGTGAATGAAAAGTCGATTTCACGAGGAAGCACAGTGAGGGTCTATGGGAAGGCAGACATTTATGAATCAAAACATGGACATCACGAATGAAGGTGTATTTTATCATAGTTTGTAAGCCTTCCTATAGCTGTTTATATGTACAGGGTATAATTTGATGATGCACATCATACAGTTAGTTCATTTTAGTTTGTTTTGAATATATTGTCTTGGCTATTTTTCATGTTTTAAATGTAACTGGAAAGAGACAATATTTTATTTTCTTTATTGTTACTTTTTGCAATTAATTTCAGTTAAGAAATGGATACACGGGGAATTTTTAGATTTGCTGAAATAACGAGGACAATTATCTAGTCAACTGCCCTGAGGGCAGTAAACTATGATAATTGACTGAGATATCAGCAAATCTTAATAAATTCACGTTTATCCGTTTTAAACTATGTCAGATTATCTCTATGCTCACAGGGCAGGTTAACAGGGCCGATTGACACATAGAGGTCGGATAGATTGAATTTCCAATTTCATTAAACTTCCTTTTATTATATGTTAGATGATGGACAACCAAGGTGTGTCTGACTCCCTGTTCGGTGAAACAATTTTGATGAATTATTTAATGCTTTATTTGCGGCTATAACATCAACCGGCGCACAACACCATTCGAATTAGAGCGGTCGTCGGGCAACTATGGCATGAATTATTGAAATGACAGGTAAGACTTACTATCAATATTTACTTATTTAACATATGCTATTTGATAAAGAGTTGAACAAAACCTAGAAATTGTTAATTTTGATACCTACTGCAATATTATTTATATAATTTTTTTCAAAGTTTTTTGTGCATGAGCTATCCATGATAATTAATAACTTTCGCACCTAAGGTACATGCACTTCTGTAGAAAGCTGCGGTCAAATAATACTTATAATTCATTTGTCATTGCCTATATGGTTGTCCGATTATTGTGAGAACTGACAATATTTAAATCAATTTATTTATTTATTTGCATTTTCCTATTCTGCTTCAAAGTCTGTGAAAAATTATCATTTTGATATGCATTCTCGAGATATTTATGCAAATTCTTTGTAGTATTCAATGAAATTCAATATACATAACATCACATGCATGCTTGCAGACCGGTATGAAACCCAGGATATAATAACTACAGCTTAGAAAACCCTTGTTCACTATTCTCTGGACACTACTTTCGTATCTTATGCGCATTTCCCTAGATATAGCGTGAATAGCGTCAGGACCCTATTTAATTTTTGTAGGATCAAAAATTTAAATAGATTTTTTTACCACTTAACGTATATCAGTAATAATTAATGTTCATTATTCATTATGACATAACTTTATAATTGCCTTATTATCAATTACGCTCATGATTTCATTGATATAACTGCATAATGCTTCTTTATTTCAGGTAATAAACAATTGCTCAAAAAAAATCACTGGTCACCGTTGTAACTACGTAGACGTGTCTTATGTTGAAGACATGCGATTAAGGATGGCTGCAAAAATATCAAATTGTGACTGAATCTTCATCTTCGATGGCCGTTGTTGCCTCTCCTCGACAATATTTCCAGTAGCCTACCTATTGACTGATGGTGGCAATAGGGCAGCAAGCATTTCGCCGTACAGAGTTACTGTTGTCTGTTCGTTGCCGGTATATACCAGTTGAATACCGGTATATACCAGAAAATGCTGACTTCTCAACAACCTGATAACACAACGTTGAACTTCGAATTCTGAAATTGTGAATTTTTAACCTATTTAGGTAATTGACTTTTAATGAGAAACTTCCTTCCATGTTTGTATCACTCGTCTGTATCTGCTTACCTTGTGTGAGTTCATCCAGGGACGACTACTAAGTTATCTATGTAGATGTCTTAGCAGTCCCTGGCTCATCGCAAGAAATTGTTAGTTTTTGATTACAGAAAAAAATGTCTATGATTTGTTAACCTGCCCCAGATTTCCAGGGACAGGGATGGCTATGAAATCTGACCAAAACTTTTGATAGCAGAAATACATTATATTTTCTTTTCTTTTTTTGCGAAAGACGCCTCAAAATAGATATAAAATTTTTACTTGCACGACGTTTCGGAATCTTGTTCACGTACAAATGAGCCAAATCACGCTTTACAAAAATCAAAGATACAAAATATAAAAATATATACAAAATTTAAATGTAGGCCCTAACTAACGCAACATTTACAGATATCTATCACTACAGAAGGAGGAAATACCTAAAGAAATCTACCGGTAATTTAACCTAGCATCTAATAGCACATTAAGAAAAGTAAATTATATAGCTGTGCAAAAGTCTATGTACAAGTGAAAAGAAATTGACGATAGAATTTCAAGACGAGCACAAAACTATAAAATATTCAAAACTATGATAAGAAGGATAAAATGCCCCTCCCCTCACACCCATTCATTAAATTGGCTTCCTTTCTTATAAAGAATGAATTCGGTAACCACTCGTGCGCAATTATCTTTAATTGTTCTTATTATTTTCCATTTAAAATCTACCAATCCAGGGTGAATCTGTTTATGTTGGAACACAGCTGAGTCATGTGATGTTAAGTGATCGTAGATTCTCGATCTCATGGTTCTGTTCGTTTGACCTATGTAACATTTTTGGCATTGTTGGCATGTTATTTTGTATATGCATGATTTCTTATTACAGCAGTTTGGAAATAATGCTGATGCACATGCTCTACAATTTCGAGGGCAAGCAAGACATTCTTTTGCTGGTCTCAATGACACACACCCAGTGGAAGTTCTGTTTGAAAAAAAACTCTTATTTTTCATTGATTATTTGTCGATCTTCGTAGGCAGAGGATTTTTCTTCTTTGCTTTTCGTTAATGAAAGGAATTTTGATGTATATCACAGGTTGGTCTCTTACAATATTTTTGTTCTCTTTACACATTCGATCAGGATGTTGAATAAAATGCTTCGTTGAACAAAATGCCAACATTTTGAAGTCTATTTACAATCATGAGTTCACTTTTTTCAATATTACCGATTGAGGAATTGTGTCTAGCTTGCGCAATTCTTAATTTTATACCTATTTTGAGGCGTTTCTCGCAAAAAAAGAAAAGAAAATCGTAGAATAAAAGTTATGGCCAAGCTTCTAAAACAGAGAAATACATTACTAGATAATCTGGCATAGTTCAACCGAAGGTATAGGATATCAAACGATATTTTTAAGCATTATCCTATAACAAACTCCGGCCTGCGGCCGTCGTTTATCATGTTGATAATGCTTTCAAATATTGTTTGATATCCTATACATAACGCATACATAGTTTTACCCTTCGGAGTGTGATATCTGATGGTTTCCATTTGTCATGTACATAATACATGGAATATATCACTCAATAACTATGGATTTCTAAATGCTATAGAAATCCATCCAGAAGTCCATGGAAATTTCCATTCGAGTCATTTAGCGCATGAAGATGACGTGAATTTCTATCAATTCTGTTTACACCACTACATCAATGACTTGTCAAATTGTTGCTTTCTAACTTACTACTCAGATCCCAATGACGGCCATGGAAAGAAAGAAAATTCGAATTTCGACATTCTTGACATATAGCATGATACATTATCATAGTCAGGATAACAAGACTCAGGCTTAATAAAATACCTAAATGGTTCAATGGTCTGTTTAATTCTGATGGCATTCAAAGTTTGTCAACTAAAAATTGTGCATTTTATGACTTCCTCTCCGGAGAAGAATGAGTGAACTTATAGCAGCATTAAGAATCAAGCATGGCCTTCGCAAAATGTTGAAGCAATTCTTTTATGTGTTTATAGCGACACACTAATAGACCTTTTCCGTTGAACCCCAGCTCTTCAAACTTTGTATAAGTGATATTTAGTCATCTAGGAATTCATGAAAATTTCCGTGTGATATTTTTTCATATAATACACTGAGATAATTGGAAGACAAGAGATGTCTTCACTAAACTATGCGTTATCGGATGGTAAAAAGGAAGGAAATTGTGGTCTACTATACAACTTAAAATTCGCACCTACGTCTATGTACAGAAGTATATGTCATAATAACACATAGACTGAATACAGAAGGGGGTAAGGGCTTTGTGTAGGGGGTAAGTATAGCCGATGTAGGCATCGTGACAAAAGATACAGCGTAAGCTGTAAGCAATATAACGAGATTTTCACAATGGAAGTTGTACAGCCACCCTTCTTCGTTCCTGGCTCATCATCAAAAAAGCTCCATCTTTTAAGAACTACTGTGGTTGTTTTGCTTTACATAACCCTCTTGAACCTCCTGTCTAATGTCTCGTCGCTATCGGATAAATGTTCAGAGCAAGCGCGACTATACTGAGATGGCTGAGACATCAATGCTGCGGCCAGCACTGTGTATGGCTGCCGTCCCTTATTGTTCCCTTATTACAGCTGACGTCATCACCGAGAATTGTTCGACGCATAGCGAGAGAACTACGCCTCGAGTTGCAGATCGACAGCACTAAATCAACTTAACTGATGCCGTAGTATCGATACGTACCAGCTTAAAAAGCTGACCGGAGTACACCTTTAAGTTGTATCATCACATCATCATAAAATACACCTGCTTCAACATTCTCGAATGAAGCACTGTTGATTTTTTTCAAATGGCGAAGGATAAAGCTAGTTTTATTCAGCCGAGTGAATAACAAATCAACTGTGAACACCACATCAACTACGTGGAATCAGCTGTGTGATGAATTAAAGGTTGTAGCAGGTGAAGAAAACACTGAAGTTAGGAAGTTGACAAAAATGGGATAATTCAAAATCTAAGCTTCGAAATTACACTGCGAAAATAAGTGGTAATCGTTCTGCAACAGGATCTGGTAGATCTATTCCAGAAGATCCCATTACGTAATTATGTTGGGATAACCCCGCATTAGCGATGATACCTGGTACTTCGCATTCAGTAGCGGATATCAGTACTTCAAATCCTGTCGAGATTGAGACAGAGGCTGGTGACATAGCCCTACTGCCACAGGAGACCCTTGATCAATCAATTGATTATTCACAACACGAACGGTTGATATAATAACGTCTGATATGTGACTGTTACAAAGCTCGCATGCAAAAAATTAGAAGAAGAGATAATACAAAATCGTCTGGAGCATTGACTGAAGATGGAAGTGTTAACTGCCAAACGAGAATGCTATGTTGAAAAAGCAGCAAAATTGCTGAATGCTCTCTGACTGTGTGCTCGTCGATTTCATTGCGTGTGCCGCAATCGTGTGAAATAAAACGTGTGCAGTAATTACTCTAATTCATTATGCTGCTCATGCCCTTAAATCTGCACAAGTGTCTTGGTGTAAAGATTGGTGTACTTTCTACTTGACGAAGGTTATCGATACAATGATAGACAGATGAATGTAAATTCTCTAAAGTTTGTGCTGGGTTGATAAAAAAGTTGCTTGAGTGAGCATTTTCAGACAATCCCTGTTGGTTGCAGCTTAAGCAACCTCACATGAGTTTTTACGATGTCAAGACTCTGTTGTTGGGCCATACACTTTTAGCACTTGGTCGGAAATTTAAGGCTTGAAAATCGTGATTCATGTGGTGCTCAGTATGTTGATGATGCAGCTAAATGTACATCATTATACAGGGTGGGCGGGCAAAGGCTGAACAGCTTCAATCTGCGACAACGCATAGGAAAACAGGCTTATTTATTGAATCCAAATGTGTATTCAAGAAATACAATTGCAGGAATTAATTTCATCTCGGTATGGAAAATAGTGTCCATCAAATGACCGTTCTTATGTTTACAAAGGGATTCCATTTTTAATGCTTTGTGCTTCTGGGTGCAGCAGACGAGCCTCCGTTCGAATATTTTATTCATCGTCTGGATTGATTGAATTATCATACTTAAAAGTAATTGAATGACTCATTTGCGACTTTAATCGGTTTGAACTTGTTGTCTATTAATTAGCCTAGTCTCTTGAAGAGACGTCTTTTCTTGTACGCAGGGGTATCGTGAACAAGTCTTTTTCAATTCGCATTCCTGATCGTTCAACCTTTCGTGAGCCAAAGTAAACCAAAACAACCTGATCTTTCAACTATTCGTGAGCCAAAGTGATCCAAAAGAACCTGATCGTTCAACGAAGGCGTTCACTATCGGTGTCGACTACAAGATTTTATGAATTCATTTGTACTTTTTGCCAATACTCTCAAATGTAACTAACGATTCTATTTTGGACTCATTTTCTCTCTTGTCTCTGGCGAGTACATGTATGCGGAAAATTTGAATTATCTGATATAGAAATTTTCTTCTGAAGGAAAAGGTTCATTTATGAATAAGAAGCAACCTCACATTTAGATAAATTACAGGTAATTGCCAAAATTAAATATTAGACCAATAGAAAATATAACTCTATCGTTGAATTCTATCCATTAGAATTTATCGGAAACTTTAATATCTATTATTATATCATATTTGAATGGTATTATTTTATATTGAATTATATTTGGGAAACGAAAAGCGTGTAGGGGATTGAAAAGCGAAAGGAAAATTGAAAATCGAATATATTAGTCACTATTTTCAGACAGATGATTTGAAGACAATCAAGTAAGCAACATAATTGAACGCAATTTATGCAATGCCAATCAGAACATATATGTAGGCCCTATATAAAAACACAAATATTGCATCCTCAAATCAAAAGGGAAGATGGCAATGTTGACTTGACTTTCGCTGACTTGGTTTTATAAATTTTGCTATGTAGTATATAACTTGTTTATTGGGTCATCATGGTCTTGAAATAAAATTGCTTGTTTAAGGAATATGTATATTTATTCTTCTTGATACATTACGTTGTGAAATGATCAGATGGAAAAAGGGCGCTTATCAAAGAAATTGATAAAAATAAGTATACGGTAAACAAAACAATTGTTACTAACAATAAGCTGTCAAATCAACCAATGACAGCGGATAGTTCGTCCTCATTCAACTGCTGTTCTTGCAGTTCATCAATTAATCAAGGGAAATAGAAGGCTGAAACTGAATGAAGTTGTCTCATCCAATCACAACCAATAACAGCGCAAGGACACTTCTACTGGTTTATTTGATTCCACTACGTCAGAATCAGTGCAACGAACAGTTATCGTGCGCATGTCAAGTTGAGTCTCTAGTTAGTCAATTTCATAAATGATATCACTTCACTCCCACACACTAAAAAGGCGAAGTCAGTCACCAAATCCTCACCACCGGCATGGAGTAGTTCTGCAAGAATACTGTCAGGGCCTGAGCTCTTGCCATGCTTGAGTCTCTTCATCGCTGCCTCTACCTCTGCCAGCAACTTTCATCACCATGATCATCATCATCCGCCACCATCTCCGCAGGCGCAATTAGTTCAATTTCTTGGACTACTGTGGTTTCTGAGTTCGCAACTCCCCCGTTTGCAGGATTCTTCCACTTTGATCTCTTATACATTTTGCTTAGGTACCCACTTTTGATAAATATCCATGATCAGCTCGCAAACTTTCTTCCTTTTCCTCTCTTGAGCACTGTTATCCACTTCTTGACATCGTCTATCCAGCCACGCCTTCTTATCAGCTCGTGCTGCTCTGCACAAAAACCGCCTAAACCTTGAGTTTAGGTCTACTGATGTATTTTCTTTTGCAACCGATTTAACCGAGGTTTGCTGGACTATTTTACTGAGTTATAACTGAGTTTTTTTCCAAAAGCTGGTTAATCAGTAATGGTTAATTTGCGGCAAACTCGATCAACTGAGTTTCTTGAAAAACTCAATTGACAACATTGGTTTCATTCGGCATGCACGTGGAATGAACTAACCGACGAAATCCTAATGAAAAGATTCCTGCTTGTTACCATAGTAATTTTATGCGCGTCGTGATTCAGTGCATTGACGTTAAGTTGACAATTGCGTATCTTTACGAACATGTAGATGCAAGTCCGCTGTTTTTCATATTTTCTCTAGGCCTACTACTGACTATTCAGTGTCTCGATTTTGGTAGCAAAAAGACATGGCCACCATGATATAGCTCAAAACTAATTTCATCAATCAAGTTAAAGTAGCCTGTACATGCCTCATGAAGTTTATGTTTAATTCATCGTAAATCCAGATTTCTGAAAGAAGCAAAACATGAAAATATGCATAAGTACCATAAATATCGTAAATATCATCAACAGTGATGTGGAGCGGAGCGGGTGTTGGAGCGGAGCGGAGCGGAGTGGGAGTAAATTTGGAGCGGAGCGGAGCTAGCGGTAGTAAAGAAAATTTTGACTAGTGCGGAGCGGAGCGGAGTGGAGTGTGAAAGAACCTGATGTTGACAAAGTCAACAAAGTTTTATCATAATTAATGATTTTTTACATTATTATCATTACACTATTTTTTGTAAGATATTAGTCTATTATTTATTTTTTCAACATTATTCGGAGATAAGACTCCACTCTCAAGTTATACAGTAAGTGGAGGGTTGTATAAACCGTTAATAAGAAAGCCAATAAAGATATGATTTAAAATTGAAAGAAATCTGAAAGTTAAAAATGGAAGTCCGACAGTTCATATTCGTTCCTATGGATGGGTTCAAATTTTTAGTGTGCATTGGCTCACGGAATGTTAGGTTAATGAATGATTGACACAGATATATTTTGCTAGGTTATTTGACATGTGATGAGATGTTATGGATGGATTAAGTCTTGTTTTTCAGATGTTCATTAATTCTTCTATGCAAAGTTCTTATCGTACTACCGAGTACCGATGTATCGTTCCTTGCATCTTATACAAAATTAGTCTTATCAAATTTATCAAATTTTTCTGATACAAAATTATCATTTCAAATTAGACATGAATGTCACTAAGTTATTATCACATGATAAGTGTAGAATCACTATTAATGCTAATGTGCAATCCGCTTTCGAAGTATTGTTCAATTATAATCATTATTTATTTGAAATCATTCATGATTATCGGCCATAATTCGTATTTAAAATTCGACAAGCACAAGGCTAATATTTTGCAGTTAAGCATATTATCAGAGTGGAAGTCAATCATAATTTACAGTAGTCAAACAACCTAAAAAGTTCAAGGAAATCGTTTTATCTATGGTATGGTAAATTAATAGGATTTAGTTTAAGCGGAGCGGAGCGGAGTGGCTAGGTATGAAAAAATGACTGGAGCGAAAGCGAAGTGTAATCGGAGCGGAGCGGAGTGGAGTGGAGCGGTAAAATTGTACCGCTCCACATCCTTGATCATCAAAATGAATCACTAGCTCAGACTGAATTGACTTATGTTACGAACACAAACACATGAACACAAAATATTATTCCGCGTATATGTGTATGAAATGAATGAGCGTCGAATTCACAATACAGTTGAATATTGATAGCAAGGAAGTCTCAGAAAAATTGAAACGCGTACAAATTTTGCTGAGACATGGTCGTTGTCTCAGTTGAAGGTCTCAGGGTTGTTCACACTTGAGGCAAGGATCGTGGAGCTTGTCTCACAGGCTTCCTTCAGACGCTTGAGAGAAGTTTGTCTCAGGACCGTTCACACTATCTCCCAGCAAACGTTGTGAGCCTCCCCTTGGTTGCCCAGCACGAACGACACCGAATGAAGTTAGTGGGTCAGGCATGTCTCAGTACTGTTAAGACTACGTGGAGTTAGTCGCAGCATAATTTTGATTGACGTTTGAAATCGAAGACGGAAACTATAATCTTGCCGTTTGATTGCATGATTGCCTGAGTCTCAGGTCTCAGGTTTCATGTGTGAACGTAGCTTTAAACGACCCGTTTACGGCCTTGGTATCTCCACCTTTGGCCAACTCTCCTTTGCTAACTAGTCGAGTGTGGGCCAGCGGTGGCTGAGACCTTGGTTGGTTTTTGTTCGGAGTTACTTTCTCCTAGATGGATTGCCTTCCGAGTTTAACGAACTCTATCTGTCCGGGCTAGGGCTATTTGAACTGGAGCCCTATACTCGCCAGAGAGCCGCTGTTGTTAGACTTACCCAGGGGGACCACGAAGAGGCAACGAGTCGGCTAATGATCCGAACTTACATGATTACTCGCATGCAGGTCTACAGGGGCAACCCCGCAGCTCAATAACGCTCAAACAGGACCTTCCCCCCCAAACTGCAAAATATATATTTGTTGTACTTAAAACACTTAAATACTTATTTTTATCAGTGAATGTTCACACTTATTGGTTTATGATGAAATTGAGAGATAAGGGAAATTTAATGTTGCATGATTCATCTCTATCTAAAATCCAATTACGCATCTGGCATTTCTGAATAAGGGCGTCCACGGCATGAACGGGCATGAACTGAAGTTAAACAGTATAGGCCTACAGCAGTGTTTCTGTAGATTGTGGATTTAATCGTCTTTAACAACTGGGCACACTTAAAAAGTATAAAACGTATTTAGACAAGATACATTTGGCTCCTTAAATCCGACACATCTGACATCCGGCAAATTCGGTTCAGGTCAGATCTAAAATTGTCAAATGCAAGTGCATCCTTATTCACCATGACAAATACATACATCAAGCAACTCAATAGCAATTGTCCAGACTAAAGCAATCTAATCAAGAAATTCCATATCAGCCGTAGACGCTGCTTTCGTTCACCAAGGATTCATCAATATGACCCGGAATGGTCCAAACTGGCTTTTGATCGGGTTAATATGAGTTTGCTTGGACTGCACAATAGATTAATCAGAGCTTGGGTATCCTGGCTTTACCGTGCGACTGATAATCATGATAATTGCGTAGTGCCAGTTCGCCTGTGCATAAGACAGAAATCTCCTCTATCTTGAAAAATTTAAGCACTACATTCCTTAGCAGCCGTAGACAATACGGTTAACCCTACAATAGTAGTCACAAACTCGCTTATGATATGCAGAATGACCGAGAAAGCTGACGGAGTGCACAAGCTGCTCTTATTTATCATGGCTTCGACGAGCGGTTTATAATCCTATCCGTAGCCACGGCAAAAAAACAATCTAAGAAACATGAAAGAGTTTCTTAGTAAATTCATTAATAAGAGGATAGAATAATTGCCCTAACTTACAAGACCGTACTACAAGGAATGGGAAGCACTTTCAGAGGGCGATCTTGGACCATAAAAAATCATGAGAGGGAAGCTCCTGTACCTAGTCTGCATGCTCTGTTAATTTACTCACTGACTGGGGCATGATGAAGAGTGCTTGTAAATCACTGAATGATTGAATGATATCTTCATTATAAATCAATATTAATCATTGAGTAGACACTTACTGATGTTTTCCAGCATTTGCGCTGAATTCAGAAGATTTTCTAACTTTTTGCGGATTTACGCACAATTTCAAAGATTTTCTTATTTTCTGCGCATTTGCGCAGGTGTGGCAACCCTGATTATTCTATTTTCATCTTCTTATTCGATTACACAGAAAAAATTTGCTTTGACACTTGATGTGCTTTGCACCCTGCAATTTACTCGTACTTTCTTGGGACCATTCAGCACAGTAAGTTTTTTTTGACTGATTGCAACAACTCATTTTAGCTTTTCATTACCGTGCATTATTAAAAGAATTGTAAATCTACAAAAACGCTAGTGATTTCATATATTGACTTGAGGATACTAGTCTCGTATTATCTTCCATTTCAGTTTCTAAAAATGATGCTACAGTTAGTTGAACCGTTTAGTAATCAGTAGCACAGAAAATAGTCATGGAGACATATTTCTGTAAAATACAGCGCTCCCAGCTAGGAATGTTTGTTGACGAAAATTCGTTTCATTGTTTAGACCATCATCATGACCTCAAATAAAATTTCGCAATCTTTACCTCTCTCACTAAGAACGAAGCAACTGGCGGGTGGTCTAGACCATCTTCGTTTTTTTCTTCGAATTCTTACGTTTGAACGCTCGAATTCTTATGAATCATCAACTTCAGACTTAGCTGCATTGATAGCAAAAATTAGTTTGCATATTTCACACATCGTCTGCACTCTGCACTTTTTACAGTTTTACGATTATTTGAAGAATTGGAACAAGCACAGGAAAACTCGCAACTTGTTACAGACAGGATTATTACAAACTTAGTTAGTGTTGGTGATGATCTCATAGTCCGGCAGCCAGATCGAGTTTCTGCAGGGAACGAGGCCGAAAATGAGACTTTCATATGATGATGTACATCATATGCCTACTACGAATCTTCACGTCTGCCGAGTTCTAATAAGTTCCTCTTCTTGTCAGACAGGATCAAAGAAAAACACATGTTAATCCAATGGGACGCAGATTGCAGTTTTTGGTTAAAATGAAATTTTCTATGTTTTCTCTGATTAAAAGAAAAGTACTGAGCCCAGAGTAATAAATTTTGGCATGGAATGTCTTCTGGTCATTTCCTTCCATGTTCATGCACCCCTGTCTATAAAGCTAAATACATGTAGATTTGGTAAACCTCTTAATGTCAGCAAACACAAACATTTTGAGCAACTTTATCCACATTCAACCACATTCTCACATACATTGCCGATCAGAAGCATGATAATAGCACATGCACATCATAGGAAATGACCTGAAGACAATCCATGTAAAAAATATGACTATAGACTATAAGTCTATATACAGATTGTTTCATAAAAAATGGATCAACCTTAAACATCGCCTTAACTTCAACTTTGTCTAACTCCGCCAAACTTGAACGAATTTCTCTGAAATTTGGAAGATATGTCAGTTGTGCTTACTAATATCATTGTTGGAAATTTCAAGCATGAATATTGAGTTGTTTTCCTGTTATAGATAAAAAAGTAGTAGATAATTTGATCTTCATTTAGCAATGTTACACAAAATCATACCTCACTCTTATAAAATTACATTTGTTTCCTTTGTTATGTAATATGTTGTTCTACAAGCCAAAAGCTATCAAGCAAAACAAAAATAAAGAAAATCGGTCAATCAGAGCCAGTATGGCACCATTATTCATCAACAATAATGCAAGTGCTACATGTGATTAACTGGACTTCATGTTCCATAGCTTCCTGACTTCGTTGCGGTGGTGTTGGCAGCACTCCTGATTGCTTTCAGCTAGAAATCTATCTCTTACCGATTGAAAACAATACAAAGCACAAATGAATAATAACGAGATCGCATTCACAAAAGGCAAAGTGTCAGCCTTGCTAGAACCTAGCCTTCCTAGGATAGTGATGGTCGATTGAGATTATGGATAAAATCTGATCAGGAAATTCCGAGACATTTACATCGTCCCCGGGTACAAGGTGGTGCGACTCTACTGATTTGGGCTGGCATTTGGACCAATGGCCGCTCTGAACTTCACATACAGCAAGGAACCATGAATTCTGAACGCTATGTGAATGTTTTACGAATGAACATTGGCCAAATGACAGATCAACTTGGTGATCCATCGACTTGGTTATTTATGGATGATAATGCTACGTGTCACAGGAGTAATAGAGTCAACTTATGCAAGTCTCAATTAGGGCTTAGGACATTATCTTGGCCAGCTCGTTCTCCTGATCTGAATCCCATAGAAAATGTATGGAGTATTCTAAAACGCAACGTTCGTCGTTCACTGCTACCTACAGATGGCGTATCACAACTTACGTCACTGTTAAAAAGAGAGTGGAGAAAGTTAGACCTTCAAAAATCAACGATATCATCGAATCAATGCCTAGACGAATTGGTGATGTCATTGACAATAAGGGTAGGGCCACAAAATATTAGCTTCTTGAGAACCGTTACTGTATCATAGCTTATCAGATTATATAAGGACATTTAAATATATTAGGGACATGAAATAACATGAAAAATGCTTCCTGTATCATACTTATGTTTTATTTAGTCAAATTTTAGGATGATCCACTTTTTATGAAACGGACTGTAGTATATAGACTAATACTTTCCCGTTGGTAAGCGAAAACATAGAAAATTTCATTTTAACCAAAAACTGCAATCTGCGTCCGACTGAATTAACTTTATGTGATCCTGTTTGACAAGAAGAGGGACTCACTAGAACTCGGCAGACGTGCAGATTCGTAGTAGGCATAGGGTGTGCATCATTCTGTGAAAGTCTCATTTTCGACGTCGTTCCCGGCAGAAACTCGTTCTGGCTGCCGGACTATTAATTCTGGTTTTCGAATATATACTACGCGACATCTAAAAGTTTCCACCATAGAAATCTACAGTTTTCACTCTTAATTCAGTAACAGACACGGCACGGCGGATCACATGATGATCGCTCATGCCGAGAACACTGTCTATCCATTATGGTCTTCAAAAGACACTCTTTTGATAAGCACCGCCTTTCGCTAAGTCATGGTTCATCAAATTTCAGATCCAGAGCGCTGGTGAGCTATAGGTATGATAGAAGCCAATGCTTCCATCCGCGAAGTAGCTCGGACAATGGGTAGATCTCACACAGCAAAAATAAATTTATTTCTTAAGTACAGACATAGTGGAAACGTGAAGCAGGCACGGAAAGGTAGAAGAGGCTCGCGTTTCTCTTCACCTAGGGCTGATCGATACTTGATTCGCTTCAGTGAGAGGCAACCCCGCGATGCCTGCTAACTTACTGCGGCTTTTGTGGCGAGACCGTGGTCGATCCAGGTTTCTTTTGAGTGTCCAGACCGTGCGTCGACGCATACGGGAGACGAAGATGCGATGTAGGCGAATGAGAAAGCGATTGCGTCTGCTCATGGTTCAGCAAAAGAAAAATGGGCTGTGGAACGAATCCATTGGCGCCAAAACCAATGGCAGCAGGTTATCTCTACGGACGAAAATTGATTTTGTTTTTTCCAAGCTGATGAGAGGATTCTGGTCTGGAATGAGTCCAACATAGATTTGGCTTCTGAGCTTGTGCAGAGCTCAGAATGTCAAAATGTGAGTTAACATATTTGTGCAGGCATCACAATAAACTCCAGGACTGAAGTGATTTTCTTGAATACCAGTGTGACTGCCCAGCGCTATACTGATTTGCTGCATCATCTGGTTCCTTTCCTCAACAGTCAGCTTGGTGGGGTTGAGCATTGCATCCTAAGGATGACAATGCCCCGTCTCACCGAGCTCAAACTGTAGACCAACTGAAGCAGAATCTGGGTTTGCTAATGCTTCGTTGGCCTTCAGGCTCTCCGGACATGAATCCAATAGAGCACGTTTGGAGCTCTGCGGATGATTCAGCGAGAGAATCCTTCATCAAACCTCCATCAACTGCGAGCAAAGTTGGATGACATTTGGTGTCAAATCCCTCAAGACCCGTTGAGACATTTGGTCCGCTCTCTACATTTGGTGCATGCTCTATTATTGGCAAGGGGAGCTAACACCCGATATTAATGCTGCAATTCGATTTTATATATTCTTTTAATACATTGTATATTGGATTCAGTTATCGTTTTTCATTAATGCACTACATTTGAGTATTCGATTTTGTTAAACCCCATTTACATGCGCTTATCAATTAATAAGATCAGAATACTGCATGTGACCAGTCGCACAATCATCTGCAAACTGACAATTAATCACGTGATTGTCCATGAAGAATAGATGGTCATAGAATGATTGGTAGAAATTTTTCGATCTTGCTTAGCGTGTTTCGCAAATATTACTTCACCTCTTAGATAATAGCTGTGGAGGCAGGGATCGCAATTTTCCGTTTTTCCGTCTTTTCCGTTTTTTACGAAATTAGTCTAGGGTAAATATTTCAAATTTATGCATTCAAATCCCGGTTTTTCCCAATTTTCCGGTTTTTTCTTGGTTGAATTGCGATCCCTGTGTGGAGGTGTCATCCCTAATGTAAATGTAGAATAGATACAAAGAATACATGATAATCTTTTATTTATTTTGATCATTTGATAGCTTACATGCTGTATTCAACGCTTGAGTACATTGCATTGTCGATTAGACCATTACAGTAGGACGAAAAAACGTCACTTGATCTAACTTTCTTCAAATCAATTACTGTGGCCACAGAATTAAATATTTTGTTTATCTGATTCTGTGACTGTGGCACTTTCAATGTAGAATGATGTTTAAACGGAAATGATACCACAAGCCATCACGTTGATCAGGAGCCATCAGGGTTTATTAAAGGAGCAAGATAGTGTCGGTTCTAAGACGTAACCTACATGACGGTATTCTGGTATCTATCGCATAGTCTATCTACCTTCAGAATTGATAAAGCATCTCAGTTTTAATGCAATGATGAGAATGGACGTCAATCCTTACTGTCCGTGGTGTGTCCGATACTAATTCATCAGGGAGCAAATTCAAGTTTCTGTTTCTAAACATAGCTTTAATCGCAACTTAATAATTACTGTTATTGTCGCTGTTATTACATTATTACTTTATTCCAATTTTCTCTTGTAGACTTTGTCTTAACCACTTTTTATCAAAAAATTGAATGCTGGCTTTAATGAATTTCTCCCTTCAGCTGAAATTATACAAGATCGTCAATCCGTTGAGGACATCAACTCCATTCGGTAATAAATTAATCGATGTCAAGAGAATATCAAGGAATTATTATGGATGGATTGTATTCAGTGCTAAACAAGCTGTCAAAGAATGGATTGCAAAAGGTCGAACAAGTAACCATGGTAAATATTTTGTATCAGTTAGCATCAAATATTATTCAAAAGTACTTATATGTCTATTTTCACTTCAACTGGTCAGCATGGACATGAAAAATAATGTTAGAATATATTTATGTTGTTTACTATATATACAACATATAACTTTTCCATATATGCATTTATTGACATTGTCTTCTTCTTCCACAATATGTTGAATATACATGTATATACAAAATTGAAACACCTTGACTTATAAAGTTTTAAATAAAAACCATGGCAGCTATCTCCCAATGTAAATAGATCTCTACGGGAACAAAAAGAGAAAAGATACATGAAAATATTAAATTCTACCTTAAACCAGGATATCTGACTCCTGTAAGATTTTATTTCTTATACAAGTAAGTGCATGCTATATTTACGTGTGTCCGTTTCAGTATTTTTTATTTGAATGTTTTTCTACTATCTGTAAAGTAAATAGATTTCATTAAGCCCATAAATAACTTGGTGACAAGTGAAACCGGTTGGACAAAAGTATTTGGTTTCTATTTAAAACTTTATAAGTCAAAGTGTTTCAATTTTGTATTGACAATATTTCCTATTTTCGAGTCAGTATTTTTTATCACGGTGCGTGTGACACAATTTTTTGTGGACCAAAAATGGCTATCCATATTTTTGATTCTACATGCTTCGCATGACCAGAGAACCAAAATTATACTAGCTAAAAAATGTTTGACCGATATCTTTTCGAGATAATAGCACATCTTCAAAATTCAAATTTGAAGTTTGAATTCTTAAAAGTAAGAAATGGCCATCTTTATTTTTTGTGTTAAAACATTTTTAGCAGCTGTCTGAAAACAAAATTGTTATGTTTTGCAGATTTCATCGATAGTATTTCGAGATAGAGCTTAAAAGTTGAAATTGAAATTTGAAATTTGAAAAGTACGAACTGGCCAATTCTAATTCAAACATTTGCAGTAGTTGTCTGATACAGAAAAAGTCAAGTTTTGAGCATTTCATCGATTTCTTTCCAAGATCGATGATAAAATTTGGAATTGGAAGCAAGAATTTTTCTTTTAAACTAGGACTTCGTTGATTGCTTTTTGATAATGATGATATATTTGCCGTAGCGTACATGTAGCTGATGATGACATTTATAAAATCGCATATAAAAGAGACAACTCTAAAGCCTATGAAGGGCAACAAGAGCATGCAACTGTGAAGAAATGAAGTGGAAAAGTCGATCTGTATACATGTAGGTTTCTACAAATGCATTCAAATTATCTAAATAAAAATCATTTTGTTTATGATCAGTTCAGTGAGCCGAACACATTCTACCGTTGCAGCTGAAAAACTGTAATTGGTCTTTTATTTCACTTTCATGATCGTCTTTCTTATATCGATTGTGTGAAACGTTCAGAAGGTAGGCCAAAGTAATGTTAGATATAGTTTCCAATGACAACTTGATACTTCTGAGCCAGAATAGTATTCTGTCGCATGCATTGGCTGTAGACCTACTAAGCTTCACATCTACTTTCCAAAAATATACTCATAAATGAAAACATAAAATAACAACGAATTGTGGTTTATTGATTCAGTGAACTTTGTTTAAGATTAAATGTAAGCATGATGGCAAAATATGTTAATCACCAAGAAATATCAAATTACTAAACATGTCGACTATTATAAGAGCTGACTGCTTGAATCAAACTTTTTCGAAATTTAAGATGATGAATATTTCTCAATTTGTATAAACCATCCCAAACTTGGGAAAAGTCATGGTGGACGGATTCGAAAGTTTGTTCGCTGAACAGCCCCAGTCCTTGCTGTCGACGATCGTAAAGTTCACCAACACGGCAAAATATGGTGTGCAATTTTGGTGCTACACTCTGCTGTAGTGCACGTCGTAACTTTGCTTAAATTCTTCAATGTGCTTCTGGTATTCTGGATTCAGTGACAATCCAAAGCAGGAAAGAACAACAAGATGAAACTTTTGGAAAGTGTCAACATACCGAAGGCAATGAAGAAGACAAATAGATTGCAGATTTTCAAGAAGGGTCATGAATGAATTTCCTGCAAACGAGTCCCCTTTATATGCCTCTTGGTCCATGTAAAAGACGCAGCTCTGGTGGTGGATAAATGCCAATGATGGGTGCTTCTGTATCTGAACTTGAAACGATGGGTGGATGGATCACATTAAAAATAATTTGTGCCACTGCGCTTTTGGTCGCCATCATGGAATTCCCAAAACGAGTCTTTGATCTCTCCAGTATTTCGCCACCGGGAATGCTCCGCTAGTGACCACCTATCAACTTTGCACCAAGTGCAAGGATTGTATTGACGTGACCCATGGCTCATAAGACCGAACATGATATTCTCAGATGATCGAACATGCGATATTGATCGAATCATATAGATATAGATAGGTTTGCATGAATCCACAGTTTCTTCACATTTTCGCATGATTCCTTCTAGTTACGACAATGGCAAGAAACATCAATCTTGGAAAGACATCGATGAAATGTTCAGTATCCTTTCTGAGTACTTTTTTCAGTATCTTTTCAGTATCTGAACAACTACTGTAAATATTTGAAAAGAGGAATTAGAATTGGTCAGTTCGTACTTTTCAAAATTCAAATTTCAATTTTTAAGCTATCGACGAAATTTGCAAAACTTGATAATTTTGGATTCAGGCAAACTGCTAGAAATGTTTTAACACAGAAATAGAAGTGGATGTATCTTACATTTAAAAATTCAAACTTCAAATTTGAATTTTGAAGATGTGCTATTATCTCGAAAAGATATCGGTCAAACATTTTTTAGCTAATATAATTATGGTTCTCTGGTCATGCGAAGTATGTGGAATCAAAAATATGGCCATTGATTTGGAATTAAAATTATGGCTCGTACACTAATCCCAAAAATGTCTGTTAACTTCTAATCTTCTCATATTATGAAAGGCATATACAGAATTGAAAGCTCAACACATGTAATAAGTTTCATATTAAATCAAATGAAACGAAGTAATTTATCTAATGATGAGCAAAGGTGTTTTTCAATAGGAACACATAAAATAAATAATGAGTGGGACCTCCTTAGGAACTGATGACACTTCTTATTCTTCGAGGCATCTCAATATCAGACTGTCAATTATGATCTGTGGAATGGCCATCCACTCTTCGACAACGGCAGGTTGCAGGTCTCTCAAAGAATTGATGTTGCATCTTTTGGTCACCTTCCTCATCACCAGATTCCAAAACATGTTCGATAGAATTGAGATCCGGTGATCTTGATCACTCACTCCACATACTTAATATATCCATTGCGGATGAAAATCTGTTTCTCACAGCTTATCTGAGAGTTTATTCTACCAGTTAAATCATTTGTATTTTTTTATCAATCTTGTTTCGTGTGTCTTGCTCTCCACCTTAAAATTGTTCTGTTGCTAACATTCAAAAGTTTGGCAATTTGTGTTGCTGCCATCTTTATCACAGAGAAACTAACTACAAATCCTCTCTTATAAGCCCTCTTATCATTGGTTTCAGTCGCTTTTCTGTTTAACTTTATTGCCTTTGACTTTCTGGTGGTGTAAGTAAAGCTGATATAATTAACTTAAAAATCAAAGCTTTCTAATGCCAGTGCGTCCTATAGCATTCATAGATATATATTTCATTTCAATGACTAAGTTATCCATGCCAAATAGTGTTCAATGTATTCATGGATATAATTAAATTGGTAATTTTATAACGATGTCAACTATTAACATGGAAAGCAATTCACAAGGTCACAGACATTTTTGGGATTAGTATATATATATATATATATACTAATCCCCCAGTTATATATGTGATAGATATAGCACTTGAAGGGATGCTATATCATTTTCCTGCACGAGTTTTCTAGATATACGCACGAAGCGAAGCTGAGTGCGTATATCTATGAAAACGAGTGTAGGAAAATGATATAGTAACTCTTCAAGTGCTATATCTATTTTATACCATTTTCTATAAATATCTGTGACTAGCATTGGTCAGTATATGGACTCCTAGATATTTGATCTCTTAATTTTTTAAATCTCTTAAAAGAATGCAGGATAACTTATTCATTTTCAAATCTGGAAAGTAAAGACAAGGTTGAATTTAACGATAAATGATCTCACAGAAGAACTTTTTCTCTCAATGGAAGGACATAACACGCATAGACGATTCAAGAAAAGATCTGACGAAGAAATAAACAATATGATCCAAAATTCCAAACCAAAAAATACAGAAAAGTCAACAAAGTGGTGCATGAAAATCTTTAATGATTGGAAAGAAAATAGACCAGAAAATATTCCTGATATAGTCGAAATGACCGACAATGAATTAAACAGCTGGCTGGCCCGATTCATATCGGAAGCATGTAAAGTCAATGGTGAAGAATACCCAGCCAAAACGCTTTATTTGATCGCATGTGGAATATTAAGGCACTTACGTGATAATGGAATACAAGATAAAAACATTTTAGACTTTCGAGATAACCGTTATACATACTTCACCAATGCTCTCGATAGTCGCATGAAAGATCTCACGTATCGAGGTATTGGTATTGAAACGAAACAAGCAGATGTGTTTTCTGAAGCGGAAGAAGTCGAAATGTGGCAGAAAGGTGTTTTTGGAAATTGTTCAAGCGAAGTATTGCAATACACCGTATATTTTTATAATTGCAAATTATTCGGACTACGTGGAAGGGAAGAGCACCACGACCTGCAAGTCAATGACTTCATCATTGGAAATGATAGTGATGGAAAAGTGTATATTAAATACACCTCAAGATCAAGAAAAAATTTTAATGGTGGTCTAAGGCAAATACATTTTAAACCAAAAGTTATCAAACATTATGACACTGAAGGGAGAAAGTCTATCATATCTTTGTACAGAGAATATTTTCAAGCATTGGGGAAAACTGAAGGCCCATTCTACTTGAGGACTCTTCCAAACTTAATGAACTCAATTCGCTTTGGCAAACAGCGTGTTGGAGTGAATACACTCTCAAAAATTTTACCTATCCTTGCAGCAAGGGCGAATTTGAAAGGGAATTATACTAGCCATTCGGGTAAGGCTACATGTGCTACAAGACTGTCAGAAAATAGTCTCGACGACAAAATAATTAAAAAGCGACTCGGAAATCGCTCATCGAAAGGATTAGAAGCATACAAACGAAGACGAGATGATGATTACAATGCCTCTATTGTTTTGAATCCTCCCGAAGTTTCACCAAATTCAATCCCAACCCCAGAGTTAAAACCGAATTTTGAAGATTTAGAACCGACTTTCTTCAGTGAAATAATGGAATGTGGACCCCCTCCTCAATCTTCGAACAGAAACGACAATCAAAATTATTCTGGAATCGCACAACCAGCTCAGAACTTTTATAATTGTTACTTCTATGTTTACAGAAAGTAATGTGCATGTATATTTTGTATATAAGATTCTTCGTTATACATAGATATCATAAGCTTCGTTATACTGCACACTTTTTAGTTATACTGCACTGTTTTAAGGTAGTTATAGCACTCTAAAATACATAGCACTGGGAACTGAAAATGGTATAAATATATAAAGACAAGATTATTATGACATAGCTTATTAATCTATAGCATTAAGACATAGCTTTTCAAGGCCAATTTCTACTGTTAGCCTACTTTTGAAACACCTTGTATATATATATATATATTTATCAAATCTCAACAGATGTAACCACCACGAGACATGTTTCGGCCTGTTGGGCCTCATCAGTCGTGGGTAGGTTTGAACCAGCGACGTTGGAGCTAGAGGACGTGCAAGCATACCCTCTAACCACAAGGCCACCGGACCATCTGTTGAGAGCGCGAATTAGCCAGGAAGGCACTGCTTTAACGCAGGCACGTGGAGGGCGGACTGCTTTCTGCAATCACTTAATACCGCATCCGAGATTGAGGCGCTTCACGCAGGCGCTACTCATTACATGTTTAGACAAGTATATATATATATATATATATATATATATATATATATATTTATTTATTTATTTATTTATTTCACTCTTCCCTGGAGATATGTCAGTTATCTACGGTAGATTCTGAGCATTTATTCTGCAGTGTAGAATAAATGATTCTTAGTAGATTTCATTTATCCCCAAAACTAGGATCCTGTACCATAGTTTATGACTTGTATAGCTATTAAATCGCGAAATAAATATGTTTTATCCCACTGATTTCATGGAGATAACAATTCAGAAAAGTCATAGAGTTCAATCATGTCCAAGCTACATTCCCAAATTTTCACACTACCCAGATAAAAGCAATATTATCATGCATAATGTTACGCATAAATCATTAACACTTTACAATACAATTTGAGATTGTAATAGCACTTTAAACTAGTCCACTGCTAGAATAGTGCTCCTGGGAATATGAACAGGAAACACAAAGGAAAGTTAGGATTTAAAGTTAATTGTCACATTTGAGCAGTTATTGAAAACAGGAGCAAAAGTCACCGTTCCTCAAAACTCCTGAGCACTTTCGCAGGTCTTGGTCGGTTCGTATACTACTGCATCCATATTTTCAAACATCGGGGTTTCCTTACTTGACGTTGGAATCAATGAACTTTCACCTTGATCGCTTGGCTTCGCATTGCAGTGCAGAATTTCTGTCATTCTTTCATTATAGTGTTCGGCAGTGAAATAGCATTTGTCAGCCTTTTCAGAGATACGACCTGTCTTCGTTTGGGCAATTTCCTTTGAAACCCCGGCGTTGATCAGTCTCTGCTTTGCAGATCGGCGGAGGCTGGTATTTGAATAAAAGATTTCTTTTGAGTTTTCATTGTTTGAAAATGCACTCAAGTCTTCATTGTTTAGTGTTTTCATAAGTTCACGTGTGACTTTCTCTATGGCGTGAATTCCAAACGGACTTTGCTTGTACCATTTATCTCCTTTAGGGTTCTGCATAGGAGTCAAGTAAAAAGCATTGAGACCTTGAATTTTTTTACGATATGAAACATGTAATTTGTACATGGCGATTATGCATCTGTCTGGATTTTCTTTGTTTGGGTAAATGACTGTGGTCTTTGGCTCCATTCGACTGCAATTCAAGCCAAACTTGTTGTTTTTAGATGTTCTCTCTACATACCACAAAGTTTCTTGTCCGTTCATGATTTCCAAGAACAACTGGGAGTTATCACCGTATTCGAGATCCCTATGTTCTTGACCGGCGCGTAAGGAAAGATGGACGCCCAGATGATATATGAGTGTATATGATAACTGTCTTGGGTTAGAATAACTAAATGATCCGTTCCGCCACAGCATTTCTTCGTGTTCGTACTTTATCACAGCTGCTCTTCTTGCGGGCTACAGGTAACCCTCTCTTGCATATAACTTCATCTGTCCGTCTAACACTTTCCTACACTTCATAAATTCTTTATCCTTAAAAATGGACCATGATCTATGGAAAGTGTTATTGAAATGTTGCTGTATCATTGCAACCATTTCTTTTAGTGTCTGTGGATGATACTTTTCATGATTCTCCTTCCTCACCTCGCACAAGAGGTAACGAAGGCAAAAGTTTAAGTCACTTGTACCAAACTCATCTAGATCTTTCAAAACTTTCAATCCACCATCTAGTCTATATCTCCACTTAGTGAACCAATTTCTAAATATTTTCATTACCCATTTAACTTTCTTTGCGGTGTTTAGTGGTATTCTGTTTTTAATAAAGCTATTAATATCGCTTTCATTTACTGTAACAAATCTGTTGCTTGTTGACTGCATGCTGACTAATATCAAAATGACGACCGTACAAAATTCAAATATATACAGTGCCTAGAAATCATTATTTCATATCCAAACTATGGATTACAGTATACATGTACTATCACCTGGATACGAGATTTACAAAATACAAAAGTTACCACGTAGATACTCGAGAATACGAGTACATCTATGTTTACATTTATGGAATAGCAAAATGATTTCATTTCAAGATATCATAAACACAGATATATGGCAATTTTTTACATTTACGATTATAATGAATAGGAATTCCATGGTAAATTCCTAGAAATTTCATAGAGCATAGCTCATGAAATAAATACGAGTATGTTTTATCCCACTGATTTCATGGACATAAATGTCGAATCTACTTGTAACAAAAACCATGTATTCTCCTCGCCTTCGGCTCGTATTCTCCTTCCCCCTGAAATCAGTGGGATAATATATGCATGATGAAGTCTTTGTTATAATACGGTTTGATGATATTATCCAAATACCGACTAAGCTCATGTGTGACCGATCCGATCATCGAAATGATTGGTCTCAACGGTGGATTTTGAATGTCTTTGTGAATTTTGGGTAGCCCGTAAAGGAATCCTGGTTTGTAATATCCACATAACTTTTTCATTTTGATAGAATTTCTCGAATTCTCAATCATTACATTCACTTCTTTCTTAATCGACTCTGTGGGATTAGATTTCAATTTCTTGAACTTCGAGGAGTCATTGACAATATTATTGAGTTTTTTAACATAATCATCACGATCCATAATTACCGTGTTTCCTCCCTTGTCGGCTTTCTTTATCACTAAATTTATATTCTTTTTCAGATTTCTCAGAGCTGTTTGTTCACCTTTTGTAAGAGGATTTTTGCTTCTATCATTAGTCTTGGTATACGCGAAGCCTTTTAGATCTCTTTTCAGTTCATTAGGATTTGAAATTTCAATTACGTTCTCGAATTCTGATCTTTTTATATCAGAGTATAATTTTCAATTTCAACTTTCTTGTCAAGAGAATTGTATAAGGGCTTCAAGTTGAATTCCAGACCTTTCTGAAGAAGAGATAGTTCATCTGCATTAAGAGTATAATTTGATAGATTTATGACTTTATCTTCTTCAAATACTTCAAATTGATAGTGTCAATGTATGAATTGGTAATTCTAAGTAGAAAAAATATCAGACTTAGAAACCGAAATTCTGAACTGAACATTTTTCTCAAATATATATATATCAAAAAAATATATATGGATCTAGTCTATTTGCTCGACAAGATATCTCTAAAATAGCGTTCATTTCATCGACAACTCATAGGCAGAATTATGTTTTAGATAAAATAATTTGAGATATTCATTAGTTTGCTTCCGTAATTTTATAAGATGGAGGGAGTTTCAAGAAACAAACACATCAGATGATGAACCTTTGCTTATTTGTCTATGATGAATATGCCTACATTATTGACAGAAAGAGGAAAGACAAATCCCATTGCAAAAAAAACGAAGCTAATTCAAAGAAATGCAAAGCACATGAGCATAACTAAAAGTGTGTTTAACAAATGAACGTGTCGAACAAATAACGTGTCAAACAAATAACGTGTCGAATAAATGAACGTGTCGAACCAAACGACCATCCCCTTATCTGTATATATATATATAATAAAAGCCCAAAAGAAAAACAATTTAAACCAGTTGGAATATTTCCTAAGTTTAGATTGCCTTTCTTTTTTTTATCCGAGTGGATGGCATGCCCATGGGGTCAAAATTGGGCCCAACTATGGGTACTTTCACCTTGGATTATATTGAAAGCCATTTTTATTCTTTTACCGGGAAAAAGCCGGATCTCTACATTAGATACGTTGATGATTGTTTCCTGGCATTCAAGAATGATGAAGATGCCACTGAGTTTTTTAAATGAATAAACTCTATTGACTGCAATATCCAGTTCACGATGGAACGTGGTCTCGACAGACTAGTTTTCCTTGACGGCCGCTAAAGTGACTGATGATGGTTTTGACGTGCGTTTACATATAAAAGAAACGAATACTGGTGTCTATATGCCGATATCGGCTATGCGCCCCTTCATTACAAACTTCCTGCTTTGCGCTCTCATTTTTTCTTGAGCTCGGAAAATTTGCTTCAATGAGAGTAATTATCAAGAGGCTGTCAAAACTATCACCAGCATTTTCAAGAAATTTTATTTTCCTGATCACATGATTAATCGTACTCTCATGAAAGTGGAAGAAAACCTCGTCTACTATAGTGAAACCAGCAACTCTGATAAACGATTTATATTCTGATCTATTCCTTTCATTGAAGATAATTTTTTTAAACCTCAAACGTCGCATGAAAGAAATAAATCGCAAGCTCCCTGAGAACGTCGAAGTTCGTCCTATCTTCAAAATTAATAAATTGCAAAATTATTGCCGCAACAAATATCGCATTTCGAATGGCTTGAAGTCTAACCTCTCTTATTTATACAGCTACAGTTGTGCCCGCTGTCAAATGGGGCCACTAAAAGGCACCTTGTTACTCGAATAAGCGAACATCTTGAAGGCTATCCATGTCCGACAAAAATGTCTATGCTCGAACATCACCCAAAGTCTGAAAATTTCTCGGTTCCCGGCTATTGTAAATGCCCTCTCATTCAGGAATATATTTTCATTAAAGAGAATCAAAGTGCATTGTCCAATGAACGGAATAGATCAGTACCATTGTATCTCGGATTGTAAATTCTCTCTCTGACCTCACTTCTATGCAGTTACTTTGAACAGTATTTGACTTCAGACTTCATTTCACCTGATTTTAGTATTAATTAACTTTTCTTCTCATTTTGCGCTATTTGCATGTACCGCTGATGAAAAGTTTCCGAAACATGTTCGGTTGAAGAAGACACATAGTTTGCCTTAGCAATGAATTTGGCTCAATTATGTTGCAAATGGAATGGTTCTCACAAGTTACTTCCGAACTTGTAACCTGAGACACGTGTTTGATTGACATCTGTGAAATCCATTTACTTTTGCCCACTGGTTCCTTTTACGTATATAAAGATTGCGATGTAACCGTATTGTCTCTCTCCACTGAAGATGTTGCCTTTGGAGCAATGAAACTAGTCTGGCAGAATTATTGTTTTTACTCGCAACGAAAAGTGTGGGTGCAATATGCTACAAATATATATACTGTACATATATATATATATATATATATATATATATATATAATACAAAATTAAAGTTACCAAAAATGGGCAATAAATATAAGAAAATAAGTCCAAAAGAAAACTATTAATTACTGAGGATTTATCCCGACCGGTTTACGTCCCTTCTAGGGACTTTTCAAAGGATGAATGATTTATTTTTTAAAAATTAGCATCAGAGCATTCATATACATAGAAATTGGTAAAAAATCTGTTAGTAAGGGATATACTCTCTTCTACCAGTGTATTGGTCATGGTAGGAAGATATCCTTTCCAAATACCTTGAGTCTACATCAATATTGTGCCAATTAGTCCTTCGCCAATTTCGCCAATTTTGGGCAATTATTTATTGCCCATTTTTGGTAACTTTAATTTTGTCTTATTTTCTGACAAAAATGGATGCCAGAAGAGTACAATTGGTTGCGAGGAATGAAGCACAGGGTATATTACAGAGAATTGATTATCTAGATGACAAATTGAACGGATTAACAAACACAATGAATTCAATACATAGAATTTTAAGTACATTTTATTCAGACATTAAATTGGATATGCAAGCGGTTAAACAACGAACTAAAGAAATTAAAAGTATGAAGGATAATGCGAAAGAAGAAATACTAAGTCAAACAAAAGAAACCGAAGTATTTCGAGAGAAAATAAAAACTGAAATGACTGAAATCAACAAGAAATTAACACGATTAACAAATGAAAAACTTGATTGGAATAAGAAAGTTAAACAAAGGAAATTCTCATTTTATGAATCATATAAGAACGCACCAATCGCAGAAATATACCAGAAAGCTTTAGAAGAACAAGTTCAAAGAGTACCAAAGAAATTATTTAAAATCCCAGTAACTCAACACTATGAAAAAGAAAGGCAACTGAGAAAGGAACAAAGCATTAAACAAACGGAACACGAAATTAAAAGATTGAGATTGGTATCAGAAATTAAGACCAAGATTGTGGAAAGAATCGATAATGATATGATTGAATATTTTTACGCATGCTACGACGAAGAAGAAGCTAAGTTACGCAAAAATCAATGGAGTGAAATAATCAGCAATGAGGAGAAAAGAAGTAAAATAATTTGGGATAATAAAAGACATTTTTTGAATCAGACAGACATTTAATATCAATAAATAGTGATCGGAAATGTGTATCGAAAGACTCACCTGCTACATCATATTTTTCAAAGAAACAATCAAGCTACAGCAACAATAAAAAACGGCAAAACAATGACAGAAGAACTAATCAACAAACTTTCAACTATCAATGTGCTTGTCGCGACAATAATTGGCGAACAAGGGAACGTGAAAACTTTCAACATTTTGAAAACAATAATAAACAACGAAATTGGCGAAGGACTAATTGGCACAATATTGATGTAGACTCAAGGTATTTGGAAAGGATATCTTCCTACCATGACCAATGCCCTGGTAGAAGAGAGTATATCCCTTACTAACAGATTTTTTACCAATTTCTATGTATATGAATGCTCTGATGCTAATTTTTAAAAAATAAATCATTCATCCCTTGAAAAGTCCATAGAAGGGACGTAAACCGGTCGGGATAAATCCTCAGTAATTAATAGTTTTCTTTTGGACTTATTTTCTTATATATATATATATATATATATGATATACAATGATTTGCTGAAACATGTTGTGCGCTCCTAACAATCTTGTTTTCAATTCCAATAACTTTGGGCTATTTCCGAAATAATATATATATACATGTATATATATATATATATATATATATATATATATTAAAATAATTGAAGTGAAAACACATGGAATGCACAAGCGCTTTCTATATTCTTCAGGTGCAAAGTGAAACAAAAAGCAAGATCATCATAATTTCAAATATACATTCATCATAGATATGAATGTTGCAAGGTAATTTACATAGTAGTACATGCACATGCATTAGAAAAATAACTTTGTTATAGTTTATTATGCTAAAATACATCAACGATATCTAATTTATGTATTAGATTGAAACATAGATTTAAGTATAGAAGAACATATATGCGAACTAATATAAAATGCATCTCATATCAAAAGTGAATGAATTCATAAGAAACGTATAAAAGTGATTCATGAATTTAATTTTGGATGAAAGCGATCGATAAAATATTTTTCTTTACATTTACGTTCAATTTTGTTTTCAGAAAAAAGCTTGTAAAAAGGAAAGATTGACATGTTGCCCCTACCACACGTTTCTAGATGTTCATTTAATTTAATTTGTCTATAATTGGCATTCAAAATTTGTTGTTTGTGAACCCTTACTCTGGTTCTTAAGGATGTCCCAGTTTCTCCGATATAATAATTTTGACAACCGGGGCAGGTGATGACATATACAACATTACTGGTATCACAACTCATATTACAATTTACATGGAAAATGTGTCCATCAAATGTATAAGAAGATCCTTCTTGTAGGATGTTACAAGTACCACATCTCAAGTCATTGCATTTATTTACTTTATGTACTTGATCACTTTCAAATGTGGATTTACAAAGAATTCTTTTCAAATTTCGTGGTTGTCGTTTACTATTAATAAAAGTACAGTCTCCAAAAATTTCTTTAGTTTTATCGTCATTTTTCAATATTGAATTCACATGAGAAATAGCTGGTAAAATGTTCATGTTTCTAGGGTTGTATGTGTGAACAAAAGGTATGACAGAATAAATATTATTTTTCTTGTCACTTGTAAGAAAAAGTGATGAACGGTCAATCTTTAAAGATTTTGAAATGCTATTATCAATTAATGAGTGAGGATAGCCCTGTTGTAATAAGAATTGCCTTAATTCGTCCAGGCGGTTCCTTCGATTGACATCATCACTACAGATCATGCATATACGTCTCGCAAGATTGTAGGGGATCGCTCTTTTAACATGGCGGGGATGGCAGGAGGAGAAGTTTAGATATTGATGAGTGTCAGTTGTCTTATAGTAAATGTCAGTGTGTATTGTTTCTTCCTCTTTAATCACGAGAATATCAAGAAAAGGGATCGACTTGTCACTTATTTCCATGGTGAATGAAATGTTGATATCAAGATCATTAAGAATATCATGAAATTGGTTTAACTTTTCAACGTCAAATTTCCAAATAATAAAACAGTCATCCAAGTATCTTTTCCAGTTACTCATTACATCATTTGTAGTATCACTACCCCACACTTCAATAAGGCGATTTTTCAATTGAATTTCAAGATAGCCAAGTGTTAGGTTTGCGTAAATTGGGGCCACTTTTGTGCCCATTGCGGTGCCTTTGATTTGTTTGTAGCAGTTATTACCAAATTCAAAAGTATTGTTTACCAAAACAGATTTTAAGCATTCTAAAATAAATGAATGATTGAAGCGACTGTCAATAGCGTTTGGGAATTGCTGAAGCCAAAATTTTACCGCAAATAAACCTAGGTCATGGGGAATGTTTGTATATAAACTAACAACATCAAAAGTCACCAACTTAGCGTTAATGGGTATGTGCTTAGGCAAAGTTGTTAAAAAATCAAGATCATCTCTTACATAACTTTGTATATGCTTGCATAGAGGTTTTAGAATGATATCCAAAAAATTGCTAAGGCGTTGGGTAGGAGCATTTGGGCTACCAACAATAGGTCTAAACGGTAAATCTGAAGGATTTTGAATAGCAATGTATTCTGAATTATGTTCAGAAATGGCATTCTTGATCATGTTTGATTTATGAATTTTAGGCAATCCGTAAAAATTACTGCTTTTGAATTCAAAATTAGTCAAATAGTCTTTTTCTTTGCTAGTTAGATTATTTGCAAACAGTTGAATGGTTTTTTTAATGTCCTTCATAATTTGTTTGTCTTCATTAGTTGGTAATTTTTTGTAAAAGCTTTTATCTTCTAGCATATCTAAAATCTTCTTTTCATAATAGGATTTATCCATAATCACAATAGCGCCTCCTTTATCCGCTTCTTTGATAATTATATCAGGATCGGCACTTAGAGATTTCAATGAATTTTCCTCATTTCTATTTAAATTAGACTTTGTTTTCATGACATTACTTTCATCAGTTATGTTGATTTTCTCTAAAGTTTCACAAATGTTGTCTAATACCGTATTCCTTCCTTTTTGAGGATTGAAAGAAGATTTATTTTGAATTAAACTTTTGGGTCCATTCTGACCGACTTCGTTATTATGAACATAAAAATATTCCGTTAGTCTCAATTTGCGAGTATATTGTTTGATGTCCACTTTGAGTTCTTCACTATTTTTGCGAGGAGTAGGAGTAAATTTTAGCCCTTTGTTCAATACACATTTTTCAGGTTCAGTCAAAATCCTACTTGATAAGTTTACAACTTTTACATCAGTTTGACATGGTTTTACTTCCTTGCTCGAAAATTGACTTTTTATGCAAGTATTTAATTCAGACTCAAGTGTCTTATCCTTATCGATACATATTACATTATTCGTGGATTGACATGACTCACTTTTTGGTAATAGCCATGGAGTGGTTTGCCTCCTCCTAAAAAAGGCTTTGTATTCCTGGAGATTCTGTATGTTTCATGTCTATTTGAGCGTTCGTAATTCCGAGTAGCATCGTTAGTCATCATTGCATTAGGAGAATAGCGATCGTATGGATGATTATTGGATTGATGTATTTGACGATTTGACGGGGAATTTCGACGATGATAAGAATTGGAACGTTGAGAACTGCTCGTTCTGGTGAAATTATGTCCTCTCACAACTGAAGCATATGTTCGTCGGGTTCGCGTATTAGAATCATTGTTTGAAGAGTGGGGTCTGGGTCTGTATCCTTTCGTTTCAGTTTCATACTTTGATAGCGTATTTCTCATACCACAATTTCTCTTCGAATTCAAGTTATTTTGTTCGTTTTGATTATGATTGTACTTATTATATTCCTTGAAAACGGTATTGCCGTAATTTTTTTCGTAGTCTAGTAACCAAGTCTCTGAATAACGCCATCTGTTGTATGACACTTGTTGTTGTTGCTCACATTCAGAGTACCAAACGTTCATCACAGTTTCTCGCAATGTTCCAGACGAAAGTCTTGATATTTCAGCATCAATAGCGTTGTCATAGTCTCGCATGCTATCATGTGCCTTCGTTGACTTTATTTTGAGAATTTGAATCTCTCCTCTCATTCTGTTCACTGCCATTTCGATTCTGATATTAGTCTCTTCTTTTTCCTCATAACGGAGCTTCTTTATGCGGTATTTTCTTGGTAATACGGGTACATCTTTCGAAATCCATGTTTCGTAGAGTTCCGAATAGTTTTTGTTCCGTAGGTAGGACCAATAGGCCATTTTCCTTTTCGCAAGGAGATCGTTCCAGATGACACCAATCCTTCGCTTAATTTTAACTGCTTCATTTTTCAAAGTAATTTCATTAACTTCAATTTGTGTGTTTTGTTCAATCATATCAGACTTAGACGGAACTTTTGATCTGTCATGTTCACTGGCAAGTGTTATTTTCTTGTTGACATCGATTAGTTCTTGTACTAATTCATTTGTGATGATTGTTTTTTCAATTAGAATATTCATTTTTTCATTCAGAATTTCAATAAGTCTTTCGTTGTTTCCTTCAAGATTTGATTCATTTCTTTTTTCATTGTCTTTACTTCTTGAGTTTCCACGTGTTTCCATCTCAATTGCCGGTGTAGAATATGTAAAAAAATTTTTTTTTTCAATCTCAGCAATTGGTTTGATATATTAAATTAATTGAAGTGAAAACACATGGAATGCACAAGCGCTTTCTATATTCTTCAGGTGCAAAGTGAAACAAAAAGCAAGATCATCACAATTTCAAATATTCATTCATCATAGATATGGATGTTGCAAGGTAATTTACAAAGTAGTACATGCACATGCATTAGAAAAATAACTTTGTTATAGTTTATTATGCTAAAATACATCAACGATATCTAATTTATGTATTAGATTGAAACATAGATTTAAGTATAGAAGAACATATATGCGAACTAATATAAAATGCATCTCATATCAAAAGTGAATGAATTCATAAGAAACGTATAAAAGTGATTCATGAATTTAATTTTGGATGAAAGCGATCGATAAAATATTTTTCTTTACATTTACGTTCAATTTTGTTTTCAGAAAAAAGCTTGTAAAAAGGAAAGATTGACATGTTGCCCCTACCACACGTTTGTAGATGTTCACTTAATTTAATTTGTCTATAATTGGCATTCAAAATTTGTTGTTTGTGAACCCTTACTCTGGTTCTTAAGGATGTCCCAGTTTCTCCGATATAATAATTTTGACAACCGGGGCAGGTGATGACATATACAACATTACTGGTATCACAACTCATATTACAATTTACATGGAAAATGTGTCTATCAAATGTATAAGAAGATCCTTCTTGTAGGATGTTACAAGTACCACATCTCAAGTCATTGCATTTATTTACTTTATGTACTTGATCACTTTCAAATGTGGATTTACAAAGAATTCTTTTCAAATTTCGTGGTTGTCGTTTACTATTAATAAAAGTACAGTCTCCAAAAATTTCTTTAGTTTTATCGTCATTTTTCAATATTGAATTCACATGAGAAATAGCTGGTAAAATGTTCATGTTTCTAGGGTTGTATGTGTGAACAAAAGGTATGACAGAATAAATATTATTTTTCTTGTCACTTGTAAGAAAAAGTGATGAACGGTCAATCTTTAAGGATTTTGAAATGCTATTATCAATTAATGAGTGAGGATAGCCCTGTTGTAATAAGAATTGCCTTAATTCGTCCAGGCGGTTCCTTCGATTGACATCATCACTACAGATCATGCATATACGTCTCGCAAGATTGTAGGGGATCGCTCTTTACTTTATTGTAAATAAATAATTGTAGGGATACAGACCCAGACCCCACTCTTTAAACAATGATTCTAATACGCGAACCCGACGAACATATGCTTCAGTTGTGAGAGGACATAATTTCACCAGAACGAGCAGTTCTCAACGTTCCAATTCTTATCATCGTCGAAATTCCCCGTCAAATCGTCAAATACATCAATCCAATAATCATCCATACGATCGCTATTCTCCTAATGCAATGATGACTAACGATGCTACTCGGAATTACGAACGCTCAAATAGACATGAAACATACAGAATCTCCAGGAATACAAAGCCTTTTTTAGGAGGAGGCAAACCACTCCATGGCTATTACCAAAAAGTGAGTCATGTCAATCCACGAATAATGTAATATGTATCGATAAGGATAAGACACTTGAGTCTGAATTAAATACTTGCATAAAAAGTCAATTTTCGAGCAAGGAAGTAAAACCATGTCAAACTGATGTAAAAGTTGTAAACTTATCAAGTAGGATTTTGACTGAACCTGAAAAATGTGTATTGAACAAAGGGCTAAAATTTACTCCTACTCCTCGCAAAAATAGTGAAGAACTCAAAGTGGACATCAAACAATATACTCGCAAATTGAGACTAACGGAATATTTTTATGTTCATAATAACGAAGTCGGTCAGAATGGACCTAAAAGTTTAATTCAAAATAAATCTTCTTTCAATCCTCAAAAAGGAAGGAATACGGTATTAGACAACATTTGTGAAACTTTAGAGAAAATCAACATAACTGATGAAAGTAATGTAATGAAAACAAAGTCTAATTTAAATAGAAATGAGGAAAATTCATTGAAATCTCTAAGTGCCGATCCTGATATAATTATCAAAGAAGCGGATAAAGGAGGCGCTATTGTGATTATGGATAAATCCTATTATGAAAAGAAGATTTTAGATATGCTAGAAGATAAAAGCTTTTACAAAAAATTACCAACTAATGAAGACAAACAAATTATGAAGGACATTAAAAAAACCATTCAACTGTTTGCAAATAATCTAACTAGCAAAGAAAAAGACTATTTGACTAATTTTGAATTCAAAAGCAGTAATTTTTACGGATTGCCTAAAATTCATAAATCAAACATGATCAAGAATGCCATTTCTGAACATAATTCAGAATACATTGCTATTCAAAATCCTTCAGATTTACCGTTTAGACCTATTGTTGGTAGCCCAAATGCTCCTACCCAACGCCTTAGCAATTTTTTGGATATCATTCTAAAACCTCTATGCAAGCATATACAAAGTTATGTAAGAGATGATCTTGATTTTTTAACAACTTTGCCTAAGCACATACCCATTAACGCTAAGTTGGTGACTTTTGATGTTGTTAGTTTATATACAAACATTCCCCATGACCTAGGTTTATTTGCGGTAAAATTTTGGCTTCAGCAATTCCCAAACGCTATTGACAGTCGCTTCAATCATTCATTTATTTTAGAATGCTTAAAATCTGTTTTGGTAAACAATACTTTTGAATTTGGTAATAACTGCTACAAACAAATCAAAGGCACCGCAATGGGCACAAAAGTGGCCCCAATTTACGCAAACCTAACACTTGGCTATCTTGAAATTCAATTGAAAAATCGCCTTATTGAAGTGTGGGGTAGTGATACTACAAATGATGTAATGAGTAACTGGAAAAGATACTTGGATGACTGTTTTATTATTTGGAAATTTGACGTTGAAAAGTTAAACCAATTTCATGATATTCTTAATGATCTTGATATCAACATTTCATTCACCATGGAAATAAGTGACAAGTCGATCCCTTTTCTTGATATTCTCGTGATTAAAGAGGAAGAAACAATACACACTGACATTTACTATAAGACAACTGACACTCATCAATATCTAAACTTCTCCTCCTGCCATCCCCGCCATGTTAAAAGAGCGATCCCCTACAATCTTGCGAGACGTATATGCATGATCTGTAGTGATGATGTCAATCGAAGGAACCGCCTGGACGAATTAAGGCAATTCTTATTACAACAGGGCTATCCTCACTCATTAATTGATAATAGCATTTCAAAATCTTTAAAGATTGACCGTTCATCACTTTTTCTTACAAGTGACAAGAAAAATAATATTTATTCTGTCATACCTTTTGTTCACACATACAACCCTAGAAACATGAACATTTTACCAGCTATTTCTCATGTGAATTCAATATTGAAAAATGACGATAAAACTAAAGAAATTTTTGGAGACTGTACTTTTATTAATAGTAAACGACAACCACGAAACTTGAAAAGAATTCTTTGTAAATCCACATTTGAAAGTGATCAAGTACATAAAGTAAATAAATGCAATGACTTGAGATGTGGTACTTGTAACATCCTACAAGAAGGATCTTCTTATACATTTGATGGACACATTTTCCATGTAAATTGTAATATGAGTTGTGATACCAGTAATGTTGTATATGTCATCACCTGCCCCGGTTGTCAAAATTATTATATCGGAGAAACTGGGACATCCTTAAGAACCAGAGTAAGGGTTCACAAACAACAAATTTTGAATGCCAATTATAGACAAATTAAATTAAGTGAACATCTAGAAACGTGTGGTAGGGGCAACATGTCAATCTTTCCTTTTTACAAGCTTTTTTCTGAAAACAAAATTGAACGTAAATGTAAAGAAAAATATTTTATCGATCGCTTTCATCCAAAATTAAATTCATGAATCACTTTTATACGTTTCTTATGAATTCATTCACTTTTGATATGAGATGCATTTTATATTAGTTCGCATATATGTTCTTCTATACTTAAATCTATGTTTCAATCTAATACATAAATTAGATATCGTTGATGTATTTTAGCATAATAAACTATAACAAAGTTATTTTTCTAATGCATGTGCATGTACTACTATGTAAATTACCTTGCAACATCCATATCTATGATGAATGAATATTTGAAATTATGATGATCTTGCTTTTTGTTTCACTTTGCACCTGAAGAATATAGAAAGCGCTTGTGCATTCCATGTGTTTTCACTTCAATTAATTCAATATATCAAACCAATTGCTGAGATTGAAAAAAAAAAATTTTTTTACATATATATATATATATATATATATATATATACATGCATATTCGCATATTTGGGCAGCAGATTATTATGTTGTATATATATATATATATATATATATATATATATATATATATATATATATATATATATATATATATTATTTCGTAAATAGCCCAAAGTTATTGGAATTGAAAACAAGATTGTCAGGAGCGCACAACATGTTTCAGCAAATCATTTGCCATCCTCAGGTGAAATCAATCAAACAAAGTTAAAACAATCTTTAAATACAAAATTACAAGTCATTTAATCACTGAAGTCACAAAATGAAGTCAATTCTGAAGGTCACTTGCATTGGAAGTGCTACGCAATAAAATACACAATAGAGCCATGAATCTAACAACGTATTAATGGAGCTTGCCCTTTCATTCATGAGAGTGCTAAAGTCAGACTTCTTTATTATAATTGATTCCAGAAATCTAGGGTATTCAGTACAGGCAATGATATCGAAATTTTCTTTCTTTGGTGGATGTACATGCATGCTTATTTCGGTTGGTGTTGGATACGCTTTCAAATGTTCGTTGATTCTGGTAGCAGAATGGCGGATAGAGCTGCCCACGTAACACTTTTCACAGTGATCACAAGTGTATTTGTACACAACATTAGATTTTAACTCGGGCACAACTTTATCCTTATTAGAGAAAAAATTGCCAGTTTTCAAGGTTTTAAAAACGGGACGAACATTCATGTCAGGCGGTAAACGTTTTGACACGAGAATGAAGATTTTGTTCAATCTCCGAAATGTAGGGAAGCTCCATGTTATAAATTTAAAGTCGTCATGAGCGTTTGGTCGAGCAGCGTTGGCTTTGTGTCTTGCCTCAACTTTTTCTCGCAAGCGCAAAATAGTTCTTTCAGAAAATCCGTTTTTTTGAAAAAGAGCTTGAATAGCAGAAACGGATTTTTGATAATTATTAGGATTAGAATTCAATTTCAAGGCACGATAAAAGAGTGAATTCATAGCAGCCAAGCGATAACGTTTGGGAGCATGAGCAGAATTAGGGATGTAAATGCCAGTATTTGTTTCTTTGAGGTGCCAAGCGATATCGAAGGCATTCTCACTTTTGGTAACTTTGGTATCTAAAAATACAAGACTTTCATTGACTTCTCGCTCCATCGCGAATTTGATATCAGGATGAAGGGTATTCAGAAAGTCATGAAAGGCGGAAGCATCGGAGCTTTTGTCAAAAATGTAAAATATGTCATCAACATAACGTTTACAATAGACAGGGAGAGAACCGTTGAAGTTTTTCATGCGAGCTTCTATCATGTCCATGGCAAAAGAGGCCATAGTTGGGGCAAGACATGATCCCATAGACATTTCATCGGTCTGCACAAATAGCTTGTCATCGAATGAGAAGAGGATGTTCGTGCAGGCCAGCCTCAAAAGTTCACGAAGGGCCTGCTTTCTGATAGGGAGCTGATCCTCATTGATGGTGTAAAGGACATGATCAATTGTTTCCTCAATGGGAATACTCGTGAAAAGATTTTTCACATCGTAGCTGATAAGTTGTGCATTATCTGAACTTAATCCATTCAGAGAATCCACAAACTCGAAAGTATCTTTGACAGTATGCGTTTTTGGAATGAGAGGTTTGATGACATTGTCCAACCACTTGGCTAATTTGGAAGGATACGAATTGATCATGTTCAAGATCGGACGATAAGGAGGGTCTTCCTTGTTTTTGTGGATTTTAGGAAGCCCGTAAAGTCTCGCCGGTTGAGAGCCAACCGGTTTGACAGTCTTAAAGATAGCATCAGAAATTAGGCCCCTCGTTTTCATTTGAGTCAGCTTGCGAATAAATCTATCCTCTTCGAGGATGAACGGATCTTTCTTTGATCGGGCACAATATGAATACACGTTTTTTTGAAACGACTGCTGTCACTGAGCAGAGTGGTCATTTTTTCAACATAAGAACTGCGTTTGTCAATGACAACACCTTTGCCTTTGTCGAATTTGCTGATGTATAAATGCTTTCTAGAAGATAGTTTTCGAAGAATCTTTAACTTAGATTTCCAATATTTGGAAACTTTATGACGTGAGAAATAAGAGAATAATTTCATGACTTTCTGAATACCCTTCATCCTGATATCAAATTCGCGATGGAGCGAGAAGTCAATGAAAGTCTTGTATTTTTAGATACCAAAGTTACCAAAAGTGAGAATGCCTTCGATATCGCTTGGCACCTCAAAGAAACAAATACTGGCATTTACATCCCTAATTCTGCTCATGCTCCCAAACGTTATCGCTTGGCTGCTATGAATTCACTCTTTTATCGTGCCTTGAAATTGAATTCTAATCCTAATAATTATCAAAAATCCGTTTCTGCTATTCAAGCTCTTTTTCAAAAAAACGGATTTTCTGAAAGAACTATTTTGCGCTTGCGAGAAAAAGTTGAGGCAAGACACAAAGCCAACGCTGCTCGACCAAACGCTCATGACGACTTTAAATTTATAACATGGAGCTTCCCTACATTTCGGAGATTGAACAAAATCTTCATTCTCGTGTCAAAACGTTTACCGCCTGACATGAATGTTCGTCCCGTTTTTAAAACCTTGAAAACTGGCAATTTTTTCTCTAATAAGGATAAAGTTGTGCCCGAGTTAAAATCTAATGTTGTGTACAAATACACTTGTGATCACTGTGAAAAGTGTTACGTGGGCAGCTCTATCCGCCATTCTGCTACCAGAATCAACGAACATTTGAAAGCGTATCCAACACCAACCGAAATAAGCATGCATGTACATCCACCAAAGAAAGAAAATTTCGATATCATTGCCTGTACTGAATACCCTAGATTTCTGGAATCAATTATAATAAAGAAGTCTGACTTTAGCACTCTCATGAATGAAAGGGCAAGCTCCATTAATACGTTGTTAGATTCATGGCTCTATTGTGTATTTTATTGCGTAGCACTTCCAATGCAAGTGACCTTCAGAATTGACTTCATTTTGTGACTTCAGTGATTTTATCTCGGTGACCTAATGACTTGTAATTTTGTATTTAAAGATTGTTTTAACTTTGTTTGATTGATTTCACCTGAGGATGGCAAATGATTTGCTGAAACATGTTGTGCGCTCCTAACAATCTTGTTTTCAATTCCATATATATATATATATATATATATTTATCAAATCTTAACAGATGTAACCACCACGAGACATGTTTCGGCCTGTTGGGCCTCATCAGTCGTGGGTATTTTTGAACCATCGACGTTGGACCTAGAGGACGTGTAAGGCATACCCTCTAACCCCAAGGCCACCGGACCATCTGTTGAGAGCGTGAATTAGCCAGGAAGGCAACGCAGGCACGTTGCTTTAACGCAGGCACGTGGAGGGTGGACTGCTTTCTGCAATCACTTAATACCGCATCCGAGATTGAGGCCCTTCACGCAGGCGCTACTCATTACATGTTTAGACTCCAACGTCGCTGGTTCAAACATACCCACGACTGATGAAGCCCAACAGGCCGAAACATGTCTCGTGGTGGTTACATCTGTTGAGATTTGATAAATTTATCAATTGCCAGGTTACTTGTCTAAATATATATATATATATGTATATAGTATGTATATATTTAACCGAGATTCTATATTTCAGTAAGAGTGTCAGTAAAGGAAAGGTACAGCAAGTAATACATGCATATCATCGGTAGTATAAAACACGTGCTAAAGACCATTGCGAAAAGTCAATTAAGATTCAAAAATTTTAGAACACCTAACAATCAATTTTTCTAAAGTCGGCTTCCCGACAGACAAATTCAATATCAACATTTTGTGAATCGTCGTTGAAATAGAGTGACCTAGATCCACGTAAAAAGACAAGAACGTAACAGATGAAAGAACGGTCTAGTCCTCACCCAGCTGATGGTCTTGCTGTACTCGTTATATATATATATATATTTTTAAAAAAATATAGTTATATATATATACATATATTTTGCAAAGATATTCTTTTCCTTTTTTTACCATCATACCTGTAAAAGAGACAGTCGAAATATTGTCATAATAAGATATTATTGATTCGCGCCTCGTCTTTCTTTTTATTTATTTAGTTAGTTATATATATTATATATATGTAAAATGTTGCCAAGTTATACGAAATTAAAGATACACAAAAAAGAACTACGAGATAAAAGGATAACAGAGCAATTCAGAATTAAACTGAGTTTAGATGAGAAAAATAACAACAAATTATATATATAAAATCGGACTCATAAAAGAGACAGTCGTGTATATAGTCCAGAAATAAGACCTTATTTATTGACCGTGTTATTCTTTTTTAAAACCTATTCATTTGGTCAATGGCGAAAATTATTATTAATATATGTATATATATATATATATATATATATATATATATATATTAAAATTGGTAAAATTTGGCAGCAAGACAAGATTGGCAAAAAGTAAATCGCAATTAATTTTTCTCCAGTTCTCTATAAATCAATTTTTCTTTTTGATTTGAAAACTTAAATGCTATTTTTGAGAACCATTTTAATATAATTCTGACCGGCGCTTCGGATACAAACATCATCCATCTTCAGGGTAAGCAACTTGTGTGGATTAAACTATTTACAGATCATTCTTATAAAATTTAAATATCAAAATAACATGAAAAAGCTATGTGATAGGTATGAATAAAGTCAACAATAGAAGTCATGGTGAAGTAAGTAAGTGAGTAGCATACTGTAGATAAGTCATAGTAAAACCAATCGTCTTGTTAATCCTTGATCCTGTTTGCTCAGTGTTGGTTGATGTTTCTTGATTAGTAAGGCATCTGCAATTTCTAGATCTTGTTGGGTGCGATATCTGGTTAAGATTTTAGTGTCTTATAAGAATGGCTTGGTATCCAATTTTGATTTCTGTGTTGGTTTGCATGTGTTGTCTGATGGCACAATTTGATACATGTTGTTTGCAGCGCTGAGTAAATGTATTTGTTGTAAAACCGATGTATTGTGCAACGCCGTTACATGCGTTGTGTGGGCATGTGTATCGGTAGACAACATGGTGTGACTCATCGCTTGCAGTCAATTTTGGTTTCAGTTCATCCTTTAATTTTCTCATTTTGTAAAAGCATCGGATGCTTACTCGCAATCTCTGGTCGATCAGTTGAATATTTTTGTTTATGATTGCTTTTAGTCTCTTTTCTTCAGTTTTCGCATTTGTTCCCCATTGTCCTTGAAAATTAAATTGAGCTGTTAATGAAGATTCTTCACTTTCCGTACTGAACTTTCGCTTGAGAAATTTTTGCACAATATTATCGATCAGCGCTTGAGGATAATTATTGTTAATCAAAATTTGAGTGAAGTGTTGTACTTCTTGTGAAAAAAGTTCCCAATTAGACGAGATATTATATGCACGAATCAGGTACGATCGAACGACTGATTTTTTATACGTGTCTGGTCCAAAACTGTCGTAATCGAGGCAAAGCCCGGCGCAAGTTGATTTTCTGCAGACTGAAGTTTGAAATTTCGTACCACTTCTCATGACTAAAACATCAAGGAAGGATAGCGTATCGTCTTTTTCTTTCTCGTAAGTGAAATTTAGGCAGGAATATGATTTGAAATTATCAATAATTTCTTCAATATTGCAGCTCTTATCATGGAGGATAAAAGAGTCATCTACGTAACGACGGTAAAATATAACACCATGTCCAAGTTCTGGAACAACTTTGTTCTCCACGTAGCTCATATGAAAGTCTGCATATAATGGATCCAAGGGGCTGCACATTGATACACCATCGATCTGTTTATAAATTTCTTTCTTCCACTGCAATGGAGTAGCTGTTGTACATAAGAGCAGTAAGGATCTCAAAATATTTGCAGGTAAACCAATTGGCGGTAAGGTTGGATGATTGTAAACTCGATTAAGTATGATGTCAGTTATTTCCTCAACTGGTACATTCGTAAATAGGCTTTCTACATCAATGGACGTCATTTCTGTCTCTTGATTTGTATCCATGTCCTTCATTTGAGCAACTAAGTCAAAAGATGAGCGACAAATGTAGTTTGACGGTAAATAGACTTTCAGTGCATTAACAAGAGCCTTAGCAATTTCATGCGTTACAGTTCCACATAAGGAAATAGGTGGCCTCAATGGAGGATCCGTAGAACTTTTATGAATTTTCGGCCGTAGTCCATAAATGTAACCAGGTGGTAATAACCTACACGCTTGTTTATTCCATGCAGTTTTGCAGCATAGGAATTTCTTTTGATTATTGAATTGATTTCTTTTTTGATTCCTGGTGTAGTATCTTCTTTGATTTTGACAAATTTCGAAGTATCCGATACAATAGCATTAATTTTCTGATTGTATGCATCAGCAGCCAGGATTACAAAATTTTCACCTTTATCAGCTTTTTTCACGACAATGTTCGGATTAGTATTCGATGATTTAATGGCTTTTTTCATCTTCTTTTGAGAGTGGATCACGGGATCGATCACTGCTTTCAGTCAAGGCGAATGACTTTAAATCGGCTTTCAGTCTTTCATTGTCTTCTACCGTAATTGTCCTATTGGATTTTTCGGAATTGATTGATAATAACAGCTTCTTAGTTTCGATTTGCTTCAATAAAGGATCGTGTTTCTTCTTAAGAGAGTAGCTTGGTCCTTTTAATAGTAAATTGTGTTCATCAGCCGAAGGAGTATATGAAGAGCAATTGACAAATTGGTTCTGATTTTCTTTTTGGAATATCTTTCCACCGTACATATTTTCGAGCTTACACAATTGACTGAGCTTCTTCGATTCGATTGTTTTCTCATTGATGCTTACCATGAAAATTAATAACGCCATGAATCTAACTGCTGAAACTTCTCTCAGTAGTTGAAGAAGATTTATCCCAAATGATTTTAATATTTCCTTCTTCTCAGCAAGGTGTACTTCAACTTGGCGTTCAATCAAATGACGACGGAAAGCTACCGTGTTTTTCTCATTGCGTGCTGCAGAATCATGTAGTTTAAAATTGGTGAAATTTGGCAGCAAATTATTTGCAAGACAAGATTGGCAAAAAAGTAAATCGCAATCAATTTTCGATAATTTTACATAATTTTTCTCCAATTCTCTATAAATCAATTTTCCTTTTGATTTGAAAACTTTAAAACAGTCAAGCCAAGAGTCAATGTTGGAGAGATAGGAGTTTTTCAAACTGAAGATTGGGCGATAAGGAGGATTCTTATCATCTTCATTCACTTTATGAAGCCCATACAATGGTTCCCAACAAGCAAGTTTGTATAGTCAAAGTACAGTCTTCCTTAAGTATTCAAGGATCCGTCCACATTTGTACGTCACGCTTGAGACTGTCTAAGAACGAAACGCGTCGAGTACTTATTTTAAATTTGTGCAATGTTTTGGAATAAAAGTCGAAAACAGAAGGGAGCGACATCTCCACTTTCAATTTATTTGAAAAAAGTTTAACTTGAAATAAACCTCCCGTATAAACGCACAACGAATGAAATCAAAATGTACATATGCGTACACCTGTGGACCATGTAAATGTGTCAATATCGGGGAGACTTCTAGATATTTTATTACTCGCATCACAAAGCACATGAAGGGCTACCCGGTGCCCACTGAAATATCGGTCCATCCACACACGCTAGAGAGAAAGAATTTTAAAGTAATTGCAGGCATCAACAATCACAAGATTCTCGAATCGATTCTTATTAAAACAAAAATAATTTACTTAACAATAGAGAAAGTTCCTTTCCACTTTTGTTGAATCTATAGCTACGTCATTGGATTCAAACTATGTAATTTCATGTCTGTCAGTGACGTATCCAGGAATATCATCAGCTGATGCGGTACTGCATTGACAAACATACACCTACATGTAGGCTACATTGTACATTGCATATACAGCCTATTTCAGTCGCAAACCAATGACTTATTTTTATGATTAAAGACTCAGTTAAATATGGAGAGAGCTTCAATGAAATCTCCGTTAACGAAATAATAATTCTTCGAGAAAAATGTCAAGTCATACTTTTTTCAGACAATGACGAATGTCGATTCGCTCACTCCCAGATGAATCAATCTGACCATTCTTAAAAGATTGACAAAGACATCCGTGTTGAGGAGTGATATGCAGTCCTCCAATTCTGTTTTGCATCTTGTAATATTAAACGACAGGGCTGATTAAAGCAAATAAATCTTAAATAGATTTCAACTATTTTGTTAATGTTGTCCTTTACAAAATTTGCATTCACAATCACATCTAGGCGCTCCAATGTCTAACTCAGAGTTCATAGCAAGCTAAGTGCACACAACTGCACTTAACAGAATGCGGAGAACATCAGATGAAAAAATGATAGCTTCAATCGCCTAATAATTTTCCCAAGCGCTGCTCACATTGTTTCTCTCACCCATACAGCGCTCAAGCTAAGAATCTCTTGGCGATGATATCATCCAATGAAAACTCAGGAATGAGATGTCTGGCTGCGGTGCGTGAGATGGCAGAGAGATCGCAGCAAGCATTCAAAATTCATCTTAATCGAAGAGAAATTACACACATTTCATAACTCCGAAAGAGGAGCATAACTATTATCACTCGAGACATGACTGAATAACTGCTTTCTTGATAACTCTAATTTTTCACGTGCTGCGATTGCAGCATTTGATAAACCACGCACTCTGACTGCTTTTACCTTCTTTTTAGTGCACTGAGGCAGCGACTGCGTCGCGAAACGTTTGTCGTGTAAATATTTTTAGCAACTAATTTTTATTAAAGCCGTTACTAAAGGGAGTGCCGCATTTTTGCTTTCTCATCCTCATCATGAGAACTCGATATTCATCTGTCGTCCTTCTCCAATGTCAGCATTTGGATTTGGTGCAGCTATTGATTTTTGGAGTACCGCCTACATTAAGCTTTCCACCCGTGCCCTTTATGACGTGCACGGCCTTTTTCCAGAGTTTTGTGCACCATTCTCAGTATATTTAACATTTTGATGGATAATGGCATTTCTTGAAACAATATATTGTTTTAATTGTCGATTCAATGGTGGAAGTGATTCAACCGACAGATGAATTTTGAAACAAAACCATCGCATCGTTGTTGTAGTTACTGTATGATAACCGGTATTTACCGGTAGTAGGAGTGTTGGAGTGTCGGAGAAGTATGTGTTCAAACTCAGACTCGATTAGTAGAACACTCTTCCACCGGTTAGAGCACTGTACCAACTCATTTTCCATGTAGCAGCAATTGATTTGTTCATAATGCGCAGTATTCTTGTAGTTACTGTATAATAACCGGTATTTACCGGTAGTAGGAGTGTTGGAGTGTCGGAGAAGTTTGTGTTCAAACTCAGACTCGATTAGTAGAACACTCTTCCACCGGTTAGAGCACTGTACAAACTCATTTTCCATGTAGCACCAAGTACTTTTCTGGAAAGTCTTATCATTTTTTTGAAAAAGTCGGTTTTTGGCGGTTTTAACCGGTTGTTCGTGTAGGGAAGGTGCTGGAAGTTGCTGTACAAACTCATCTGAATCTGTTGAAAGGAAATATTTCCTGCTGCAAGTGTGCTTTGAATTTTCAATGTTTTCTGTCTTTCTTCTCTTAACTGCCATTTCAATAATACATTTCGATATAAATTGATCTTGTTCGTTGGCACTTAACTCATAAAATAGACTAAAAATCTTTTCACGTTGGATTTCAGATGTCTTATGATTGCAATCATCTTTTCATACAACTGGCTGGAATTTTCTGGCAATCTTTTTCTCACCATTCCTATTGGTATACTCCATCCCATGATCTTTCCATCTCTTGTTTTCTTTTCACATAAATGAATCATTTCACATAAACAATGTCCTACATTCACTTTGATTTACTTTTTGGTCGAACATTCTGCTTAAACTGAACGTTTAACTTTTTCATTTGTCTGATAGGTTGTTTTGACACAAAAAGAAATTGGATGTTATGCATTTTGGTTGAAATGACACAACTGTATACCGATGAATGAAAATAGAATTCATTGTTGACAATTTCCTCAAAGAATACTAGGATGCTGTTGTATCCAAATATAGTATTAGTTGAATTTTCGAAAAAATGTCGCTTAGGTCACTTTGACACGAAGGTACAGAACTTCCTCCTTCTCGAATGGATAATTCGTGTAATGGAAATGGCAAACAATAAGCTGTCAGCAGAGGACACCAGAGCCAGTGAGCAATGCGTGCGTACTGTGATATCATTTCGTACACACCAAAACACACATCGTCTAGCCAACGTTCGATTCAGTGTATGCAATATGCACTATGTGTAATGCACTGTATGCACTATGCAGTAAGGAATGGTGAGACGACAATGGTGAAATCATCAAGTGAACTAATTTTCGTACGCCTGCTACTTTTTTAATAATGATGATAATGACTTTTTTCAATAATAATAATAAGAAGGGCCAACATTATGGAGAAAACTTGTGCGCAATGATCTGAATTCTTCGAATCTGAAGGAATTTTTGCAATCGAAGCACTTTGTTGGAACTCACATTAATTAATCCGCAAGCGACGCACGACTTTTTTCCTATCTCTGTAAGGTATTAGGAATTCCTTTTTGCCCACTTAATAGGTCCCTCTATGTGCCGGCGATTTCGTATTAATCACACTTGTAGCAAACCGAAGAAGATAAACAAAATATTTAATTCTGTGGTAATAGCAGTAAATATGCCGACACTTGAAAGTATAAATCAAAAACGCAAATTTAACACCCGACAGGCTTCTACCTATATCAACGTTTGTCAAGGGTTAATAATTATATTTCATTCAAAATTAAATAGCATGAACAAAGGACATAGATTTACAAATAAGGAAATATGAGATCCTCATAAGAAATCAAACTGAAATAGATACACTCCTATATGTACTAGTACTAGTTCATATAAAGATTGTAATTTAACAGCGGACTCGACAAATTGCAAACAACGCAATGAAGACATTTACGAGTATATACAAAATTATTCTCGATAAAACAGTTCAACTTATCTGCTTTGCAGACCACTCTACAGGCAGAATAGAAGCATAGAAATCTACATATTTACAAAGGTCAAACTGCGTAATTACTGTGTATCTACAAGTTCAAGAGGAGTGACACTGATCCGTTTTTTCATTGAACAACATGTAGTTATTGTCTTTAATCAAAATAGATTCAAGAATCGAAAGATGTTGAGAGCTACCGACAAAACATGAATTTTCAGATTTCGGATAGTGATCATGCATCGATGCTTCCGTAGGGAGAATAGATAGCCTTTAAGATACTCGTTAATGCGGACAGACAGGTGGCGCCTTGTGACTCCAATGCATCGCATTGAGCAACGGTCACAAGCAAGAACACATACATGTAGGTTGCATTGGATTGGCTGTCGCAATAAAGTCTTGTACCTGAAGAAATTTTGAATTTTCTCAGTTTTGAAAACAAGCTGAATATCAACATAAGGAGAATTTTTGCTGATTTCGTCATTACGATCTTTCATCATTTTGTAGTTGTGTTCAATGTAAGGAACGGGTCAATACACTCTGCAAATTTTGAAAATCTTTATTTAGCAAATTAATTTTTCAGTGATCTGATAGCAGACACTTTGTAAACAGATGGAGCATGCGAGCAAGATGGAATATACACTCCATTGTTCGTTTCTTTAATATGATGAGAAATGTCAAATTCACCAGAAATGATGTCGATTTCTGTATCAAGGAAAACCAACTTTCCCGAAGAATGTTGCTCCATGGTGAATTTGATATACTCATCCAGAGTAATTGGCGCAAAATGACTTCTCGCCCGCCAAAATTATTCAGTAAGTGCCATTGAATGATTACTCGCCCGCCGCTGCTGCATCTGTTTGGGATGTATGAGCGCTCTATTACAGCGTCTGTGTGTGGTGTATGAGCACTCTGCTCGTGTATGAGAGCACCACAAATCATGTTGAGGCTCATTGGGCACGAACAAAGAAAATTGTAAAACAGCAGAATGGCATGAAATGGACCGTCATACCGACCTACACGGATCAACCGATGTGGTTTGATCGGTCCCGAACGAACGTATCTTCAGGATTTATGATTGTCATTAAACAAATTTCACAGAAGTATCTCATGTAAGTGGATACTATTCATTTTTTAGACATAATACATCATGTCTCGGGCATTTGAATGATTGTTTTTTATGTTATACCTTGGCGGGCAAGTAATCATTTAGTGGCATTTACTGAATATTTTTGGCGGGCGAGAAGCCATGTTGCGCCAAACATTTAAGAATTCCAAAAATTTTTCGCATTATGCTGAGTTTTAAAAACTGCAAAACAGTCGTCGACATACAGTATCTGTAGTAGGTCACAGGTTAGTATTGTAACTCAGAAAACTACTCTCACTTTAATCCGTGGCAAATGCAGCCATAGTCGGGGCGAGCTTAGAGCCCATGTGCATTCCGCTGATCTCATTATAAAATTTGCCACCAAATGTAAATAGAATGTTTATACAAGCAGTTTCAAGCAATTGCTTCAAAGCTTTACGAAAAATATACTGAATGGTTTCATTAGCTGGTATATTTGTAAAGAGACTCTCCACGTCAAAACTGAAGATGCGATGCTCCTGCGAATTTGAAAAATTGGCATTTCTCAATTTCTCCGAAAGCTAGAAGGTATCCTCTTGTATTCATCAGGTATGTACTTTTTTGAAGGCTGATCAAACCAGGCTTCAAAGCACGAATGGGTATCCAGACTCCTTAATTTTACGTCTAAAAAGTGAGACGGAAAAGCGTTTGTGATCTACCGGTAATACACAAGATAGTGCACTGGAGAGTAGTAGAAAGAGAGTGGATTGGCCAGTTCCTTACATTGAACATAACTGCAAAATGATGAATGATCATATTGATGAAATCAGCAAAAATTCTCCTTATGTTGATATTCAGCTTGTTTTCAAAACTGAGAAAATTCAAAATTTCTTCAGGAACAAAGACCCTATTGCGACAGCCCTGAAATCCAATGTAGCCTTCATGTTCAACAATGCCTCGAGTATGGACAAAAAGCTCTTCCATCGTGCACGCGACAAAATGACAAACCTACTTTCATGACATACTAAGTCACATTGAGCCATGGAACAATCAACTCAATGACGAGTCTTCCCCGTTCGACCACGTGTTACCCAAAGTGGCACATGTTCTTTGATTCGCGTCGCCAAATGCCTACGAGTTCTGCCAATGTAACTATCTCCACAGCTGCAAGGGTACTTATAGATCACTTTGGAACTCGCAGACATCAGCAGCACATCTTTCACAGAGGCCACAGGAATACATACGTCTGGTCAAAAAAATAGCAATCGGTCGGGAAGCAGGAAAAGAGAACACAATCTGTTGACTTAAATGCAAACTGACTTTGCTGACTCATCCCCATAAAATGGAAGCTTCAAAAATACAGCTTTCTACAGGTCGACATACAGTATCAACAACGGGTAATTCTGACAATTTGTGCTTTTGAAGGAAGTCAGGGGATAGCCATTCTTTCTCAAGATATTGGTTGACAACAAAAACTCCTCTTCAAAAACTCCGGACAGCAAAGACACAGCGCTTTATAAAATAAATTTCCTACATTGCTAATCTTGTACTTTATCGGAACAAAACTGTGAAAGCTGGCAAGAACAGAGGTGTCGCTTTTCTAGAAATCTTTGTCCGAGACGTGCAGGCGTACACTACTGAGACTAAAGCTTGAATACGGTGCCGGCCTGGGACAGAGTCATCAAAATTCAAGACCCGCAGATATTTGTGTACCAGATTGGTCCCTCGGGAGGCCAGCAGCAGTTCATCTGCTCTATCAAGAAAGCATGAATGGAGCGAACACTACAGTTCATGAATTGCTGAGAGCTGCAGAGGCGCGGAGGGTCGCTGAAAATGGCGAAAATGTCGCGAACTGGGATGTGTTTGTCTCCAGTTGCAGTGAGTGCATATGAGGGTTCGGTGAGGAGGCTAAGAAGTTTGTGTAGCGCATAACACAGAGACTTTCCATCCAGACTAATTCAAGATTTCAGAGTGCAGAAAGTCAACTTATGGTCTAATATCGGTGACTCTGATAAATAGAAACGCCCAAGTCATCCTCAAAAGAAGACCTTCCATTTTCCGCATTGAATTAGAACATGCTTATGTTAAAGATTAGTTTCCATCATTGTTTTGTGCATGTACTTTAATTTTCTGTTTCTTTCCAATACGTTTCGGTACTTTTGAATAAGCAAGTTATAAGCAAAGAATTGTTTGAAAGAATATGTCCGGTTGGAACTCAAGTTCCAAGGTTATATGGGTTACCGAAAATTCATAACATGTACCGGTTAGACCCATTTTGTCTTTTTCAGGATCAGCGTATCATGGAATGAATAAGTGGCTTGCTATTTATATAGGCTTGATATTTATATTTATATATTTTATATTTATACAAAACCTGTTCAACAGCTGTTTGATAAATTTTGTATCAAAAATTCTGAGTCATTTGTTTTACAGATAAGGATATACGTTTTACCAATGATGTTACATCTCTGTACACTAATGTTCCTCTCAAAGAGGCCGTTGAAATAGTTGTGTCTAAGGTCACTGAAAATCCTCAACTTTGTCCTGTCCATGTGCCGATTTTGAGGGATCTTTTAATGATGTGCACGCATAATGTCCAGTTTCTTTTTGATGGTGTATATTACCGCCAGCATGACGGCTGTCCCATTGGAAGCGGACTCGGACCCATGCTAGCCAACTATTTTATGGGGAGTTTTATGGGGGTAGGTTTATTTTGTGTTTAAATTTGGTTTCCTGATGAAATTCTGGGTTCACATGTTGTGTTTCTTGGGTGTAGGTGTGGTTTAGGTGTGTTTTTGTGTGTTTTTGAGTGAGAAAGTGGCTGTAGCGGCTAAACGAAGCCTCGTACGTGAAAATGGACGGCGTATTTGGACTTTTTGGCAAATTTTGGATCTAGTAGAGTTGTTTCCAGCGTCATAGGGCTAAAAATAAAGAACTTCGACCCCCCCCCTCGGCAGCGATCTACCAAATTTGGTTCTAGAAATGATAGAGAGTCGTGCGATAGCTCGTTTGAAAGCTAAGAGTGCTACAAATTGATTGGAAAGCACAGTTTGGCCCTACCTTCCTTTGCTGAGGCTTGGAAGTGACATTGAGACTTTTGGCCATGTTAGAGCGCCGTCAGAGGGTTTTTGGGTGAGAAAGTGGCTGTAGCGGCTAAACGAAGCCTCGTACGTGAAAATGGAAGGCGGATTTGGACTTTTTGGCAAATTTTGGGTCTAGTGGACTTGTTTTCAAAGTCTTAGGCCAAACAACGAAGAACCTCGACCCCCCCCCTCGGCAGCGATCTTCCAACTTTGGTTCTAGAGATCGTAGAAAGTCGTGCAATAGCTCGTTTGAAAGCTAATAGTACCACAAATTCATTGGAAAGCACAGTTTGGCCCTATCTTTCATTGCTGAGGCTTGAGAGTGACATTGAGACTTTTGGTCATGTTAGAGAGCCGTCAGAGGTTGAGTTTTGTGTTTTGGACTCCAGCGGGCGAACGAAGCATCGGACGAGAAAACTAAGACCAGATTTGGAATCAGCTTGATGTCATTGGCCAATGAGGAGTACATCCAATGAGAATCCAGCATTTCTCTATAAATGATGAGGTTTTCAGAGTGACAATCATTCTATCTTTGAGTCGCACAGGTGTCGGACGCACGTTCTCCCTCTACATTCCTATTATGTTATGCATCTGAAAAGGTAAGTCGGAACCTTCCTTCCTCTCCTTCCTTGAGTGTTAACTTAATGGCATCTCTTTTATTTTCAGGCATCTACTACATTTACTACATTTACAGGACAAGTTAGTGTTCAGACGTTACAAGGTTCTCTACAATCAGATCGTATTATGTTGAGGCCAGTTTAAGAGACAACAAAGGTACATAGTCCTACCCCACTACAGCGTAAATTTAGACAAGCCATACGTTATTACGATGATAGTATAGTATTGCAAACGGGAATGATTCCTTCCACTGAAGTGAAGATATTGAACAATCAGTATGGGGACTACGTAGTCATTCCTGTGAATCCATACCATCGTCGCCAACTCGATATTATTGAAGAGTTTGCAACATTAAATATGAACATCCCTACTCCCCTTAGCAAGGAATGGAAGGCGAGAGACGACAATGATACTCCATATAGAAAGATATGGGATAATAAAAAACTTTCTTTACCACTATCGCATTGGTGCTCATACTATAAAAAGGAAGGAGATGAAGTGACACCCATCAGATGTGAAGACCTCGCAGAAGGCACTTGGAATATTGGTTTTGCTATCAGTGGAATATATTATGGCTATCACCAGAACAACAAATTAGCCTCTATATCGATGCATGCTCAATCCATCGTATACATACCAAAGCAAGCAGACGTTCATGACATTATTGATCAAATCCTCAACGAGAGTGGTACAAAGCGCAAGTCAGAGAAGAATGCTTCCGCTAAACGCAGGCCAAAGAAGGAAAATCAGTAGTCCTTACCTATCTCTACCTTATGACAATTCGCTCATGTGCTTTGAGTGTCGTAGACGTGGACTTATCAGATACATTTTACTTCTTCGCTGCCATTATGTTATTTGTGTATCTTGTCGTGAACAGCATCGATGTACTTCATCATTTTGTAATATGTTATAGGACTCTTCATCAGATGACTAAAAATTTGTAATTTCCTTTTTAGTCATCTATCATCATTTTTATGGATTGTGAGGGTGAACCTGTACAGGAGCTCAGTGCTATTGCTATGGACAATTGGTCGTATCAACTTGTTAGTGTGTACCATCAACATGCCAAGTGTGATCCCAAAGCTGATAGCTGGGCGAGAAAACACATCCATGGACTTAATCAGTAATACTTGCAAGACTATGGCTTTTCTAATGAATGTGCTCTTCTTATTGACTTTAAAAGATGGTTAGCAGCTTTTAATGTTGTATGTATCTTTTGCAATGATCCTACTAAGGAGAAGAAACTATTTCCAAATCTAATCATCAACGATATTCTACTTCCACCTTGGGATAGTAGAGTTAATCAACACTACCATGAAGTCACTAAACGTTTTAAGGAATTGAGTGTTCCTATGTTAAATGTTCGTTGTAGTTGCTACATTCATAATCAATGCTTTTTTCCTTCATATCTCAACACTGCTAAAGTAATGTTTGGTCATCATTGCTCTTTATATGATAGCTACCAACTGTATCTATTTTATCTGTTTCAAACCCAAAATTTGTAATGCATGCTTGTTAAAGTCATTTAATAAATGCTTTTTGAAGAGATTTGTTATTTTCATGCAACGGGCGGGATAGATGAAGGACGATAATGTCTTTCTCAAATGATTGTGGAACATTAAGTTTTCATAGACAAAGCTTAAAGGGTATTCAAGATTATGTGATAACTTTTCATAAAGATGAGATCAACATTAAATCAGTTATGGTGATACTATCACTCTATTTTTGAAGTTAATGGATACGTTTTCTAATAGAATTGTAATGGCGAGATCAGTTGCAAAAATTCATTTCAGCCATTTTGGGAAGAAAGAGGTAGAAGATCGTTTCTTCCACTTTCTTCCAGTCTTCAAAATTTTCTGGAGCCATTCGAGCTCGTCAACGAATGAAAGGAAATCAGCGATATAATGCAATACGACATGCTAATGAAAAATTTATTCGAGAAATTGTTTCTCATGTGAGAAGTTTGAGGACAAAGAAATTATCACCACAACAACGAAATTACTTAAGCGATATACTACAAAATTGCGATTCATCTCCAATCCAAAAGTTACCCTTCAAAGAAAGAGGAAACTCGAACACAAAGGGGTGGTTTCCTTTCAGTGTTACTTCCACTGTTAGCTCCTGTAGTAGGTGACCTATTGGGTAGGATCTTTAATCCTAAGCGTTAATTATGCAAATATTGAATCCCAAAGTATTAAAATGGATTTCAGATTTCAATGTGATAAAGTTCTGACTGTATCAGGCCTATCCCATGCCGGTAAAACTGTTTTCACTCTGAATTTGCTAGACAAAAGAAAATAATTGTTTAGGGAACCTATCAATCGAGTTATTTGGTGTTATGGTATTTATCAGCCGTCACTCTTTCAGGAATTGCAACGTCGTAACTTTATTCGAAATGAAGGAATTATTCGAGCTGATAAGATAGAGTTCAACGATGTCGTTGTATTGGATTATCTATTGAAGGAAAGCAAGAATTCTACGGACGTTACAGATATGTTCACTTGCGTAGCACATCACAAAAGGTGCTTTATAATCTATATCACGCAAAATTTGTTTCCTGATGTGAAAGAAGCCCGCACACGAAACCTGAATACGCACTATTACGCTATCTTTAAGAATTCACGAGATAGAAGTTTATTTGAAACTTTAGCGCGACTAGTTTCGCCAAGAGAATCAAGAGCCTTAATTGAAATTTTTCAAGCAGCAACTGAAAAACCACACGGTTACTTATTTATTGATTTTACACAGGAGTGTCCGGAAGAATTTAGATTTCGAAGTGATTTTTTGAAAAAGCCTATGATTATCTGCAAACTACGAGTTCTTATTCTCGCATGGCTGTTATTCCTCAGGATGAATATGTGCAATTGACTGCTTTACAGCAAGTAATCTCAACGTAAATCTGCTAAATCTTGTGGCTGTTGTAAGTGTAAAAAGGTAAGAAAGCAAAAACATGAGAAGAAGGAGAATGAGTCAGTCGTCATCACATGAACTTTTAAAGTCAATATATTGTGATGTAAAACATCCAGCAGGATTTGCATCTATAAAGAAATTGTCAAAAGCGAGTGGTCTTCCGCAATCACAAGTTAAACAATGGTTAAAGGGTCAGGCTACCTATACACTCCACAAACAAGCGAAAAAGAAGTACCGTACCCGTCATTATATTACTAATGACATTGATGAACAGTGGCAGGCAGATTTGTGTGACGATGCCTCTATTTCAAAACATAACTCGGGAAATAATTTTATCTTAACCGCAATTGATATTTTCTCGTGATAAGCTTGGGCTCAACCTTTAAAAACTAAAGAATATAAACGCGTAGCAAAGGTATTCCAGTCAATTTTCCAAGAGGGTCGCATTCCAAAGAGAATTCAGAGTGATCAAGGAAAAGAGTTCGAAAATCATCATGTGGGAAGATGGTTTGAGAGATATGACATTGAGTTGTTTAGTGTAAAGAGTGACTATAAGGCTGCATTAGTTGAACGTTTTAACCGCACATTAAAAAATTGCTTCTGGTGACATCTTACTGCCAACTTAACACAAAATTGGACTAAGATTCTACAAGATACGGTACATGCCTACAATCACTCTGTGCATCGTGCTTTTGGACTCAGATCAGCAGATGTGAATGCTGACAATGTAGATGAAGTGCGTAAAACATTCCAACGTAAGCGTAATAATGCAAAAGTGATGTAAAAATAGGCGATAAAGTTCGCATATCAAAAGTGGAGAGTGTTTTTGCCAAAGGTTCTCTCCCAAATTGGACAGAAGAAATTTTCACATTTTCAAGTATCAATAAAGAAGACTCCCCAACAACTTACAACTTAAAAGATTACGATAATGAAGAAATAGATGACAGCTTTTACCGTGATGAGATTGAGGTAGTCACCGAAAGTGAAACATATTTAGTAGAGAAAATCATCCGTTGCAAAAAACGTCAAGGCGAAGAATGGTGTCTTGTTAAATGGCTCGGTTATCCTTCAAGTATGAACTCTTGGATGAGTCGTGCAGACATTTCTCATCAAAGTGATCGCAAGTGATTTGTCCAAAACTATAACTTGCGAGTTCAAGATTTAAGTAATGAATCCGACTGCATCGTTTTATTCACGGCCCTCCTTTGTAAGTGGCGCGGGTACAATTTACATTGGTGCTCGCCGTCAACGTGGAGGTAGTATATTTGGCGCGCTGAAATCTGTTGTAACTCCTCTCTTATCTACTGTCGGAAAACTTTAAAACGATCTGTTTTAAGTAATGCTGTTGGCTTTGCTGGCGATGTTGTCAATGATATTGCCAGTGGAAAAAATATAAAGAGTACTATACTAAATCGTGGGAAGGAATTCGGTTTAAGAACATTACAGGAATCCTTAACTCGTAATCGACAAAAGAAAGCACCTAAACGAATGAATGTTAGAAGAAAAAGAAAATAGCGCGGAGCTGGTAAGAGGCGAACTTCACGCAAATCTAAGAAAAGGCATTCACGCAAACGCCGTGCGCGCTCTAATCCTTCATTGCATGCTAAACGACGACGGTGTCATAACTTCTAATCATGGAGTGTAAAACTTCCAATTTTTGCTTGTTTGACCAACAAGCGATACAGACAGATATTTTTAGTTCAAGTATTGTAGATTATCATCCTCGAACTGCTGAGAATACTGGCCCAATTGAATTTGTCATTCCTGGCGCTAATGATGACTACATTGATTTAAGTTATGCGATGGTTGATGTGCGGCTCAGAATTCAGCAAGCAGATGGTACTACATCGATGCTACACATAAAGTTGGTCTGAACAATTTACCGCTGGCAACACTATTTCGTGATGTTTCTCTAACTATTGGAAAGCAACAGGTAGAAGGTGGACAAAGCGATTATCCCTATAAAGTATACGTATTTCAATGCCCTATCACAGTTTCATCCGTCAGCGCAAAGGAGTCATATTGAAGCAATGGGATGGTATAGAAATCAAGCAACACAATTTGATAGTGAGACAAACGCTGGTTTTGTAAAGCGATCTGCTTTGATTAAAGATAGTAAAGTATGTCAGCTATATGGTCCACTAAATCTTGACTTCTTCAGACAGTCAAAGTTTTTACTGTGTAATACCAGCATGCGAGTCAAACTTACATTGAACAAGCCTGAATTTTTGTTGAATGCATATGCTGAAGTTGTCAATTTTAAAATCCATGTGGAAGATCTTACGCTATACATTCGTCGAGTGGTAGCTAATCCAAGTGTAATTAGAGGACATGCTGAAGGTCTTAACCGTAGCAATGCTATTTATCCCATTCAACATACAAAGCTTCTCACATTTACTATTCCTATAGATCAAAAGAGTTTTATTAAAGATGGTTTATTTCCATCAGAATCACCAAAACTCCTAATGGCAGTAATTGTTGAAAATGATGCTTTCAATGGCAATGTCAAGAAGAATCCTTTCAACTTCAAACACAACAATTTAAGCGAAATTGCTTTACGTGTAAATGGTGTCAGTCATCCTGGACCGCCCTATAGACCAGACTTCTCTTCTTATCAATTTTTGCGCAGCTATGTTGACTATATGAATGACTTTGGCTTTTACAACATAGACGCCACCAACGGGCTTGCAATGAAAGAGTTTAAGAATGGCTATACTATTTATGCATTTGATTTGACTGCCGACAGTGATATTAGTGCACCTTATCGTCAAACTAACGTTCCTCATAATATTCGCTTGGATCTGGAGTTCAAAACAACGCTAACGGAGACGATCAATGTATCGCAGTTTTTGATTCAAATATTGAAATAACTGAGTATCGTGACGTGATTCTTCACTACAATCGTTAATGAGTTGGTTGAATGCTGACGATATTAAAGCTAAAGTACAGCGTAATGCAGATGAAGCTACGTTGAAAGCTTTTGATAATGTCTATTCCCTAGATACGCTACCAACTACAGTAAAACAGTATCCCATCTTTATTGTATTGAACACTCAGTCTTTAGAATTTAGAAGGTGAGCATTGGAAAGCTATCTTTATTGGAAAAGACAGACGCGGTGAACTATTTGACTCTCTTGCTCAACCTCCAAATATACCAACACAGCAGTGGTTGAGAAAACATACTCGTCAATATCAACGAAATGAGCGCATACTACAACATCCACTTTCATCAACTTGTGGTGCTTTCGTATTGTACTTCATTTTAAAACGTTTGCATGTACGTCGATTTAAATCTGTTATTCAAAAGTTTTCATGTAACCCATCTTCTAATGAAAAGATGATTTGTAAGTTCTATAATGATTTGAAATAAAACATCATCACATTGGAATAAAAATTGTTTTTATTTTACAATCCGCTGGGTATGTACATATTCGATTAAATGGTCTAGGATTGTATCTGCTTGCACTTTTGATTTCAGTCCAGTAATGATAACTTCACTGTTGTGAAAGATTGCAATATGTACAGGATTTCAACGATTTATGAGAGCTGCAGGAAAAAGTCCTGGCTCATAACACAAATTGTAGCTGCTGCTATGAATCTTCGAAAACGATACATTTTCACTCAATTGAGTAGAGATCACCATATTGTTCACAGTCAGATTCAACATCACACACTTCTCCCTCTTCCATATCCGACGTAGTAGCTTCTGCAGTTCTAAGCGCATTAACCGCGCCGATGAATGAGAAAGGGCGCCGAGAATTTGCACCGTCCCGTTTGGAAAGAGTTGAAGGTTCCGTAAATTGCTCATCTTCACCACTAACATTTGCAGTCGACCCGGATAATACTTGCTGTTTGGAATTTGTTGATGTAATGTTGCGAGATCGATTTTGGTATAGAGTCTGATGTGGCGGAGAATGTTGACGATGGTGTAGCGATGACGTCTCATGATGAAGAAATGAGTAAATAGAGCGATGTATCTTCCTTTTATACTTTTCCCAACTACCTTGATGAAATGTGAAGCAGATAGAAAGTTGGGAATGATAGATTTGTATTCGCTGCTTTTTAAGTCGCAACCATATGCGATTTCCTATGCGTGAATGTCTTTTCATATAGAAGTATTTCAAGTCCTTCATGATATGATTTAGGCACTGAAAATGTCGATATGATAGAGCAAATTCTCTTCTCACATTTCCAGTATAGTCTTTGAAATAAACGTTTTGATCATAATCAATCTCAACATGCTGTAGGGAATCTAATTTCCAACTCTTCATGATGGGGCGTAACATTGTGTTGAAGGTGGTGTCTCATTAAGATTTGCATAGCAAAGCGATGAACTCTCGACGAGTAAATGACATAATGGAGCGATGTATCCATCTTTTATATTTTTCCCAATTGTATTTGGGAAATGAAAAATAGATTGAGTAATCAGAATGACAGATTTGAATTTCATTTCTGTAATGTTGAAGCCAAACTTGATTACCCAAAGAGATGAATTTTAGCGTTTCAAAATATTCCAAATCCCTCATGATGTCATTAAGATTAAAAAATTTTTGCCCTGTTAATGTAATTCCTCTCGATGTATTTCCATGAGAATTTTTGAAATGAACGTTTCCATTGCGATCAACTTTGATGTATTGTTGAGAATCCAAAATCCAAGTCTTCATGATGTTATGCAAATTGGTAATATGTAGATCACCAGAATATGAAAATGTCGTCTTACCATATTTTGCTTAGCAATGCAGCAACAAATAGATTTGCTAGTAATCGAGCCGCTATTATACACTCCACAATTGCCGAAGAAAGATCTTCTATCACGCCAGAAATTCGTATATGATTTCCTGAATAAAGCGTGTAAACAGATTGTCCAATTTACTCCGCACAATGATGATCATAATTATGTACATCATGTAGTTGATAAAGACTGGATTGTTGCTTTGAGTTCCAGTTTAAGAAATGATTTAGGTTACTTTGCTAGCGCCTTGACAAGCTATGATAATTATAACGTTAATTACCACCAAAGTGGTCATAAAGAGTTAATATATCGAGAGGAAGCTTATTATGTAGATCTTATTCCAAAAAATGAGAAGTCGTTGGTGAAGAAGATTGTGATTAAGCCAAGAAAGACAAACATGACTCCTGAAACATTATTGAAGAAATTTAATTATCTCCTTCGAGTTGATGGTAAACAAGTGGCAATATTGACTTATATCAAATCATCTAATCATATTGCAATAAGTAAATTAAATGATGATGATCTAGTATTAGTTTGTTCAAAAGATTTTCATCAGTTCTTACGACGTTGTTCTGCAGCTGTTCATGGAAAATTTGATATGCAACATTTGCCATGTGAAAGGTCAAATCAATTTGATATAGAATGTTCCGTATCTTTATACAGAAAGCGTATAGGGCCTTTAGTTGGTATCTTACATGAAGCAAGAGTGTTGATGCCTCGCATTATTACTTCGGTTAAATTGGTTGTAGATTATTTAAATGAAGTGATTAATGAGCAACATATTTCATTTTCTGAAAAAGAAGGTGTTTTGTCTCTCACTGTAAGTGGGAAAGATATTGAACTAATTATGGATAAAACTCTAATGGACATTTTGGGTTTTGATCAAAATATCTTTAAAAGTGGTACTGTAACAAAAGCTAGCGCATACATGTCACTATCGCGTCGTATTAACTATTTTCAGATATATTCCAATATTGGTGAAGATGTACGTGTGGGAGATGTTGAGGCTCCACTGCTAGCAGTGAAACCATACCAGCCAAAAAGCTGCAGTATTTTATCTGAGCATACTTTCAAGAAAGTGCATTATACAAAGCTGAAATCAAACTACATCCCACAAATTGATATTGCAATTTATGACCATGCTGGTGCGTTGATTCCTTTTCATAAAGATGCTGTAACAAGTATCACACTCCATTTCCGAATGAAGAGTTGAAGCAAAAGTATGCTAATATATTTTTCCAATGTGATTAGTATGGAAAGTGAAAATAGAGATTCGTTTCTAATTTACCCAGCAATGTTTCTATGAAAAAATTTCCTAATAATAAACCATCTGACTATGGAGTAGAATTAAATCGCTCACTACATCTAGAAGGCGAATGGGAGGTGGGCGTTTCTAGTATTTGCTATGATAGCAATATTCAGAATGTGAATGATTTGGAAGAAATGATATTGACTCCTCGCACCCATGATGGAATAACGATGAATAATGCATTCCCGTTCCCATACAATTTAACGTCAGATGGAAAGTGGAACTATGAATGGATTCAGATAAAATCACATTATTATGGTCCATTTGGGAATGAGAAAATAATTAAGGCATTCAACAGTGGTAATACTTCCATCATGAAGAATAAAAATCAGAAAGTTTATGAGTTTACTATCTATCATTGGAGTGGGAGACAGTTCCTTCGCTTTCATTCCTTTACTTAAGGTCTTACACTGAGGTTGGATAATGAATTCTATCCACATGTCGGTTTTGGCCATGGACTACATCTAACGTCAATTGCTACTGCAAATGTTAAAAAAGTTTATTCAAATCGAATCAACAAATTTCATTATAAATTCAAAATATTTGATGGAGATGTTATAGAACGTGAAGATCACTTCATTTTACAGAAACGTGGTGTTCAACCTTTGTCACTTACTGATTTAGTAAAACGATGTAATGAGACTGTGGGTAAGAAGTATGGAGAGAAAATTACGGCGGACAAAAATAAGTTGGTTATTCAGAAATATAATGACAAACTTACAGTTTATTTCTCTCCAACCTTGCGTCATTTTGTAAGACATGTATCGCCTAGTATTGGAAGCGGTGTGGTGTATGCTTCTCATGAATATCACACTAAAGCTGATTCAGTTAATGATGAATGGTGGGCGGACATCTATGGTGATCGCATCAAGAAAATTTACCAGTCTTATCAAGAATCTAAAGTTGGTATCAATATAATGCCGCGTCTATATCATACAGTTGAGAGCTTCATTCATGTAATAAATCCTTATATACAACAGAAGTTGAAGCATGTGATGAAAAGTAAATATGATGTAAAGACACACCACATTTCGTTCTCAATTGAAAATCAACGCGTTGTTCTGAAACTGGGTGATGACATTCAATGTCAATTGAGCAAAAATTTGAAAAAACTCTTTGGTTTTTCAATAATACAAAATATGTTTACTGCTGCGCATACGATTGGTATAGAAACACCAATGACACTTGATAAACATGAACAACACCTTTACATTCAACGTGATTTGATTCTACCTATTTCTGTTGGCGCACATTCTGTGCGCACATTTTACGTGATTTCATTCATAATAAGGATGCTTTATATGGAATAGTCGAGAAGATGTTTCAACCTATTTTCTACCATCCTGTTATCAGGCAAACTAAACCATCTATAGCTATCAAAATTACAAATGGTCTACATGAGTGCATCCATGTCAAAGATACTAAATCCCTCGTAACTTTAGTGTTTCGGAAAACAAAGTGAAGTCATTGTAAAATTTTATTGAAATAAAAAGATATGTGGGAAAAAGTGTTTTGAAGAAGTGTTGACAAAGTGGGTAAGTCTTTTCACAGATATAGTGGGAATGAACTGACTGTAGGCATATATTTACAAGAAAGTGCAATCTAAAGCGATACATAAAGCAACAATGAATATCAACAAAAACATCATTAAAATACTGATTTAAGAATGAATCTATTTACACATCTCCTGAATGTGGTAGTGTGAGTTTAATTCTTTTGGGTGGTGATATGTTTGTGTGAGGATGTCCATGTGGAAGAGATATGTTATGTCCTATCCAACACCTCTTATCCTCCCACGCTGAAAGTGCTCGCTTCCTAAATGTATGAGTTTTTACCTCATGTGTCCTTGATTTTAAGATGGTCATGTTGACAAACGTTACAGACTTATTTTTAAAGGCCTTTTTATAGACCCTATGTTTCATATTTACAACAATCGATTTAGATATGTCTTTTACGCGCTTAATACTGTCACTGGAGTCTTTTGGTTTCATAGAATACATTTTAGGACGAAGAAGAATCATTTCCTTAATTTCCTTTCCTGCCATTTCATCTTTAAAGCATCCTAATTTTGTTATTTTTAGTAGAGTATAGTGGGTGATCTGTAGGATAATTTGATGTATCAAAATATTTTTATAAAGATTTTCCTACTTCATTGAAATTTAACTCTTTCTGAGCAGCGATCTGTCGGTATCACCGCCCAGCAAACGCACGTCTTTAATTAGAGGGCATGGTTTTAATATTCTGTAGAAGAGTTGATACATTTCAAGCTTGGAATAATCTAACACAGCTTGTCCAATGTAGATGGGCTTGCACAACTCTACTTCTGATTTTATTATTTTAACACCAACCAACTCATCATCTATAATATCTCTATCAATAAAGAGAAGTGATGTCGCTAACTTCTGAAACTTATCATTATGATTCACAAGTTTATAGTTAATACGCTTTCTAACGTCCTCCATCGTCTTACCAAAAAGACTATTATTCTTATATTTATAGAAATCCTTTTCAACATTATTTTCGGCTAGTGCACGTTTCTGGCTGTTACTATCAATATAAGGTTTCAGAAAGGCTTTCTGTCTAAACTTGATAATGCGGTGAACTGTTTTTAAAATCATCCTCATTTCTAAATAAAATTATAAGATAGAGAAGTGGACTAAATAATTTTCTTTATCAAATTGAGTAAGCAAAAGTTTACGGCAAGGCTTATACTTGGGCTTTTCGCTCCCTTCTAAATCTTTATGAAATTGTTTCATTAAGTCCGAAAACATATCTTCAGTCACTTCGCCTGATTCGGGTGCAAGTGGAAAATCCACAGTTTTATTTTTAATACTATTTGGATAGATAAGATCTATCTCAAAATAATATCCCCAATCACCATTATCTGGAATAACTAGTATGTTTGAAGGGTTGCAGGAATGCTGAATTTCATTATCACCCGACCAAATAAACTCAGAGTGAGGTAGAGGTTTGGACAATGAACTACCATATGAATTATTCTGGTCATAGTACTTAAGATGAATCTGATCATCATCTACTATTTTTGATTTTTATTTTATGCCTATTTACAAATGTGAGACCACCGCGAATTCCTCGTTTAAATAAATTATACATCTCTGGATCTTGCAAAAGATGGATGGTCTCTCCAGTCGTTTTAAAAACAGACTGGAATGGCATGGCTGGAAGACTGACAAAGTGAACAGGATCTAATTCATCTTCTTCTAATGCCACTCGTCGAAACTCCTGAAATACATAAGCCAGCAAAAATACATCTAATTTTAGATAGGCGATCATATAATCGCTTAACGTTTGACAGGCAAATTTTGTCCATGCGACTTGAGCATGATTGTAATCTTCTACCTTGAATTCTACACCAGTCAAATCATTTTTAAATTTGTCTATTGATGGAAGAGAAGTCTCACTAAGTTTAGAAATGTTATCAAAGTATGCATATGGAAACACTCCTTTGCGTGTGATGACTTCATCCGTCAAGTTAGGATATTGTTTCTTCAAATTTTGAGTTAGTGGAAGAGACTTAAGATTTTGAACGAGAGATGCCAGTGATGAAGCCATGAATTGATAGGAATCTAAAAATTTTATATCAAAATAGACTGTCTTATTTTCTTTAGTTTTGTCAACTGCCATTTTTGCTGTCATGGCCATGAACTTTTCTCTCGTTTGAGCTATTACACTTAACTTCCACTCTTTCATCTTCCGAACCCCTTTCATTATCATATGACTGTCATAACCTTTGAAGTTATGAAAAATAACGGATAGAGTACGCCGTTTCATTGTCAGTCTCAGTGAACAGTGAAAAATTACATCTTGTACATAGCGTTTCTAAATTTATCAGTGATGTGATCATGGTCGCGTACTTTCTTGATTTTATCTTCATCAAACGTTTTATTACATTTTGGGCAGACTTTACAACTTTCAAATTTTACTTGATCATCTGCTGACATATTCAATGATCTGCGTTGGAGTTCACTATCATATTTTTGCTGAAATTTGACAGCGCTTTCGAGGAATTGTAAGAATTTATGTATACAATCCTCACCTTGCCAGACGTGCATTTTATTATTTTTATTTTTGAAGTAATCATGCCATACCTCATAACATGATATGGCTGCCGCTTTATGGGTGTTATAATCAATATAGCATTCGATGTCAGCATAGGTGACACGAAGAGGACTTTATTCATCACCTTTCTCTCTATATGAAAACTCTTTATCTTTGGGCATGCATTCTATTTCCAGTTAACCTCGCTTACACCATTCATAATGTGCTTCAAATTTATCTTTTGACCAGAAGGGGCGCATACAACGGTCACATAATGTATGAAATACTCTCCTCTTCTAGATGTTAAGTGGGAATATAGTCGAGTCATTTTAGGAATACCACAGTAATGCCAATTTTCACTATCCTTTTGATATACCAGCAGGAGATTGACTACCCGATCATACGTTGATGAACGGTTGTTGTAGCGCAGAACCTTAAGTCCCTCTTGCCAGATGTGAGCAACTATTTTAATTTCATTTAATTTTTCAAATTTCTCTATATCTTTTAACTTCATGTCTTCGCTATTGCATTCATCAAACTTCAAGTCATTCTCCCATTCATGATATTTGCTTCTACGGAAACGGTTGTTCTGTACATCATGATAGTGGAGAATAGACAATACCGAATACTTAAAACACTGTGATTCACAATCAACAGAAATGACTGCATTCTTAGCTCTTAACGTTTTTGGAAGATTGAAGGAGTCTCGACCACGGTAATTTTCTAATAGAGTAATTTTAAACTTAGCAGATTCTATTCCATCAAAAATTAGACCGCTATCGCGCTCTTTAAATTTATCAATATTTGATTTTAGTCCTTGGATGTGAAACTTTAACCAAGCTTCTTTATCGACTACCTCTGTAGCAGGAGAGGAGGGTATGTAAAACACCAACCTCTGTACTATTTCACCAGTATGATAATCAACTTTAACATATTTTATTTTAAGGTAGATGAGCGCTTTTATTCTAAACTGCTCTAAACTATGTAAGAGCGCATCTATCAATGTTGAATTTTGATGGAACCACTCCGGAAAATCATCAATAGTTTCTGAGGATTCCATATGGTAATTTCTCACTACATTATTGAGCGGTACTTCAGTTAGTTGAATAGAGGTGCTGTTGCTATAACTATCATTTGTGAGTGTGTGGTGAAGTCTATGTGAAGATAATTCAAAACCTGTGTCAAAAGATTGGAAACAAAAGTCACAAGTAAAGGAGACATGTTGAATAGAATCATCCTCACCTCGGGAGATTGATGATGGCTTGGGGTGACATACACGTTGTCTGATGTGTCGGGTGAGATCACGCTTCCTCGTAAAGATATGCCCACAATCAGCACATTCCCGCTCATTAGATTGCGGCGACTGGCCGCTTGAGCTGGAACTAGCATCACCTGAAAGAGAAATCATTCTATCATCTCTATTAAAGTTATAGTTTATTGTTACAACTTATCTTTACTTATAAGGTCTAAAGTTTCCTCGAGAAGAGAGAGTTTTGGTGATGAAGTAGATGCCTGTAATTGAGAAAGATGCTATTAGCCAATCGTTTGAGGGAGATAAGTGAGGAAATCTTCAACTTACCATTTCAACGAAATCAAGTTTAAGTATGATACTTCAATGTCAGAAAATGGTATAGTTTATCAAGATAGAGACTCCAAATATTCTCAACACGTCTCAAATATAGAATTAAATTAAGTCTGTTTCCTCCCCCTTTATGCCCTCCTACTCATCATTCATTGGCTGTTCATTTGATTGGCTGCTTACTTGTACTTAAGCACTAAGAAGTCAAGTTTATGGCATACAATTTAAAGTCATGAATTCACCAACAGCAACTCTCTTCGTGAACACACCAACTTGCCCTGCTGCTCCGAAAAAGGTTAAGGTGGAGAAAGAGAGAAATCTAGTTGACATTCCAAAGTTGTAATTACCACTCTCACAGAACAAGAAGAACTGGAGATGATCTATGTGCGGTGGAAATTCCTAATGTATAATAAGGAGGATGACATCAGCCTTCTCCATGACATACGGAGATGGTACAGCACATCGTCCCAACCCAGAAACGAAGTGGAATGGAACTCTTTGGTGTGCTGACTGCAGCGGAGGAAAGAACGCGACAACTGAAATGTTACTGTAGTAACTGTGAATCGCTGTGGGACAATATCAGTAGTGAAGAACTTTTAAACTACTTGTAATTTTCCAATAAATATTTTATTTGCTATATCTGTCTGTTTTCACTTATTTCTGGGTAATGAAGTCATCAACATCATAGTGAAAATCTAATCATTTGACAGCTCAGTATAAATCATAGCAGCTGATGCTAGACACTATCATTTTTCCTAAATACTACCTCAATCACTGAGGGTAAATATCAAAAAGTAGTGACATGTGGTTCTTTAAATTCATTTAAAATCAAAGCATAGTTGATCGTTTGGGAGCATCTGACACTCTTCTCTCACGAATTGTTTTCGGTGTCCACTCTTCGTCTGTCCAGATAATTCTTACAGTTTTGTTACCACTCCCCTGACTACTCATGCCTTCATCGCACTCATTCACGATCACAAAATTGTCATTTTAGCTGAGATTGACATATCTTGCAATCTTCTGACTTTAGCAGTCTTTATCTAAATTAGAGTGATTCTGATTGGCTGTTGAGGGAAGTATTGTTGAATATCCTATATAAATAAGAAGATTACAGCACTTCTCATTCACATCATACGATCGAACAGTCTAGTATGGCAAATTCTTCTGTACCCTTAATATTTTCCACAAAATTTTCGAAGTTGTTGATGAATGGGACGAGGATGTGGGCAGTGACAATAAACCCAAAATCGCCAATGTCGAGGAGAAGAGTGGTAACAAAAGTGACATTACCCAAGTTGTATGGAGTGAGGGCGACTTCACACCAAAGACGACGCAACTCAGAAGAGTGCCGGATGCTCCAAAGCGAGTGGTATATTACAAGATTTATAATGACTTGAAACCAATCCCACTGAACTTTGATAAATAAATCTAAAGAACTACATGTCTTTATTTTGCAATGTATTGATCTAGAAATGGAAATAAAGGAAAGAATTTAGATATGGGGTAAAATTGTATACATGGTTGTGAATATCATTACATTTATTATCGGTCTACTTTTCTATCAAAAGAGATCGTATCATTAGTAAAGAGAGAAGATGTATATGTTTGCGTATGGCGCCAGAGTGCCCTCCCCTTCATCATTTAGCCTCCCCTTCATGCCCTCCCCTTCATCATCCCTTCATCATTTAGCCTCAATGATAGAGGCAGTTTTTAAGAGAACTCATAATTCATTCTCAGATAACGTATTCAATGGAGAATTTAAAAAGTAACTTGTGGCAGATAGCTAAGACTCAACCAATTGGCGTTCAAAGTGCTACTTTGAGAACTGTGTCAAATGCCCAACATGAGTTGCCCCAGAGGTTTCGGTCTAAAATATGACACACTCCCTTGCCACACTTATCACTACGATATCATCCGCTGTCTCAAGAGACATCGCCCACCAACAGGAAGAATCATACCGAAATCCTCCTCAACATGCAACGTTTAAGTTGACTGATAGCAGATACAACTTTGTAATTTTAGTTTTTATTTGTATGCTAGATTCAGTCAGACCGAAGTCTGTCAAGGGCAAACCACGTGGAGGTACTATCATATTTTGCCCCATGGTGGTCTTTAAAAAGACCGTTGGTTCGTTCTCGGGAAATGAATAGACTTAGGTTTGGCCGATTCCGCTGAGAGAGACTTTTAATCTCTCTATGTCAGCGGCATCGACCTCCTCTACTATAAGCCGACTGTTAGAGGGTGGTATATACCCCCACTCTGTTGAATTGGCATCATCGTCAGTTGTTGATGAGCCAATTCGAGCAAGATTATTAAATATTCGCTCTTGCTCCTCCATCTGCACAAACATATGAAACAAGTTTCTCGGTTTTAGCCGAGGCTTGTCAGGAGAGCTGACTGTCGTCTTAAGTGTTTTCATGATGGAGTATGGAATGAAAATGAAAGAGAGGCAATGGTTTATATACCTCTCTGAGGCAAAGACATGACTCAGTCTTTCTAATTATGTGATAGATTCAGTCAGACCGAAGTCTATCCAGGGCAAACCACGAGGAGGTACTATCATTCTTGCTCCGTGTGGCTCTCAAAAGAGCCGTTTGGGGCGTTATCGGGATCAAAACGATCCTACTGCTGATGTAAAAACTCTGAAAGGAAAAGAATAGGAGATTAGATGCGGTAAGGAAATGATCATGTTGAAGTAACTTACTGGGAACCTTCTTCCGGACTTTTCGGACGACGAAGACCTCAAGCTCGCCGGTGATGTCTATGTTCACATGCAGACATCGGACTCCGTCGCCCTCGTAGCATTGCTGTGTCTGATTGGGGTCACTTGTGATGGTTGGGGCGTCGCACACATTATTTTCGAAGAGGAGAAGATGAACTTCATACATTCTTCTTTTTCTAAACTTCTCATGCTGAAGCAATCGCTCCACTTCAATCACCAACCTCTTGTTCACGCCCTTCACTTCCTCAGTTTCCTTCACCACGCTTCGCATCCGATCTATTTCATCATCCTTCCTCAACAAATTCACCTGCAGACTACTCATCAAACTTGCTTTCTTCATCAGCTCACTCTTTCTGCCATCCGCTCTTTCTCCTTCTGCCTCATACTTTCCAACTCTTCCCTCGTCACCTTATACCCTTCAGCCTTTGCAGTCAACTTCTCATTCCGCATCACTTGTACTTTTTTCTTCTCCTCAACCGCCCTCAATCGATCCTTCATCCTTACATATTCATCCCTCGCGATCCCTTCATCCCTCCGAGGCGATGTTGCCGCCAACGGCTTCCCCACTTCCTTTCCCTCATCCTTCCATTTCTCCTCAGGATCATTAATGTTCCCAAACAATTCCTCCAACACGTCATCCAAATCAACATCAACATCAGGCTTCTTGATGTCCCCTCCAAACTCCACTTCTTCCTCACTCATACCCTCATCAGTCGCCTTGGTTACAACTTTCTTTCCCACCGCATCCTCAATCGTCGCCACTGCCACTCTCACCTCTTCTATATCCATCAAAACTCCCTCAAACCGCGACTTAAACCCCTGCATACTAATATTGCCACTAGGGCACTGGCTATGGTTCCTAATGAACTCTACATCACTCCCATCCTCACATACTACCTTGTGATGCATATACACCCTCAACAACACTTTCCTCACATGCTCGCCCACCGTCCCCTCTTCGATGTGCTTTTTGAGCTCGCTGCCTCTGTCAATACGGCCACAGCTACACTTGCCGATGAGCATCCTTGCGTTAATCATTCTAGTTATAGTGACGATTCTGTAAAGATAGAGTAAAAATTTGATAGCAAGTGTTTATAGGATACTACTTGCTGATATGCATTGAAAGACTAAGTCCAAAAACATTTGATAGCCGTCGTCTAGGCGTTAGGCTCTTGAATCCGTTACAGGCATTACTCAGAGGGGATGTTATCCCAGCCCCAAGGTCTCGACCCACAAATCCAGGTTCGGGCGGACAGAGTGTGCGTCATGTCACTGTGTTGGTATCCGGGCCCCGATTTTGACATGAAAACCGGTGGAGTCATTTACAAGAGGAAACGTCCCAAGTCGCAGAGACTCATAAACGACTGCTTTTTATTCAAAAACTTTAATCATCATCATTAAATACGAATTTAAATTTTTCAGTATTTTAAGTACTACTCATAAAACGTTTATAAGTTGTCTGTCACCTACAGCACATCATGAGCTGTCAAACGTTTTTTGAATCAAGTCTAAAGGACTTGTAAAAGCAAAGTTATAGCCGTTTGAAGATTTCGGCCTACTATCATCAAATGGCCAGTCATGCTGTACTGACTCACCTATAAGTCTGACACCTTAGCTGATATCAGCAATGAAAAGTCAGAAGTCCGATATCGGACCTCAAGAGAAACGACTTACCTGTAGTCAGCTTCTCAACTTAGTGAGATTCCTCTCTCGTACTTATATATCCTGTGAATATGCAATCGAAAAGAGGGGGGGTCAGACATTGGTAATCCAAAATCTGACGCTGAAAACAAATCTGGTCCTAGTTTTCTCGTCCGATGCTTCGTTCGCCCGCTGGAGTCCAAAACACAAAACTCAACCTCTGACGGCTCTCTAACATGACCAAAAGTCTCAATGTCACTCTCAAGCCTCAGCAATGAAAGATAGGGCCAAACTGTGCTTTCCAATGCATTTGTGGCACTCTTAGCTTTCAAACGAGCTATTGCACGACTTTCTACGATCTCTAGAACCAAAGTTGGAAGATCGCTGCCGAGGGGGGGGGTCGAGGTTCTTCGTTGTTTGGCCTAAGACTTTGAAAACAAGTCCACTAGACCCAAAATTTGCCAAAAAGTCCAAATCCGCCTTCCATTTTCACGTACGAGGCTTCGTTTAGCCGCTACAGCCACTTTCTCACCCAAAAACCCTCTGACGGCGCTCTAACATAGTCAAAAGTCTCAATGTCACTCTCAAGCCTCAGCAAAGGAAGGTAGGGCCAAACTGTGCTTTCCAATCAATTTGTAGCACTCTTAGCTTTCAAACGAGCTATCGCACGACTCTCTATCATTTCTAGAACCAAATTTGGGAGATCGCTGCCGAGGGGGGGTCGAAGTTCTTTATTTTTAGCCCTATGACGCTGGAAACAACTCTACTAGATCCAAAATTTGCCAAAAAGTCCAAATACGCCGTCCATTTTCACGTACGAGGCTTCGTTTAGCCGCTACAGCCACTTTCTCACTCAAAAACACACCTACACCCAAGAAACACAACATGTGAACCCAGAATTTCATCAGGATACCCAATCTAACCACAAAATATACCTCCTACCATCCCTACACACCAAAAACAAAGACCGCCGCCCAAGAACAACCACGACGGTCGACCAAAACACACCCGGCCGGTCGACCCAGAACCACACCAACCCAACTCGCACTCCAGAGGGGGGCGCTGTGCGCAGTGGGAGGATTCCTTACTACTCTCAGTTTTGAAACAAGCTGAATATCAACATAAGGAGAATTTTTTGCTGATTTCATCAATACGATCATTCATCATTTTGCAGTTATGTTCAATGTAAGGAACTGGCCAATCCACTCTCTTTCTACTACTCTCCAGTGCACTATCTTGTGTATTACCGGTAGATCACAAACGCTTTTCCGTCTCACTTTTTAGACGTAAAATTAAGGAGTCTGGATACCCATTCGTGCTTTGAAGCCTGGTTTGATCAGCCTTCAAAAAAGTACATACCTGATGAATACAAGAGGATACCTTCTAGCTTTCGGAGAAATTGAGAAATGCCAATTTTTCAAATTCGCAGGAGCATCGCATCTTCAGTTTTGACGTGGAGAGTCTCTTTACAAATATACCAGCTAATGAAACCATTCAGTATATTTTTCGTAAAGCTTTGAAGCAATTGCTTGAAACTGCTTGTATAAACATTCTATTTACATTTGGTGGCAAATTTTATAATGAGATCAGCGAAATGCACATGGGATCTAAGCTCGCCCCGACTATGGCTGCATTTGCCACGGATTAAAGTGAGAGTAGTTTTTCTGAGTTACAATACCAAACTGTGACCTACTGCAGATACTGTATGTCGACGACTGTTTTGCAGTTTTTAAAACTCAGCATAATGCGAAAAATTTTTGGAATTCTTAAATGTTTGGCGCAACATGGCTTCTCGCCCGCCAAAAATATTCAGTAAATGCCACTAAATGATTACTTGCCCGCCAAGGTATAACATAAAAAACAATCATTCAAATGCCCGAGACATGATGTATTATGTCTAAAAAATGAATAGTATGCACTTACATGAGATACTTCTGTGAAATTTGTTTAATGACAATCATAAATCCTGAAGATACGTTCGTTCGGGACCGATCAAACCACATCGGTTGATCCGTGTAGGTCGGTATGACGGTCCATTTCATGCCATTCTGCTGTTTTACAATTTTCTTTGTTCGTGCCCAACGAGCCTCAACATGATTTGTGGTGCTCTCATACACGAGCAGAGTGCTCATACACCACACACAGACGCTGTAATAGAGCGCTCATACATCCCAAACAGATGCAGCAGCGGCGGGCGAGTAATCATTCAATGGCACTTACTGAATAATTTTGGCGGGCGAGAAGTCATTTTGCGCCAATTACTCTGGATGAGTATATCAAATTCACCATGGAGCAACATTCTTCGGGAAAGTTGGTTTTCCTTGATACAGAAATCGACATCATTTCTGGTGAATTTGACATTTCTCATCATATTAAAGAAACGAACAATGGAGTGTATATTCCATCTTGCTCGCATGCTCCATCTGTTTACAAAGTGTCTGCTATCAGATCACTGAAAAATTAATTTGCTAAATAAAGATTTTCAAAATTTGCAGAGTGCATTGACCCGTTCCTTACATTGAACACAACTACAAAATGATGAAAGATCGTAATGACGAAATCAGCAAAAATTCTCCTTATGTTGATATTCAGCTTGTTTTCAAAACTGAGAAAATTCAAAATTTCTTCAGGTACAAGACTTTATTGCGACAGCCAATCCAATGCAACCTACATGTATGTGTTCTTGCTTGTGACCGTTGCTCAATGCGATGCATTGGAGTCACAAGGCGCCACCTGTCTGTCCGCATTAACGAGTATCTTAAAGGCTATCTATTCTCCCTACGGAAGCATCGATGCATGATCACTATCCGAAATCTGAAAATTCATGTTTTGTCGGTAGCTCTCAACATCTTTCGATTCTTGAATCTATTTTGATTAAAGACAATAACTACATGTTGTTCAATGAAAAAACGGATCAGTGTCACTCCTCTTGAACTTGTAGATACACAGTAATTACGCAGTTTGACCTTTGTAAATATGTAGATTTCTATGCTTCTATTCTGCCTGTAGAGTGGTCTGCAAAGCAGATTAGTTGAACTGTTTTATCGAGAATAATTTTGTATATACTCGTAAATGTCTTCATTGCGTTGTTTGCAATTTGTCGAGTCCGCTGAAGATGGAGCCTGTGATGTTCCTAAACATGTTCGGCTGACAGAAAAACATTGTTTATTCACTCCAAATATATTTGTATATATATATGAAAACAAATGAATATATATAATTTTATATGCCTATGTTTTATATTTGTATTATTTTTTATTTATTATATTATTATTTTGTATTTTATATACATTTTTTCAATAAAAGTTTGCCAAGTGATGTCAAAACAAACAGAAGACGGCGAAACATACTCTGGTTCGACTCTCCATTCAACCTAGGTGTGGAAACTAATGTAGGTAGACGGTTTCTCTCTCTTTTGGATATTCATTTTCCTCAGCACCACAAATACTATTCAACAGAAACACTGTCAAATCAGCTACTGTTGTACATCAAACGTTAAAAATATTATCAAAAACCACAACAGTAAAGCAATTCAGAATGTCGCTAATGAAAGTGGAAGAAAACAAACGTAACTGTAGAAAATAATAATAGTGTCCATTAATGGGAGAATGTCTGAATAGCTCTGTTGTTTACAAGGCAACTGTATCAACAACAAACGAAAAGAAAACGTATATTGGGCAAACTAAAAATGACTTTAAGACAAGATACAGAAACCACAAAAAATCATTCACCAACTTTCAATACCGAAACGAAACAACTTTATCAAAATATATTTGCAACTTAAATGACAAAAATGAAGAATACAATATAAAATGGGAAGTACTCGAAGAATCAAATCCATACAAGTGCGGAACTCGAAGATGTGTCCTGTGTCTCGCTGAAAAATTCCATATTCTGACTTCCAAAGACACTCATTTATTAAACAAGAAATCGGAAATCTTATGCACATGTCGGCATCGCAGAAAGTTCATAATTGCCCACCTCAAAATAACTATGTCTACCCGACTTCCATCATGTTTATCAAGCTATGATCCTATGATATTTTTAACCATTCTTTATAGTCTTTATAGCTTTATGCATTTACCTTTGAACTTTAAAGTCCTTTTTGTAAAATATAAGATACTAATGCACAATTTGTACAAGTGATGATCGATGATCACATTGTGAAACCAATAGTACTGTTAGTTATGAAGTAGTGTTTTGAACATCATACTATATATATGTAATCTTGCATGTCTGGTTCAATACAAAGTCATTTCGGAGTATTTATAAAAGAAAACGTCGCTGAAATCGGGCAGTATGAATATAATTCGACCGGTTTCGAGTGGAAGGCAAAAATTGAGCTCCTCCTACTCTTTCTCAGGAATGTAAACAAAAGAATAGACCATAGAAAGGCCTATTGCATTAACGGCTTGGAAAAAATTCAAATGATCGGTGGAGTCATAGAAAAATGTTATAGAAATGGAAGTCTAAATTTTACATAAAGCTAGGGGATTGTGGATCATAGATAGGGGATCGTTGGAATACATGCTGCATTTCAAACATAGGGAATTTATTTGTAATTATATAGAGTGGAAGCTTTCCCAAGTCAGATAGAAAACTTTTTGGTTCTACCGCGAGATCTTTCGGCCTACATCGTAGGCCATTCTCAAGCGACTGCACTGTATTGTTGAATCAACGATTAACACATCTCACATGAAATCACAGCGATATCGGAAGGATTGACACTTACATGGTAGCAAACAAAAGAGCCTGTTAACATCTAATGAACAACACGATACTAACTAACATAATAGGAGGAATGTCAATGAAAAACCAAGCTCAAAGGTCATTCAACCAGTCATAGGTTGAAAGATCAAAACTGAATGACAATTACATAGGCCTACATTAAGACTAAGCCACACAAAACATTGACCAATAAGCAAGACCAAAGTGATGAAAAAAAGCTGAATAAATAATGCAATACTGAATTCCAACGAATAATACTGAAAGAGTAATACTAAAAGCAAATAATCACAATCACAAAGAGAAAATATAATAAAGTTATGGCAAAATAAATTCAATAAAGAATCTACATAATACTTACTACTAAATAATACTGAACATGTAATACTATAAAGAGCTAGATAGTACTAATACTAGATGAAGAGATCGGCAAAAAACCCAAATAAATGAATAAACAACTGGTAGTGAAACTTAAAACAGTCTGTTCCAGCTGGCACTGACGTCACACTTTGTTTTGTTACTGCTGCCAAGGCGCCTGGTCCACAGAGCCTCCTTTGTAACCCGTTTGCGCCAGTTCTCTTCACGGTCTATTACGCGAAGACTTTCAAAGTCTAAACGATGTTGATGCTGGTGCACATGCTTCGCCACCTCACCTCTGTACATCGATGTTGCGGACTGCACGCTTATGCTCCTTCTTTCTCTCCTCAATTGGCCTTTGTGTCTCACCCACATACTTCCAGTCGCAGTCAGCACACTCTAAGGAGTAAACAACACCGAGCTGTAGAGGTGGTGCTGGTCTTTTCTTTACCAGAAGCGATCGTAGAGTCTGGACCGGTCTTGATGCCACTTGAACCTCCACATTGTGCAAAACACTGACGATCTTCTCCGTGACCTTGGGAACGTAAGGGAGAGAAACGCCAGAATGTAGCGGCTCAGCAGGACTTTCTTGATCAATCAGATTTTCTGGACGATAAGAGAACCTGTTGATCTCGGCTTCCGAGTAACCACTCTCTTGTAGGGCCTTGTTTATATGCACCAGTTCACCTTCACGAGCATCAACCGAACAGACACGCTCTGCTCGAGTAGTAAGAGAACGTGTAATGCTCCGGAATGTCCCACGAGGATGTCAAGAGTCACGGCGGAGGTAACGGTCGGAGTAAGTAGGCTTTCTATAAACTGAAAACCGCACAGTGTCGTTTGACAAATCGATCAATACATCCAAAAAGGGCAATCGACGTTGATATTCCTTTTCGACGGAAAATGTTATGCTTTCACGTAAGGTGTTCGCAAATTGGAAAAACATCTCCAACTCTTCTTCACTATTTCTCCACTGTAAAAAGACATCGTCAACGTAGCGGTACCACACTGCCGGAGTAGGAATATTATTCGAGGCCGCTTGCAAGAGTAGTTCTTCAAAGTAAGTCATGTAGATGTTGGCCACCACCGGACCGAGGCTGCTTCCCATGCTTACTCCTTCTTTCTGAATGAACAACATATTCTCATGTTGGAAATAAGCACGTTTCAAAACTAACTCAGTCAATCGCAGCAACTCATCAATGCTGAGTTTAGTTCTCATGGCAAGAGAAGGATCACCAGTTAACAGCCCTCGTAGAATTACAAGTGTCTCAGAAATCGGAACATTCGTAAACAAAGAGTTTACATCAAAACTGAGGATTTGACCTTCATGTATATTCTCCACTCTTGATACTTTTTGTACAAAATCCTCTGAGTTTCGCAGATAAGAAGAACCTTGAGTTGAGAAAGGCTTGAATACGTCTGCCAAATAACGAGACAATGGAGCAAATAAACAGCCAACCATACTAATTATTGGGCGCAAAGGAACACCATCTTTATGTACTTTAGGTAGTCCAAATAGATGAGGTGTCTGAAAGAAAGTCGGGCACAAACGCAGAACCTCCTTACGCTCCATACGACAGTCTTGTGATGCAAAAGAAAGAATGGCATGCACTTCCTTTCTATACTTAGATCCATGATCCTTTGTCACCAATTCATATGGGCCGTTTTCAATTAGAAAGTTCAGTTTCTCCAAGTAATCACGTTTGTCAAGGACCACTGCTAAATATCCTTTATCAGCCGATAAAATAATTATGTCCTTGTTGCTTCTCAACTGAGAAATAGCTTGCTTCTCTCCTTGCGTAATGTTAGATCTGGGGATTGAACTTTTCTTTAAAATGTCAGATACTCGTCGTTTTACGAAAATCTTATCCTCTTCTCGGAGGGTATGAGTCGCATTCTCAACAGACGCAGCAATCTCCATTTTGGGAATAGATTTCGGCGTCACTGCGAAGTTCAATCCTTTATCCAACACACTTAGCTGATCATTCGTAAGTGAAACCGAACTCAAATTCTTGACACCATCAAAACTCCGGGCAGACCTGAAATTACATGATTGGGAATCCTGAAGCCCATTCTCGATCCAGAGGCGACGTTTTAAATCACTAAAATGATCCGAACACTTCTTTGCGAAACAAGTAGAAGACTGGGCCAGAAAATTCTTCACGACTTCTGCCAGAGGTTCATCGTTGATTCTTTATTGAATTTATTTTGCCATAACTTTATTATATTTTCTCTTTGTGATTGTGATTATTTGCTTTTAGTATTACTCTTTCAGTATTATTCGTTGGAATTCAGTATTGCATTATTTATTCAGCTTTTTTTCATCACTTTGGTCTTGCTTATTGGTCAATGTTTTGTGTGGCTTAGTCTTAATGTAGGCCTATGTAATTGTCATTCAGTTTTGATCTTTCAACCTATGACTGGTTGAATGACCTTTGAGCTTGGTTTTTCATTGACATTCCTCCTATTATGTTAGTTAGTATTGTGTTGTTCATTAGATGTTAACAGGCTCTTTTGTTTGCTACCATGTTAGTGTCAATCCGTCCGATATCGCTGTGATTTTATGTGAGATGTGTTAATCGTTGATTCAACAATACAGTGCAGTCGCTTGAGAATGGCCTACGATGTAGGCCGAAAGATCTCGCGGTAGAACCAAAAAGTCTTCTATCTGACTTGGGAAAGCTTCCACTCTATATAATTACATGCTGCATGTTGAGGCCGATGGACCAGTCAGTCATTAGCTGGCAGATGAATTTAAGTTCTTCTTTCTTTCTCACCATTTCACTGCCGCTTAGCTTTTTCAAAACTGTCAACTTAACATCTTCCAGTGAATGCTGATGTTGAATGCAATGATAAGGGACAATTTTATCAGCCTTACAGTGTCTGATGTCAAATCGGTGCTCGTTCATTCTCTCCCTTAGTTGATGTTTCACTTTTTTTTCTTTTTTTCCGAAATATTTTCGCATCGCCAACCGATCCGTCGCAATGAGCTATTTTCTAAATTTTAAAACTGTATCAATGGAAAGTCATACAATGTCGCAATCAATTTGGCCTATTTTTAAATAATAGTTTTCCATTGTTCTATAGGTTTGATCCGTCAAGATCGAGTTTTGTTCCTTCAAGATCAATAATGCAGCAGTCTAAAAGTGTTTGCATAATTGCTGCATCAAGTGCATTTTTGTCGGTATGATTGCACAAACTGCTGCTCTACCAAATTAACTGCAGCATTATCGTTTCAAGTGCAAAATGAGACAATAAATTAATAAAGAGGTAGCTTTTCCCTTGTTCTTTAACCTGTTGAACCACAGTCATTCAAATTGCTGATAAATATTAACTGACCGATACGTGTGATTCTTCTTTTTCCAAAAGACTGGTCTTTTCGAATGACCACACGTCCTTCGAGTGTGCTGCAAATCCAAATTGCTAAATGGGGAGATGCAATCGGATGCTTAAAGCTGATTGGATGTAGCTGGATTCATGCAGTAGGTCCTATAGAATGGGCACAGCATGTCTTTGTCAGTTGCGCTCGTGTAGATAATGATTGAAGTTAGGAGACACTGAAGTAAATGACGGATGTGCATCCTGGGGGCTATTAACATATCAAAGCGTTGGACAAATTATTAATTATTATTTTATCTGTCGATCGACGTATAATACTAATTTTCTGTTCCTCTGTGTCTCTATAAACCTGCAATATAGTTGGATGTTAGTTGCTATATTCGATGGGAGAATCGTCTTCGGACTGAAATCAATACTCCAATAATATTTGATGAAGTCTATATCAATGTATTTCATGAAACATATCGATCATGTGATCCATCGACAAAAATATGCTATGACTCCTAACCATGGAAGAATACGTGTTAAGACTTCTTGATATTTTATCAGGAAGATAGACATTTTAATATTTTCCAGGATACTTGTTCAAGTCCTTGCTAGTTGCCTCTTACACGTTACTACCCTTACTACCCTCACCGGGTAAACCTTAGCATTTATCGAATCACAAAAATTGATAATTGCAATACTTATATGACTATAATTGCAATACTTATGACTCATGATTTTGTTCAAATGGTGAGTTCATCTAAGAAACTTATGAGAAATTTACTATCAACTCATTAAAGTTCTTGCACGCTTAGGCCAGATGCATCATGATTGCTGTAATTTTCACATTTGACACCCGTGTATTCTTCCAAAAAAAGAGCAAGACAGAGCAAGAACAGGTTCACTTAAAAAAATCTTGCTGTTGACATGCTCTTTATGTATACGGATGTTTCTGTCTAAACGGCAATTTGTCTATTTCATTCGTAGAAAAAGTCTTGAATAGTACATGGTGTTGCAATTCTTCGAGGTCAACATATCTATGCACGAGCCCGAAGGGCGAGGGGATAGAATGTTGATCGAGGAGAAAGCAAAAGATGGATATTTTGCACTAGTTGCGTAAGTAACTATTCTTTGGCTTTTCTAAAAATATCTGTGGCATTATGCATTTTGTAAGGGAAGATGGTAAAACGTCCATGACTGCATTCATCTAAATGTTTACTTAAACTAATTTTACGGATTTCTGGAATGTTAATTTGCTCCTTGTGAATTCTACAACGTTCTTTTATTGTGTTACCTGTTTCGCCAATATAAAACTCGTTACAACTGGTACACGTAATTACATAAATGACGTTTTGAGTCGAACAATTCATGTTATTTTTGATTTGAAATTGTTTATCATTGAAGTTGTATGTGTTGCCTTCTCTCAAATAATCACATGTTCCACATCTTGCATCATTACATTTCTTTACCACAAAATCATTATTTGTACAAAATTTCAATTTACACAATATGCGCTTTAAATCCGATGGTTGTCACTTGCTACTAATGTTTTTTTCCTTTCAAGTTTCATTTGGTTTTTTGCATTCAAACTTTTTATATACATTTCCAAATACTGAGTTCTTACTATTATTGTTCTATATATATATATAAATATATATATATATTGAATTAGGAAGAACCTGCTCATCAGGAAGATCAAATTGAATCACAAATTTTCACAACCGGAACTCCGGTGCGTCGTCAGGTGTGAACAAAGTGTGAGTGGTGAAAGTTAAGCTTAAAGATGTACAAGTTACTTAGAAATTCAAGCACCATTCACTGCTGCTGCTGCTTGTACATCTTTTAGCTTAACTTTCACCACTCACGTTTTGTTCACACCTGACGACGCACCGGAGTTCAGGTTGTGAAAATTTGTGATTCAATTTGATCTTCCTGATGAGAAAGCTCTTTATAATTAAATAATTACTCAGGATGTCTATTTTCATAGAAATATACTGTATATACAGAACAATAATAGTAAGAACTCAGTATTTGGAAATGTTTATAAAAAGTGTGAATGCAAAAACCAAACGAACTGAAATGTCAAGAAAACTTGATTTTTCAGCACAAGCTCTTTCATGTATTGTGCATACAATCTTCTTGTGCATAAATGGATTTAGGGGCATTATAAGGGCATTTATGCACCTGAAGATTGAATTCCCAATACAATCAAGTTTTCTTGAGATTTCATTCGATATATATTTTTTAATCAAAAATTTGTATTAAAAAATCAGAAGGTATCAAAAAGCTGTATTGCCAAGATAAATATATTAATAAATCACACAGAAATCTGACGTTTCAAGTTTCAAGTGTTTCATTCTGGGAATAAAGATCTTTAAATCTTTTAGGAAACATCTTCATTTCTTGTTAAACTTGAGACTTCAGACGTTAGATTTCTGTTTACTTTTATAATAACTGCATCTCTAACATTTTCCAGTGAACTAGGGTTGAAATAGGCTTTTAAATTGAGATATCTATTATGAAAGGCCATTGATAATTATGCAATTTTCTTATTCATTTTTAGATGAAACATTATGTGCTCGTTGAACTAAGGATCCAAAAGTGAAGAAAAAGCCTTCTTAAAAAATCAATAAAAAGCCTGCATTAAAATTGAGGCTGAAAATAAAACCGAGACTCTATTTATTTCAGAGAAGAATACTACTTACCACTTTTTGCTCATCTTAAATTTTCTTTGTCGATCAACCTACACCATTTAGACTGTTGTGTTTCTTTGTGGGGTCATTGCAGTGACTTAAATTCGGCACGTGTTGAGAGACTTACCGGCAAACTAATGCCTCTAATTTTATACGTTCGCTACAGTGACAACGTCTCCAAAATGGAATTATTTAAGGAGCTATCGGGCTTAATTTAGAACCAGTATTCTAGTCTACAAGTCCTTTCATGGTGTGACTCCCTCGCATCTGATCGAGATGCTGCATATAGTCAACCAAGCCGGACACTACGCTCAAACAGTGATAGGCCTACAGAGAAACTTCATATTCCTTTCAGCCGATTAGCATTGAGCTCGTCGTCTCTCAGTGTGGTCGGGCTAAAGATTTATAATGAATTGTCTCTGGATATGTGTCAAGCAAATACCCTCAAAGACTTCAGGAAATCGTGTTATGACTTTTATCTTCAATGTTAAGTTGTATTAGTCTAACCGTTCCCTGGCAGTACATTGAATGTTAATTTTGTTGCTCAACCATATTGAAAACATGTGCCATGCCTAATGTATATCGAGAGTAAATACAGCCTTTTCTTTCTTTCTTAAGTCATATTGATAAAAGTAGCGGTATTCCACAACAATAATAAACCTCTCTCCAAAATTGGAGCCCTTGTCTAATGTTAACTCTGTCTCGGTGCTAGTATGTTTTCCAGCAAGATTGATATTACAGGATGACTTTTCTTTTAAACGTTTGGAAACTGTGACAATTTCGAATGTGTAGTCAAAATTAATTGTAAAAAATGTTAGGCAACGGACAAATAATTTGAATTTTTCAATGAAAAGAATAAATGGAAAATAGCGACAGTAATCGGTAAAAGTCTAACATACTTTAATAATAACTTCTCTTCGGTCAAGAAAACAGATTATTCTAACTTTTATATCAGATTATTCATTTGCCTTATAGGATTTTTGATAACAGTGCAAACACGCGATGGACGATTTGTGGACGTCAATTCAATGGTATTTGCTCAAAGATTCCATCATCAAGACAGATTGCAGCCATTGTTGGCCGTTTATACAAATCATCTAAAGATGACCGAAAACAATGCAACTGCTTCATGTAAGTGTCTCATCTTTGTTCTCTAAGCGTTGACATTGACAAATTACTAGCTTTCTATCGCTGGAAATTTTCGCTCAAACAACTTACTTTCCCAGAAGCTCTGTGACTAATTTACTCCTCATTTGATAGAGTGGAAATAACTCTATGAAAATTCTTCGGAGACTGTTCAATTATCGGGTCAGCGGAAGTTGGTTTCGTAGCGCTTCAAAGTCGAATAAATGAATTATGAGTTGATGTCACACAACCCACATCGAATTACTTTATTCAATAGACACATCTTCCTACAGTTGATTGAATGACCTTTGTTGATAAACTGCCTAGAAAATCTAGTTAGGACCATTTGTAGACGCTGGCATACCCATATAAAAACGGTTCACCATTGACCTGCATTATTTTAAGGAAAAAGAACACGAGGTCAATAAAAAAATATATTGGAAAGCTTTGGAAAGGAAAGATATCTAAAACCAAGCAGAAAGGAAAGAAAGACTTTCTTTTACTTTCTTTCCTTTTTGCTTTGTTTTGCTTGGTTTAAGATTGTTGTTACATTTGGATTGAAAAATACTTTTGTCGAAAGCTTTCCAATATATGTTTTTATTGACATTGTCTTCTTTTTCCTTAAAATAGTACCCATGTATATATATATATATATATAAGTAAAAAAGTTTCCAAATGAAGAACAATCAAAAACGAAGAGGTAGGCTATCCCTACCGGTAGCATCCCACGGTGGTCCTAAAATAGCCGATTAACAAAAAGATTACAACAGACATAAATGATACACCATTCGAAAACTTATCGATAGTGAAAACTCATGAGGGCAAAATAAAAAAATCTGTCGATATCTTTATGAGTAGTATTACAAAACGTATTTTTTGTATTTCTATAGCAATAAATCTTCGTTTTAGCTGATTCTAAAACTGAAATTTTGATCGAAATAGGGATCAATGAAGCAATATAGGCTGTTTTATTTTTATTATAGAAAAACAGAGCTATTAAAACCCTTCAACCATTCTTATGTAGTACTATATTTTATAAGTAGTGAGTTTAGGACATATACTTATTTTTATCAAAAAAGAATAATTTTTACCATATCTATAGTTTCGTTGCAGTCTACAATCATTATTGACTATGCAAAACTATCTATACGATATAATAACTATACAATATACTAACTACACAAAATTGGTTTATTATCACTATCTCAGAAAATGACATCATTCATGGGTTGATTTTTTATACGCCATATTCCCCTTTTTTTATTTTTCCGTTTCATTCATCTTTTATTTTGCAAAACAATCGAATTGATTAAAAACTTTACGTTATATTATAACAAGAAATTTACCAAAACGAAAGCTTTAGCATAACATAATGCAATATTGTAAACTTATAAATGAGATGAGTTGTATTCTTGTACAGTTCGGAGTAGACGATCATCAAATCTTTCATGCGATTGTGGTACTTTATATCTTTGCCAGTGCTTATCGAAATCAGAATGAACTGATTCAAAGGCCTGTTCCGACCAAGTCCCAAGTCCTGATTGCTTCAAATCACAAAACTCACTGACATGAAAAAAAATCGAGTGAATTTTAGGAGTCGGTCGCAGACGAAGAACTTCAAAATTTTCACGGAAGGTAGAGATCCTGTCTTTGTAGTCATCACGAAGACACTGGCCGAAACAGCCAACGACAACGTCATTAAATGACCGGAAAGCTGCCACGAAGTCCTTGTGTTCATCCGGAACAATTCGTTCAAGTTTATCGATGTGGGATAGCAGCTTTCGGCACCCATTTCCGGCGAATGTTCCACCATGCATGGCCTCCTTTTCGATATTTAGACTTGATGGCCACTCAATCACCTGAGGCCATTTCTTCTCCAAGTTCGAATAGAGAAAGTTAACTGTTCCAAGCATGATGTGCAGGTCTGGAGGTGGTAATATATCCAAAACGCGTGTGTTATCTGAATACTTGAACATCGGCGCGTGCACACAATTTCCATAATCTTTCGCCTTGGCAGATCCTCTCTCCGATTCGACGAATTGCCAGTACTGGGCACGAATAGACCCCAAAGTACGAAGATTGCCTTCACAAAATAAATTATCCTTTCGTGAATCACACCAAGTACAGGGATGAAGGCATGAGTGGGACATAAGTCCAACAACAATATTTGCCAACTTGAGATCCATACAGAATGTGTAAGGAGGTAAAATCTCGGGCGTCGTGAATTTCAGTAAATTCCACAATATGAGGACATTTCGGTAAGATTCCTCTGCCTCAGGAACAATTGCTAGTATGAACAATTTGCTTACGCTTGTGTCCTTGAGACTTTTTGGTGCAACACCTTCGGAGAGTTTACTTCTGGTCGGCGTCATGGAATCACGGTGATCGGAGGACGATGATGACAAACGGACAGTCAAACAAATCTTAAGAAATCGACCACCGGAATCGATCCCAATGATCGATTCAAAATTATTCTCCGGAAAATTTCGATGCAACGCGATGAGATCTGTCAGTGTGCTCACATCACAACAATAAATAACCGGAACACCGGATGCTGTTGGCCATTTGGTTGAGGAAACGACGTCAAAAATCACGAATCTCATAAAGAAAGTACCTGTCATGTTCGTGAGCCTTCAGCTGGAGAGTTTCTCTGATGAATGGTTTTGTCACTTTTTGCGTCCCAAATGCAGATCGAATATGCTTTCCAAGAGTTTTTGTTTGATTTGTCTTCCTCTTTCAGCCGACAGGGTACAGGAATCATCATTCACTTCAAACGTTTGAATCTTGCCTCGAATAATGACAAACTGAAGCTAACTTTTCTCCGGAAGATGAATCGCCGTTGTTGGGACCTGTAGGCCTACTAGACGCAAAAGATAGCAAATTCTTTTGCCGCTGGCTCTGGGTACAATGGTGGGGCTTACCCCTGGCGAATTCTGAGAGGCAGATGGCGCATAAAGTAATCGATGATGGACTAGAGTCACAAGAGTTAGTAGGCAATGGTCCAGGCTTCTTCTTTTCAACAGTAGAGTTGGACAATCCAAAGTTCTTACTCGTCGATGCTCTCGCAATATCACACAGTAAGCAAGTGCATTTGTCAGTAGTTCTTGTCATTATTCGTTTCAGCTTTGAAAAATCGAACAATTTGATCTTGTGAGTGAAGTCGCCTCTTCTGTACTCGCAAACGATAGTGTAACAATTACTGCACAGTGCCGTTGGATAGCGTTCGTCGTCGAAGTCAATATTGAATATGGAGCGTTGAATAATTTCTCGTATGGCAAAAGAAATATTTCTCATAACCTTTGTCTTTGAAAAACATAATAAACATACACATACTCTGCAGTCATTGTGTGATCTAGCATGCGTGGGCATGTTGTTGAACACAACGTGTGATGGTAATTGAAGAGAACCAGCTATATGTATAAGAATAAAATCAAATTAGAAATTTGAATTTATCGATCAGTGAAGCTACATACATACTGCAGTTATATTCGTGTTCAATACGTACTTGTCAAAACGAGAAGTCTATGCTGGAATGTCATTCAGAAGTCAAAATTACCATAGACATCTATCGATTTCCGCACATTACTTTGTTGATTTCAAGAAACAGTTGCCAATATACATACACATCGTATGCTATGTACAGAAATGCATTTGACTTATGTAATAGCGCGAGAAAGCTTATCGCAAATTGAAGAAGTCGATAATAAAAATAGGGAATAGGTAATTATTTATGATTTCTGATCATAATTATCTCTTGGCTTACTTGCTTAAATGCCACTAAATTTACAACGAAAGCAATTTAAGTTGAATTTTAGGTGACATTATGATATAATTATATTCTTTTTGGTAAATTTATTTCAATGTCTTAAACTCACTACTTATACAATATGGTACTTCTTAAGAGTGGTTGAAAGGTTTCGATCAGTCTGTTTTTCCATAATAATGATGTATTGCTTCATTGAGCCCTATTTCTATCAGAATTTCAGTTGTAGAGTCAGCTAAAACGATGATTTATTGCTATAGAAATACAAAAAATACGTTTTGTGATACTACTCATAAAGATATCGACAGTTTTTTTTTATTTTGCCCTCATGAGTTTTCACTATCGATAAGTTTTCGAATGGTGTATCATTTATGTCTGTTGTAATCTTTTTGTTAATCGGCTATTTTAGGACCACCGTGATCCGTTTACGGATTTCCCTTGAGAAGTCCGTAAACGGATGCTACCGGTAGGGATACCTCTTCGTTTTTGATTATTCTTCATTTGGAAACTTTTTTACTTATTAACTTGCCATTTTCGAGTTTTACCTTTTTATATATATATATATATATATATATATATATATATATATATATATAGAGAGAGAGAGAGAGAGAGAGAGAGAGAGAGAGAGAGAGAGAGAGAGGGAAAGTGTGGAAGTTCCCTTGCACTGCATCATCCCCGGTACTGAAGAAATGCCTTCCTTCCCTGAAGGGGGAGATAGACCTTGCATTGCCTCAGCCAGATTGATTGAAAATCAATTTATTGTTTATGTGTATGTGAGTTATATAAAATTTTAGGTCTAATGTCCTCACGATTCTTCATAAACGCAATTATCAGTAGTGAAACTTCTTTGTTATGAAAGATGACTGAATTCGAGAAGCAGAAGATGCTATATGAAATCAAGGTACCAAGCCCATCACAAAAGGAGTGAAATCCAGAATGCTACCATATTTCATTCTGAAGCTTTTATTTCTATACAAAACATCTGATATAAACGCAAGTTGATGCTTAAATATCAAATGAAACATTTTCAGAAACTTTGGAACTTTGGATTCAGCAGATCATGAAGCCATATGCTCCACACTTCCACCAATAGACTTTCTTTATAACTTATTATATTATAGATAATAATAATGATACTATTAGCCTAATAGAAGGAAAGTGTACCAAGCGCCCTCCAAGGAAGCATTTCTATAGTACCAGGCGCCCTTAGACTTTCATTTGATATCTATGACATCCTCAAATGTAAGGTTATGTGAACATGTAAAGGGAGTGGCAATGTATCAGGAAACATATAGAACACTTTGACTTTTTCTTTTTCTGAGAACGGGGGGAACACAAAAATCTGGATTATCGAAATTTTAATAAGGGCGTTTGGTGCACCTTTTTTCAATAATTGAATTAAAAGGGCGCTTTGTACACTTATTCAGACACGACCAACTTGAGCTTATATGACACAATAAGCTATTCAGGAGTATAGTTTCTCTATATTCAGATGTCCAGTCATCTTGGATGATTTTATACATCTAGTAGGAGGTGAATTACGCATTCATGTTTCTGTAAAACCATTATTGGCTGATATTATACAGACGGACTTCCAATCAACGCACGTGTCCATAGAGTAGGGATATATAGGTAGAGTGTCGACTCAAAATGTATATGCATACAGTGAAGATTTTTATATGAAAAGATTCAGTTTGTTGCGGACATTCCGTTCCCGTCGTCCAAAAAAAATATTTGATCACTTTTGAAAAAAGTCAAAATTTGCCATTTTATATACTACAGAGAAGACTCTCCTAAATAAGTAGTATGAAGCAAGTTGGTTATCGAAAGGAATGAATATTTGCTAAAAAGCACCCTAACCAAGCGGAAATCGAGCTGATTATCAAGGGAATTTCATGATCCGCATTATAATTGAAGTCTTCATGAAAAAGTCAGGATATTATTCGTGCTTTCTTGGCTGATATTTCAAGTTTTTAATTCTATTTTCACCGGCATTTATGATTTACTAAATTCATGTTTCATTTCTTGAATCTGAATAGTGATGTCGAACTATTAACATCCTTCAAAGTTAAATGAAATCATTGTCATTGATTATGTGGTTTTCTGCCAGTTGCAGGTTGCCTGTGATGTGATCAGGCTTAAGAAAATATTCTTGAGGTTGAGCATGAAAGTAATAGGAACCCATCAAACTGCTAATTTAGAAAACATTAAGGGTGGAATGCACATCTCACAATTAAGAGCTAATCAATTGGAGACAGATCATTCGTTGCCCGCTTTCAAACCCAATTCTAAGACATAATGACTCATGACTCATGAGACACGACTTCTTTGATAGGGGGAGAGACTATCTATCCTGATTGGCTGCCTCTCACTTTCTTTCATCAGCGCGTGCTTAACAAGTCGTTAGTTAATTCGAGACATGTGCATATGGCAAACATTTGTTCAGTAGTTAAATCTAATCTTCGATTAACTAACATTGATCAATTTACTAATCACTGATTACTTAACACGAAGATGTGCATTCCACCCTAAATCTGCAAGACTGTCGAGAATCTGTGAAATACCATCGTTCCTTCTGCATTACAATCATGATCATTCAATTCCGTTGTAATTTCTTCAATTCTGTAAAAATTTGCATATCTCACATTTGGTAACAATACCACCTGTATCTCCCTTGAGTTCATTTAATAAAATCGAAAGTGTGTACACATTGGAGATTTAATAGATGCGGAGCTACCACTCTACCTAATATACCTACTCTATGCACGTGTTACAATGGTAAGAGAATTTGATTCTTGGAATTGTAGGGTTTAGTTATTCTGAGACCGATAATGGTAGACAGTGATTTCTCTGATTGGGATGAGTTCATGACCCAAGTCGACAACTGGGAACAGGAACAGTGCACGATTGCTGAGGTACATCATTCTGAGTTTGCAATGAATGATGATAGACCATGTTACACTGCTGACGCCTTCGAAGAGTGCCGTGGGCGTAATCAAACTCGCCAGCCTCGTATTACACGCTCTGATTCTCAAAGAAGTAAAAAGGATTAGATCAACCCCAATTTGTGTATTGTGTAAAACTACAGTTAAGAAGATGCGAGATCATCTCTCACAGACAAGAATTCATGGCGAGCTTTCTTTACCTGACAAAAAGCTTTTATTATCATACTACCTACAGAACTCGTGATAGCAAGAAAGTGTACCACTGCTCTGACTGTTGCTTAAGATTCACAAATGTTAGGAGACATGATCGTACTCATTCTATCATTCTATCATTCTCGTTGAAGACCCGAAGTCATTCAATCAGGTCGAGCGGCATACAATGACTAGCACTCTAGCAAAAGATACAGTAACAGGTTTTATTAACCAGAAAATTAACATGTTGCTTGCTTCGGGTGTGAATGAAACTTCAGCAAGGAATAAGTATTCTAGATATCTAAGATTATTTTTGGAACACATCTTTGTATCATCTAAAAACATGATGAATGCTCATATATTGCCATTAGTTGTGAACAAGTATTCGAAGACGTCAGCTTATAAGCCTATATCAATAGTTCTATTCCTTGCACACTTGACAAATTTTGTGAAATTCGTTGAGAGCTACCATAATTTCAATGATTTTTCAGTTATGCGTTGGTTCAGCATAATACGAGAAGTAAAAATGGGTTTTTAATGAAAAAGCTCAGAGGAACAATGTTCAATGTTTTTTTTCAACAATAAAACTTTACTACGAAGTGTAAAGCAGGTATTCATATACAAAAATAATTTTGTTAAAAACATGTATGGGTCGAAATCGTGGGTTTTCACCTAATAGAAATTAAATGGGACGAAAAGCTCGATACATTATGGGACACCATCATGAAGTATAGCAAAGCTTAAGTAGAGATCAGAGGAATAACTGCATATTTTGATTACATATTTCAAAATGATATGGAAATTTATAAAAGAGGCGACTCGCACATTAAAGTAATAATAAGGGTGCTTTGTACGCAAAGTGTACACAGCACCCTCATCATTTTTTTGAAATTCAAATAATCAAATTCAAACTTGGCTCCTGAAAATACATAGTTCACACCTAATATTTATATGACTAAGACGCACTCCAACTTTCAAAAGTGTGCCAAATGCCCTTTTCTCACAACTATTGTACAGAGCGCCCTTTTTGTACGAAGCGCCCCAATTATTCGCCTTTTGTACGAATAGCCCTTATTGCTTTCTTTTGCGTACAGAGGGCCCTTATCATTATAATAATAATAATGCAATATATAATAAAGTTCTTTATTTATAACTTATTATTATATTATATCTATAAGAACGAAATCGCAAAGCATAAATCAGCATTTCAATAGGAGAATTTACGAAATTAGAGATGCAATTGATATATAAGATTACATAAAAGGTTTTCATTTGCTCAATCAATTGATAAAATCATAGAATTATCTGATGATTGATAACCACATTTTTGTCTTCAACTCAAGACTAAATCTCACGTTCTCAATACATTGCGTCCGAGATCATGCTCGCAAGCATTGAGTTTATATTTTTACTGTGTAAATTCGTCTTCTATATATGAAAATGCTCTCGTGTTAAGAAATGAAATAGCCGTTCTGCATCACAACTTGTGATTGGAGTGTGTTCTGGTAAGTAGTTTCCTCTGATGAGAATTAGCTCTCAATACAGCTTTGTTGATTTGATACTCCGGAAATCCGAACCGAGTTGGTTTTTGATTGAGTTTTTGCCATTGAAGCAAAATGTCCATATGTGCAAGTCACAAGACTTTTTACTGTCGTAGTCGTGCTGGGTATTAGAGCCTATTACACCATCAGAAATATGGTCCAAAACACTGACAAGTGACAATTCCAACGTCAAAAAATTTGTGAGCTTTAAACCATCATCTGCGAAGTTCTACTGGCATTAATTATTGATTAAAACTGTATAGCTAGACAAAAAGTAGCCTATTTTATTAATCTACCAAATACATCAAATACTGCTAAATTCAGTCCTTTTTAAGAAACAAAATTACTTAGCTATATTTTGCTTCTTATTTACAAATAGAACTCGAGCCTTATTCATGACTGACAAGTTGTCATAAAAGATTAGACAAGTTAGAAAATCACAGATCGCTAAGTCCAACAAAACGAGAACAAATGATCGGCGACTGATTCATGCATTACTTATGCTGCATGCTTCCCTACCGCAGAAAAGCATGGGCTATACGAGTCCTCCCCCACAGTTCGAATAATAAAGATGTGACATTATAACAATAAATGACTAGAACCGACAGGCACATTGAAAAGAATGCTATGTCGTGGGCATGCTCCGTGACAAAAGTACCTTAACGATGGCGGCTTCCATCAATGGGCAATAGTCAGTGTATTTTGCAAAAATTTCATGTTGTTATGATTCCTTTTTGTGCATAAAATCATTTTAACATAATCACTTTTAATATATCGCCTTATGGTAAGAATTCACAATGTGCAGGTTTCAGTAATTTGATTCTTCTTAAGACCTAACAACATTGACTTAGATCGGTACCGAAATGATCGGCTGAAATAACCCAACAAACCGTTATTGTCAATCGTCTAACTTCAGCAAAGCAAAACGTCGATTTTCTATTATTTGAATCATTCATGATCGAAATTCTACACGAAATATCAAAATCGCATTATTTGATAAATAAACAAAAAATTAACAAATTACATAGTGAGTCACTGGCGTTTAATGATAAAGTTAGAAACGAAAACATATTTCCTAGAAGGGCACTTGCATTAAAGCAAAAGCTATCAATAATACCCGACGAAGAAATAGTTTTTCTAAATAGAAAATACTGCAAGTTGCTGATATATGACATCTTACTTGAAAGAAAAGTCGCACTTGCGCTTTTGGAGCTTCTCGTTCAGATCTGTAATGTTCCATATGCAACACAATCGTGTACAGAAAAGACTTAAGGAAATACACTGTTGGACTACGATGATTGATCTATGACCAAAACAGTTGAAGAGCGAATACAATCATGCTCCTTCTGCCGGCACAAGATTGGGTCACGTAGGTCAGCATTGAAATCGTGGATGTGTTTCGGGTAGTGCAGGTCCACTTCGAAAACATTGCCCCACACTCCATCATCCGGCAACGCCATGATGCTATCTTTCTGCCCGAGTTCGTCCAACTCCGCTCCCTCCAACCATTCGAAATTGGAATGAAGTACGTATTGGCAGAGGGCACTAGATACCTGATAGGTTATTCTCGTCCACTTACCCCAGCACAGTGTCCTCCCCAGTTGACACCAGATGTGTATTCGTGTAAGTCAGCCCTCCACATATTCCACGCTCGAAGGTGTGCATCTCGGCCTCTGTGAGAAGGTGTATTGTCTCCTCTGTAATTTTGTCATATACCGGGAAGACTAATGAACTGGGATGGTTCAAGACCATCATCCTGTGTCACCTCTCTGAGGGCCATGAACACATCAGCAAGTAAATTCACGTCCAACTCTAAATAGCGTCTCATGCAATCCCCAAGCGTTCTACAGTTGAACTTGGTCCATGCCGGTCAGTCAAGTCACACTTGAACGCCTCTATTGGTGGTAGAGTGGTCTCCTGGAGGCGCTCCATAGAGTCAAAATAGGAATACGGAAAGCCACCTTTTCGCTGCTGGAGATATTCATCCGCATTAGGAAATTGCTGTAGCATAGTTTGAGTAATATGCCGACTGTCTAAATTGCTCACTAGCTTGTCTAGTAAGAATGACAGGAACTGATAACTGTCTATAAATGAAATATTGAAATAAATAAGTTAACCATCTCTCCTATAGTCCACGGGGACCTTCGCCGGAAGGTTCATGAATTTCTCCTTAGTCTAAGCTATGCATTCCAATTCCCGATGGGCCATTTTGTTCATTCCGCGCTTCAAAATCCTTTGGGCATCATAATTCTTGAAATTGTGAAACACCACCAGAACAGTCAACCTTCGCTGACGCAACCTGAAATAACAGCCTGGACACAGCGCCTGGTATGTGACAATTACTATGTACTCAGCGGCGCGCGCTTTGTCCTGTAAATGGGCAGTTGCATTTGGCGCAGTGCGTACTGGCTATGAATGGAATTTCATCTTGTGGGCGCATCTGGATCTTTTGGTGGATCATCTCAGTGAGGTTACTATACTGTGCCTGCATCAACTGCTCTGGCCTTCGCAAGGAGTTTATCGCACAATTGTCACCTTGCCATAGTTCTACAAATTGATTCTCATTCCTACTGTTATAAGAATGAATGCCAAACCTGCCGGCACGCCACAGCGGTCGGATGATGCACTTTGTGGGTGCTGTCAATAATTCACTCCACATCTGTATACATTATACGCAGTGACAGCGCCCTGCCGGATACTTCAGATTTGAAGTCCGGCCTTTCCGGCATCTTAACTGGAGTTTTGAGGAGGAATATTCATGGCATTACCGAGGAATCAAATGATCCTGACTCTAGGTTATCCGTCTCTAATATCATGACGTTTCTGCGAGTTGACTTTGACCTCTCTGACTGAGTCCGTTCAAAGACTCGGCAGGCATTTCTCAGGCAAATGTAGACCTCTTCGTTTGACACTGTAAAACGTTAAGTGAAGAGCTATAATCTTATCGAAACCTAGTTCTCTGCGCTCATCTCCCGAAATGAAAAACGTGTACATCAGTCCAGATTTAACACCTCTTCGGCAAGCACTCAATGAACACCTGCGTAATAAGCGTGATTATCTCAGAAGCAGGCCTGAAAACGAAAATAGAAAGATCTACATCTGGAAGAATGCAATTTACAGAGATAACGAGAAAATGCATAAGGAACCAAACTCATAAAATTTTCAGTCATAGCTTTTAACTTACCTGACTCCTTCAAATCCACCGAAACACTGGATAAATCAAAGATTCGCTTGTCCAGAAAGTTTTTGCCTTCGCTGTTGCTCATTAACGCCAGATCAGTCTTCAAAAATATGATTAATTGTGTGTACTTCAGTCTCTGTTGTATGGGATTTCAGGAAATCTAATGTAGAAAGATATCTTGGTGCCTTAGCTCGCATTGACTTTTGTGAGGTCTACAAAGCTGATGGATGACAGTGGATGAAAAATTTCAAAATTTCTACTTGACGTTAGAGGCTTGTTGCTCCGTGATCTCAGCTACCGCTGTCACGATGACTTTAAACGACAAGTCTTGGATGACACCAATTCTTAAAAAGCTAATTAATCTCAGATGGCTTGCTTTTCGTATGAAATATTTTGAGTTGTACAACCGACTTAAAGAAAAAGTTAAGCAAGAGTCACACATGCAAAACTCAAATGGGCCAGAAAGTGTACAAGGTTCTCTAGTGATACGTTGAGTGTCGCCAATGACATCAGAGGTGCGAGCACGAAACCGAGTTTGTTTAACATCATTTCACAATTTCCCAACGAAAACGCATGTTGTAATTATCTGAATCACCAATTCGAATCTCGGTTTGTTGCTGACAATGCAGAGTTATCATCACTTACAACCACAGCACAGATTCATACTGAGACTTGGTGTCCACTTTCTGATCTATGCGATATCTACGAGAGGTTTGCACGCATCCGAGAAAGCAAATCCACTGGAAGTGACTCAATTCAACCGAGACTAATAAAGAAGGCGCTCTTTTTCTATCCGATCCCTATGCAACATCTGTTGCATAATTAACAAACTCTTGCATCATCGATCGAGTAGTCCCTTCAGTCTGGAAGTACGGATTAGTCACTCCTGTTCCTAAAACTACACCTCCGACCATAAATGAACTCAGACCCATCACCGTTTTACCTGTACTGGAGAAGATTTTTAAGAGTATTGTCATAGACAGCATACGTCATGCGCTTTCTAAAAGCATCGACCGCGATCAATTCGGACATATGCCGTACTCATTTACTTCTTGTGCTCTCATCCATTTGAATGATCGTATTACCAAGCTAATGGAATCTACAGAGGCTGTTGGTGTCGCTCTTTTCTCTCTGGACTTTAAGCGTACATTTGATACTGTTTCTCATCGAATCTTAATCGAGAAGTTATTGCGTCAAAACATCCCACTTGAGTCTACTGACTGGCTTACCTTGTACTTAAGTGATCTCTTGGAGAATTGTATCGCTGAACCGGTTCATGTGAAGAGTGGAGTGCGTGAGGGGTCCTTAATTGGTCCTCTCCTCTTTATCTTCTACACTGCAGATCTCATTGACCCAGAACATACCGATTACATTAGATACGCTGATGACACTGTGGTTCTCCAGACAGTATATCATGATTCGTTATCAAGTATTCAACAGCTTCAGAAGACTCTTGATGGCATTGTTACAGCAAGCGAGAAAATTAACCTACATCTAAACGTCAAAAAATCAAAACTGCTGATGATACCGAAGAGGAGTTGCAGTGTTAGCCCTGATTCCGCCGTACGTATTACACACGTCCAGAAAGTTGACAGCTTGAAACTGCTTGGAGTAGCCTCGCTATGGACAAGAAGGCGAACCTAAGGTACCCATCTCCATCAGGCGCCTGCTCCTCCTCCTCTACCAGATTCGTTCTTTTGTACCTACACACAAGCACCAATCTAGCCCTCATTATATGCCTATTCTCCAATATAGAAAATAACGGTTCTAGCAATGTACGACATGAACGGAGCTACTGTGGCGGCTCAATTGGTGGTGAAGCTTAGCCATTGTAAATCCCATAGTCCCTTACTAGACCTTGTATGGCGCACCTAACCAAACGGAATGAGACGCCATCCTAATCCATCAAAATTACATGTGGATATGTATGATAATGCTCAATAAGCCGGGTTCTACCAGCAAACACAGTCTGTGGAACTGTTTCACAAACCTGGCAGAAAATATCAATATTGATTTCTTCAATCACCACGAGATCAAACCAATCCTCCTCGTGATATCCCACACTATAAACGCTGTATTTTAGCTGACCTGACCTCCTCCCCCTCGTCTGAATCTAGATCCACTTAATGTTTAAGCCAAAGGCACGTGTGGCGCCAGGCCTCCTCCGCCACCATCGGCACTAAGGACCTCGGTGGGGAAACCGAATTACTATGAACATCATCGGAAACATCAGAGGAAGTAAGATTGACCTCGTCTGGTGTCGGTGGATTCTCCGTCCAACTACCACCCGGGCTAACCCATGACGTCCACCAACACCGAATCATCATCACGTACCATAGCCTCTTGTTCACTACTGCTATCAACACTCACCTTGGCCTTTAGCTGGCTTCCATCAACATCACCAATGTCATAATCCGGCGTGATAATAGCTGCTGAAAATGCAGAGTAGTCCAGCGGCGTTGGGAGTGGACGAAGAAGAACACGAGAAATGCGATGTAGATGGTCATCTCGCTCCAGCACAGCCATCAGCCGTTGCACCAAATCCTAAGTTCCAGCCAGGCTCTCAAAATTTTCCGCCAGCTTGGCTATTGAGGACGCCAGGAATTTGTAACTATCTATTAACGAAGCATTGAAAAAGACTATCGTTCCATCCCTCCTGGTGTCCACGGAGTTTTTTCGCATGTAGATTCATGTTATTTTCTGTTGGCTGTGCTACACAGTCAGATTCTCAGTGGAAATCGCATTTTGTGGGTGCATTCGGATCATTTGATGAGTCATCTCAGTAGAAGGTTGCAATACTGCTTTTGCACCAACTGATCGAACTTTTGCAGGTAGCTTGCTACACAATTCTCATTTTCCTACATCTCTACTAATTAGCACACGTTCATACTGTCATAGAATTAATACCAGGCTTGACGGCTCGCCACAGCGTTCGAATGATGCAAAACGTTAGCGAAAATTTTATAAGTTCCGTGAACGGATCTGCTGCGGAACTCCGTCGCAGCTCCACAATTTCCGCACGAAGTTTGGCTAGGTTTTTACGTATTGCATGCGAAAAGCCTACGGAACGGCCACAGAAGGTTAAAATTTTGACTCTGTTATTTGCTTCAACTCGGTAAAAATCATTGTTTCTCCATACCTTTACCATCGAAATCAGAAACAATTTTCAGGACAGGAGAGGGACATCAGCAAGATATTTCTAAGTTATTTTTCCCACGCAAAAATCGGCTTTGAAATTATAGGGCTCTAATGTTAATAGACCATGATAATCGAATGAGTCATGGAGTGTGGAGTCATCAGGGAGGAACCAAAAGCACTTTGACATAACATGTATTTTCCTCAGTTGTGACATCACTAATTATCGGATAATGGATTAGATATGTTTTGAATCGATATTTCAAAGTACTGATTATCTGATTACATGATTTATCAACATATTCATCGTTTTTTCCTTAATTTTGACGAGTGATCATGTGGTAGATTGGTGGACACACATATTGGAGATTAGCATGGATTCATGAACAGGATTTTCACTATTTTGGTGCATCATGACTATTTGATGTATGACTGTTTTTTCATACAAACTACGCTAGGGAAGTTTGATCAAATTTACATTAAGATTGGTTGATCATTAGGTTGTATATACTGTCTCTTCACAGCTACAAAATCCACTGTATGCACTTGTATAGTTAATTCTTGCCCGCTGTCCATATTTCTGTTCTAGTTGAGTAACTCATTTCAATCAAATTATCAACATTTGCTTGTATGTTGTGCTATGCGGTCGGCTATCCCACCCAGAAAGAATTAATGAAAGAAAATTTCGATTTCGTATTATTAGCATTAATGCATCAAACATTGATATTGACATCTGAATCTCCGGAAAATTTAGGACGAACGTGGTGACCTGAATATTGTGGGAATATTTGAATCTTCAACAGCATTCTGCACTGTCCACCCCCTACAATGTCAAGCGGATAATTAGAATGATTTATGATGCAAGTTGGGAAAGGAATCGGAATGACAATTCGACTTGATATCGCACACTATGTTTACGATCCCTGTCTGGAATACTACCCGTCTTCAGTGCATATTCTTACAAGACACGTCTATGCTGTTGTAACGAGGACATATTTATCTGTTTCGTAATTTTGTCATGTTACAAGGCATACTAATGACCATTAGAATAATTCGCTCTTCAACCAATTTCGAGAATTTCAAAGAGAATTTAAATTATAAAAGAATGCTGAAATAATTCTTGCTGTGGTGAATTTGTTGCAATTTCTACAAATTATGACTTCTATAGGTCCATTCACACAGGACGCAGCGCGTCCAACCAAAATGCCTGTTCTCACCGAGCCGCGTGACAAGGGGCAGGAGAGAGGAATGGTGAGAGGGGTCAACTGCCATATAATTATGGATATGAGGCGATGCCATATAATTATGGACACTTCCTGTTGCTAAATAATTAACATATTCGCATTCCTTGTGTTACCTGCATTCGAATTAGCCCAAAACAGACTCCAAAAAGCAGGCTCTCCCAAAAAAGTTAAATGACGTACTCAGTTTTCAGAATTTATATGAAATCAGATGCATCATTTCGAGCACAATGACTCGAAAATGATATCTAAACGACACATTTTCGAGGAAATGGAAAGGGATATTGCACTAGATTTACGAGCGTGAACAAAGTATGATATAATCAGGTTCTAGGATCTGCGAGTTTCTTCAGACGAGGGCTGCTCGTTATGAATTTAAGTGTTGCTAGGGGCAGTCTATTTTAGAGCAATATCCGAATAATTGAGAGAATAAATAGGAGACCGACATTGTTTAAGTTCCTTTTTCCAATTGGAAATGAAACACACATACTTTTCAGTGATTGACATTGCAAATTAATCCTTAGGATGTGGAGATTGCTATAAAATACATGATTTTGCGATTATTAATGATTTGATATTTCATATTTCTAGAGAATATGGTTTTTGGGGACGCACATACATAACACTTGCACATTCTCATTCATAGAATGACAACAAGGTAGAGGTGACATCATGAAATAGTAGAATTGACACACGGATTGACTTTGCCATAACTTAAGTAATGAACATTTTAACAGAAAAATGCCCATGACTTCCCATGTTATCACAAACCGCAATTACTAATAAATTATATAGAATGAATTCACAACAACAGTTGTTGCAAAAAGCGCAGATTTCCAAATTCGTTTCCAGAGGTGGACGGATTCGGAAAAGTGAAGTTCCGAATATTCAGATAATCGGATAGCCCACCTCTGCTCGTTTTTCACAGTCGTACAAAGATTACTGAGGACTTTGAGCACTGTAATGTGGACTATTTAATGCATAAGCTTGAACTATCCCGATTTTGGATGTTGATAAACATGGACTTCGAATTCATGAACCCTGCTTGATTGAGAAAATGTTAGGAGTCAAAGCTTTCAACTGCGAGTCATTTTCAACAGCATCTAGCACATACATGTACATAGAATACATGCAGCACGTACTATAGCTGCTTCGACTAACTCTGTTCAGCAACTGACATCTTCAGCCAGAGGCGCAGCAGCGAATTATTCCTAGGGGGGTCCGACTAATTCTCTGATGATATATCGTAAAAAATCAATCCATGATATATTATGAAATATGACGTAATTGCTTTCCAGCACTGAGACAGAGCCGCTCATTGTTCATTAATATCAGTACTCAACGATTTGTAATGAATGACCACTGTAGGCTACGCCATACATGTTGTGTTAAAAGAGAAAATATCAATCCCGTCATGAATGTTGTATATTTTACGGGTGAATTACAGGAGATCTTACCCAAGCGCCTTTGTGTTCCGCAGATATATGACTGGTGTCTTTAAAGACAGGTGATGACTCTTGTAAAGCTGAAGTTGATGAAATGGATGACTTTGGCTCTAATGTCAGAGGATTTTTAGGAAAACTTTGCTCCCCTGTAAAAAGGAAATATAACTGCTGGTCATTTATTTTATGCAAAGAGAAATGTCTAATGCAACAATAAACGCTAAACAATCTGAGCTACATGTAAGCTCGGTGACCACTGGATCCACTTTGATGATCCAAAAATTAATTTCGAACTATTGTATAAAAATTCACCTCTAGAATCACATTTGCGTGCATACTTAGTAATCTCACTCCAAAATTATGCATTTTTTTCAAAGGTGATATGAACATTTGTTGTTTTTCGGTGAAGACTTTATTTGATTGGAGACACTGGAATAACAGTGTGAATAAATGCAGCATATGTTCTATCGTGGTACTGTTATTAATATACAAACTACATGTATAGTATGTACATATACGCATACTAATTGAAATTTGAAAGCAAATTTGCCTGAAAATCCCAAAAAGCGAATGTACAATCTGTAAGGAATCATTATTTTGCTTCAGAAAACAATTTGGATTTCTGTGCAATTCAAGGAAAGATTTGTGTATAAAATGCCTACATGTGGGCATTTTTCTCTTTAACATTCTTTAATTAAGAAATACATGTTTCTTGAAATACAAAATACATAATCACAATAGAATTACAATAGAATCATAATAGAATGTATTTCAAAAGAAATACATAATCTTGATACATTAGCAAATGAGTACTCCAATTTTCAGTGCAACCTATTACTCGGAAATGAGGCAAAATTTTACTATCGCCATATAGGGTACCTTAAATGATAATTTCAGCGAAGAGAGAGGTCAAGCAGATATATATTTTCCGTTAAATGTTTGGCAATATGACACTTTAGATGGCCTATCATGATGCCAATTTGATAGCATAATTTCAAAAACTCTCAGTGAAGACTCACGAACCTATATTGATTTTTGTGGGCTCTAGTTTTAGGTCTGTTCAATTTTAGAATCAAACAAATGAGATTGGGCTAATAAATTCTTTCATTTTTTGAATTGACGAAAAAAGTATGATTTATCTTATTACTTCCGCGGCCAATTTAGCATTAAGTCAATAGATTGTCACATCAACCTTCTACAGAATAACGAACGGATTGCGACAATGCGACAGTACGCAACTTTGATAATGGCGTCATCTGGTATTTATCAAATACTAATTTTTAATATATCACTGACATTTTGCCTACGTCTACCTGTAATAATCAGCAAATAATGCTTTTTGAAAGTAGAATGTAAATAGAATAATTAAGTATTGAGTTGTATCCTTAGTTGAAAATGAGAACAAAGCCGAATATAAAATTCTTATCCATATTTATTCGGTTGACTTGTTTGGATGTGAACAATATGCCTGCTAGTGATTCCTGACATCGGATAGAGTATTTCAGTATACATAGAGGGCCAATCAATATAGAATATACAAATGGATTTTTCATTCTCAATACATACAATGCGACAAATGCATTATCATAAATCAGATCCTTTTCAGCCTCGTCTAGCTATGCTTTCAGTGAGTCAACATACTTTGCATAAGTAATTGTATTGCACAAGCAATGCTGCAAAGCTACTCCGAAGTATGATAATTTTTTGTCAATTGAACCTATCAAATAAATATCTATATAATATATCTATCTATGAATATCATACACGCGCATGTGATATATTCGTATAATTCCTAAAAGAACCGTGATGATGTTTTTATTGTTTTAGTATTTTGTAAATGATGTGCATTTATAACTTACCATTGCATGCCCTAAGTTCGTGATCGTTTGATTCCGGTGACAGACAGTTCTTCTCCTTTTCTTTTCTTGCTTTCCTGAGAGCGATACATTGCAAAAGCTAGACGAATCAGACGATACTCGAAATAAATGTGTAAATATTATATTCCAAATGTGAATGAGTACAAGGAACACGCTGAAGATTCTTATCATCGATGAATTTCAATTTAGATTCGAAGAGAAATCCTTAACAGTTCACACATACTTCTCACAAATCAAAGGATAAATGAAAAGTATTTTCATAGTACAATCTTTCGCATGTGGTTGAATGATAATTACGACGTCCATTATGTTAGTCAATCTTCAAATGTTTAATGGAATTTTGCGGGATAGCTCAATGTGTGATGGGATTTCGTGTCTCGTTAATTGATTGCACATTAGGTGTTGCACATTTAATACGATGATCAGAGTACGATGACGCGTTAAGACTTAGTGATGATCCCAGATGTCTTGACTTATCTCATAAGACTGTGTCAGTCTCAGGAATCAAATTCTTTATTAACATTGCTATTTGCGCGTACTAAGTTGATTAAAGTAAAACGAAATAGATAAAGGATAAATAGAAATTCCAGATGTGTTTGTTTATCACAGCATGCGGTCTCTATAACGAGCCTTTCCGAAAGTTTAGGGGATAGCTTAGCTGTAGCAGTGAGGATTAGAACACACGCTCACAGAAGTGGAATATGATTGGCAAGACAGGCAAGAATGAATTTCGCAATTAGATGAAATTGAAGGGCGATATAAGAGGCAAGGAAATCACGCCATTCCAACAGGGGTCTGATCCCCCCTAGGAAAATTTTGGAGGGGGTCCGGAGCCCCGCGACCCCCGTAGATGCTGCGCCCCTGTCTTCAGCCGCTTTCAGTGATAATCCAACATCACAAGTTAATTACAAAGTATGTTTTAAGTCGTGTCAATCGAAAGAAAATAATTGAGTCATAATGTTTTGGCCAGCAGAACCAAAGCGATTCGAATTTTTCTCGGACCACAATTTAGAATCGATTCGAATCTCGAATCAGCAGCAGATGCGCGAATCGAATCTCGGAACTTCGCAGATCCCTACAGTATTGGTGATGCACCATCCTGCAAGGACTCAACTAAAATTTCCGCCGGTAAGATACCAATTAATTTGACTAAATTGATACATGCTTCTGCAGAATTTCAATGAATTAATAGGGTTTATAAAAGCATATAAGCTTACACGAAGAACGAACTCTACAAGACAGTTGTGAAACGAGAATAATATAAACCGGTTTCATTCATATTTTCTGACTTTTAAAATCGAAAACCAAGAAAGTCCCCGGTGCATCCCACGCAGGGCCACTGCACCCTACGCTCCCTCTGCCACCTCCTGAGCCCACAGCACTTTCAGTGGGATCTCTCCCCACAGGCCCTACAGCTCACAACCCTCTGCGCAAAGGCAGCCGACACACTGCACACATCCCCGCCTACTGTCGGTCCACCCCAGGGTCATCACATCCCCCTTCCACCCGCAGAAGTCCTTCGTCGCAATCCGTACACCTCCACGTCACTCCGTTCTCCCGATCCCCACGCGCCATCAAACTACATGTCCCATGTACCTAGCCCTCAGACTGGCAGCACCCTTAGTGTGAAGTCACTACCATTATCACTGTTCAATTTTTCAATTAGAGGACGATGGGATGTTTTGTCAAAACTTTTCTCCAGGTCGATCACCACAATATGGCATGCGCAGACCTAATTTTCTTGAATCCACGAGGTAAGTCAGTTCTCTTCCACCGGTAAAGCTAGTTTGTACATTGAATACCAGACTTGTGTTGTAAATGAAATTACACTTACTGTAATTAGAAATTGTAAGCAATTACTTTTTCAGATGAATAATTTGTGATTGTAATCAATTACATTTTTAGCCATGTAATTGAGAAGCAATTGCAATTGGGCATGTCCACGGTATCGGATGGAACGTTCACAGAACAATTTTGGTCTTTCAAGGGCTCTATATTGATATCTTATCTAAGTTATGGTGCAGAATACATAATTTGAGGTTCTTTAGCTCACGATTTTATATAGTGGTATTTATCATAAGATATTATTCATCACAAGCGAAATGATAATATTTTGGTATCGGAAGGGACACTTAAAGTACCTATGACTATCGTACAACTTTTCATTTGAAATATTCTGCGAAGTTTATTGTTTCAGAGACCTTTACGATGCCAGGTTCTTTCAGTTATAACATGAAAAGTATCTGAGTGGTGTAAGTTTAGTCAAATATGTTTTCGTTGATCATCTGCGTTTAAAAACCTTTCTGGTATCGGACGGGACATTTTCGACTCTTAAATCAAGGATGATTGAAATAATGATTAAAAGTTAACAAATTCTTGAAATGTTCATAAATAGTCCAAAAAGAGCTGTAGAAGTCGCCTTATGTCACCTATTGATAGTTCTAATACATGTGTTTTCAAGCATGAACTTGAAGTTTTTACAATTTTGATTTGTTTATTCCCAGATTTTTGAGTAAAGAAAAAACATCATCATGCAAAGTAACTTTTGTTGCAAATGGTATGTAATTTGTAATGACAATTCATAAACAAGCCAAATGCACGTCATTTACAAGAATCACTGCGCAACTGATTGATTTTTGAAAGATCAATGTTCTTTTTTTATTACTTCCTCTATGACTCATTGACGCTTTCGTAGACATTGGGACAGCGACTGAACTGTCCTCCCTGCAGCCTTTCCTGATGGCTGCCTTGAAGAGAATGCGGATGATTCAGATGCACTACCGGTACTGTTGAAGTAAAGCTTTGATTAGATAACTTTTTCTGGGGCGTTGCAAACCTTTGCGGTCGCGTTCATGCTCTCGATGAAGTTTTAATATGACTGGATTCAAATGCAATGCCTTTTTCTTCTCTGAGCGGTATTTCTTCTTCCTTAGTCGTTCAGACGCCAAAAAGTTTCCATAGTCAGAACATTGCTTCCATTTTTCTCTGTTTCTTTGAAATTTCAGCTCGTGAAAAAGCCATCCTGAAAGTAAAGATTGATCGTTACAAAAAAATACAAAGCAAGAGTAAGGCAAGACTATTGAACGAAAAAATCAACAAATAGGCATATAGTCCATGTACGAGTACATGTAGCCGACATCTTTCATGGGATACTTAAGAGCCATCTATTTCTAAATTGAACTGGTTGAAAACTAGTTTGTTGAAAACCAGTTCAACTAAATTGTTGAAACTGGTGCAAACAATCGGTAACAAGATCCATCCTTCAATCCAACTCGATATTGATTTACCATCCAAATATACTGATAAAAAATTACCAATATTAGATCTGAAGGTATGGATAGCGTCGTTAAATGAAAATAACCACTCAAGTATTATTCTACATGAATTCTATACGAAAGAAATATCAACAAAAATCTTGTACATGCAAGCACAGCGATGTCGATGACATCAAAAAGAACAATACTAACACAGCAAATGCTAAGAATAATGTTAAATTGTAGCCAACATTTACAATGGGCGGAAACCGCAAAACATCTAACAGAAATGAACAAAAGACTACAATATTCTGGATACAACAAAAAATTCAGAACAGAAATAACGAAATCGGCATTGAATGCATACAATAAATTGCTCGAAGATGAGAGAAACGGAACCAGACCACTATACCGACGAAGAGCATGGAAGCGATCGGAAAGAAATAGAGAAAAACAAAAGAAAAAGACAAAGTGGTATAAAAGAAATTAGTATGATAGTGTCCTATTCATTCAGGCGACGCCTAACTCAACATTAAAGAAAGAATGTCAGAAAGTAATAAAGAGGAGTGGAGTGAAAATAAAGGTGATTGAGAAATCAGGAGAAACATTGAAACGAAAATTACAAAAATCAGATCCATTCAAATCAACAAAATGTAGCGAAAACGAATGCTTCGTATGCGACAGTGATGGTAAAGGGAAGTGTAAAGAACAAGGAATAACGTATGAAATAATATGCGAAAGCTGTGAGGGAGTTTACATTGGAGAGACGGCAAGAACTGCAAAGCTGAGAGGCAATGGATACTGGAAACAATACAAGGAAAGAAAAGAAGGATCAGTACTTTGGAAACATTGTAAAGAGGTACATGAGCAACAAGAACAGAAATTTAAGCTAAATGTAAAGAGCATACACCACAACAACGCCATGGAACGACAAATATCGGAAGCCGCTAACATCAAAAACAGCATACAAGCCTCAAAACAGCCTCAAAAATATTAATGAACAACAAAAGCGAATGGAATCAGGCCAATGTACCGACAGTGAATATTTGTAGAAATTGATTTTCACCACTCTACTGTGCTAGGACTTCATTTCTATTATTTCTATCTCTTTGATTTTTGTGATGTTCAAGTTCTATGATTTCAAATGATTTAGCATTTGATCTCTATTATATCAGTAAGATTTGTTTATGTACTAAGTGACCAGGCCGGACCGGCGAAATCGATTTTAGTATAATAATTTTGTGCGTTGAAAGACTTGTTTGGTTATTATTATTTAATATATTTTACTCAATAATATTTCTAAATTATTTTGCTGATATGCTATCGCGCTGCAAAAAGCAACCATATTATCAGCTTATCAACTCATTCACTTTCATTCTATACAAGTAGTCCTCCTTCTAAGAATACATCGCAAGAGAACATAAAACCTTAAGTTATCTATAGCATACTTGCAATCAGCATCAGCTTGAATAACGTCAGTCAGAATAATAGTCGGTTAACGTCAGCGCATGGTGGCGTTGATGCGCCATTAGCAAGCGTTCGAATCCCATGCGGTTGCTTTTTTGCTTCATAAAAACTACATTGAAGGTACTGATATTTCTATTATCCTGAAGCGGCAACCTTTTTTAATTACGTACAAACATGGTGGACATAACAGCTTTTGAAAGCACTCGGACGTTTATACATGTACAAGCGTATCATGATGAATTCATTAAGTAAAACTTTAACTTAGGCTAAACTGATTTCAAGGTAACTGAATGAAGATTGATCAGATAAATTGCTTTAAGTTGCCTCTTTCTCATTCACTATGTTAAGATGAACACATTGGCCCCATAAGTAGGTTGTAATAACATAACAGATAAAATAACAGGATTGGGTTTAATGAATTAATAACTGCTTAAAATTAAGTTTTTTCTCAAATAGTTAGAGGAGAGGCTATCAGATTATAAAACTACTTAATCAAATTATGTTCAGTTTAAAACAAAATAGTCAATCACAGTCATGATAAATACTTACAAAAAGCGTGCTTGATAAATAAGACGTGCCGATGAATATGATGAAAGATCAATTGCCGTTGGACATGACTCGGCAAACAATTCTTCTCAATATTGGCCCAATAAATATGCAATAATCCGGATAATTTCCGCCAGGAATGGATTGAATTACTCTTGTGGGAAACTTCCATAGAAAATAGCAATCGATTAAACGTACTTTAGGCTATCATACTCGGACTTAACTTACAGATATCACTGCTTTGAGCAGCTGCTTTCCATAACTGCGGGTGCTTCATGCATATAAAGTGCATATAAGTATACTTAGATGTGCATCGGGTGTGTAACTGCCGGAAATTTTTTCGAAGACCTTTGCTGAGAAACTTATTTATTGTCAAAATCTAAATCAAGTGCCGGTGTTATGATTTTCTTTCCCCTCCAATTGCTGATCGCAAGATGTAAATCAGAAAACTATACCTTTTGCCACAGCTGTTGTCTCAACCGGCACAGTTGTTGGCAAATTAAGATTTCTACATACTGCGTCATTATCAATTCTAATATTATACTCATTGACATAATTAATGAAACAAACTATCATTGGCTTGAATTGAAGTTTGTTTCATTTTTTTCTCAGGTATGATGCAATATCTCGCTTTCTATGTATTACCATTCAACACATTAGAGAATGAAGAAAGATCTATGATGGTCAAATTTCAAATTTTGATATCGATACAACTGTCACAATTGCTTTTACAAATTGAACATAAACGTGAACTGAAATCCAGCTTTTGTAAAATAAAATGGCACACGATCAGTTTACCACAGGTATGGCTATTGGAACGATTCGTTGTGGTAGAAGTTGTGCGAGTGTTGCCGAAGAGCTGCAACTATCGGGAGTCGTTGTTTGGAGGTGGTGGTAACGATGGAAAGCAGAAGGAGATGTTAAAAAGAAGAAGGGATCTGGTCGACCAAGAAAGTCTGCAGGAAGGACAGACGCACGTCTAGTTTTAGCCGCAAAGAGGAATAGATTTGAGTCAGTCCCAAAGCTAGTCGTACACTGGAAGAGTGCCTCAAATATAGACTGTAGCGTTCGAACGGCTTACCGAAGATTGCGAGAAGCTGGAATTCAATCGCGACGACCAGCTGTCCTAATTCCATTGAGTTTTGAGCACCGCAGAAGACGAGTTGCCTGGTGTGATGCCCATCGCTCATGGAATGACCATCACTGGCAGAAAGTCTTGTGGACCGATGAATCGAATTCACATTGGATTTCAATGACGGTCGTGTCAGAGTGCATCGTCTTCCAGGTGAACGCTTTGCCCCATGCTGTATTAAAGAACACGACAGATATGGTGGTGGAAGTGTTATGCTGTGGGGTGGCATTTGGCATGGCGGACGAACGACAGGCATCAAAGGCACGTTGACTGGAGAGAGGTATCTCAATGAAATTGTGCTTCCTGTAGTTGCCCCAGTGGTCAGGGTGGAGGATCTCGTCTTCCAAGACGACAACGCAAGACCACATCGCTCCTCGGCTGTCATTGCCACTGTTAGGAGATTGAACATTCAAACCCCTGACTGGCCTGCACGCTCACCTGACTTGTCACCCATTGAACAAGTCTGGGACGAGCTTGGGCGGCGAGTGAGAGACCGCTATTCACTTCCACCAGTGTCCCTGAAGATTCTCTCTGAAAGACTGACAGAGCAGTGGCTTCTCCTTGAAACATCCTTCATTCAGAAACTTTGTGAATCCATGCCATCTCGGATTACTGAATGTATTGGAGCTAGAGGGGGGCACACGCGCTATTAAAGTTGAATATGCCTCATGCGTTGTTTTTCTGTGCTAGCGACTTGGTGGAGATTGTGACTAAATTATCAAGGCATCATACATACATGTATATATACCAGTCAAAAAGGAAAGAAGTTAAAGAAGTAAATGTTTCAAAAATTTTGTCAATGAGTATACTTAATTTCCTCTCCGAAAAAAAGGAGGCACATACGCTCCTCTAGAAGCCACAGTTTGAATGTTTAAAAACAGTTGTAATTAAATATGTAATGAAGTCTCCTAGTAGCCAGAAGTCTCAATATCACAGTACTACATCTTCAGTTTGAATGCAGTAAAGATGTAAGGCGAAACACTTGCGGGAAAGAATAAAAGGATGGCAATTTAGTATAAATATTACGTGCGGGTCTGAGTCTGGGTCTTACAAGTAAGCGTTGATAACACGTGCAACATATGCATGCGCAAAGTTAAGCATCAATAAAAAATACATGACATATATTTACAAATTTACCGAGTGATCATGATGTACATGCACATCATAAACAAATTATATGAGACCTACATATTTACTATTTTTAAGAGTCATCATGATATACATCATATACCATATACAAAATACGTGAGATCTATAGGGCGTATATTTACACATTTGAAAAGTGATGATCACGACATGATAAGAGTTCACTGGATGGGAGTCCTCACAATGGAGCAAAAGAACGTAAATGCTTAACATCTAATATAGAAATGAATGTAATAAAATTGTCTATACAAAATTGGTCACAATATATGCAAATTCACTCGGATCGATGAGATTGAGACTCTTACTGATCTTCATTATAATGAGAATCATCTTCAATATGGAATGTAGGAATGTATCTAAATAAAATTTACCATCAGGTATAAAATGCACTTGTCAAATAATTTTATACGAAATCACATATTAGCAGTCACAGTATGAGCAAAATTCACTTAGATCAACTGATTTGAGTCTTTTCTTGAACATCATGAAGGTTGGAGCTTTCACTATTGAATCGTTCAATGAATTCCATATTTTAATGACGCGAAAGAAAAACAATCCACTGAGATAGTTCGAATTAACTTTTAAGACTGGCACAATCTGACAGCTGTTACGTGATTGACCTCGAGTAATTTGAGATGAAAGGTAGGTGGTAAAGAAAGAGTTGAGCGACAAGTCGAAATGATAATAGTACAGTTTATACAAGAAGTACAAGTCCAACAAAATGCGCCTATATTCCAGAGATTTTAATTTTAACAATTGTAATCGATGAGAATAGCTGTCATACTTGATACCAGAGCGTTTACAAACGATGCGGGTGAAGAATCTCTGGACATACGGAAAATGTCGCGCTTGAGGTACGGTGAAAAGATTACACTTCCATATTCCAAGAGAGGGCGAACAAAGACAACAAAGGCTTTCATTAAGATACGGGAGTTTGTCAAACGAAAGATTTTAGGATACAGTATCATCTGGCATATGCGGTTGAGCTGATGCGCGCACAGTGATCACTAAATCTGAAAGCAGAAATCACTAAATCATGAGATCAAAAAGCCTACGTCTTTCGCAGTGACTGAATTTTTCAGGGATACGCTGTCAAGATGATAGTTGACGGAAGGAGCATATCGATCTCCAGCAGTAAACAGTAGGCTTTTTTGCATAGAAATCTTCAGTTGCCATATTTTACACCAATAATCAAATTTGAGAAGAGTATGTTTTAGGTCTGAAGATACTTGTGAAGAGGAGCTATAACTTCTGGTTGACATAAATTTCAAGTCATCAGCATAAAGGCGGGCTGACGTCGATCCAACAAGGCAGTCAAACACGTCATTGACATAAAGAAGGAACAATACAGGTCCAAGAACAGAGCCTTGGGGCATGCCACTTGTAACAGCTACCTCGGCCGAAGTGATGGTGTTGATTAGGACTCTCTGAGTTCGATTACATAGATAATTATTAATCCATTTGAGCAATTGATCATTGAAACCATAGCTTGAGAGTTTATGGAGAAGCTTAGGTATTGATACTGTGTCGAAGCCCTTAGAGAAATCAATGTACACGCAATCGAAGCGATTATGGAGACTTAATGCAGAAAACATTTCGAATATCGAACTGAGCATGTGTGTAACTGTTGAACGTCGGCGAAGGAAACCGTGTTGTTCCATGGATAAAAGCTTATGGTTCACTGTATAGGAATATATTTCATCAGAAATTACCCTTTCCATGACCTTACAACAGCCAGAGGTAAGTGAGATTGGGCGATAGCTATTGGGGGAAGAGGAGAATCATTTGTTCTTAAAGACTGGACAGACTAGAGCTTTTTTCCAAATAGATGGTAATTTAAACCGTTTAAGAACGTCTCATGAGCAGCTTCACCTCGGTTTATGGGAATGGACCAATCTATATATAATAATAATAATAACTGTATATTTATAGAGCGCCATTACTTGGTGAGCTCATGGCGCAACAAAATTATACAACATTACATGTACACAAAATAACATAAACACATCAGCGATTGGAAGAAATAAAGTGTGTCTTCAAAGACTTTTTAAATGAGTGTAGGGATGCTGAGTTCCTCACATCTCTGGGTAAGGAATTCCACAATACGGGTGCAGCATAGGAAAATGATCTTCTTCCGAATCGAGTCAGATAATTGCGAGACTCCAGAATTCGGTCATCATCAGATGAACGCAACGATCGCCTAGGAACATATACGGATACGAGATCTGACAAATAGGACGGACAAGAGCCCTGAAGAATCTTGTACACAGTGACACAAATTTTAAAACATATCCGTTGTCTGATACGAAGCCAGTGTAAATCAGAAAGATGACACGATATATGATCATATTTCGGAATACGCATAATTAACCTCGCCGCATTGTTTTGAATACGCTGTAGCTTATCCAGAAGATACGTTGGACAGTTGTATAGAATTGAATTACAGTAATCAATTCGAGAAAGAATAGTACTGCATACCACAGTTTTACACGCATCCGTTGATAAATAGCGTCGGATATGGCGCAAGCGGCGCAACTCACAATTTAAAACACGAATCAAGTTGATAACGTGACACGATGAATCGAGGTTTCGATCGAATGATATACCAAGATTCCTCACTTTCTGAGAAAAATCAAAATGCGGTAGTGGCTCAGTTGGCATTCTTATGCTTGGAGGATATAACATAATCACTTCAGTCTTCCGTCTATTCAAAATCAGTTGATTACTTGCCAACCAATCCTCCACTTGATGAAGACAATTATTCGCAGACAGCAAGAGCTCATGTACTCGCTCAGAAGTCGTGCTTTGATAGAATTGGCAGTCATCCGCATACATATGGTATTTGAAAGAGTGGCAGCCGAACACTTTCGAGATTGGTGAGAGATAAAGCGAGAATAAAATAGGTCCTAGGACGGAACCTTGCGGTACACCACATGAAAGAAATGATTTTTTGGATGTACTGTGAGACACCATAACAGACTGAGTCCTTTGAGATAAGTATGATACGAACCATTCATGAGCTGTTCCTATCACGCCATACGTATATTTCAGACGGGATTTCAAAATATCATGATCAACCGTATCAAATGCAGAAGTCAAATCAACAAGCACAAGGACAGACACTTGACCATTGTCAAAAGATAATAGCAAGTCATTCATGATTTTCAATAGCGCCGTCTCCGTGCTATGATTCGACCGGTAAGCCGATTGATAAGATTCAAATAAGTTATTCGCAGTCAGATGTTGCATCAACTGTTGAGAAGCTACTTTCTCTATCACTTTTGAAAGAAAAGGTAATTGTGACACCGGACGATAATTTTCAAAAGAATTCCTATCCAATGTGGCCTTTTTCAATAGGGGCTTGATAACAGCATGCTTTAAAGCAACAGGAAAGACACCAGTTTTCAATGAATAATTGACAATTTCAGTAATCACAGGTAGCACATCATCAATGTGATCTTTCAGTAGAGCTACAGGGATGGGATCCAAAACTGATGATGTCATCGACAATTTAGCTATGACTTCACGTATGTCAGACTGCGACATTACTTTGAAAGACGACAATGGAATCCCGGAGAAACGCAAATCAAAAACATGACTATCATCAGTATCACTATTAGTGGCACCAGTGATTTGTCTCTTTACGTACAAAGTCTTATCAACGAAATAATTCAGAAATAAATCAGGCAAATACGTAGAACAGTAAATTGTTGGAACTTGATTCCGCTTCTTGTTTGAGGTTAGATCATTCACAACTTTAAACAGCTCTTTACTGGTTTTAACGTCATTGATCAATTTGTTATAGTAATTTGACTTTGCTCGGGTAACAAGTCTGATTACCAGAAGCTTAGCATTTTTATAAGCGAGCATGTCTACAGTTAGTCCGAACTTGCGCCATTTGCGCTCAGCACGACGACGCGTACGCTTAAGGGAAAGAAGTTCGGTGCTAATTGACCGAAACCAAGGCGAAGATCTTCGTTTACACTGACGTTGTTCTTCAGGAGCATGAATGTTCAATGTTTTTCTCAATGTGTTATTGTAGTTTGTAACATCAGAAGGGTCCAAGCTTTTTAATACATCAGATAAATCATGACCAAACGCAGAATGATCAATACGCCATAAATTGCGACAAGCAGCGGTAGAAGTAGTATGTAATGTTTCTATGCAAAAGTTAGTAAGAACAACACGGTGATCAGATTCCAAGGTATCAGAAGTTTCCACAGTGAATATCAACTCATCTGACTCACGTAAAATAACCAACTCCAGAATGTGACCCTTTATATGCGTTGGATGCATTACAACTTGCTTCAAATCAAACATCTGCAGGAATTTTAAGAATTTCATTGCGCTGGTATCCTTGTAATTATCAATATGAAAATTAAAGTCACCAACAATACAAACATAATCTTGAATCAAATTGACATAGTCGAGAAATACTGAAAATTCGTCAAAAAATGTTGAAACTTTTAGCTGGTTCTTAGAGCTTGGAGGAGGACGATAAATACAAAAGAATGTTAGAGAAAGCTTTTTTACCATTATTGATAATTGCATCAATTCAAAAGTTGTGTGCACAAACGGAAACGACGCAATGAAACTCACATGACGAAGACTCCGTTTATATATAATGCCAATACCACCACCTCTTGATGTCGTACGAGGAAAGGAATCATTAGATGGGTTGAAGAGGACAATGCTCCACAAAAATGTTCATCTCCTACAGAACGAAGCCAAGTCTCAGTCAGGAACATAATATCTATATCATTGTCATCGATGAACAGGGAAATTTCGGAGCATTTTTCAAAAGAACACACGGAGCGAGCGTTGAATAATCCAATCTTAAAAGTATCGGAACATTGATCTTGAACTTTGCGACTGCATTTTGCCAAATCTATTAATGAAGTTTTAAGGGAATGAGACGTTTCAATGTAATAGCGATTAACATACGAAACATACTTCTGAGCTAATGAATACACGCCAACTGTGCCAATTTGTCAAAACAGTTGTTTAGAAATATCAATACGATCTAGAACTTTACCATCTTTGAACAATCTTCCTGATTTGATGAAAATTTTACTTCCATCTGAATTCGAGGCTCTCAACTCCTTGCAAACGTCTCTTAATCGTTTCTCCTCTTTCCGCTGTAGAACTGATAAATCTTTGACAAAGAAAATATTTTGTGAAGAAAGTGATGCATCTGTACGGGTACGCTTTTGGTTAAATAAAACGCAATTCTTTGCTTCGCGGTTAGCAAAAATTATCTTCAATGGTCTTACTTTGTTTTCATCGTGACGACCAATTCGAGACGTAGAGACTATGTCAGCCTTGTTAAATAAAATCTGAATCAATTTTATTGCAAATATATTGAAGCTTTGTAATGTCCTCATTCAACAAAACAGAATCATCCGTTAATAAACCAGACTCTGGAATTCCATGTGCCATCAAATTATTGGCTCTGATGCTATTCTCTTGCTTTTCTATATACAATTGTTGAGAGGTGATTACATCTTTCATATGTTTGATATTGATGTCAATTTTCGCTTGATTGAGTCGTAGACCATCAAAGTTCGATTTTATCTGATCAATTCTTGACGTCAAGGCATCAATTTTGGCGCTAATTCGTGATTCAAATTCGGAAAACAGTAATCTGATTTCATCCATCAAAGATGCGTTTTGAGACCCAGATCGAGATCTTCGCCTTTCAGACATTTGCTATTGTGCTAGAAGAGGAGGTGGAGTAAGGTCACAATTTATCGCAGCAATATTTTCCCTGCAGAATTTTTCCCTGAGAAGGGAAAGTTTTGGGCAATACTAACGCGGGAAACTGATTGCAGTGATGAATTTGAGAGCACGGAAGACGTTGTAGCAGCAGCACTTAATTCAGATTGCGGATGGAGGCGAGATGGGAGAAGTGATGACGTCGACCGATATCAGCGCGAACAAGGGCAGAATAAATCCCACATGCAATATCAGAACAAAGAGATCACTTCGCCGAAGTAATATTCAAAGTTGAATAATGCCGAAAATTCGAAGCGAATCGAAGAGAATTCAATAATAATTTGCACGATGCCAACGATCAGGAGACGGTGAAACAAATGATACAAAAATCTTCTGTGTACGGCAACTGTTACCCGGGTAATTTGAGAAAAACGCTGTACCATCGGAGCAAGCCTCAAGACACAACCGTCAGACACAACCGCTGAGTTGAAGATATGCATGATATATAAAAGCATGATTCTGATAATTAAAGTACAAGTTTATTTTATCGCGAATGATGGTCGAATTGTATTCAGAATTGAAATGAATACATCAAAAATTGAAATTATCAAAACTATGCTTTATGCTGCCAGTGGACGGAGGTACATTTTTGCAGCTTCTGCCAGATATCTTCATAATTATTTTTTAATGGACTTTTTCGGCTATTTATATAGGATATCAATCTTTTGTTGTATCATTCAATACAGAAAAATCTTGCGATTTGAATATTGATTACCTATACTTGTTTCATTGCACCTTTCGCTCGCTCTGAAATCAAGCATTCTCGCCTATTATTTAGCATTGAAATTTCAATTTTTATAGTACTTATTTTTAGAAATTTCTATTGCCAGACATAAATTACCATTTAATGTCTGTAATGGATATCACAGGTGTGGACACATCAGAATCTCAACATGCAAACCCTGGTATCATAGAGTGCAGTCGAATAGCTGGCTGTCCATGTCCCGTGGACAATTGCCCGGCAACGATTGCTTGCTCGATGGTAACTCGACATTTGGAAAAGCACTGTTCTGGATTACTGGAAAAGTTCCTGATTATTGGCTTTTTCAGCATCGTCGCGATATTTGCAAATGCAATCGAATTTTTGCAGAGTCGTTTCAGTCTAGACATAGCTCAAAGTGTGCGTCTCAACAATCAAGTCAATCATCTACCACAATTGAGCCTGTTGCTGATTCAAACCACGTTTCAAGCTACTTAACACATTCTTTTGGGTTGCTTCCAGACTCTCCATACAAACCTCAGTGACCTTTTCTGAAGCACGGGAGGCCATAAAGAATAAAATGTCAGTCGCCTTAATGCCCCACAATGCCCGAGCACTTCTATCTTTGAATATATCGGAGATTGACAGGCATGAACTGGCTCTGGATGGGACACCGCGTTACTTTGACTCTTAATTTCTTTTGGTTCTCTTTTATATTTTCTGTATCACATACTTTTAGGTATAGCATTTGTTATTTCAGGATTTATGTCTAGAAAGATGCAATTTCTTTTCTTAAGAAATTAGTTGTTTGTGATAAATCCAGCAAGTTGTATAATTTCTGATAATGAGTATCAAGGACGTTAATAAAATAAGAAAATAAAAATTCAGAATTGCATGGACGTAATTCGGCATTCGTTTGAATGATATCGGATAGAATCATTTCTAGAAAACGATGAAAAAGGTATATTATTAGACAAAGATTCGAGATGTAGGATTATCGAAGTATAATTTAAAAGGAAAATTTCTTGATACTTTTCTTTTCATTAGCAAAAAACAATAGTGCACAGTAATACGGTTTTAACTACGGTTGAGTTATGAAAGATCATTGGCAGATAGATTTGTGGATGCGATTTTCAGAGAGAGCAGCACATTATTTACATATACTTTTGTAGAATTATATGTTGATTTTGGTGTAAGAATAAGCAATTGATCATGCATATTTTCTTATCCATGATCTACCTTTAAAGTGATCTGAACTAAATCTGAATTCTAATACTTATCAGCTATCAATGGCGGCTCGTGGGTATTTTCTATGAGGAGGCAAAAAATGAAAAATTAGAAACTAGATTTTAACTATGAAGCAAAAGCCAGAAGTAGTTTGACACGCTTCACAAATGGATATTTAAAATCAATTAATTCCCAAAATTAAAGGTATGTGCCCGCCAAAATAAGTCATACAATATAGGCCTAATAAATTATAATGTAAAATAAGGCCTACTTTGAAAATGACAACACAGAATGAGTTTAGCATGGCATTGTAATGCTTATTCATTTGTACAAAAATTATATTCGTCTCTGCTTCATAGATGCAAAATCATCGATAACTTTATCGTAGAAAATGGCGTGTTTTTTCAATTCCTGAAGATTTTCACTTTCAATGCTGATGAGTGTTAGCTGTTAGCGCACTCTTGTCCACATAGGAAACCTCCTCTGCTGTGCATATTTCATTCGCAGCGGACGCCATATCGAAGCAGCAGTACCGAACGTCGAACGCGAATTATGGCTGAGGCATGCCTCCCTTTTACATTGTAAACAAGCAGCTGAATGAATCAGCCAATCACGTGTCATCAAAGTTCTCTACCGCGTATAACAGTGTGAGGTGAGGCACGCCTCCCTGTGTTGTGATACAGCGAGTTTGATATCTGTGCTGCTCGGCTGAGGCGTGTTGCCGTGTGATCAATGTTACTATTTTAATGAATTAAACAAAATAGAGTAGAAAAATGTCAGGAATATAAAACATCTTGCCGCAGAAAATCATGGGGAGGCAATGCCTCCCTCGCCTCCTCTGACGAGCCGCCACTGTCAGCTATTATTGGTTAATGATCATTTCCAAAAGAGCCAGAAATGATCCAAAAAAGCCAAAATCACAAAAGAGCCAAAAAAGCCACAGAATTCCACCGATTACCCAAAAAAGCCAAACTTAAGCTCACAACACCACTCTACATCAACACTATCAGGTTCATTACCATAGATATCGATGCCACTCCTCCACAGCTATTCAAATCCACAAAATCAGTCCACATTTCGATACTCAAATCCAAAAAAGCCAAAATATCTCGCGCTACTGCACCGATTACCCAAAAAAGCCAAACTTAAGCTCACAACACCAGTCTACATCAACACTATCAGTCTCACTACCATAGCTATCGATGCCACTCCTCCACAGCTATTCAAATCCACAAAATCGGTCCACATTTCGATACTCAAATCCAAAAAAGTAGTAAGTAAAGGTCCATAATAAACACAGCGCGCCCTGAAATGGGGTGGGTCCAATACAAACACAGCGCGCTCTGAAATAGGGTGGGTCCAATACAAACACAGCGCGCCTGGCCGGCCGCCCAGGTTGGAGTGAGAGGTTGTCTTGGCCGACCGCCCAGGTTGACGTGGCCGACCGTCCAGGTTGACGTGGCCGACCGTCCAGGCTGACTTGGCCGACCGACCAGATTGACGTGGCCGACCGTCCAGGTTGACTTGGCTGACCGACTAGGCTGACTTGGCCGACCGATCAGGTTGACGTGGTGGAGTGAGAGTGTGTTTTGAGGGTGAAGGAGGGACTAGAGAGTGAAACGGACTTCATATTCGTGATCAGCGTCAAATTCTGCATCGGTATGGTGAGTTTGAAAGGAATTGGCGAGAAAATATTTTTCTTCAAAATTTTTCCGAAAAACGACAGAGGTAAAATTGTGGACGTTTTGGGTTGTAGCCTCAAAACGAAGCATCGGAGAGCAAAACGGAGGTCAGATTCGGATTCAGCGTGAAATTCTGCATCTGTATGGTGAATTTGAAAGCAATCGGAGAGAAAAAATTTTCGCTGACGTCCCCCCCTCGGGAGAGCTAGCTTCGATCTTGGCTTCCAGTGGACGGATTTTGTCGTGCAATAGCTTGTTTGAAAGCTAAGAGTGAGACAAATTCACTGAAAGAAACGGCTTGTTCATATCTGTCTTCGTTTAGATGTGAGACGCCATTTAAGATTTTGGGAGATTGGCGAAAAACGACAGAGTTAGAATTTTGGACGTTTTGGGCTGTAGCGCCAAAACGAAGCATCGGATGGGAAAACGGATTTCAGATTTGGAATCAGCGTCAAATTCTCTATCGACATGGTGAGTTTCAAGTCAATCGGAGAGAAAAAATTTTTCTTCACAAAATTTTTTCGAAAAAACGACAGAGTTAAAATTTTCGCGATGGCTGTGGGCTGTAGAGCCAAAACGAAGCATCGGATGGGAAAATGGAGGACAGATTTGGATTCAGCGTCTAATTCTACATGGAAATGGTGTATTGCCAGCTCAATCGGACCTCTAGAATCAGCGATAGAAGCGTTTTAAGTTTTTGGATGATGGGTATTACGTCATCAGCTGATCGCCACACACTATATAAGCTGGGAACCGACAGAGACTTGTCATTAAGACGAGAGCGATTGTCAGAGGTAGGTCGTCTCTCTGAGCTCCGATGATAGCTTCGGACATTCCAAATTCCGGGTTGCTGTAAGAAACCGACTTAGAAAATTTCATTGCTGATATCAGCTAAGGCGTCAGACTTAGAGGTTAGCCAGGAGATGGCCTTCGTCTCCAGGCCATAAAAGACTCCAAAACTTTAAAGGCTTGTAACTTTGCTTCTACAAGTCCGTTTGACTTGATTCAAAAAAGGTTCGGTCGCTATTGACCTGCCCTAAGTGATAGACTACTTATAAAATTTAATAAGTAGTGCTTAAAAGTTGAAAAAATTAAATTCACTAGTTTTGGAGGTTTTCTGGAGTTTTCGACCCTGCTGAAGTCAATGAAAAGATTTTTAATGATGTCTGAGCCAGTCTTCTCATGGTATAAGCGGCTTTTCACTGAAAGCGAGCAAGACACGGATAGTTTTGCTGTAATATTCCACTGACAGGGTGTTCCTTCGGGACGGCGGACGATGCCGTAGTGATAAGTGTGGCAAGGGAGTGTGTCATAGTTTAGACCGAAACCGCTGGGGCAACTCATGTCTCATGTTGGGCATTTGACACAGTTCTCAACGTAGCACTTTGAACGCCAATCGGTAGAGTCTTAGCTATCTTGTCATGGGTGGCCTCTAAACATCTCCATTGCAAAACGCTGGTGAATCAAGCTCTCTACGGCTTGCTATCAAGCTGATCAAAGTCTGCCAACCTCATACCAACTCCACCGGTTTTCATGTCTGGCGATCAAGTCATGGACGGTGCAAGTCACGGAGATTTTCGGTGTGATACTTCCTGTGGGTGGGCGTTCTTTCGAGACAGCGGTGAAGTCCGTAGCGATGAGTACTGCACGGGACGCTGGCAATGGTAATCCTTGTGAAACCTCTCTGCGTCATGTTTGCAAGTGGCTGCCTTTCGTCTCAACGTTGAACTCTGACCGCCAGGGCGATATTTAGCCATCTGCCACAGGTTACCTCATAAAATCTCCATTGCACTTGTCTCCCGACAGTTGCCCAAGCATGTGAGAATGATCCATCAGTTCTTCTTGTCTCTATCACGGAGACGAAATGATGAAGGGATGAAATGGGAGGACATTCATGCGCCACACGCAACACATTACAGATTTCTCTCTTCGCTAGTGAACAAGCTCTTGTCAGTGTCGTCAGAAACTTTATCATGTCGTACAAAAGTTTTATTGCAACACAGGTGGATGTATAGTTAGAAAGTTTGATCATCAACGTTTTATTCGTAAGTCTAGTCAGAAACTGTATCATGGTTTGCAAAGTTAGTGTAGTCAAATAATATTACCGCGACACCCGTTTGAGAAAATAAAGTTTGATCATGACGTTTTTTCTTGAGTGTCGTCAGAAACTTTATCATGGTTTGTAAAAGTTATACTGCAACACAGGTTGATGTATAGTTAGAAAGTTTGATCATGACGTTTATTCGTGAGTGTCGTCAGAAACTTTATCATGGTTTGTAAAAGTTATACTGCAACACAGGTTGATGTATAGTTAGAAAGTTTGATCATGACGTTTATTCGTGAGTGTCGTCAGAAACTTTATCATGGTTTGTAAAAGTTATACTGCAACACAGGTTGATGTATAGTTAGAGAGTTTGATCATCAACGTTTTATTTGTAAGTCTAGTCAGAAAGTGTATCATGGTTTGTAAAAGTTTTACTGCTACAGAGGTTGATGTATAGTTTGAAAGTTTGATCATGACGTTTATTCGTAAGTCTAGTCAGAAAGTGTATCATGGTTTGCAAAGTTAGTGTAGTCAAATATTTTTACTGCGACACAGATTGATGTATAGTTAGAAAAGTTTGATCATGACGTTTTATTTGCAAGTTTAGTCAGAAAGTGTATCATGGTTTGTAAAAGTTTCACTGCTACACAGATTGATGTATAGTTCGAAAGTTTGATCATGACGTTTAATGAAACACAAGTGTCATAAAATGTAAGCGTCAGTGTAGTCAACTAGTTTTACCTCACACGTTTGTAAAAGTAAAGTTTGATCATTGAAGTTTTACGAAACATAAGTGTCATCAAATGTAAGCGTTAGTGTAGTCAACTAGTTTTACACAGTGTAGATTGTCTTGTAACTTACTTTCAGAGTTAGAATGTTTATGAAAATCGCTCTGTTTTATCTGTTTGTATGTTAAAAGAAAGTTTCAACAATTTACAAGATAAAAAATAAAGTTTCACCAGTTTACAAGTTAAAATAAAGTTTCAATAGTGTGTACGTTAGAAATAAAGTTTTAGCGGTTTGCAAGATAAAAAATAAAGTTTCACCAGTTTACAAGTTAAAAATAAAGTTTCAACAGTGTACAAGTTAGAAACAAAGTTTCAATAGTGTATATGTTAGACATAAAGCTTTATCTGTTTGCATGTTAGAAACAAAATAAAGTTTTAGCTGTTTTTATATCAAAAACAAAGTTTTAAGAGTTTACAAGTTAAAAAATAAAGTTTCAATGGTGTATACGTTAGAAATAAAGTTTTAGCTGTTTTTATATCAAAATAAAGTTTCAACAGTTTACAGATTAAAAATAAAGTTTCGACAGTGTGTATGTTAAAAATAAAGTTTAAGCTGTTTGCGTGTTAGAATTAGAATAAAGTTTCAAGAGTTTACAAGTTAAAAATAAAGTTTCAACAGTGTGTATATTAGAAATAGAGTTTATCGGTTTGTAAATTTAGATCATACGATTTACTAGTTTGCAAGTTAGACTAAGCGTTCTATTATTTGTAAACGAAAGATATAGTTTCAACAGTATACAGATTAAAAATAAAGTTTCAACAGTGTATACGTTGGAAATAAAGTTTTAGTCGTTTGCGCGTTAGAAATAAAATAAAGTTTCAAGAGTTTACAAGTTAGAAACAAAGTTTCAATAGTGTATATGTTAGAAATAAAGCTTTATCTGTTTGCATGTTAGAAACAAAATAAAGTTTCAACAGTTTACAAGATAAAAAATAAAGTTTCAATAATGTGTACGTTAGAAATAAAGTTTTAGCTGTTTGTATATCAAAAACAAAGTTTCAAGAGTTTACAAGTTAAAAAATAAAGTTTCAATGGTGTATATGATGGAAATTAAGTTTTAGCTGTTTGTATATCAAAATAAAGTTTCAAGAGCTTACAAGTTAGAAATAAAGTTTCAACAGTGTGTATATTAGAAATAGAGTTTATCGGTTTGTAAATTTAGATGATACGATTTACTAGTTTGCAAGTTAGACTAAGCGTTCTATTATTTGTAAACGAAAGATATAGTTTCAACAGTATACAGATTAAAAATAAAGTTTCAACAGTGTATACGTTGGAAATAAAGTTTTAGTCGTTTGCGCGTTAGAAATAAAATAAAGTTTCAAGAGTTTACAAGTTAGAAACAAAGTTTCAATAGTGTATATGTTAGAAATAAAGCTTTATCTGTTTGCATGTTAGAAACAAAATAAAGTTTCAACAGTTTACAAGATAAAAAATAAAGTTTCAATAATGTGTACGTTAGAAATAAAGTTTTAGCTGTTTGTATATCAAAAACAAAGTTTCAAGAGTTTACAAGTTAAAAAATAAAGTTTCAATGGTGTATATGATGGAAATTAAGTTTTAGCTGTTTGTATATCAAAATAAAGTTTCAAGAGCTTACAAGTTAGAAATAAAGTTTCAACAGTGTGTATGTTAGAAATAGAGTTTTATCTGTTTGTAAAAATATGATTGCGGGATTTAATAGTTTGCAAGTTAGACTAAGCGTTCTACTATTTGTAAGTTAAAGATATAGTTTCAACAGTTTACAGATTAAAAATAAAGTTTCAACAGTGTGTATGTTAAAAATAAAGTTTAAGCTGTTTGTGTGTTAGAAATAGAATAAAGTTTCAAGAGTTTACAAGTTAAAAATAAAGTTTCAACAGTGTGTACGTTAGAAATAGAGTTTTATCGGTTTCAAAATTAAGATCATAAGATTTACTGGTTTGCAAGTTAGACTAAGCGTTCTACTATTTGTAAATGAAAGATATAGTTTCAACAGTTTATAGATTAAAAATTAAAGTTTCAATAGTGTGTATGTTAAAAATAAAGTTTCGACAGTGTGTATGTTAGAAATAGAGTTTTATCGGTTTGTAAATTTAGATCATACGATTTACTAGTTTGCAAGTTAGACTAAGCGTTCTACTATTTGTAAACGAAAGATATAGTTTCAACAGTTTACAAGTTAAAAATACAGTAGTGGCCAATTAAAAGGGCCCACTAACGCGGATATAGATAATTTATACTATTTGTTTTATGTGTCCTGTTATATCTTAAATGAATGATTTAATGATGAAAAACTTGATAGTTTGATGCTTTTAGCGTGCGATGGTATTCCGGGTGAAAGTTATCTAGCTGACTTCGTTGCGGCAGGGACAATTACGAAGGAAAACAATAGCTTTCAGGTCATCCATCGAGTACCTATGGCATTGGTTCGAAGATCGAGTGACACCTCGCAGCTGATGCGTGGTCAGATGATTGCGCTGTACAATGAGGGACATTCTCAAAGAGCAATTGCTGAACGTCTCAATGTGTCCAGGAAAGCAGTTAGAAAAACAATCTCATCTCCAGACTCCAAGCGTTCCGCATGCGGAAGACTCCGAAAAAGTACTAAACGACAGGACCGACTTCTTAAGTCCTCATCACCCGGAATCCTCGATCTTCATCACTAAAACTATCCAAAGAAATCAGTGACATTGCTGGAGTGGAGCTAAGTGCGAGCACAATCCGCTTAAAAATGATTTTGGACTTGTGGCTCGTAGGCCTGCCAAAGTACCCTTGATCACTGAGAAGCAGCGAAGATTGCGCCTGAAATTCTGTCGCGATCATCTGGAAAAGGATGCCGAGTGGTGGGATCGTGTCATGTTCTCAGACGAGAGCACCTTTCAGCTAGTCCGCTGTGGTGGCTTGGGTTACGTCCGCCGTATGATTGGTCATCGCTTCGACCCGCATTTCACACAGAAGACGGTGAAGCATCCGCCATCAGTGATGATATGGAGATCAATCACTTCCCGTGGACAATGCGGCTTGGAGCTGTTCTGTAAAGGAGAGACAGTCAACGCAATTCGCTACCTCCAAATCCTAGAGAAGGTGCGCCTTCATCAGTGAAACAACAATATTTCAGCAGGATTCAGCGCCTTGTCATACTACGAAAGTTGTCAAGCGGTGTTTCAATGAACACGATGTCGCTCTGCTGCCCAACTGGCCTCCCAACTCACTGGACCTCAATGTCATCGAAAATTGTTGGGTTCTCATGAAGCAGATGGTCGCCGCACATCAACCATCTTCATAAAAGGAACTGCGCGAGATAATCAAGCGTGTCTGGACGCAGGAGATCACAGAGGAGTACTGCAACACTCTGGTGCGGAGCATGCCACGTAGACTACAAAGTTTCATAAAGAACAGAGGTTTCCCCGTTAAGTATTGACATGCAATGTTGTCTTGAATACCAATTATGACTGGATATCATATCTGCTTTGTCTTTCATCATATGGAATTAATTTCTAAATATTTTGGCACTAAGAAGTTGAATAACAGTAAATTTAATTAAGTATAAGTGGGAAAAGCATGAAAAGTGAGGTGGGCCCTTTAAATTGGCCACTACTGTAAAGTTTCAACAGTGTGCATGTCTGAAATAGAGTTTTATCGGTTTCAAAATTAAGATCATAAGATTTACTAGTTTGCAAGTTAGACTAAGCGTTCTACTATTTGTAAATGAAAGACATAGTTTCAACAGTTTACAGATTAAAAATTAAAATTTCAATAGTGTGTATGTTAAAAATAAAGTTTCAACAGTGTGTATGTTAGAAATAGAGTTTTATCGGTTTGTAAATTTAGATCATACGATTTACTAGTTTGCAAGTTAGACTAAGCGTTCTACTATTTGTAAACGAAAGATATAGTTTCAACAGTTTACAGATTAAAAATAAAGTTTCAACAGTGTGAATGTTAGAAATAGAGTTTTATCTGCTTGTAAAATGAGATTGTAGGGTTTACTAGTTTGCAAGTTAGACTAAGGGTTCTACTATTTGTAAATGAAAGATATAGTTTCAACAGTTTACAGATTAAAAATAAAGTTTAAGCTTTTGTGTGTTAGAAATAGAATAAAGTTTCAACAGTTTGTAGATTAAAATAAATTTTCAACAGTGTGTACGTTAGAAATAGAGTTTTAGCTGTTTGTATGTTAAAAATAAAGTTTCAACAGTGTGTACGTTAGAAATAGAGTTTTATTTGTTTGTAAAATGAGATTGTAGGATTTACTAGTTTGCAAGTTAGACTAAGCGTTCTACTATTTGTAAATGAAAGATATAGTTTCAACAGTTTACAGATTAGAAAATAATGTTTCAATAGTGTACACGTTGGAAATAAAGTTTTAATAGTTTATACGCTTGAAATATAGTTATATCAGTTTATGTCTTGGAAATAAAGTTCTAACAGTTTGTATGTTAGAAATGAAGTTTTATCTGTTTGTATGCTAGAAATAAAGTTTCATCAGTTTCCATGTTAAAAAATAAAGTTTTAACAGTTTTCAAGTTAAAAATAAAGTTTTAATAGTGTATACGTTAGAAATAAAGTTTTAGCTTTTGTATGCTAGAAATAAAGGTATAGCTATTTGTAAAAAAATTAAAATTGTAAGTGACATGCATATTTCGTTTGCTGAAAAGAAGGTGTTCCGCCTGTTAGTGTTGGTGTGTTAATATTGAAGAATTTAGTTGTGTCTGTTCAATTGAAGACTATAGTGGTTCTAGCAAATATTAAAACAGCAGCCATTATATAATTTATGAAACTGAACCCTTTCCTGCTGCTCTCATTCGAGTGGTACCCTATACATATTACCATCCTTCATAACGGGCATTGTATCATAACAGGCTTATGTGATTTCAATAAAGTATCACGGATTGTTAAATTCCTAATGCGTTATCTGTTTGCTGTACAGCTAATGGAGGCATGTTGAACGTTGAGTTTTTCCTTCATTCACTGACGACTCATCATATGAATGAGTTAAGATGAAAACGGTATGCGTCATCACTTTGACTGACAAAGGAACGCACACGCACTGAATGGGGAAAAGATCAGGCTGTCAACAAGGATGAATAGAATGTTATCGAATGGTCTGACATCTACGACAATGAGGTGGACCCATTTTTAGACATTGGTTATCGCTTTGTCTGATATGAAAACGTTCACACGCTCACATATTCAGCTGTGAATATAATTTACCATTGCTATTTTTAGTGACTATCTTTACAAGAAGAATGACAGTGATGTAAGCAACATGCTTCCTAACCTGAATAGAGCTGTTTGTGTTATTGTATTAGACATGTCGTTTAGCAAATCGGCGATACAACGATGTTGCCCACCCGTTAGAAAAATTAGCACAACCGAGTTGTGTGAAGCGTTACTTGATGATGCAAAGATACATCACATTTCATTTTTGATTGAAAATCAAAGTGCTCTTCTGAAACTGGGCGATGGCATTCATTGTCAATTGAGTGAAAATGTGATAAAATTCTGGTTTTTCATTGCTGTAAAATGTGTTTCCTGCTACACGCATGCTTGGTGTAGGAATACCAATGACAATTGATAAACATGAACAACACCTTTACATTCAAAGTGATCTGATTTCACCTATTTCTTTTGGTGAGAAAAAAGAAAACATTTTACGCGATTTCATTCATGACAAAGACGCTTCATATGGAATAGTCCAGAAATTGTTTGAACCTATTTTCTACCATCCTGTCGTCAAACAAATGATACCCTCTATTGCTATCAAAATTACAAATGGTTTACAAAAGTGCATCCATGTGAAAGATAGTAAATCCCTCATAACTTTAGTGCTTCGGAAAACAAAGTGAAGTCATTGTGATATGTTTATTGAAATAAAAATACATCATAAAAACACGTTTTTTACAATGTTTAGTGGAAAAGTCTTTACATAGGGGACTGTAAGGAACTATTTACAAGGAAATACGATCTAATGCGACACATAAAACAACCATGCATATCTACAAAAAAGCATCATCAAAATACTGAGTTAAGGATGAATCTATTTACACGTCTCCTGAATGTGGTAGTGTGAGTTTTATTCTTTTGGGTGGAGGTATGTTTGTGTCAGGATGTCCATGTGGAAGAGATGTGTTATGTCCTATCCAACACCTCTTATCCTCCCATGCTGAAAGCGCTCGTTTCTTGAACGTGTGCGTTTTCACAGTATGAACTTGAGATTTTAAGATTGTCATATTGACAAACGTTATAGTTTTATTTTATAGGCCTTCTTATAGGACCGATGTTTCATTTTGTGAACAATGGATTTTGATATACCTTTAGCACGCTTAATACTATCTGCACATTCTTTTAATTTCATGGAATACATTTTAGGACGGAGGAGAATCATTTCATCTATTTCCTTTCCTGCTGTTTCATCCTTAAAACAACCAAGTTTGGCTTTATTCTGTATGGAATAGAGTGGATGAGTGGGATTGTAGTTAGATGTGTCGAAATATTTTTCTAATGACTTAGCTACTTCATTAAAATTTAAATCTTTTTGAGTGGTAATACCTAAGAAGAAACTATCTGTATCACCACCCAACAAACGAACCTCTTTTACGAGAGGACATGGTTTTAGTATTTTATAAAAGAGTTGGTACATTTCAAGCTTAGAGTAATCTAGTACAGCTTGACCAATATAGATGGGCTTGCACAACTCAACTTCAGATTTTATCATTTTAACACCTACAAGGTCCTCATCGATAATGTCTCTATCATTGAATAGAGGTGATGAGGTCAATTTGTGATATTTTTTATCATCAATGACTAGTTTGTAGTTCATGCGTTTTCTAACATCCTCCATCGTCTTACCAAATAGACTATTATTCTTATAATTATAAAAATCTTTTTCAAAATTATTTTGGGCTAGTGCACGTTTCTGGCTGTTACTATCAATATATGGTTTGAGGAAGGCTTTCTGTCTAAATTTGATGATGCGGTGAACTGACTTTAGAAGCATACCCATTTCTAAATAAAATTTTCAGATGCTAAAGTGAACTAGATAGTTTTCCTTGTCATATTGGGTGAGCAAAAGTTTGCGGCATGGTTTGTACCTTGGCTGTCCACACTCTGTTAAGTTATTATGAAATTGTGACATGAATTGTGAAAACATATCTTCAGTCACTTCACCAGATTCAGGAGCGAGTGGGAAATCAGCAGTTTTATTTTTAATGCTATTTGGATAAATCAAATCCACTTCAAAATAATATCCCCAATCACCTTCATCTGGAATCTTCAGTATGTTTGAAGGGTTGGAGTAATACTCAAGCTCATCTTGATTTAACCAACTAAACTCGGAATGAGGGAGTGGTTTGGATAGTGAACTGCCATATAAATTATTTTGGTCATAGTACTTTAGGTGGATATGATCATCACCTACTGTTTCAGATTTTATATGATGTTTATTTACAAATGTGAGACCACCGCGTATTCCGCGCTCAAATATATTATACATCTCGGGGTCTTGTAAGAGGTGAATGGTCTCACCAGTCATTTTAAAGGCTGATTTAAAGGACATGGCTGGTAGACTGACAAAGTGGACAGGATCTAATTTGTCTTCTTCTAATGCCACTCGTCGAAATTCCTGAAAGACATCAGCCAGCAAAATGACATCTAATTCTAAGTAAGCGATCATATAATCGCCAAACGTTTTACAATCAAATTTTATCCATGCCTCTTGAGCATGTTCATAATCCTCTACTGGACAATCTTCACCCGTCAAATCGTTTTGGAATTTGTCAATGGAAGGAAGGGTTGTTTCATTTAGTTTAGACATTGAGCTAAAATACGCATAGGGAAAGACTCCTTTGCGAGTGATTATTTCATCCGTTAAGTTTGGATAGTGTTTCTTCAAAGTTTGACTATGGGGAAGAAACTTGAGATTACGAACGAGAGAAGCTAGTGACGCTGACATGAATTGGAATGAATCTAAAAATTTTATTTCGAAGAAGACTGTCTCATTTTCTTTAGTTTTATCAACTGGTACTTTTGCTGTCATTGCCATGAATTTTTCTCTCGTTTGTGCTATAACATTGAACTGCCACGATTTCATCTGGCTCAACCCTCCTTTTATTATCATATGACTGTCATAGCCCTTAAAGTTATGAAAAATGACGGGTAGTACGCGACGTCTCAACCTATGTGAAAAGTTACACTTGGAGCAGAGTGCGTTTCTAAATTTACCAGTGATGTGATCATGATCACGCACTTTCTTGATTTTATCGTCATCAAACGTTTTATGACATTTAGGACAGGATGTGCAACTTTCGAATTTCTGTTTGTCTTCATCTGACATATGTAGTGACTTACGCTGCAATTGGGAATCATATGATTCTTGAAATTTAGCAACTTTATCGAGAAATTCTAGAAATTTTGAAATACAATCTTCACCTTGCCAAGTATGCATTTTGTTTTGCCTTTTTCTAAAGTGGTCATGCCATACTTCATAGCAGGATATGGCTGCTGGCTTGTGGATGATGTCATCAATGTAGCATTCGATGTCTGCGTAAATGACACGCAGGGGACTTAATTCGTCACCATTATCTCTATGTGAAAAGATTTTGTCTTTGGGCATGCGCTCTATTCGTAATTTACCCCGCTTGCACCATTCATAATGACTTAGAAATTTATTTTTCGACCAAAATGGTCATGTGCAGCGGTCGCATATGAAATGTTCACCTTTAATCGATTTTTGTATATGGTTGTAAAGGCGATGAATTTTTGGAATGCCACAGTAATGCCACTGTTGAGTATTGTCCTCATACACTAGCAAGAGCTTGACAACCCGATCATAGCTACTTTGGCGGTTGTTATACCTAACGCCTTTTAGCCCTTTCTCCCAGACGTGTACCACTATCTTAATTTTATTTAATTTCTCAAATTTCTCTATATCTTTCAATTTCATGTCTTCACTATTGCAGTCATCAAACTTTAATTCATTTTCCCACTCTTGATACTTACTTCTACGGAAAGATCATTTACATCATTGTAGTGGAGAATGGATAACACTGCATACTTAAAACATTGCGATTCGCAATCTACAGAAATGACTGCTTTTTTGTCTTTTAAAATTTTTGGAAGATTGAAGGAGCCTCGCCCACTATAACTTTCTAGCAAATTGATTTTGAACTTGGCAGATTCTATACCATCAAAAATGAGGCCACTATCGCGTTCGTTGAATTTAACTATATTTAGTTTTAGTCCTTGGATATGAAAATTTAACCAAGAATCTTCATCGATTACTTCTGTAGCAGGAGAGGAGGGTATGTGAAACTCCAACCGCTCTACTATTTGACCAGTATGATGATCAATTTTTACATATTTTATTTTTAAGTAGATGAGCGCTTTTATTCTAAAGTTGTCTAAATTTCTAAAGAGCGCATCTATCAAGGATGAATTTTGATGAAACCACTCTTCAAAGTCAGCAATGGTTTCTGAGGATTCCATATTGTAGTCCCTCACTGAATTGTTCATTGATATTTCAGTGAGACGGATAGAGGAGATGCTGTTACTGTAACTTTCATCTGTATGTGTGTGGCGAAGTCTGTGTGAAGATAATTCAAATCGTGTTTCAAATGATTGAATGCAGAAGTCGCAAGTAAAGGAGACGTGTTCAATAGAGTCATCCTCACCTCGGGAGATTGATGGCGACTTGGGTTGACACACACGTTGTCTGATGTGTCGGAGCAGATCGCGTTTCCTCGTGAAGATGTGCCCACAGTCAGCACATTCCCGCTCGTCGCCTTCCCGCGATAGTGTTGAGCTGGAACTAGCATCACCTAAAAGAGATATCATTCTATCATCTCTATTAAAGTCTTAGTGTTTTGTTACAACCTACCTTCACTCAACAGCTCTAAACTTTCCTTGAGAAAGAAGGGCTTTGGTGATGAAGTCGATGCCTGAAATTGAGGAAGATGCTATTAGCCAAACGTTCGAGGGAGATGAGTGAGGAAATCTTCAACCTACCATTTTAATGGTGTGGTCGCACACCTCGATCTCCATTTCTACCGACTTGTTGGAGATGGGAGGGAAGTCGCCTGCTGTTGCCGGTGGTGGTATGTGAGAGTTGGCGGGGCGGTTAGGAACGTTGTCGCCCAGAAATACCGTTGCGAGATCTGTTGAGAAAAGAAAGGAAAGCGATCAGTAACATGACTATTCAATTCCAAGTGTGGCGTGAGTTTTGTTTAAGTCCTTGTCCCCCTTTATCATCACTGTAACTTACCCTCAAGAGAATTTACTTCCGCCATCACCGAGTGTTCAAGAGGAGGTAGAAGGGGGATGCGAGCCGAGGGTGGAAGAGTCCGCGGCTTGGGTGTTGGAGGGATGTGGCGACGAGGAGCTGGTATGGGTGGTGGTGGAGGTTGGGCGATGACCATGCCCGAGGTGGATGGGTGCTCGGATGGTGGAGCTGAGGTAGATGGGCGAGAGGGTAGGGTCGGAAAATCATCATCATATTTCCGCCTCGCGACTTCCTCCCACTTCTCCTGCCTTGCCAAAACTGTAGAGTGGAAAAGAGATGAGATTGATGAATGATAGAATGCATGCTATCAACCATGATGATACAGAACACATGACAGCATTCATTTATTAAGATACTTACATATTCCCAGTCGTTCATAGGCTTGACCAAGTGCCCCTTCAGGAATAGGTTCTCTGTTCATGATGCGCTGCTGTACTGAAAAAGGGAGGGAGATATTGGTGAGAGATTTCTCGAAGGGAGATATTAGAGTGCATTATAAATTTTAGAAAATGAGCTTCGGTTTTGAAAATCTCGGAGTAAAAAGACGTTAAGGGTCTTTCGTTGAAAATTAGTAAGGATATGATTCTTACATTTTTGATGTTATTCAAAGGTTTATGAGAATTCATTCCTATGCTCAACACACATGGTAACCGAATGATGTTAGTTCAAGAGTTTTATTAGCACAACCTGCATCCTTGCCCCATCAAACAAAAACTTACATTGCTCAATGAGAGTTTCCTCCATCTTGGCAGAGACGCGACAAGATTCAATTTTTCTCTTGATACTCGTATCCATATCGAAGATTAAAGCAGTTAGATTCGACGTCGAAGGCAAATTCACTGAAAAGGACACCTAAGATTTATTTCATTTTACCTATGATGATCATGTGAATAGTCATTCAATGGACATGAGTCAATCAACACTTCGAAATGCTCCATACCATAAAGACTAACCCTTGTCGAATGGCTAAAGTACTCTGACCTGACGAGAGAAAGTGTCACGTTGAGTATGAAGTCGAACGCTCAACATGAGCAACAGCTCAGAGGTTTCGGTCTAACAAACGACGAACAACCCGTGCAACGCAATCCCTCTACGGTGGTACCCGCCGTCCCGAAGGAACGCTCGAGCAAAGGAAGTATTACAGCGATGATATGCCTTATGAGCAGAAGTGAATCTCTTGATAGCAAGAGACTATTCAACTTGATAGCAAGTCAAAACAACCTGATAGCAGGAGCTCACCAACACTCACCTTGTGAAAGATAAATGTGAAGAGCAGAGCTGGTGCACTACCTTTTATAAGATTTTCCTAAGCGGTGAATGGATGAGACCTCTCGTCCAATCACAAGACGATCAGGAGTTTCCAGTGCGCTCACGCACTTCAAATTAATGCTGATGTTACAAACTCTCTTTTATGAACGCATGAGCATCTATTTGAATCTGTCAATGTACATTCCTATTGCGATATGATTTATTCGTTGATGATTTTACTATGGTATCTTATGTGTTCAGAGCTTGCTCACTAAAGAAGAGAGAAGTGTGTTTGCTGTATACGTTTGGCGTGTGAATGTCCAAATCCCATATCATTCCATTCATCATTTCTTCGTCAATGCCCTCTGTGTTTCTCAACTCTCGACTTAGAATATACACAGGTGACAAGAAGAGGTAGTGGTTCTTAAAAGAACTCATGAGACTTTCTCGATACGGATAGTATGTGCTACATGTGTATGCGCTAAAAGGTTAGAGTCGGAGTGTAGAAACGACAAGCATGCAGTAAGGAGGAATTGATTAAGACATCATTATCAGAACTTTACTTGACATGTGCCCCACTTTGTAAATCATCAAACGATGAGTGGAAATTTTGAAAAACCTGCTGCAGACATCTAAAGCACTCATGACCAAGCGAGAAAAGATGTCGTTGGGAAAGTTGTCCAACTCCGGCTAAGTGGTTTCGGTCTTAACTATGACACACCCCTCCTTCCATCTGCGGCAGAGCTCGCCGTACAAACCCACCAACAGGAAGTACACTATCAAAGATCTCCACATCGCTCATGCTGTAGTCTGATATCAAGCCGCCTAAGGTGATGGAGGATTTTATCCCTCACTCATACCGAGCTTCACACTATTAGTGCAATGGAGTTTGATATTATTATTTTATATTTTATTATTTGACTACACTAACTTTGCAAACCATGATACAGTTTCTGACTAGACTTACGAATAAAACGTTGATGATCAAACTTTCTAACTATACATCCACCTGTGTTGCAATAAAACTTTTGTACGACATGATAAAGTTTCTGACGACACTGACAAGAGCTTGTTCACTAGCGAAGAGAGAAATCTGTAATGTGTTGCGTGTGGCGCATGAATGTCCTCCCATTTCATCCCTTCATCATTTCGTCTCCGTGATAGAGACAAGAAGAACTGATGGATCATTCTCACATGCTTGGGCAACTGTCGGAAGACAAGTGCAATGGAGATTTTATGAGGTAACCTGTGGCAGATGGCTAAATGTCGCCCTGGCGGTCAGAGTTCAACGTTGAGACGAAAGGCAGCCACTTGCAAACATGACGCAGAGAGGTTTCACAAGGATTACCATTGCCAGCGTCCCGTGCAGTACTCATCGCTACGGACTTCACCGCTGTCTCGAAAGAACGCCCACCCACAGGAAGTATCACACCGAAAATCTCCGTGACTTGCACCGTCCATGACTTGATCGCCAGACATGAAAACCGGTGGAGTTGGTATGAGGTTGGCAGACTTTGATCAGCTTGATAGCAAGCCGTAGAGAGCTTGATTCACCAGCGTTTTGCAATGGAGATGTTTAGAGGCCACCCATGATAAGATAGCTAAGACTCAACCGATTGGCGTTCAAAGTGCTACGTTGAGAACTGTGTCAAATGCCCAACATGAGACATGAGTTGCCCCAGCGGTTTCGGTCTAAACTATGACACACTCCCTTGCCACACTTATCACTACGGCATCGTCCGCCGTCCCGAAGGAACACCCTGTCAGTGGAATATTACAGCAAAACTATCCGTGTCTTGCTCGCTTTTAGTGAAAAGCCGCTTATACCATGAGAAGACTGGCTCAGACATCATTAAAAATGCTTTCATTGACTTCAGCAGGGTCGAAAACCCCAGAAAACCTCCAAAACTAGTGAATTTAATTTTTTCAACTTTTAAGCACTACTTATTAAATTTTATAAGTAGTTTATCACTTAGGGCAGGTCAATAGCGACCGAACCTTTTTTGAATCAAGTCAAACGCACTTGTAGAAGCAAAGTTACAAGCCTTTAAAGTTTTGGAGTCTTTTATGGCCTGGAGACGAAGGCCATCTCCTGGCTAACCTCTAAGTCTGACGCCTTAGCTGATATCAGCAATGAAATTTTCTAAGTCGGTTTCTTACAGAAACCCGGAATTTGGAATGTCCGAAGCTATCATCGGAGCTCAGAGAGACGACCTACCTCTGACAATCGCTCTCATCTTAATGACAAGTCTCTGTCGGTTCCCAGCTTATATAGTGTGTGGCGATCAGCTGATGACGTAATACCCATCATCCAAAAACTTAAAACGCTTCTATCGCTGATTCTAGAGGTCCGATTGAGCTGGCAATACACCATTTCCATGTAGAATTAGACGCTGAATCCAAATCTGTCCTCCGTTTTCCCATCCGATGCTTCGTTTTGGCTCTACAGCCCACAGCCATCGCGACAATTCTAACTCGTTTTTTCGAAAAAATTTTGTGAAGAAAAATTTTTTCTCTCCGATTGACTTGAAACTCACCATGTCGATAGAGAATTTGACGCTGATTCCAAATCTGAAATCCGTTTTCCCATCCGATGCTTCGTTTTGGCGCTACAGCCCAAAACGTCCAAAATTCTAACTCTGTCGTTTTTCGCCAATCTCCCAAAATCTTAAATGGCGTCTCACATCTAAACGGAGACAGATAGGAACAAGCCGTTTCTTTCAGTGAATTTGTCTTACTCTTAGCTTTCAAACGAGCTATTGCACGACAAAATCCGTCCCCTGGAAGCCAAGATCGAAGCTTGCTCTCCCGAGGGGGGGACGTCAGCGAAAATTTTTTCTCTCCGATTGCTTTGAAATTCACCATACAGATGCAGAATTTTACGCTGATTCCAAATCTGACCTCCGTTTTGCTCTCCGATGCTTCGTTTTGAGGCTACAACCCAAAACGTCCACAATTTTACCTCTGTCGTTTTTCGGAAAAATTTTGAAGAAAAATATTTTCTCGCCGATTCCTTTCAAACTCACCATACCGATGCAGAATTTGACGCTGATCACGAATATGAAGTCCGTTTCACTCTCCCGTGCCTCCTTCACCCTCAAAACACACTCTCACTCCACCACGTCAACCTGATCGGTCGGCCAAGTCAACCTAGTCGGTCAGCCAAGTCAACCTGGACGGTCGGCCACGTCAATCTGGTCGGTCGGCCAAGTCAGCCTGGACGGTCGGCCACGTCAACCTGGACGGTCGGCCACGTCAACCTGGACGGTCGGCCAAGACAACCTCTCACTCCAACCTGGGCGGCCGGCCAGGTGCGCTGTGTTTGTATTGGACCCACCCTATTTCAGAGCGCGCTGTGTTTGTATTGGACCCACCCCATTTCAGGGCGCGCTGTGTTTATGGACCTTTACTTACTACTCAAAAAAGCCAAAATATTGCAGCGATTACCCAAAAAAGCCAAACTTAAGCTCAACACACCAGTCTACATCCACACTATCAGTTTCATTACCATAGCTATCGATGCCACTCCTCCACAGCTATTCGAATCCACAAGATATGTCCACATTTCGCTACTCACTAGAACGAAACTTTTGCTCTACAGTACCTCACTCACCTTCAAGTGACATTTCAACTTTTCAAACACTCATTGAGTTTTCCGCAAAGATGCGGAGGTGTTGTGGCTCGATGTGTGTTTGAAAAGTTGAAATGTGGCTGAATAGGCATCATTTTCAATCTTGTGAATGCTGTGTTGGACAGAGTATTGCATGGACTTTGATGAAACTCCGCTTAGTGGTGAGTGAGGTACTGTAGAGCTTTAGTTTGGCTCTACTGGGTTTTCCGCACTGGCAGAGATGCACAGAAGTTTTGGCTCGATGTGTTCTTTTTGTCATGATGTTATTTGTTTTGCCTCTATAGTAAAAAAGTCATTAACCGAAATAGTTTGAATTGATATAAAGGATTCTTCCTATCCATATAGAGATATTCACAAATGCAAGATGAAATATGCTCCAAATTGCTGGTTTCATAGAATTTCATATTATATGTACAGCCAGCAGAATTGATGGCCACTCACATCCTGCAACAAACAGACATCATTCCTTGCTCCTGTCCTTAATAATTCTGCCGGAGAGAATCGAAGACACCAAACTCAAATCTCACCCTGCTTAAATTGTTGTGGAGGAGTGGCATCGATAGCTATGGTAGTGAAACTGATACTGTTGATGTAGACTGGTGTTGTGAGCTTAAGTTTGGCTTTTTTGGGTAATCGGTGCAGTAGCGCGAGATATTTTGGCTTTTTTGGATTTGAGTATCGAAATGTGGACTGATTTTGTGGATTTGAATAGCTGTGGAGGAGTGGCATCGATAGCTATGGTAATGAACCTGATAGTGTGGATGTAGAGTGGTGTTGTGAGCTTAAGTTTGGCTTTTTTGGGTAATCGGTGGAATTCTGTGGCTTTTTTGGCTCTTTTGTGATTTTGGCTTTTTTGGATCATTTTTGGCTCTTTTGGAAATGATCATTAACCCTATTATTCTAACTATCAAGTGCATTATATCCGACACACACAAGAGACCGAGAAAATGCAGTGCTGCAGCTTTTGTAAAGAAACGTTCATGGCATTCCTACTACTGATAGCAATCCGAATAGACAATGCTCACAAGATTTTAGGAGGAAGTGTTGTGTATATATCTGAAATTGAATTATACCATTTCATTGAGTTGAATTGTATGACTTCTACTGAAAGGTACCGCCAAACAAAATAAAAATGTATCTTTTCTAAAATTAGAGGAATTTCGGATTCTACCATAACTGTGGTCGATGAGGAGGCATGAAACATACGCTACTGACATTCTCATCTCACAAAATGAGAGTCAAGATTTTAATAATTATCAAAGCTTTCTCGCATTAACCTTTCGACTACCAGAGGACACTTCTCTTTTCATAATTTAATATGAATTTGGTCTATTATCATACTTACTACATTATAAATGCTTATATTGTACGTGCAGTAATTTTTACTAACGTATATGCTTTTATGTGTATGAATACTGTAACGCGAGAGCTAATGACGTTTTCCTCCCTAAATCGCACATGAGCTTATTATTACTTTTAATTTGTAGATTGTCACCCAACATCAGTAAAGCGACACTTCTTAAGTCATACTTCCAGTCGTCTGTAAGTTACAGCATCAAACATCGCAAAATTTGTTTATGTAGATCCATGCACTTCCGAGTTTGGTGCACTTAATAACGTAATGATCTTTCGTCGTGAGATTTCGTCGGAGGTTATATTTCTCTTAGGTGTACTTTCTTCTCAAAGCAGCAAGTTGAGAGCCGCTGTAGTGCTATGGTATGAAATGAATCTTGGGTTGCATACCTTCGAGTAAGCCTATTATGAAAGGCTTTTCTCTCAGAATGTATCATTTTGATGATATGTTTGGAATTCACTAAACAGAGTACAACAAAAAGTGTCATGCAATGAATATGATGTGCTATCTAAAAGTACACACAGATTATCAAGAGAACTTAATGCATCTCCGACAGAATCAATCTAAAAATAACAAGACAGTGTGTTGAGTATCTTGACGTGCGATTCAGAATATCTGATGTCAGGTCAGTAGCAATGTTATTTCAAACATTGCAAAAGTGCTTCTTCAATGAGAATTGACAAGCATACATGTGAAGCACTTAACTGATGATAAGGAAGTGTGTTGGACATCTTATTGCGCAACATGTGAAATTCTTTTCGGTTTGAATTTCACCACAAACCTCCCTGGGTCGACTGTAGTCGACTTGGTAGTTCAATACTTGATGCAGTAAGGCATTTCAGTCGGCTCAGAGTGCAAAGATAAGTTTACATCACAGAGAGAATCAGATAGGAAAATATTTTCACACATCTAAGGAGAACAATCCTAATTGTGTCAAAAATGACGTTTATCTACCAGAGTTGACTATAATCGACATAAAGTTTAATCAATGATTTCTTGTACTTATTGATTTATCTTTTGCAAGTAATTAATTGATATATAAACTGTGGCATCAACATTACAAAACACAAATCAAATGAATGGATTACCTAAGCTTCGAGAAAAACGTGGAAATTCAATATCGCTACTATAATTAAGTATATGATAGTGTTATACAGTTAATAATTAATGATAAATTAAGAAGTGGGACTTAATGTAATCATGATAGCTCATATGTCTGAGATGAGTTATTGATGAAAATCATCTTCATTGACTCTGAAAAACATTATTTAACCAGGCTCAACCAGAAATAATGCATGGTCGACTCAGGTAAATAACGGGTTAACTTTAACCGAAATTTTGCCAAGCTAGGCATTGCCAGAAATATCGCATGTCTAGCTGCTGGGTAGATATCTGTACAAGAAGTGCAATCATTACTATAAAAATGACAAATCTAATTTTGAGTTATTTAATAAATGTTAGATCACTACGTTATTAAGTGCACCAAACTCGGAAGTGCATGAATCTACATAAACAAATGGGATTTCGCGATGTTTGAGGCTGTAGCAGTAGATACCATCACCAGAATCGACTTGTGTTTGATCGATGTCATAATTCTCATGAAATGCTTTAAACATGGTAGTATAGTCGGACAGAATTCCTTGACGTCGAATGACACCATCACAACACCTAGACAGACGCCAGCAGGCATTTTTCACAAAATCAGAAAATTCATAAGAACTCGAAACATCACTGCCGGCTTTTTTCAGCAACGGATTGAGGATTTCATACAAATGTTCGGATAAATTGTACGTGGGAGAATTAACGAAATAAACAATTGGACGAAGAGGTATTCCTGTTTTGTTCAGCTTCGGTAGGCCATATATTCCTGACCATACTCCATCGGTACTCCAAAGTTTATAACATAGTAAATCAGGAAATTGAATATCATTCTTTAGTCGCAAAAGAATCTAGCTCACATTTCTTTCACTATACTTTGCAGGATCCTTCTTTAACTTGCTATAAGTCTATGTCATAATGTATTTCAACGTTCTATGTCGTAGTTAATAATTTAAATTGTGGTTGTAGCCTACTTCATGAACTTGTAAACATAACAAAAATATAACTCAACAAACTCAGACGTGTTGCCTCGTTATTTGGTGAGCCCTAACAAATAATGGATGCCTCTAACAATGGATGCATCTGATGCCTGAAGAAATTTACCTCTCTTTTTGCTTAATTTTGCAAATGGATGCCAGCTCGTCAATTGCCGCTTCGTGCAACTCAGGTTCTGTCAAAATCCCAACATTTATGATCAAAAATATCAGAGCATGGTTTATACTTTGTGACGCTCAATTCTCAATCGCAAACATATCTTCACCATTTATTAAGTAATGTAACTGCCAATTTACCAGCTGATGTAGTATCAAGACTGTCCGTTTGGATTCTGAAACAAGCAGACCGCGAAATAATTCATCACGATGATCTCCAACAACAACTTTTACACATCTATGATTTAACTGACATTGAAAGGTCGAATGCCTTACTTGATGTTCTAACATCTGGGAGTAGTAAGAAAACGGCGAACACTCGACCGGCGCGCCCCCCCCTCTGGAACGACAGAGGTCTGTCGTGGTGTGCCGGCCAAGTTGGTCCGAAAGGTTCGCTGACGTCCCCCCCCCGATAAAACGACAGAGTGTCGTGGTGGACTTGGGCGACCGCCAGGTTTTGACTTGAGTCTATAGTGTGTGATGTTTTTCGTGAAATCTGATGAATGTTGGGTTGAAAATGGGATGTTTCGAGTGGAAGCAGTGCTCGGATGGGAAAACGGATTTCAGATTTAGAATCAGCATGAAATTCTAAATCTGTGTGGTGAGTTTCAAGTCAATCGGAGAGAAAAAGTTTCACTGACGTCTCCCCCCCCTCGGCACCGACCTTCCAACTTTGCTTCTAGTTGACGGATTTTGTCGTGCAATAGCTCGTTTGAAAGCTAAGAGTGAGACAAATTCACTGAAAGAATCGGCTTGTTCATATCTGTCTTCGTTTATATGTGAGACGCCATTTAAGATTTTGGGAGATTGGCGAAAAACGACAGAGTTAGAATTTTGGACGTTTTGGTCTGTAGCGCCAAAACGAACCATCGGATGGGAAAACGGAGGCCAGATTCGGATTCAGCGTGAAATTCTACAAGGAAATTGTGTATTTCCAGCTCAATCGGAGCAGTAGAGCCGGAGATAGACGGATTTAAAGATTTGGATGATGGGTATTACGTCATCAGGTGATCGCCACACACTATATAAGCTGGGAACCGACAGAGACTTGTCATTAAGACGAGAGCGATTGTCAGAGGTAGGTCGTCTCTCTGAGCTCCGATGATAGCTTCGGACATTCCAAATTCCGGGTTGCTGTAAGAAACCGACTTAGAAAATTTCATTGCTGATATCAGCTAAGGCGTCAGACTTAGAGGTTAGCCAGGAGATGGCCTTCGTCTCCAGGCCATAAAAGACTCCAAAACTTTAAAGGCTTGTAACTTTGCTTCTACAAGTGCGTTTGACTTGATTCAAAAAAGGTTCGGTCGCTATTGACCTGTCCTAAGTGATAGACTACTTATAAAATTTAATAAGTAGTGCTAAAAAGTTGAAAAAATTAAATTCACTAGTTTTGGAGGTTTTCTCGAGTTCTCGACCCTGCTGAAGTCAATGAAAGCATTTTTAATGATGTCTGAGCCAGTCTTCTCATGGTATAAGCGGCTTTTCACTGAAAGCGAGCAAGACACGGAGAGTTTTACCGTAATATTCCACTGACAGGGTGTTCCTTCGGGACGGCGGACGATGCCGTAGTGATAAGTGTGGCAAGGGAGTGTGTCATAGTTTAGACCGAAACCGCTGGGGCAACTCATGTCTCATGTTGGGCATTTGACACAGTTCTCAACGTAGCACTTTGAACGCCAATCGGTAGAGTCTTAGCTATCTTGTCATGGGTGGCCTCTAAACATCTCCATTGCAAAACGCTGGTGAATCAAGCTCTCTACGGCTTGCTATCAAGCTGATCAAAGCAATAACTTGGGATGTTTCCTCAAGGTTTTCAAGTATGCTGAGTTCAAATCTGCTATCAGATTTCAAATTTAACTAAGTCTAAGGCAGCTTTGAGGGGTTAGATCCCAGCTACGGATCACTACCTTTGACTCGGCGTTGCTGTTACCACTTCGGGGCAGTGATAATGATGTCTTAAGCTGTAAATAGCGGGTATCGGGGAAGATCTCTCACTTCCCTAGTGATCAGTACAAGAACTTCGGGCTGTCGACGGGATCGAGTGCCACTCACTACACTCAAATCTATCATTCCTCACTAAGTGTAAAAATCATTGTTTTCCGTTTTTATAAACTAGGAATCGATCGTTTGCTATCAAACGTTTACGGACTTATAATCATTGTTTTCCCCTTTTCACTTCAGAAAATGGTTAACTACAATAATGCCAAGACGGCTTTCAAGCTCTGCGTTTGCAGAAAAATCTTTCGCAGTGATGCCTTTAAGAAACACTCTTGTGTGAATAAGCGAATGGTAGGGGCATTCGATACTTTTGCAGCAACCATAATACATCTCGCCTTGTCGAGACGTTACCGGAGTGGCATGCGAAGCATAGCAGTTGCAGTCAACCAGAGCTGACTGAGGAGACGAAGCAAAGTCTCTTCAGCTCAGAGTTAAAAGCTCTGGAGACTCAGTGCGCTGTCGAGTCTATCGCGTCAGCAAAGCCTCCCTCATCTAGTGTGCCAGCAAAGGCTCTCTCACCCACCCCGATTGAGTCTTCTCCGAAGTCGAGTAAATCCTCCTCTAGCGATGAGTCGGCTACTGGTAGCAGTGACAGTGAGGAAGAGGAGGAGGAGGAGGAAAAAGGCTCGGCGAAGGCTCACCTAGTCGAGAGTGTCTACCTCGATAGCGAGGTAGAGTCGGTGAGGGAAGTCGACCTCGATAGCGAGGTGCAGCCGGCTAAGTCATCGAGCAGTGGTGGGATTGCGGCTCAATGTCGCAACTTCATTATGCGCCCACCACTGGTCGATGACTATGACAAGCTGAAGAATGAGTTGGCAGTGTGGAAGAGCGACTGTTTCTTCTATAAAGCGAGTTCCGAGAACCTCTCGCGAGTCACTCAGGAGCTCAAGAAGACTCAAGCTAGTCTTCTTGAGAAAGAAGGAGAGCTCGATCGCGAGAGGTTCTCGCACCTCGCTAGTAAGGCCAGAGAAGAACAGCTCCTGATCGAGAGAGAGAGAGTCAGGAGAAGGAGTTGAGAAAGATGAGGGAGGAGGTGGAAGGGCTGCGAAAGCAGTTGGGGAAGGTGGTGCACCAACAAGTGAAGAGTAGCAGTACTCGACGATCAAGTCGCCTCCACATTCCCCTAGATAAGAAAGGAGGTGTGCCCGCAAGACCGCTCCTCTGTGAACGTGGCAGAGACGAAATGTGTTACAGCAGGGCTAAAAAAGGTATCGAATGCCTTCATTTTACATTCGACCATAAGGAGGCAATCACAGGATTCCTGTTCGAACCACGTCCGGAGAAGATCTGTAAGTTAAAACAAGTAACTTAGAGTTCAAGATGATAACTAACAACTTCTTTCTTTACAGATATCAATGAGAAGCGCCCACCTGCTTCCGTCAACGAGCCGGAGGCGAAGCGGCAAGCTTGAGTCCCATATTCCTCCAATCATCCCGAGAACGACCCATGGGCTCTCTTAAGGGCCAACCTTCTAATGCAGCTAAAGCGGTCCCAAGCCCGCCACATATCTACGGATATGGAATGCAGAGGGGAAGAAAAATGATGAATGGAATGAAGGGAGGACATTCATGCGCCACACGCAACACATCACAGACTTCTCTCTTTGCTAGTGAACAAGCTCTTGTCAGTGTCGTACAAAGGTTTTACTGCAGCACAGGTTGATGTATAGTTAGAAAAGTTTGATCATCAACGTTGTATTCGTAAGTCTACTCAGAAAGTGTATCATGGTTTGCAAAGTTAGTGTAGTCAGAAACTTTATTATGTTGTACAAAAGTTTTATTGCAACACAGGTTGATGTATAGTTAGAAAGTTTGATCATCAACGTTTTATTTGTAAGTCTACTCAGAAAGTGTATCATGGTTTGCAAAGTTAGTGTAGCCAAATAATTTTACTGTGACACCCGTTTGAGAAAGTAAAGTCTGATCATCGAAGTTGTATTCGTGAGTGTCGTTAGAAAGTGTATCATGGTTTGTAAAAGTTTTACTGCAACACAGGTTGATGTATAGTTAGAAAAGTTTGATCATCAACGTTTTATTTGTAAGTCTACTCAGAAAGTGTATCATTGTTTGCAAAGTTAGTGTAGTCAGAAACTTTATCATGTTGTACAAAAGTTTTACTGCAACACAGGTTGATGTATAGTTGGAAAAGTTTGATCATCAATGTTGTATTCGTAAGTCTACTCAGAAAGTGTATCATGGTTTGCAAAGTTAGTGTAGTCAAATAATTTTACTGTGACACCCGTTTGAGAAAGTAAAGTCTGATCATCGAAGTTGTATTCGTGAGTGTCGTTAGAAAGTGTATCATGGTTTGTAAAAGTTTTACTGCAACACAGGTTGATGTATAGTTAGAAAAGTTTGATCATGACGTTTTATGAAACACACATGTCATGAAATGTAAGCGTTAGTGTAGTCAAATAATTTACCGCGACGCACGTTTGTGAAAATAAAGTTTGATCATTGACGTTGTATGACTGACCGAACTCATCACAGCACTAGAAAGTTTTCGAAGGTTTTACTGCACAGTGTAGATTGTCTTGTAACTTACGTTCACAGTGTTAGAAAGTTTTATTGGAGACAGTTGCCAAATGTTTCCCTATTAGAAATTCAAACTTCATGACTGTTAGATTAGCTTCATCAGGTTTAGTAAAAGCAGTTTTCTACTGCAGTAAGACTGCGAGTTTAGAATGTTATATGAAAACAGTGTTCACCACAGCGCTAGAAAGTTTTACTGCGCTGTGTAGATTGTTTCACACAAGGTCTTATAGTCAGCGTTGAATTTTTTATAAAACCAGATGTTGTCACACACGTTGAGTGTGTGAGAGCTAGTTCCATGACATTGAATCGCATGGGTTGTAAAGTTCATAATCCAAGGCTAGGCTCCTCTACGGTTGGATTTAGGGTTTTATATTACATGCGTTAACCGTTCGTGTAGAATATGTGAAGCACATGTTCGCTTAAATGCAAATGTTGAAATAAGTTTGTAAGAAGTCTTTGACAGGTTGTTGTGAAACGTAGCGAACGTTGAAGAAATGTTTCAGCAGTCACACTCGTTAGCGTGCCAGCTTTACTAGATGTGTTCTATTCTCAAATGAGGATTGTTGTCTAATGAGAATCAAGCATTCCTTTATAAATAGAGAGCCTTCCATAGTGAGAATCATTCCATCGTTGAATCGTACAAGTGACGGACGCACATTCTCTCTCTCTACATCCCTGTTATATTATCCAACTAAAATGGTAAGTCGCTACTTTCCTCCCTCTCCTCCCTTGAACGTAACTTAATACAATCTTTTTCATTTTCAGGCATCTACTCCATCTGCTGCACTAGTAGGACAAAATGGCGGTCAAACGTTACAAGGTTCGCTACGATCAGATCATCTACAACTGAGACCAGTGGAAGAAACAACCAAGGTACATAATCCTACACCGCTACAGCGTAAATTTAAACAAGTCTTGCGTTATGACGATCATAGCGTAGTACTCCAAACGGGAATGCTCCCTTCCACGGATGTGAAGATAATGCGCAATCAGTATGGGGACTACATACTGATCCCCGTGAGTCCGTACATTCGCCGCCAACTTGATATTATTGAGGAGTACGTGACATTAAATATAGACATTCCTACTCCTCTTGCTCAAGAGTGGAAGGCGAGAGATGACAAGGATACTCCCTATAGAAAGATTTGGGATGGCAATCACATTTGCCTGCCGGTATCACATTGGTGTAGTTATTATAAAAAGGATGGAGATCAATCAATACCCATCAGATGTGATGAGCTCGGAGAAGGTACTTGGGATATCCTTTTCAAAGTGAATGGGCTATATTATGGTCAGCACAAGGATAACAAAATAGCCTCTCTCTCGATATACACTGAATCCATCCTATATATTCCAAAGCCACCCAGCGTAGATGACATTATTGACGAAATCCTTAACGGGGGTGGTACGAAGCGCAAGTCGGGCAAGAATGCTACCTCCAAACGCAAGTCAAGGAAAGAGAATTGCTAATCCTTTCCTAACTCTACCCTATGACAATTCGCTTATGTGCTTTGAGTGTCGTCGACGTGGTCTTATTAGATACATTTTACTTCTTCGTTGCCATCATATCATTTGTGTATTTTGTCGTGAAAAGCATCGATGTAATTCTTCATTTTGCGATATGTTATAGAACGTTTCCTTAGATGTGTTATTTCCGTTTTAGGCTTCTATCATCATTTTTATGGATTGTGAGGGTGAACCTGTGCAGGAGCTCAGTGCTATTGCTATGAACAATTGGACATATCAGATTGTTAGTGTCTATCATCAACATGCCAACTGTGATCCCAATGTTGATCAATGGGCGAGAAAACACATTCATGGACTTAATCTGAAATATTTGCAAGACTATGGCTTTTCTTGTGAGACTGCTCGTATTATTGACTTTAAAAAATGGTTAGCTGCTTTTAATGTTATACGCATCTTTTGTAATAATCCTGGTAAGGAGAGGAAAATATTACCTAGTCTAGTCATTAATGATATTTTGCTCCCACCTTGGGATAGTAGAGTGAATCAACACTATCATGAAGTCACGAAACGTTTTAAGGATTTGTGTGTTCCTATTTTGTCTGTTCGTTGTAGTAGCTACGTTCATAACCAATGCTTCTTTCCTCCTTACCTCAACACTGCCAAAGTCCTATATGGTTATCATTGCTCGCTATATGACAGTTACCAGCTGTATCTATTTTATATGTTTCAAACCATTGATTTGTAATGTATGCTTGTTACAGTTATTCAATAAATGTTATTATACGAAGAGTTGTTGTTATCATGCAACGGATGGGTTAGATGAAGGGTGATCATATCTTTTTCAAATGACTGTGGAACATTGATTTCCATGATGAAGATTTAAACAGTTGGATTTGATGACGAATAAGATTTACTAGTTTGCAAGTTAGACTAAGCGTTCTATTATTTGTAAATGAAAGATATAGTTTCAACAGTTTACAGATTAAAAATAAAGTTTCAATAGTGCATGTGTTAGAAATAAAGTTTAAGGTGTTTCCATGTTAGAAATAAAATAAAGTTTCAAGAGTTTTCAAGTTAAAAATAAATTTTTAACAGTGTGTACGTTAGAAATAAAGTTACATCTGTTTGTAAAATAAGATTGCGGGATTTAATAGTTTGTAAGTTAGACTAAGCGTTCCACTATTTGTAAATGAAAGATATAGTTTCAACAGTTTACAAGTTAAGAATAAAGTTTTATCTGTTTGTATGTTAGAAATAAAACAAAGTTTCAACCGTTAACAAGTTAAAAATAAAGTTTCAATAGTTTGCAAGTTAAAACTAATGTTTCAATAGTGCATATGTTAAGAATAAAGTTTTATCTGTTTGTATGTTAGAAATAAAATGAAGGTTCACCAGTCTACAAGTTAAGAATAAAGTTTTATCAGCTTGTATGCCAGAAATGAAATAAAGTTTCACAAGTTTAAAAGTTAAAAATAAAGTTTCAATAGTGTGTACGTTAGAAATAAAGTTTCAACCGTTACCGTTTACAAGTTAAAAATAAAGTTTCAATAGTGTGTATGTTAAGAATAAAGTTCTATCTGTTTATATGTTAGAAATAAAAATGAAGGTTCAACAGTTTACAAGTTAAGAATAAATTTTTATCTGATTGTATGTTAGAAATAAAACAAAGTTTCAACCGTTTACAAGTTAAAAATAAAGTTTCAATAGTTTACAAGTTAAGAATAAAGTTTCAATAGTGTGTATGTTAAGAATAAAGTTTTATCTGTTTGTATGTTAGAAATAAAATGAAGGTTCACCAGTTTACAAGTTAAGAATAAAGTTTTATCTGTTTGTATGTCAGAAATAAAATGAATTTTCACCAGGTTACAAATTAAAAATAAAGTTTCAATAGCGTGTACGTTAGATATAAAGTTTCAACCGTTACCGTTTACAAGTTAAAAATAAAGTTTCAATAGTGTGTATGTTAAGAATAAAGTTCTATCTGTTTATATGTTAGAAATAAAAATGAAGGTTCACCAGTTGGCAAGTTAAGAATAAAGTTTTATCTGTTTGTATGTTAGAAATAAAACAAAGTCTCAACCGTTAACAAGTTAAAAATAAAGTTTCAATGGTTTGCAAGTTAAAACTAATGTTTCAATAGTGCATATGTTAAGAATAAAGTTTTATCTGTTTGTATGTTAGAAATAAAATGAAGGTTCACCAGTTTACAAGTTAAGAATAAAGTCTTATCTGCTTGTATGCCAGAAATGAAATAAAGTTTCACAAGTTTAAAAGTTAAAAATAAAGTTTCAATAGTTTACAAGTTAAGAATAAAGTTTCAATAGTGTGTATGTTAAGAATAAAGTTTTATCTGTTTGTATGTTAGAAATAAAATGAAGCTTAACCGGTTTACAAGTTAAGAATAAAGTTTTATCTGTTTGTATGTCAGAAATAAAATGAATTTTCACCAGGTTACAAATTAAAAATAAAGTTTCAATAGTGTGTACGTTAGATATAAAGTTTCAACCGTTACCGTTTACAAGTTAAAAATAAAGTTTCAATAGTGTGTATGTTAAGAATAAAGTTCTATCTGTTTATATGTTAGAAATAAAAATGAAGGTTCACCAGTTGGCAAGTTAAGAATAAAGTTTTATCTGTTTGTATGTTAGAAATAAAACAAAGTCTCAACCGTTAACAAGTTAAAAATAAAGTTTCAATGGTTTGCAAGTTAAAACTAATGTTTCAATAGTGCATATGTTAAGAATAAAGTTTTATCTGTTTGTATGTTAGAAATAAAATGAAGGTTCACCAGTTTACAAGTTAAGAATAAAGTCTTATCTGCTTGTATGCCAGAAATGAAATAAAGTTTCACCAGTTTAAAAGTTAAAAATAAAGTTTCAATAATGTGTACGTTAGAAATAAAGTTTCAACCCTTACCGTTTACAAGTTAAAAATAAAGTTTCAATAGTGTGTATGTTAAGAACAAAGTTCTATCTGTTTATATGTTAGAAATAAAAATGAAGGTTCACAAGTTTACAAGTTAAGAATAAAGTTTTATCTGATTGTATGTTAGAAATAAAACAAAGTTTCAACCGTTAACAAGTTAAAAATAAAGTTTCAATGGTTTGCAAGTTAAAACTTATGTTTCAATAGTGCGTATGTTAAGAATAAAGTTTTATCTGTTTGTATGTTAGAAATAAAATGAAGCTTCACCAGTTTACAAGTTAAGAATAAAGTTTTATCAGCTTGTATGTTAGAAATAAAATGAAGTTTCACCAGTTTACAAATTAAAAATAAAGTTTCAATAGTGTGTACGTTAGAAATAAAGTTTCAATCGTTTACAAGTTAAAAATAAAGTTTCAACAGTGTTTACGTTAGAAATAAAGTTTTATCTGTTTGTAAAGTACGATCGTAGGATTTACTAGTTTGCAAGTTAGACTCAGCATTCTACTAGTTGTAAGTGAAAAATATCGTTTCAACAGTTTACAGATTAAAATAAAGTTTCAATAGTGTGTATCATGGAAATAAAGTTTAAGCGCTTTGTACGTTAGAAATAAAGTTTTATCTGTTTATATGTTAGAAAGAAAACAAAGTTTCAACCGTTTACAAGTTGAAAAATAAAGTTTCAACAGTGTGTACGTTAGGAAAAAAGTTTTAACTGCTTGTATGTTAGAAATAGAGGTATAACAATTTATATGCTAGAAAGAAAGGTATAACTGTTTTTGAGACAAGATCGTAAGATTTACTAGTTTGCAAGTTAGACTCAGCGTTCTACTAGTTGTAAATGAAAAATATCGTTTCAACAGTTTACAGATTAAAATAAAGTTTCAATAGTGTGTATGTTGGAAATAAAGTTTAAGCGCTTTGTGCGTTAGAAATAAAGTTTCAGCCGTTTACAAGTTAAAAATAAAGTTTCAACAGTGTGTACGTTAGAAATAAAGTTTTAGCTGTTTATATGTTAGAAACAAAATAAAGTTTCAACCGTTTACAAGTTGAAAAATAAAGTTTCAACAGTGTGTACGTTAGAAATAAATGAAAGTAAGAACTTCATCGTATGAGTATTCAAAGTATGTTTTGTAAATCAAATGTGTGTCGTACTGACATGATAGAATCAAGCTTGACAAACGCGTTTGTCAAGTTCATTTGATTCTATCATGTCAGTACGACACACATTTGATTTACAAAACATGCTTTGAATACTCATACGATGAAGTTCTTACTTTCATTTATTTCTAACGTACACACTGTTGAAACTTTATTTTTCAACTTGTAAACGGTTGAAACTTTATTTTGTTTCTAACATATAAACAGCTAAAACTTTATTTCTAACGTACACACTGTTGAAACTTTATTTTTAACTTGTAAACGGCTGAAACTTTATTTCTAACGCACAAAGCGCTTAAACTTTATTTCCATCATACACACTATTGAAACTTTATTTTAATTTTATTTTAATCTGTAAACTGTTGAAACGATATTTTTCATTTACAACTAGTAGAATGCTGAGTCTAACTTGCAAACCAGTAAATCCTACGATCGTACTTTACAAACAGATAAAACTTTATTTCTAACGTAAAAACTGTTGAAACTTTATTTTTAACTTGTAAACGATTGAAACTTTATTTCTAACGTACACACTATTGAAACTTTATTTTTAATTTGTAAACTGGTGAAACTTCATTTTATTTCTAACATACAAGCTGATAAAACTTTATTCTTAACTTGTAAACTGGTGAAGCTTCATTTTATTTCTAACATACAAACAGATAAAACTTTATTCTTAACATACGCACTATTGAAACATAAGTTTTAACTTTCAAACCATTGAAACTTTATTTTTAACTTGTTAACGGTTGAAACTTTGTTTTATTTCTAACATACAATCAGATAAAACTTTATTCTTAACTTGTAAACTTGTGAACCTTCATTTTTATTTCTAACATATAAACAGATAGAACTTTGTTCTTAACATACACACTATTGAAACTTTATTTTTAACTTGTAAACGGTAAGGGTTGAAACTTTATTTCTAACGTACACATTATTGAAACTTTATTTTTAACTTTTAAACTGGTGAAACTTTATTTCATTTCTGGCATACAAGCAGATAAAACTTTATTCTTACCATACACACTATTGAAACTTTATTTTTAACTTGTAAACTATTGAAACTTTATTTTTAACTTGTAAACGGTTGAAACTTTGTTTTATTTCTAACATACAATCAGATAAAAATTTATTCTTAACTTGTAAACTGGTGAACCTTCATTTTTATTTCTAACATATAAACAGATAGAACTTTATTCTTAACATACACACTATTGAAACTTTATTTTTAACTTGTAAACGGTAAGGGTTGAAACTTTATTTCTAACGTACACACTATTGAAACTTTATTTTTAACTTTTAAACTTGTGAAACTTTATTTCATTTCTGGCATACAAGCTGATAAAACTTTATTCTTAACTTGTAGACTGGTGAACCTTCATTTTATTTCTAACATACAAACAGATAAAACTTTATTCTTAACATATGCACTATTGAAACATTAGTTTTAACTTGCAAACTATTGAAACTTTATTTTTAACTTGTTAACGGTTGAAACTTTGTTTTATTTCTAACATACAAACAGATAAAACTTTATTCTTAACTTGTAAACTGTTGAAACTATATCTTTCATTTACAAATAGTGGAACGCTTAGTCTAACTTACAAACTATTAAATCCCGCAATCTTATTTTACAAACAGATGTAACTTTATTTCTAACGTACACACTGTTAAAAATTTATTTTTAACTTGAAAACTCTTGAAACTTTATTTTATTTCTAACATGGAAACACCTTAAACTTTATTTCTAACACATGCACTATTGAAACTTTATTTTTAATCTGTAAACTGTTGAAACTATATCTTTCATTTACAAATAATAGAACGCTTAGTCTAACTTGCAAACTAGTAAATCTTATTCGTCATCAAATCCAACTGTTTAAATCTTCATCATGGAAATCAATGTTCCACAGTCATTTGAAAAAGATATGATCACCCTTCATCTAACCCATCCGTTGCATGATAACAACAACTCTTCGTATAATAACATTTATTGAATAACTGTAACAAGCATACATTACAAATCAATGGTTTGAAACATATAAAATAGATACAGCTGGTAACTGTCATATAGCGAGCAATGATAACCATATAGGACTTTGGCAGTGTTGAGGTAAGGAGGAAAGAAGCATTGGTTATGAACGTAGCTACTACAACGAACAGACAAAATAGGAACACACAAATCCTTAAAACGTTTCGTGACTTCATGATAGTGTTGATTCACTCTACTATCCCAAGGTGGGAGCAAAATATCATTAATGACTAGATTAGGTAATACTTTCCTCTCCTTACCAGGATTATTACAAAAGATGCGTATAACATTGAAAGCAGCTAACCATTGTTTAAAGTCAATAATAAGAGAAGTCTCACAAGAAAAGCCATAGTCTTGCAAATATTTCAGATTAAGTCCATGAATGTGTTTTCTCGCCCATTGATCAACATTGGGATCACAGTTGGCATGTTGATGATAGATACTAACAATCTGATATGTCCAATTGTTCATAGCAATAGCACTGAGCTCCTGCACAGGTTCACCCTCACAATCCATAAAAATGATGATAGAAGCCTAAAACGGAAATTACACATCTAAGGAAACGTTCTATAACATATCACAAAATGAAGAATTACATCGATGCTTTTCACGACAAAATACACAAATGATATGATGGCAACGAAGAAGTAAAATGTATCTAATAAGACCACGTCGACGACACTCAAAGCACATAAGCGAATTGTCATAGGGTAGAGTTAGGAAAGGATTAGCAATTCTCTTTCCTTGACTTGCGTTTGGAGGTAGCATTCTTGCCCGACTTGCGCTTCGTACCACCCCCGTTAAGGATTTCGTCAATAATGTCATCTACGCTGGGTGGCTTTGGAATATATAGGATGGATTCAGTGTATATCGAGAGAGAGGCTATTTTGTTATCCTTGTGCTGACCATAATATAGCCCATTCACTTTGAAAAGGATATCCCAAGTACCTTCTCCGAGCTCATCACATCTGATGGGTATTGATTGATCTCCATCCTTTTTATAATAACTACACCAATGTGATACCGGCAGGCAAATGTGATTGCCATCCCAAATCTTTCTATAGGGAGTATCCTTGTCATCTCTCGCCTTCCACTCTTGAGCAAGAGGAGTAGGAATGTCTATATTTAATGTCACGTACTCCTCAATAATATCAAGTTGGCGGCGAATGTACGGACTCACGGGGATCAGTATGTAGTCCCCATACTGATTGCGCATTATCTTCACATCCGTGGAAGGGAGCATTCCCGTTTGGAGTACTACGCTATGATCGTCATAACGCAAGACTTGTTTAAATTTACGCTGTAGCGGTGTAGGATTATGTACCTTGGTTGTTTCTTCCACTGGTCTCAGTTGTAGATGATCTGATCGTAGCGAACCTTGTAACGTTTGACCGCCATTTTGTCCTACTAGTGCAGCAGATGGAGTAGATGCCTGAAAATGAAAAAGATTGTATTAAGTTTACGTTCAAGGGAGGAGAGGGAGGAAAGTAGCGACTTACCATTTTAGTTGGATAATATAACAGGGATGTAGAGAGAGAGAATGTGCGTCCGTCACTTGTACGATTCAGCGATGGAATGATTCTCACTATGGAAGGCTCTCTATTTATAAAGGAATGCTTGATTCTCATTAGACAACAATCCTCATTTGAGAATAGAACACATCTAGTAAAGCTGGCACGCTAACGAGTGTGACTGCTGAAACATTTCTTCAACGTTCGCTACGTTTCACAACAACCTGTCAAAGACTTCTTACAAACTTATTTCAACATTTGCATTTAAGCGAACATGTGCTTCACATATTCTACACGAACGGTTAACGCATGTAATATAAAACCCTAAATCCAACCGTAGAGGAGCCTAGCCTTGGATTATGAACTTTACAACCCATGCGATTCAATGTCATGGAACTAGCTCTCACACACTCAACGTGTGTGACAACATCTGGTTTTATAAAAAATTCAACGCTGACTATAAGACCTTGTGTGAAACAATCTACACAGCGCAGTAAAACTTTCTAGCGCTGTGGTGAACACTGTTTTCATATAACATTCTAAACTCGCAGTCTTACTGCAGTAGAAAACTGCTTTTACTAAACCTGATGAAGCTAATCTAACAGTCATGAAGTTTGAATTTCTAATAGGGAAACATTTGGCAACTGTCTCCAATAAAACTTTCTAACACTGTGAACGTAAGTTACAAGACAATCTACACTGTGCAGTAAAACCTTCGAAAACTTTCTAGTGCTGTGATGAGTTCGGTCAGTCATACAACGTCAATGATCAAACTTTATTTTCACAAACGTGCGTCGCGGTAAATTATTTGACTACACTAACGCTTACATTTCATGACATGTGTGTTTCATAAAACGTCATGATCAAACTTTTCTAACTATACATCAACCTGTGTTGCAGTAAAACTTTTACAAACCATGATACACTTTCTAACGACACTCACGAATACAACTTCGATGATCAGACTTTACTTTCTCAAACGGGTGTCACAGTAAAATTATTTGACTACACTAACTTTGCAAACCATGATGCACTTTCTGAGTAGACTTACGAATACAACATTGATGATCAAACTTTTCCAACTATACATCAACCTGTGTTGCAGTAAAACTTTTGTACAACATGATAAAGTTTCTGACTACACTAACTTTGCAAACCATGATACACTTTCTGAGTAGACTTACAAATAAAACGTTGATGATCAAACTTTTCTAACTATACATCAACCTGTGTTGCAGTAAAACTTTTACAAACCATGATACACTTTCTAACGACACTCACGAATACAACTTCGATGATCAGACTTTACTTTCTCAAACGGGTGTCACAGTAAAATTATTTGGCTACACTAACTTTGCAAACCATGATACACTTTCTGAGTAGACTTACAAATAAAACGTTGATGATCAAACTTTCTAACTATACATCAACCTGTGTTGCAATAAAACTTTTGTACAACATAATAAAGTTTCTGACTACACTAACTTTGCAAACCATGATACACTTTCTGAGTAGACTTACGAATACAACGTTGATGATCAAACTTTTCTAACTATACATCAACCTGTGCTGCAGTAAAACCTTTGTACGACACTGACAAGAGCTTGTTCACTAGCAAAGAGAGAAGTCTGTGATGTGTTGCGTGTGGCGCATGAATGTCCTCCCTTCATTCCATTCATCATTTTTCTTCCCCTCTGCATTCCATATCCGTAGATATGTGGCGGGCTTGGGACCGCTTTAGCTGCATTAGAAGGTTGGCCCTTAAGAGAGCCCATGGGTCGTTCTCGGGATGATTGGAGGAATATGGGACTCAAGCTTGCCGCTTCGCCTCCGGCTCGTTGACGGAAGCAGGTGGGCGCTTCTCATTGATATCTGTAAAGAAAGAAGTTGTAAGTTATCATCTTGAACTCTAAGTTACTTGTTTTAACTTACAGATCTTCTCCGGACGTGGTTCGAACAGGAATCCTGTGATTGCCTCCTTATGGTCGAATGTAAAATGAAGGCATTCGATACCTTTTTTAGCCCTGCTGTAACACATTTCGTCTCTGCCACGTTCACAGAGGAGCGGTCTTGCGGGCACACCTCCTTTCTTATCTAGGGGAATGTGGAGGCGACTTGATCGTCGAGTACTGCTACTCTTCACTTGTTGGTGCACCACCTTCCCCAACTGCTTTCGCAGCCCTTCCACCTCCTCCCTCATCTTTCTCAACTCCTTCTCCTGACTCTCTCTCTCTCGATCAGGAGCTGTTCTTCTCTGGCCTTACTAGCGAGGTGCGAGAACCTCTCGCGATCGAGCTCTCCTTCTTTCTCAAGAAGACTAGCTTGAGTCTTCTTGAGCTCCTGAGTGACTCGCGAGAGGTTCTCGGAACTCGCTTTATAGAAGAAACAGTCGCTCTTCCACACTGCCAACTCATTCTTCAGCTTGTCATAGTCATCGACCAGTGGTGGGCGCATAATGAAGTTGCGACATTGAGCCGCAATCCCACCACTGCTCGATGACTTAGCCGGCTGCACCTCGCTATCGAGGTCGACTTCCCTCACCGACTCTACCTCGCTATCGAGGTAGACACTCTCGACTAGGTGAGCCTTCGCCGAGCCTTTTTCCTCCTCCTCCTCCTCCTCCTCACTGTCACTGCTACTAGTAGCCGACTCATCGCTAGAGGAGGATTTACTCGACTTCGGAGAAGACTCAATCGAGGTGGGTGAGAGAGCCTTTGCTGGCACACTAGATGAGGGAGGCTCTGCTGACGCGATAGACTCGACAGCGCACTGAGTCTCCAGAGCTTTTAACTCTGAGCTGAAGAGACTTTGCTTCGTCTCCTCAGTCAGCTCTGGTTGACTGCAACTGCTATGCTTCGCATGCCACTCCGGTAACGTCTCGACAAGGCGAGATGTATTATGGTTGCTGCAAAAGTATCGAATGCCCCTACCATTCGCTTATTCACACAAGAGTGTTTCTTAAAGGCATCACTGCGAAAGATTTTTCTGCAAACGCAGAGCTTGAAAGCCGTCTTGGCATTATTGTAGTTAACCATTTTCTGAAGTGAAAAGGGGAAAACAATGATTATAAGTCCGTAAACGTTTGATAGCAAACGATTGATTCCTAGTTTATAAAAACGGAAAACAATGATTTTTACACTTAGTGAGGAATGATAGATTTGAGTGTAGTGAGTGGCACTCGATCCCGTCGACTGCCCGAAGGCCTTGTACTGATCACTAGGGAAGTGAGAGATCTTCCCCGATACCCGCTATTTACAGCTTAAGACATCATTATCACTGCCCCGAAGTGGTAACAGCAACGCCGAGTCAAAGGTAGTGATCAGTAGCTGGGATCTAGCCCCTCAAAGCTGCCTTAGACTTAGTTAAATTTGAAATCTGATAGCAGATTTGAACTCAGCATACTTGAAAACCTTGAGGAAACATCCCAAGTTATTGCTTTGATCAGCTTGATAGCAAGCCGTAGAGAGCTTGATTCACCAGCGTTTTGCAATGGAGATGTTTAGAGGCCACCCATGACAAGATAGCTAAGACTCAACCGATTGGCGTTCAAAGTGCTACGTTGAGAACTGTGTCAAATGCCCAACATGAGGCATGAGTTGCCCCAGCGGTTTCGGTCTAAAATATGACACACTCCCTTGCCACACTTATCACTACGGCATCGTCCGCCGTCCCGAAGGAACACCCTGTCAGTGGAATATTACGGTAAAACTCTCCGTGTCTTGCTCGCTTTTAGTGAAAAGCCGCTTATACCATGAGAAGACTGGCTCAGACATCATTAAAAATGCTTTCATTGACTTCAGCAGGGTCGAAAACCCCAGAAAACCTCCAAAACTAGTGAATTTAATTTTTTCAACCTTTTAGCACTACTTATTAAATTTTATAAGTAGTATATCACTTAGGGCAGGTCAATAGCGACCGAACCTTTTTTGAATCAAGTCAAACGGACTTGTAGAAGCAAAGTTACAAGCCTTTAAAGTTTTGGAGTCTTTTATGGCCTGGAGACGAAGGCCATCTCCTGGCTAACCTCTAAGTCTGACGCCTTAGCTGATATCAGCAATGAAATTTTCTAAGTCGGTTTCTACCAGCAACCCGGAATTTGGAATGTCCGAAGCTATCATCGGAGCTCAGAGAGACGACCTACCTCTGACAATCGCTCTCGTCTTAATGACAAGTCTCTGTCGGTTCCCAGCTTATATAGTGTGTGGCGATCACCTGATGACGTAATACCCATCATCCAAATCTTTAAATCCGTCTATCTCCGGCTCTACTGCTCCGATTGAGCTGGAAATACACCATTTCCTTGTAGAATTTCACGCTGAATCCGAATCTGGCCTCCGTTTTCCCATCCGATGGTTCGTTTTGGCGCTACAGACCAAAACGACCAAAATTCTAACTCTGTCGTTTTTCGCCAATCTCCCAAAATCTTAAATGGCGTCTCACATATAAACAAAGACAGATATGAACAAGCCGATTCTTTCAGTGAATTTGTCTCACTCTTAGCTTTCAAACGAGCTATTGCACGACAAAATCCGTCCACTAAAAGCAAAGTTGGAAGGTCGGTGCCGAGGGGGGGGGATGTCAGCGAAAATTTTTTCTCTCCGATTGCCTTGAAACTCACCATACAGATGCAGAATTTCATGCTGATTCCAAATCTGAAATCCGTCTTCCCATCCGAGCACTGCTTCCACTCGAAACATCCCATTTTCAACCCAACATTCATCAGATTTCACGAAAAACATCACACACTGTAGACTCAAGTCAAAACCTGGCGGTCGCCCAAGTCCACCACGACACTCTGTCGTTTTATCGGGGGGGGGGGACGTCAGCGAACCTTTCGGACCAACTTGGCCGGCACACCACGACAGACCTCTGTCGTTCCAGAGGGGGGGAGTCAGACTCGAAGCACCACGGCGGCCGACCACAACCTCTGTCGTTCCAGAGGGGGGGCGCGCCGGTCGAGTGTTCGCCGTTTTCTTACTACTTCTGGGGTCGGTGACCGCAGCCCTATTCAACTCGCAGAAGAGAAGCGATTGCTTTTCTTAAAAGCTGATCGCTCTCAAGTCGATTTACTAGCTGAAATATTTTTGCGAACTATTCCAAAATCTGTCAGAGATCAAATGAATAATGAGGATGGACTGTCAAACGAAGAATTGGAAGAGAGAGAGCCCAGAACATTTGGCAACATACTTCTACATCAACGTTAAGACTTAACACGACAAAAATTACTGATTCAACTGTTTTTTATGATCTAGCATTGAATATTTCAACAATTAAACGTAGAACTGCATCATTCAGCAAACCTAAGTTTTTGCAGAAATTCGCAAAGAACACAAACCCGAACTCCTCCGTTGAATGACGAGGGATTATGCTATTATCATGAAAAATTTGGTGATGGAGCGCGATCTTGTACTCCTGGCCGTGTTTACTCAAAAGCTTGAACAGCGGTCGTCAATAAACTCCATGGCGACCGCAAACAAGAGCACTCTATTCCTTGCGACTGATATTTTAAGTGGGATTAATTTCCTCATTGACACAGGTGCTTCTAAATCGGTTCTTCCATCGTCGTTCAAAGTTGATTCCTATACTCCATACGATGGACCCCTGTCATAAGTTTCAGCTAATGGAGAACTTATCAAGATTCTCGCTCTATTTAAAAAATAAAATTTCTAATAAAACTCTTTTGGTCAGACTAGGTGATTGTTAGTTCAGATGGACATTTCTCATAGCTGAAGTCAATCAACCAATTATTGGATCTGATTTCTTTGGCTTTGTTATGAACTATACTCATTGACATGATTAATGAAACAAACTATCATTGGCTTGAATTGAAGTTTGTTTCATTTTTTTCTCAGGTATGATGCAATATCTCGCTTTCTATGTATTACCATCCAACACATTAGAGAATGGAGAAAGATCTATGGTGGTCAAATTTCAAATTTTGATATCGATACAACTGTCACGATTGCTTTTACAAATTGAACATAAACGTAAACTAAAATCCAGCTTTTGTAAAATAAAATGGCACACGATCCGTTTACCAGAGGTATGGCTATTGGAATGATTCGTTGTGGTAGAAGTTGTGCGAGTGTTGCCGAAGAGCTGCAACTATCGGGAGTCGTTGTTTGGAGGTGGTGGTAACGATGGAAAGCAGAAGGAGATGTTAAAAAGAAGAAGGGATCTGGTCGACCAAGAAAGTCTGCAGGAAGGACAGACGCACATCTAGTTTTAGCTGCAAAGAGGAATAGATTTGAGTCAGTCCCAAAGCTAGTCGTACACTGGAAGAGTGCCTCAAATATAGACTGTAGCGTTCGAACGGCTTACCGAAGATTGCGAGAAGCTGGAATACAATCGCGACGACCAGCTGTCCTAATTCCATTGAGTTTTGAGCACCGCAGAAGACGAGTTGCCTAGTGTGATGCCCATCGCTCATGGAATGACCATCACTGGCAGAAAGTCTTGTGGACCGATGAATCGAGATTCACATTGGATTTCAATGACGGTCGTGTCAGAGTGCATCGTCTTCCAGGTGAACGCTTTGCCCCATGCTGTATTAAAGAACACGACAGATATGATGGTGGAAGTGTTATGCTGTGGGGTGGCATTTGGCATGGCGGACGAACGACAGGCATCAAAGGCACGTTGACTGGAGAGAGGTATCTCAATGAAATTGTGCTTCCTGTAGTTGCCCCAGTGGTCAGGGTGGAGGATCTCGTCTTCCAAGACGACAACGCAAGACCACATCGCTCCTCGGCTGTCATTGCCACTGTTAGGAGATTGAACATTCAAACCCCTGACTGGCCTGCACGCTCACCTGACTTGTCACCTATTGAACAAGTCTGGGACGAGCTTGGGCGGCGAGTGAGAGACCGCTATTCACTTCCACCAGTGTCCCTGAAGATTCTCTCTGAAAGACTGACAGAGCAGTGGCTTCTCCTTGAAACATCCTTCCTTCAGAAACTTTGTGAATCCATGCCATCTCGGATTACTGAATGTATTGGAGCTAGAGGGGGGCACACGCGCTATTAAAGTTGAATCTGCTACATGCGTTGTTTTTCTGTGCTAGCGACTTGGTGGAGATTGTGACTAAATTATCAAGGTATCATACATACATGTATATATACCAGTCAAAAAGAAAGAAGTTAAAGAAGTAAATGTTTCAAAAATTTTGTCAATGAGTATATTAGTCGATGTCGCAAAGCATCGATTAGTGAAAGCTACAAACTTTTACTCAATTCCATTACAGCCACAGGATGGTAATCGTATGAGCCTAAAAGTGGTCTACATTGAAAAAATTTTTGAAACTACTTGACAACTTTACAGACGTTCCTGCTCCTCAGATCAAATCTTTAACTGTTTCACGTAGTATTCAGCATCATATTGAGACAGGAAGCCCACCGGTCTGGTATCGTCCGAGGCGTCTATGTCCTGAAAACTACCTATGGCCTTTGCACATGGTTCCGATATAAAACGATGTGTGGAGAGAGAAATGCCTTGGCCAAATGTCATGATCAATTTTCAAGACTTGGGAAAACCAAGTAGAAGTTGTTAACTTTTTGATTTTTTATCTATGTATTTCGGCTACTCATGTGCCATAGCCATTTTCAAAAAAACTGTGACATGTATACAAAAGAAATTAACATATACAAGCAATGCATTGATCCCTAACGGTAATCCAAGGCATACAGACAAGGAAGCCATATTCAAATCTCAAAACAGATGAACAGTCTACTCTTCGTCAATTGCAAAAGAAGGATCTGATTTGCCTGCCTATGACAAAGGAAGTGAATTTTGTATTATAAGACAATGCGATTATATTCAGGCTGGATATCAGCATCTTTCTGATACTCAAATCTATAAACCGATCGCACACAAGGAGAAGCACAATGCGGAGAACCAAGCACAGTGGATAAGAGAATAAACTAAGTGTGGAAACAGATTGCCAAATACGAGAGGCTACCATACTTCATAGAAAAGAGTTACACAACAAGCAATATCAACAATTCCAACCTTCTATCATCTGATCAAAACGCACAAGGAAGGCCCAGATATCAAGATACGACCAATTGTTGCCAACACCAATTCACCTACAACCAAGAGTTTATGGTTGATAGCCAAAATGATAGCTCCTCTCATTGAAACAGTTCCTGCGCATTTGAAAAACAGCTACCAATTGATCGAGACAATTCAAGATCTCCCGCTCAGCAACAATGCTCCTTTCCCATGCAGTTTGGACGTAAGAGCTATGTATGCCTCTATGGAGTACAGGAGGCCATGCTGAACGTTATCGACATATTGAAGAACAACAACATGCATAGAATAAAAAGAATGAATCTACAAGAGCTCATGACGGTTATTGTGACGAATACTTACTTACAGTGCGATGCCAAGTTTTACCAAAAACAAAGTGGGTTACCAATGGGTTCGTCCTTGAGTGGCATTGTAGCAATCCTTTTTATGGATGCATTGGAGAGAAGTGCACTCCTCGAAATCCATCTTTGCCGCTTTTCAAACGCTGTGTAGACGATTGTTTCTTTCTCGTATAGAGCAGAGATGAAGCCATAAATGTCCTGAACCAGGGACATCTATGATATACGATATCTAAGGCACGCTCAACTCCCATACCATGAACTGGACTGGAGACCAGTGATTTGGGTAGACTTGATTAACGACAGTAGTGTGTATATGGGTAACACCATGGAACAAGTGATAAATAATTCACTTCATTATTGCAAAATAAATCAGAATCAAGCTAAATTGATTGCTGTAAATACAAATACTAATTAATGCGCCCGGTCCAGTCTTGCAGAGAAATTGTCGGAAGAATCTGTGCAGTGTACACGTACAAGCATATCAACGATGGTCAATTTCAAATAAATTGTGACTTTCTATTTTCATTGATTTTCCCACTGTCTTATCTAAAACCTCCTCCTTATAATTTGGATCACTGGTGGACTCAATTCGAGAATTCAAGAGCAATCAAGCGATATCACATGTGAAATTTATTTCCGGCCTTGAATTATTCAACTTTCATTGAACGAAAATTGATGGATATTTTTATCATAGTGATGCGCGAATGTTTTCATATTCACCGACGAAATTTATACGGATTTCTTAATCAACTTAAATCCTGATCCCAGCATCTTAATCAATGCTGTCCCCTAAATTGACCAATATGGTAGGACAGTAAAATCGTGGAAAGTCAGCAATCATCACCGCTTGGTTTGCTTTTTATTCAATATGATCTTCGCAATTTATGAATCACTGACATCATAATCACATTTTATTTGTTCGTTAGAATTTTGATTATAATTTAAAGGCCTCATAGGTGATGCTCTAAAATCACGAGATGTCGAATAAGGGAAAAATGTATCCACATCGGTAACCACTCATTACGAGGAGGCGCACTTGGAAAGACAACACTGGTTGCACTTTTCCACCAAAATCTTGATAAAGGATCTTCCGAAGGAATGGATGTTCAAACGATTCTTGCTTAACTTTTAGCATTTTCATTTGTTATGCTAATCAAATTATTATCAATTTTTGACGTTTCAATTTGCTTTTTGGTCGTTTCTGATTGCATCACCGGTAGATTTTCTTTAGATTTTAATCATGTCTTTTACTTGTATAGCAATGAATAAGACATGGACATGTTGCTGCCAATGATTGTTAAATCATCACTGATCAGTTATCATTTAGTCCATGACTCCTTTGAGCAAAGGATCATCAAAAAAATTTCCAGAAAGAGTCCACAATTCTCCAAAAAAACACTGCTGAATTGATTTTTGCAGCAAATCTTTTTGCAACAAGCCTGCTACACAAAAAACAAACACGTACAAAATGCATAGAATCCACACAAATAGCCATTGGTGCCACATGCCGTAGGTGAACAATTTCAATCACTAGCCGTTGACATTGCAACTGTTATTGACAGTTACTTATTCTTGTGGGAGTTTTGTAATTCTTTAGTCACTTCTTGACTGGGTTCAGAATCTTTTTTCAACAGATTCCCTGTATGATGCGCGTATGAGAGTACTGAAGTCTACAACTTGTTTCACGGTTTTATCCAGATGAGCACAAACAACCGTCATTTATCAAGTCTATCAAAGTCACTGGCAGTCCCAGTCCAGTACATGGGAGTTGAACGTCCCTTAGATATCTTATATTAATTATAGAAGTCCCTGCCTGAACACATGAACAGTCAACACGATGCCATTAAATTTGACATCGAATTCCCAACAAATGAAAATTGTCTGAGTCTGTTGGACTTCAAAGTGACTATCAGTAGTGAAACCGGACCGAAATTTGAATTTTACAGAAAAGATGCTGAGAAAGAATTGTTCGTTCATTATATGTACAGTATCCCTCAAAGCATCGAAGATTGATTTTATTAACGAAAGGAAAATGATACGGGAACGTTGTACAAGTGACATCGACTTCAACAAGCACAGTAAAGCATTAAACAAAACACTAGCTTTCAATGGTTATACGGAATCGTTTATTCAACGCACAAAAAAGCTGATGACGAAGAAAAGTCAACGAGTTTCCAAAGTTGATTATCAATACTTAAAAATGGAATATGCCAACGATGATATTGATAAGAAATCTACAATATTTTCAAAAAGAAGGGATAAATATAAAAATAACTAGAAGAACCAAAACATTGGGAGAAAGCGACGAACTAACAAAAATTGTAAACTAACAAATTGCTATGTGAATTATTCGAAACAGCGTTTGAGAAAGAGCGCTGTTTATCAAGTGCGATGTAAGAAATGTCAGCAATTCTACATCGGAAGTACGGTTCACCGTCTACACCAGCGATGGAACCGGGTCACCGGGTCAACCGGGTCACTATTTTGAGCCGAACCACCGGGTCACCGGGTCAGTACTCAAAAAAGTGACCCGGTATAATTTTCATTAATATGATTTTAATAATACGCTTTGCTGAAGAATCTTAATAAAATACGATGAATGCATGACTTACCGGTACTTAATTACATTTAACAAAGTTTATTACTTCATACAATAAGAAGTCTCCAAATTTCGGCTCAAATGAGGCTCAAATGATGTACCTGAAGAATATTTCGTTGCTTCAGAAAATATATTTTGAAAGTTGTTTAGAGAACTTACAAACATACGTGCAGTTTATTTGTTATTTTTAGTCAAAAATGTAAAACTGTTATAAATTTTTTGAGTTCGTGCTGTTTGAAGTTAATTCGCATGTTTTTATATAGATCACCTCATTAGATATAGAGACCTCACTGTATATAGTTTTATCATTTTATATGTAGCAGTGACTTATAGATCGTGTATATATCCTTTGCGCCTAGATACATTGATACATTGAGTACTTCATTTTGATTTGACGATGATTCCTATTTTAGTTTGTTCGATTTTGTTACAATTCAGAGAAATAAAGGTCGTTTATATTAATTGTAAAGTTTTAGTTTTACTGGAATTACTGGGATTAATTTGTTACTAAAGCATCTAAGGCAGCGTACACAGTAGGCAAAGTGATAAGGCAGCATAATTATTAATTAACCTCTTCACCTTGTCTAAATCTGTAGATATGGTATAACGTACATGTAGCCTACGTATCATTCAGTACGTGAATGGCATAGGGCCTATACATATACAAGTTATAATCAGGAGTCCAGTTTAGAATACTCGCAAGGAAAGTGAAATGTATATGATTTTCATATAATATACATGTAGTTAGACAATTGGGATGGAGGTAAATAGTTTAATAGCTTATGAGATATAGCCTACCCGTAATTGTCCAGGTCCAGGCTAAACATTTACAGCTTTCAACAAAAAATGGATCACCGGGTCACCCGGTCAGCATCCTTCCGGGTCACCGGGTCAATTAACCCTGACCCGGTTCCATCGCTGGATACGATTCAAGGAACATCTGCAATCATCGCAATCATCTGTCTGTAGTAAGTATATGTAAATGTGAGTTTTCTGACATCAACATCTTAAATACAGCGGAAGACGAACCTAACTTGCGACTGAAGGAGGCGATGCCTATTCACAAACACAAACCAACGATTAACAGTCACATCGATTGTGAAGGGTTGAAAGAATTTTTATTCATATAAAGTATACCAGATTATTACAAACAATAAGTGAATTTATTTCAGCGAAAAAGGATTCATAAGCAAACATCAGAACAAAAATCAAACATACAAGCAAATTAGACTACTTTGACCTTACAAAATGTACAGAGCTACCTTGACTAAGATCTAAAATCCGTGAATACTACCAAAAACGAATAACTCAAGGAACTAAAAGAAACTAGGGTGCGCCCGATTTGCAGACATCGCTGTTACTTCTCTGATGTTCCACCCGTAACAGCAGTGCAGTTTGCACGCTTGAGTACTAGTCTAAGTCGACCATAGAGCCCATTATTCACTCCATCTGTAGGATAACACATCTGAATCGACAGCCTAGATGTTATTCTCTTAAGCATTCCAGTTGCTATTGAGCCCCAGCCACCATATGTAGAAACTGCTTTTGGGACACAGCGCCATCCTAGTTGTTCACATTTAGAACTGTTGGTCAGAATCTTTCTTTCCTCGGCTTCAGCTACGGTGATCTCTGGAATAGCACGCGCTTCCAAAAGTCTTGTGTCTTTAAGCGGATGTGCAACCGTAAGATCCAGTGCAGCCGTCTGACCGAGGTGCCAAGCGGGAAGGAGAATATCTGCATGTCTCCGTTGGTCAAATCCTTGATCTCCTCTTTTCTCCAACTGTGGATGTAAATGACCTCTTTGGCAATAACTGAATAAGCAATCTAGCAAAGCGTTGTGACGACTTGTTACGTTCGGGCCATACTTACAGGTTAGAGCATGGTGACCCAGTTGATCCAGTACATTGTTGGAGTTGGTTGGACAGACTGGGCAAAGAGCATTATTAGAAAATATATCCAAACCCAGCCACCATTTTATCAGAACTTGAACTTCGTTAGGTTCCAGCTGTAACCCTAGACCTGGGGACGGGATCACTTGAAGCTGGTATACTTTATGGTTCTAATAATCTGGCATATTTTATAACGGATAGAGGATAGCTATACGATTCTCTGACATAGCTCGTGAAATTATTTGATATATCCCTCGGTCTAAAGCCCTCGGGATTCATCAAATAATTTCCCTCTCTATATCCCAGAGAATCGCATAGCCATCCTCTATCCATTACAAATTTGCTCCCAGGGAAAATCTTGATAGAGAGGGATTTTATCGCGGATATCTGTGGTCCTAATAATCTGGCATCCTTTATAACGGATAGAGGATAGCTATGCGATTCTCTGACATAGCTCGTGAAATTATTTGATATGTCCATGGACTTCTATAAGTTAAGGTTACAGGAGGATATCATGACTGTATGGGAAATACAGAGGTGTATAACTATGTTAAAATCCCGAGGCCGTAGCCGAGGGATTTTAACATAGTTATACACCTCTGTATTTCCCATACAGTCATAGAGATATCCTCCTGTAACATACTTAAAGGATGCTCATCTCAGTCAATCAGAGAGAGGGACAGCTTGTTAATGGAGGGACAATATTGTTAAAATGCCAGGGACAATTTGTTAAAATGATTGTTTGTTATCTATGATCAGATGTCCTTTCTAAATTGAGAATGTAGATAGATGTCCATGGATTTCCGTTCATAGTGCTTCGTTCTTAAGAAATCTATTTCTAAGTCATAAACTTCTAATTGTCTAAATATAAACAGAAGAAGAAGAAGAAGAAGAAAGTATTGGGAAATCAAGAGACGTCTATGTTGGAAATCAAGATATCAAAGATAGCTAGAAATTTGACCCTTTTGATAGGTACATCTGTACTAATTCTATGGATATGGTTTCTTTCATTTAGGTCACTGATCTGCATTCAAAATTCAAAATCAAAGTTTTGGACGTCATTCTAGGGTCAGACGGATAGGTATTTCTTTTAAGATAGTTTACCATCGCAAAGCAACACGGTCAAAGAAATCATGACAAAAAGACACGCCACACCTATTACAACTGAAGAGCTGAATAAGATACGGAAGACCACCATTCCTCAAAACACCATGAATAATAACTACTGGGCAAGAAAAGTATTCGACGACTGGCTCAAGGAAAGAAATACAACAATTTTAGAAAACGGTTCAGAGGACCTTATGTTTCTATCGGACGGTTCAAGCGATGGTCATGAGAAATTGGAGTTCATCTCCAAAGTCACTTTGAACCTGGCATTGAAATTTTTCTTTCATGAAGTTAGAAAGAAGAACGGCGATGTGTACCCGGGTGAAACTCTTACGACTATTACTATGCGGAATCCAAAGATACATCAGAAGCGAACGCAAGTTGGATTGGAAGGTAAGACGATTTTTATGACGCTAAAATTGGAAAAAATTAATCATAAATTTAAACTGCCATAAAGTTGGAAAAAAATATAGCTTCTATTAAATCGATATTGTGAAGTAATGCAAGTTTCCACAATGGTTTTTCTATTATTTTTATTCTCGTAGTCATTTTAGAATTAAATTATGATCAACTGACTATGAAAAATAAGATATATAGGCAAAGGAATTTGGTAGGCTATACAAGTAGATATATAAATGTATGTTCCTGAATAGCTGATGTTGAACAAGTAACATTCTAGTCTTCATATTAATAAAACTCCTACAATATTTGTGTTATGCACATGCATGCAGATATTATTCACAAAATGTTGGCCTATACAAGAGGAAGGAATGATTTTAATCTTTTATACTAAACTTCTTTTTTTGTAACTGAAGTTTATCGCAAAAGTTTCCTTTATTGGTTGAAGTGAAAGTCCTTCTTTTGAGTTTGAAAGTGGAATCAATTTTTCTTAATAGCATGCAAATTTAGTTTAATTGAAATATTTGATAATGCTTTTTGATTGAAAAGATGAATTTATTTTATAAAGATTTTGCTCTATTCATAAATTTATCATGTACCGGTACTTCTCAAGGTACTTTTGCCATTTCAATTACTTGTGTAACTTTATTGTTATTTAGTTCGTGATGCTACTCTGTTTTTATGAAATAAATATAGTTACTTTTCCTTCCGAAAACTAGGAATGAGGATAGTGGAAAAAATTACTTGTTTGCAATGTCGACTTTCATTACAAACTACGAGTTAAAAAACATAGTGAACTAAAGTGCGGTAATATCATAATTAATCTATTCTAAATCAAATTAATTTGTCATTACAGGTGTTTGATGATCCTGCTTTCCTGGAAACAAGGAGTTCGTTGGACGCAGCCATGAAAGTCAATACCGCTGCTGGAGTTTCCCTAACGAAGAAGCAGGCGAAGCCGGTGCCCCTGTCCACAGAAACACGGTTATGGGAGAGACAATATCTCGGTCGCGATAATCCTCGAAAACTCACGAGGACGTTGATTTACCTGATTGGAGTTAATTGTGGACTTCGTGGGGGAAAGGAGCTACGCAATCTAAAATGGGGAGAAAATGCTCAATTGACTTTGACTCGAAGAGAGGGTGACGATGTGCTCGAATACAGGGAGGATATATCAAAAACGTATAAGGGAGGTCTTCATAAACATCACGTCGTGCCAAAAACAGTAACTGTATTCAAAAGTGATGATCCTTCGAAGTGCCTGGTAAATCTCTTTATCTTTTACAGTTCATTGCGTCCTGTTAACGATACGACCAATGCGTTCTTCCTCCAGCCTCATCCAAAGCCGACAGCTACCACTTGGTTTGTGAACCAACCTCTGGGACACAATTCTTTAACGGCAACCATACGAAACATGATGGAGGCTGCGGGAGAAGATGACCAATATAGTAATCAGTCATGCAGAAAAACTACGGTGACCAGAATCATGAATGCCACCGGAAATAAAGAAATGGCAAAAAAAGTGACTGGTCACCGCTCAGACTGTGTTTTGACTTACAATGATTACTCAACAAACATGCAAAAAGTAACATCAAACATTTAAAATTTAGCTAACAAAAATGAACCAAAATCATATATCAAATATGACAAAATCAACCAACGGACGTGCCAGCTGCAAGTGACAAAATTGTCATCAAATGTCCAAGTGGGATCATTATTGAAGTCCCTTATCGGTGATACTAACCCCAAATCTTTGAATGCTTCAGCGTTGACAATTTGAAACATTATTGACTTTTACTTCCTTGTATGAAAAAAGATAGCGCTAGATGACTCCAACTGCGAAATTTCATTTGATATTTTAGCCAACATAAAGCATAATGTCATATCTTCATGGACTCATAGATAGTAGAGAGTTAATATCTAGGAGTCCATGATAGTCCATAATGCCACCTTCATGGTCAGTTTTACTATTTTCTATGTACATGTAGTCTGGAGTCATCTAGCGCTCTCTTGCAATAGATATTTATTTGTTAAGAAGTATAAATTTTATATGAAATACAAGATATTTTCCCTTCTATCTAAAACGTGACATAGTTAAAATGAGCATCCTTTAATATAGCAGAAGTCCATGATATATCCCTCGGTCTCATAGAAGTGGATAATAGTACACTAGAATGGAAGTTTGATATCTTGCCTATGTTGATGGCACATGGAAAATTCTATGGTTTGTAGATCATATTCGATCTAAAACATCGTATCATAGTGAAACTATTTGCCAAGTTGGTTGTGGAAGTTGTTGACACCTAATTACAGGTTTTTCATGAAGAGAATTGCAAGTGAGATGGCGGCATTGTTTCATGTGAAATAGCCTACTATTCCATGGATTAATATAGTGTGTCTATTTGTAGCAGTCATTGACAACAATTTTCCAATTTTTCAATATTGGAGTGCGAATTAAAAATTGGTTCAGAAAGTCATAATTGAAAGTGGTCGGTGTGCTGTTTGTAAGAACATCTGAAGAGTTCACAGATAGAAAGTCTAATTATTGGATAATTTCTTCTTCAAGCGGCTAAGAAATCTGCCGCTTTTCTGGAACAAACACATTGAAAGTTTCTTTACCGACGATCATTTCTCAAATAAATGAAATGTCGCTGGAACTTTTCAATTAATCATTGAATGACACATGTGATATTTTGGAAGCTGATATTCGAATGCATGTAGAGAATTTGAAAATTATTCAAATTTAGTGAACAGGGGAACCCTTTAAAGTAAAATGAATACTATAAGATTTCTTGGCATCTGATTTCAAGCTGGAGTTATGCATGTTCTGTAAATCGACATTACAAGTTGCATAAGAGTCTGATTATACTATTGATAGATTATCGGAGCGATATTTCAAAATGATGAACGTACATAACGTTTGAAAGGATTTCCTTCTTTGTCATCCTGTCGGCGCAGCATTTTGTAAATTCACTATTGCTTTTGAGTACATGGTCTTTGGACAAGGGTCAACAATCCAGATCAAGAATTGGCCTGATAAATGCCAATCAAAAAACATGGAAGCCAGATCGCACAAGTTGCATTTTGCCCCAACTAACTTCCCCCGGCTTGTGCCATAATTTTCATGCAATTTCCATTCTAGGACTTTCTATGGTATTATTAATTTCTATGCTCGGTCTACAGCCCTCGGGATTCATCAAATAATTTCAGAGAATCGCATAGCCATCCTGTATCCATTACGTAAATCCTTCCTTATTCTTGAAGACCTTGGCGTTCCCAGATTATACATGTAGATATCGGAGGTTGGGTGGGTTATAACCATGGATATCTAGATTAATACCTGGATTGGAAGCAGAAATATTATTTCTACATTGACGTACTCAATTATGCAGCTTTGCATCTAGCAATCAACATCATTTTATGATTTGTATTAAGACAATTTAATATCTGTCGTGATTATCAGTTTTGCCTCGTACATGTGCAGCTTGCGAATGCACATCAGGCTACAAATCAAATCCTGACAAAGTTCAGCTATTCAGTTTTCCAAAAATGGCAAAAAATCCAGAGAGGACTCGAAGCCTGTGCCAACTGTTTTGTGCAATATGATAACTACTTTGGCCAGCAGCTACAAAGATGTGATGTCGTTTTCATGACCCCAGTTAACAACATCAATTCTCAGTTGATTGTTCAGAGATTTTGGGATGTTGTACGTGACGTTTCGAGCATTGGATTCAACGTCGTAGCCGCTGTTTGTGACAATTATTCTGCAAATCGAAAAGCATTCTTCGATTTATTTGGTGATGAATGGGGATCTTCAATTCCAAATCCGCACAACAACAAATTTCCAATATTTCTTCTTTTTCACTCTACTCATAATATGAAAGATGCTTATAACAACTTCCAAAAGCGCAATTAATTTCAATTTCTTGATGGTGATAGCATTGTGACAACCAAATTCAGTGATATTGAGAATCTTAGCAAAGCAGAGAAAGATTTGCCTTTGAAGTTGGTTATTCAGATCAGCAATCGACACCTACATCCAAGCAATTTGGACAAATTATCCACAAAACTTGCCTTATCCATTTTCAAATCAATTTGCTCTTAATTTTTATTCGGACAATCTTGGAAAAGATTGGAAGTCAATTGCTCTTTTTGTAAATAATTTTTTAAAGGTGTGGAACATCTTAAATGTGAAGACCGCAACAATTGGTAAGAGGAAAAGAGATGCCTTAAGAGACACTGTTAAGCTCAATTATGATTGGAAGGTGCCGGTTCTTAAAGAATTTGTCGATTTCTTGAATCAGTGGAAGTTTAGTGGTGGATGTGGTTTATCGGATGAGACATTTTAGGCTTGGCGCCATGCATGCAAGTATCTCGGTGTATTGTGTGATTATCTATTCAATGATGTTTGCATTTTATCTTACGTTTTATTGAGGAAGCATCAATCAGATCCACTTGAACGTTGCTTTGGCTGGTACCGTCAAGTGTCAGGAGCCAATTATAACATTTCTGTGCGACAACTTTTTGACAGCGAAAGAAAAATCTGTGCTCAATCTCTGATCAAATTTTCCGGACTATCTCTTGCTGAAGTAGATTGCATTCCAAGCGCCTCATGCAGTGATGCTGAATGTGATGCAGCTGCTGAGGAGATGTAAATGGAATTCCAACCGATGATCGATTCACTTGGGGGCCATGGCTTTAATTTGTTTACTTCAAGCATCAGTCGTGGAGGTTTAACGAATCCTGCTGATATTGCTTTCGATGTATGCGTCAAATGTTGGTTATTGTTTTCTTCCTTTAGATCAAATGATACATCTCTTCATCTTTTTATGTCAAGTAAAGATCAATGTCAAGTATGGTCAACCATTGTTGCGACATACCTAGATGAATTTTACACATGCGTTCAATGTGAAAATGGCCATGAATGCAAGAAAGTATGGCCATTGAATTTTTTCTTTGTTTAATGAAAAACTTTATCAAATCGCTAAATGACTCTTTCGTGCAAAAGACCTATTCGAACCCAAGCAAGAAGGCAAAATTGACTGGTACGACTAGCCGAATGCGCTGATTCAACGTTTTTTCACTTTTAATGTGTGATGAATTATGTTTAGTATATCATCATTTGACTTGAAATATACGGTGGATAATTTCGCTGATTCTTCAATCGAGGTGTCAAAAAGCTTGCGCTATTTACACATGATATGTAAGTAGCATTAATAAGTTGTAATAATTAATCAACAACATGATGCTGTACAATCAATATCAGTAAAATAAGAGATGCATGGGTAACGCTGCGTAACATCTACCGATTTTCCGCCCACCAAATTGTATTCCTTTTTTCGAATAATCTTGCTCTCAAGAGTACGTCAATGTAGAAGTGACATTTTTGCTTCCAATCCAGGTATTAATCTAGATATCCATGATATAGCAAAATATTGGGTGGCTCTTCGTATATCAATCTGGGGATAGCTTGACTTCAGATTGATTACTAACTAGATTGATTGCTTAACTAGATTACACAGATGGCTTGGAACGATGGTTTGCGATGGGTCTCCAGATGCCTAAACTTCCGAAATCACAGCATTCATGGGACAGTAAACAATGCCATCTTTTACAAACTAATCTAAAATCCAAGCTTGACCAAGTTCACCTGGCTTGTCTAGAGAGTGCAGCCGCTCCTTTCACAGGTTCATAGCTTCAAGCTCTGCCGAATCCAACGATTGGAACTTACCTTGATGATGAATCTCTGAGAATCGGTGTTGCTCTGCGACTAGGTGGTAAGATTTGTGAAGCTCACCCGTGTAAATGCGGCAAGACGGTGGACACATTCGGCCATCACCCTCTATCATGCAAACGATCCGCTGGTAGACTCCCTCGTCATGCTGCTTTGAATGACGTTTTAAACGAGCGCTATAACGTGCGGGTTCTTGAACCCGTCGGTCTTGACAGAGGTGACGGAAAACGACCTAGCGGAATGACGACTTTTACGTATCGCATGGGTCGCTGCTTAATTTGGGATGCTACTTGCACCGGTACACACAGTGGTTCATCTCTCATAGAATCCGCCATCCATCCAAGATCAGCCGCAGCGCGTGCAGAACAACGCAAAATGTCGAAATACGCAGCACTATCTAAGAGGTACATCTTTGAACCACTGGCTTTTGAAACAACTTGTGCAATGGGACCGAGAACGCTGAAGACAGTCTTGGGTTTAGGGGAGCGGTTGAGCAAAGTGAAAGCCGATCCTCGGGAAAGAGAATGGCTGCTGCAACGCTTTGGCATTGCCTTTATTAGAGGCAATGCTCAGTCCATCCTTCGTGCTTCCTAATTGTTTTTTTACCCTATTTTTAACTGACATTTTGTACTGGTATTTTTGATAATTTCTAGTTGTATTGTTTGATGTTCATGTGTAGGCTAAAAAGCCATTATCTTTAAATACAGTTATATGTTTGTTCTTAGTTACATATCTCTGTAAATATATTGCCTGATTCATGGCTTGACTTCTATGGGATACCATGCTATATGCTTGCCAAAAAAAATTTAAAACTTGCTTGTATTCATGTTAATTTCTTTTGTATACATGTCACAGTTTTCTTGAAAATGGCTATGGCACACGAATAGCCGAAATATATCGATTAAAAAATCAAAAAGTTAACAACTTCTACTTGGCTTTTCCAAATCTTGAAAATTAATGTTGAATCGAGACCCTGTGATTATCGACGACCTAATCAGTGGACAACGCCAGATAAATATCCCATTCCTCTTATTTCTGATTGCACTGCAAAACTATCTGGTTTAACCATATTCAGAGAGATTGACCTTATCAGAGGCTACTTTCAAGTTCCCGTCTATACTGAAAGTATAGCATGCCAAAAACTGCAATTACAACACCCTCGAATTCTTGAGAATGAGATTTGGTGTTCGAAACGCTGCACAAACGTTTATGAGAGTGATGCATGAAGCTCTTCATGATCCTGATTTTGTATTTATCTATCTTAACGACATTTTTGTGTTTAGTGCAACTGAATCTGAGCACGAAAATCATCTTCGAACTGTTTTCGAACGTTTGAAGCAACACGGATTGATCATTAAGTTAGTGAAATGTGCATTTGGGAAACCAGAAATTGAATTCCTCGATCATGTAATCGATGCTTCAGGAATTGGACCACTTCCAGAGAAATTGAAAGCAATTCTTGATTTTACAGAACTAAAAGCAGTGAAAGAGGCGCAATATTTTACTGGTTTGATCAATTATTAACACAAATCCATTCCTAGTGCCGCAAGAATGATGGCGCCAAATTATTCATCAATCGGTATCCGAAAAAAAGTTTATTTGGAAAGAAGATCAAGGCAAAGCATTTAACGAGACAAAAGAGGCTTTAAGTAATGCTGTAATGATAAATCATCCCGTCCACGGTATCAGATATATCTGAGAACTGATGCATCTGATACTGCAGTTGGCTCTGTCTGAATGATGTATTTCAACTTCTGGCTTTCTTTAGCAGAAAACTTCGCGAACCTTAATCTGAAGTACAGTGCAATTGACAAAGAGTTACTCGCAGCTTTCCTATCGGTCAGACCACAGAAATAGACCATTTGTCTCATCTTCTGTTTGACTAGAAAGGAAACATTGAAATACCTATGAAATGGCACAATCTGCTGACATAATACCATAGAAATAAAACAATAAGTAGCCAGTTCAACATTAAACACGCCAAATTGTGCAAGGTTTCAGTGACTGTCATCAACCGGATCACACAGCAAAGAGACACAGACGATATCAAGTTCTGCAGAGAAGTTTGTGAACGTTTTTTCGTGCGCCTGCCAACTTTTTTAATAATCATCGGAATAATACCTTTGTTGTCAATGATCGGAAGGACCAACATTAGCGAGAAAACTTTAGCGCATTCTTCGAATGTGAAGGACGGATCGGAGCATTTTGAAGGAATTCACAACAATCCGCAAGCGACGCACGACTATTTTTCCTATCTCTGTGAGACATTGAAAATCTCTTTTTGCCCACTTAGCAAGTTCCTGCATGTACCATCGTTTTGAATTAGTTTACACGTCTAGCAAAGTGATGCAGTTAAACAATTTAATTCTGTAGGTCAAACACTTCAGACATCATTTAGATGGAAGAAGTTTCACTCTTTATATGGATCACAAGCCTTTAGTCCAAGCAATTGACCGGATAGGCCATCCAATGTCCTATCGACAGAAGCGGTAATTCTCAGACCTATCAGAATATTGTGTCTCTGAAATACGTAGCGTCACTCGGAGTAATTATGAGCAGCCTCCAGTTAGCTTCAAAAAGATAATGTAATTGAAACCTAATACTTTGTGCATGACTTTGATGGCATTCGAAAGTTGTGTGACAATTTTTAACAAATTCTTCCTCTCATTTGATTCTACACAGCCTGCCATAGTCATGGTACCGAATAATCTTCACGCACAAGATTTTTCAGTGTTTTCGCATTTTTCGTAAACATTGCTCTCTTTTTGCTAATAAGAATGGCAAATCTACACTCTTGCGACAAAAAGACTTCGATAGTCATGTAAAACTTCCACCAAGATGACAGGATTCCAAAAAGTGTGGTTTGCTAACTGATCGGGAGCTCATAATTACCCCCTCTTTGCTAACCGGAAAATCGGTTTGATGGGGTAATTATGAGCAGTCAAATTTGTGCGTAAAAGTGTCATTTATGATCATTATGATCATTTATGTTGTCGAATGTGAAAGTAATAGTTAAATACCATAGACTAACACAAAGCACATGTTCCTGTAACTGAGCTAATTTGTCTTCACTCTAACTGATCTAACTTGTAATTGACACTCGGTTTCGACCTGAAGAATGGTACACAGTAACCTGGGACAATTGTCACTTAACTTCATTGTCAGCACTTGTCTCCTGACAGCTATGCGAAAAATTCCTCCTCCTATAGCAACACGATGGGATGGCAACTCGAGACTTGATCAATCGCGGTGTGATAACAAAGAAAAGAATCGTCCAAGAAAAGATGTTCGCAACCCACGTTTGAGTCAAACTGAGGTATGAGTACCGAAACAAGTAGGCCTGTAGAAAACAATTCTGCAGATGTCGATGGTGATACTCAAGACGATCTTCCATCAGCTTCGTTGACGATCGATCAATTTGTCATCGTAGAATTCAGCGAGAATCTTCGTGGTGCTGTTTGCTTCGTTGGCATGATTGTGAACATCATTAATGAGCTCATCGACATTTTCTTTAAACGTTGTTCGCTAACAAAGAATTATTTTGGAGTAACGAGGAAATTTCATTGGTTCAGAGAAAACAAACTGTCGAATTCCTGCTGCCACCAACACTGTTTTGTTGACGTTTTATTTCACATTAGGCCAAAGCCTAGAGAATTATTAGATTTCATTCATTGAGTTAAACAAATACAAGAATGCAATTTGCTTTTCATCTTAACAATTTTCATTGATCTTGATTTTGATTGAACTTGGAAAATAGAATATAGGAGGATGGTTAATTAGGCGTTTATGAAAATGGTAGTGCAAAACAGACAGCATTCGGGAAATATCATAGCTTTTAAATGTGTGGAATCCTATTTTTATCATATTTTTCAAAACATGGGCTCGCACACTCCAGTAATTCATGTGACGTGTCAGCTACCGGTACAATCTCATCCAAGCCCACACATTTTGCTAAGTTACCGAAGCTGAAGTTGATTCACTTAGATGGATCTGATGTAAGAAAGTGGTCTGAATTTTATGACACTTCCATTCTGAAATAGAGTCAATACGTGACATTGATGACGTAACCAAGTTCCACAACTTGAACAGTCCACTGCACGGTTTAGCGAAGGAACGCATAAACCATATCCGTTCTTCGAATGCGTCGCTTCAGCTTGCCATCGACAAATTGAAATGTAAATTCGGTAAAAGAGAGAAAATAAAGAACGTTCACATTGACTCTAAGAACTCAATTTCCACACCAAGTGATTGCTCAACTGCTCTGAGACGATTTCTTGATCAATTAAAGTTTGACGTAGGTGCACTTAGACACTTCTCATACGATTCCATGATGATCTCTTTATCACACCATCTCTATTACGGAAACTTCCTCGTGCTTTACAAATGAAGATTCTCGATGAAAGCATGGGGAGATTATCCATCTTTAGATGAGTTCATTAATCTGTTAGAGCTGGAAGTACGCAAGCGTGAAAACGTGGACTCTCTACATTACCGTGACGACAATCAAGATTTCTGTGTTTCTGATGATCATATTAGTACAATGACAGTGACTAATTTTCCAAAAAAGGTCTAACGCTTAGCAAAGTGTAAAGAAAAGTCCATTTTGTAACGTGACAGATCACTCGACATTTCAATGTTCCAAGAGTACTGAAGATAAGTTAGATTTCATCAAGCGTAACAAATTGTGCTTCAATTGTCTTGGCTCACATTTGAAAAAGATTGCAAGTCAAAAGGTAGATGTGCTAAATGCAGCAAACAACACCACAGCTCGGTCCACTCATCGTTCGTCAGAGACAAAGATTCACAGATAGGTCAGAACCAAAGTCAAACAAACGTTCCTTCCATTAACAAAAAAGTGTCTAGTCTTGAAGCATCTCGCCGTACAGGTCTTCCAGCAAATGATCGCGAGACAACTTGCATCTCTGTAGGATCTCAAGGTAGCAGCAACCTCTCAACCGTCATGTTGAAAACCGCAAGGTCTAACATTGTTTCCGGTGAAAGTAGATCAAATGCAAATATTCTCATAGACGAGGGATCTCAAATAATAATAATAATAATAATATATCTTTATTGAAGTCTTACATATCAGGAATCGGTAAGAGCTTTTACAAAGAAAAATTAAAGCGCGTCGCTGGCTGAAGGTCACAATAAGTCATAGGGTTGAATGATGCAGGGAAACACGTCACACAGCACTGCAGAAAGATGTTGGAGAAGGTAAGGCAGGAGATAGCACGCAGGTAATAAGATGCAGACAAGGTGTAATGTACAAGGGAAATGCCGCTGGGTTTGAGACGATGACTAAGCGAGTGATAATGGCGAGCGATAGTAGAATAGCAGAAAACGTACATTGTCCAGCGAGGAGAATAAACCCGTAATTGATCCGAAAAGCCGTTGACCAAGTGGAGATGTAATCATACAGTCAGGTGATGCAAGGGTGGATCAAATATAAGGTAAAACTATGTAAGCAGATAATGATGATTTAAGTACAGGCGAAGCAAACCAAGCAGAAGCATGCCGCTTGCAGGAGCCGTGCACGCGCGGCGACCGCACGACAGCCTGCCAATGTGGCGAATGAGCTATGTAAAACAACGTACAGCTGAAGCTTTGAGACTGTCTGTTCAAAACCGCTTCACCATTCGAAACAACGTCTTTGGTGATAGCTCGTTGGTCATAACGGGTGACGTTGTCAGTTTGACCATAGAAACTATGGAAAATCCGATCACGATCCAGTGTCTAGTAGTACCAGAGATAGCTAAGATCGATCAAACAGGTTGGTCTAGATACAAACTCCCAAAGAAATTTCCCAACAGACAACTCGCCGATTCTTTTGATGAAGCTCAGTTTGGTGTTGAGGTCCTAATCGGAACTGACTTTGCTTGGTGGTTTCTGAAGTCCTCTACTCATCTGATCAATTCAGATGGACCTGTCGCTCAAGAAAGCGTGCTTGGCGTTTTGCTCTCAGGTCCTGTACAAAGAACATGTTCTTCTCTTCCAAAATTGTCATGCCTACTGAGTACTCATTCCCTCAAATCAGATCAGAACAGAATTATCTTTCGAAAGTATTAATTGTGATGAATTGAAAACTGTTGATTCCCTTGTGAAAGATTATTTGACTATTGACTCGATAGGTCTGAGCAATCCAACTCCAGACATAACGAATGACGTTTTTCATAGGAATTACTGCGCACGTATCAAATTTGATGACCACCGTAGCCAATATATCGCTCCATTACCTTGGCATGAAAATCACCCACTCTTACCATCAAATCTCAAAACCAGTAGATCACGTTTACTACAAGTGAAAAGGCGATTGACAGAAATAGGATTATTTGATGCCTACGCCAATGTCATTCAAGAACATATCAGAAGAGGCTTTGTTGAAAGCATACCTGATGATGAAAATATGTTTGAGGAAAACAATTGTCACTATTTGCCCCACTTTTTTGTGTTGAAAGATGATAATTCAACAACTCCTTTGCGAATAGTTTTGATCCGAGTTCTGGACGTGCATCCTTGAATGACTGCCTTGAAACCGGACCATGTCTATTAAATTTCGAGTTCATCCATACGCTTTCTGCGCTGACACAGAGAAAGCTTTCTTATCTATTTAAGTTGCGGAAGAAGATCGCAACTTTCTTCGATTCTTGTGGCTTAGAAATGATGATCCAGACAATGAAGTAATTAGTCTTCGATACCGTTGCTTAGCATTTGGTCTAACGTGTTCTCCATACATCCTAAATGCAATATTAAGAAATCATCTGAAAACCGATGACTCAGTCACTTTAAAAGACATTACTGAGAAAGTTTACGTTGACAACTTAGTTTCAGGTTGCAGTTTTGAACAAGAAGCAGAAGAGTATTTTCAAAAGTCGCGATCCATCAGCTCAGCCAAAATGAACTTAAGACAGTGAACTAGTAACAGCAAAATTCTTCAAGATGCTGCCAAGAGTCAAAATATGCATGAGAATTCAGATCACGTATCCCAGCTGGGAATGGAATGGAATAGTGAATCCGATGTACTTAAGTACCGCTGTAAATTAATCAGACAGGGAAAACCAGTTTCTAAGAGAATAGCACTTTCAGTTGTCTCATCTCTGTTCGACCCTTTCGGTTTTACGTCCCCAGTAACTATGAAATTAAAATACTTTATTTTCAAGCTTTGGGAATCTTCTTTTACTCGGGACGAGACACTTCCTGATCATCTACCACAAGAATTTCAAGAGTTAAAGTCTGAATTAGATGATATCCGTGAGAATCTGAGCATTCCAAGATTTTTCAAATTGAATCCCTCTGATCCCATCGCGATACATTTATTCTGTGATGCAAGTTTCATCGCAATGTCCAGCGTGATTTATTTTGTTCAAAACAACATATGTATCTTTGTATGTGCTAGATTCAGGATAGTACCACAAAAGAAAAAGATGCTATGGACTATTCCTAAACTTGAATTGAATGCGATGGTTATAGGCACTCGACTAGTTACGCATATTATTGTAATCTACAAAGATGATTTCACCTTCAGCTCCTTTCATGCTTGGACAGATTCTGAAATATGCTTACATTGGTTGAACAACAACAAGTTAAAACGCGGAAAAGTATTTGTCAACAATCGAGTTGCAGAGATCAAGAGTCATATTCCAAAAACTTCATGGTTTCATGGTCACACGTTCCTTGGATGAAAATATAGCTGATTTGATGACTAGAGGCTGTTCGTCTAGGGACTTGTTGAAATCAGACATTTTGTTTGGACCTCGGTTGATTACATCGAAAGGAACGTGACCGAAATGGCAGTACATGAAGGATGAGAGCGATGATAAGATTCCAGAGGATGTTTGTGCTCTTCCTGTCAGCCTGTCTGATAACTGTTCAAAATTATCTAAAGTAGTTGACATTAAGAGATTCAGTTCCTATTCAAAGCTAGTGCGAACAATGGCATATGTTCTAAGATTTATCAGAAAATTTAAATCACGAGGTACACGTTTTTCTCCTTCTCTTTCGTCAGAAGAAATAAGCTCTGTAGAAAATGTTCTAATACAGCTTCATCAAAGAGATAATTTTCCAAAAGAGTATGAATTTCTTGAATCACGTTCTTGTGACTCTATCGCGAAAAAGAAACCTGGTCTCGTTCGGTCTTCGAGCTTAATTCTTTATGATAACATAATCAGAACTGCCGGTCGATTGCAGGCAGCAAATATTGATGACAGCCTGAAGCTTCCGATATTGATTCCTAAAAATGATATTCTCACAAAAGTCATCGTGTTACATTACCATGACGTCACCTTTCACTCTGGAGTTGCAGGAACAGTGAATGACTTGAGACGCAAGTTTTGGTTGCCATGTGCTAAATCACAGTGCCAAAAAATTATCAGACATTGTATTATATGTCGAAAGTGCAATCCTTTCAGATATCCTACCTCGCCAGACCTTCCTGAATTTCGAGTGAATGACACTGTTCCTTTCTCATCCATTGGAGTCGACTTTTCTGGTAGTCTTATAGTAAAGAGTGGCCGTCATGCTTTCAAAAAGTACTATATTTTCCTGTTGCACCACCAGAAACTTGAATCTTGAGTTGTTGTCTGATCTGTCTACTGAATCGCTTCTTCTCGCGTTTCGTTGCCATTGTGCAGATTACGGAAAACCAAACCGTGTTGTATCAGATGATGCCAAGACGTTCAAAAAGGCAGACCATGAAATTCAGAAATTGTATTCTCTTCTTTGGACACCAGACACTGACTCATCTTTCTCTAAGAAAGGAATACAAAGGAAATGTCGGAATAAGCTGACGTTCAGAAACATTCCTGTTAATCCCTGGGGGATTTTGTGAACGTTTCGTAGGAGCTGTGAAGATGAGTTTGAAAAAGGCACCAGGTCGTTCATGCATTACATTTGACCAATTATGTGTGTTACTGAAAGAAATCAAATGTGTTCTGAACACTCGTCCTCTCACTCCTCTAGAGAATTCACCAAACGAATTAGAACCTCTAACTCCTGCTCATATGCTTTACGGATATAATCCCACTTTATTTCCTCATCCACAAATCAGTTATGATTATGAAGACGTAGATGACACCTATAGCTCTGATAAGCATTTGATGAATCGCATGACTAAGCGCCGCACCCTACTTCAACGCCATTTCATTCAACGTTTCCAATCAGATTATTTCTCCGTCCTCCGTGAACGCCATTCATATCAAATTAGTAAGATGAAGGCCCGAATGATACTTCTCCTTCTCCTTCAGTAGGTCAGCTGGTCTTAATACATGATGATATTTTACTACGGCTTAAGTGGAAGGTTGGCATGATCGAAAATCTGATTGTCGGTGAAGATGGACAATGTCGTGTCGCCCATCTCCGAACCTCAACCGGGAAGACAAACCGTGCAATATCGAAGCTCTACCCACTAGAGCTGTCGCCACCTACCCGTCTTCCAATCTCCGAACCAGTTGTGGAAGAAGCTGAACTCAATACAGGACGATTTCCTGGTGAAACTGAACGTGCCAATCGTCCTCCTCGAAGACGAGCAGCTGATGTCGCAAGAAGGGGATGGATGCTCTCGTGAATCAGTGACTACTTTCCCGCATACCACTGCCGCTGGAACTCTCTCCAGAGCAGCACTTACTCGTCCCGGATTTATGTGGAATCCTATTGCTGTAAATCCAACTCTGTAGATGTGACCTTGACTTTGTTTGTCTGCACTAGCGTAAGCTACGTGCAATTGCTTTCAAATGCGAATAAATAACGCTTGTAAAAATGAAAAGGTAGCAATAAAATATAATAAAAGTAGCAATAAATGTATAAAAATAGCAATAGAAGTATCTTTGAGATACTCCGGTTATTTTGTGAGACTACAGATCCGACAAAATGCAAGCAAAGTATGATCAACATAGATACATCAAAAATTTGTATTAGAACGTGGCATGATGTATATTTAACTTGAGATATATTTATTTACATTCTAAGACACTTCCTATCATTCGATTAGTAGGCCTACTTTTGGAATTTTGCTCATAATGCCAAAAATGGCTGTTTTCAAGCTGGGCTAGCTTTTTTCTGGATGCCAGTTTTGACTCCAAATTGATACTGAAACTCAGAAACCTGGCTCCACTGTTACAGTGCGGTGTGACATCTCTTTGAAAAGATCAAGACCAATTGTCCCTGAATAATTTAGAAAGTAAGTTTTTACGGTTTCAACTGGACACCCACCCATTAATAAGATCAGCAAGAAAATTGATCAAGGAATGTATTCTTTGGCTCGGGATGAATAAAGATATTTCAGCATGGAGTCGAGCCTACCAAAGCTGTCAAAAGAGCAAAGCATATCGTCACACCAATTCTCCAACCGAATCAATGAAAAACCCAATTCGTCGCTTCAACTCTATACATTTGGACATCGTAGGTCCTCTTCCGATTTCAAATGGATTTAGATACTTGCTAACTATAATCGATCGGACCTCACGCTGGCCAGAGTTTTTCCTCCTCATAGAGGCTACAGCAAAAGAATGCACGCAAGCATTCTCGGGTGGATGGCTCGCTATGGGATCCCTCAAGATTTGACCTGAGATAGAGACTCTCAATTCACTTCGGAATTCTGGATGAATCTTAATAAGTTAATGGGTATCCCAGTTCATCACACGACCGCTTATTATCCAGAATCAAATGGTGTCATAGAACGGTTGTATCAACACTTGAAAAGAGTCTTGATGGCACGCATGAATAATGATCACAACTGGTTTCAGCATCTCCCTTGGACTTTGCTATCCTCATGATCCACCCCAGGAAGACAGCGGGATTTCATCAGCTGAAAGACTTTTCGGTGAGCCTTCGATTGTGTCAGGAGAATTTTTCCCCACAGATCACGATGACATCGAAATCAAAAGATTAAAACTGAAAGTCGGTACATTTTCTCCCGTACCCCCTCCACGAAAATATAAACCTTCATATGTGCAAAAATCTCTACAAAATGCTTCTCGCGTCTTTGTTAGAATTGTCTCCTATCGTATCTCAGTTCCTAGTCCATACCAGGGACATATTTTAGTATTGGACAGAGTTGATAAGACCATGTTTTTGCCGCTTGGAAATCGCCAGGATTGGGCTTCTATTGATCGCTGTAAACCACCATAACTGGACGAATTTCAAATTTCATCTGGACGTTAAATCTTCCGCCTATTTAGAAATTGATACTTGGTTATAACTTATTACTCATCTCTTTAAAATGTATGTAATAATTACATGCAAACTCTTAATTGTGTAACTGTTCATACATGCTTACGCGAAATTGTGTCGATTTTGGGAGGGGCCTATGTAGCAGTAGATATCATCACCAGAATCGACTTATGCATAATCTATGTCATAATGTATTTTAACGTTCTATGTTAATGATAATGTTCATAATATAAATGGTAGCTGTAGCCTACTTCATGAACTTCTAAATATAACAAAAGCATGCCTCAACAAACTCAGACGTTTTGCCTTGTTATAGCGCTGTAATTACAAGACGACTGGAAGTGTGACTTAAGAAGTGTCGCTTTACTGATGTTGGGTGACATTCTACAAATTAAAGATAATAATAAGCTCGTACGAGAATTAGGAAGAAAATGTCAGCAGCTATCGAACTACTGATAATATACAAGACGATTGCAAAGCTAGTAGTAAAATAAACTTGAATTTGTTTAAATGATGACTTTGTGCACTTCTCTAATCATTTATATGTAGTGGGACACCGGTGTTCATGTGGCAGTTAAGCGCAATTCCAGATGACGCACTTCATTCGGTAAAAAATTACGCATAGACTGTTTTGTAAAGAGGAATGTGTCACAAGCACACATGTAGAATGTAACAGTCTAGTTATTCTTGGTTCAGATAGACATATCTAGCAGAATGCGCCGGTGACCATCTCGTGGATGCTCGCATATTATCTTACCACCTCCAGAGTTTCAAATTTATCTTTAATCAAACGGTAAAACTTAATCACTCGCTACAAGAGTTTCAGATGCTGTAGTTGACGAAGCGGCGAGAGATGTTAGCCATGCTTCAATTTTGCTTCCATTTCTGGCAAGCTTTTTTCGCCATTTCTGAATTCTCTCGATAAATATTTTAAGTCAGATTTTAAAGTAACTTACTGTTTCTTTGGCCAACAAATATTTATCGAGAGAATTCATAACTTTTGTGTCTATTTCGGATAAATTTGGAGCGCTTCAGATGCTAAATGTCGTATAAGAATGCTTTTTTATATCTACTACTGAAAGTAGTCTCAGCAGTAGACTTAGAAGGCATTCTTTTACGACTTGTAGTATCTGAAATTCCTGTGTTGAATGATTAGAAGAATTAGAGACCTTGATTTGATCTCCAAAGTGTAGGCGATCTCTACTGATCGAATGAGGCATTAGTGGCAAAACTATTCCTTCCCACTTTTTTCGTGAGTCAATATCTTCTAAAATCACCATGGGCTAGTAACTCAGCTACATTAAATTGGTGATGAAAAAGAATAATCCTCAAAAATCATGGGACCACTTCAAGTAACAGCTAATGACTCGATTGGAAAAAGCTTTATTTTGTCGTGTCGAGTGCGACTGGACTGGGACTATTATCTATTGTCCTTTGCTGTATAATGAATAACGCAATAATAAATTGAACACAGTGTCAAAACAATAATAAATGAACACAGTGTCATGTTTAACAATAATATCAGTAACATCACATTCCCTTCCCAAATTACATAATTATGTACATGCATATAGCAATTACTTATAAGTCCAGTGTTCTGCTGGATCAATGTCAGGATATTTTCTCATAGGTTGGCGATTCCTTGCTGGCCTTCGAGATGACACAGGTGAGTCTGTTCGGGCGATGCGGGAGAAGATTTGGAAGGACTGGGAGATTGAGAAGGAGTCAACTGCGAATCATTCGCGACGACAGTTCGACCTCCAGGATGAACGATCATTGACGTGTTCGCACCTTGCCTGAACAAGAACTTGACCGGCTCAGCATCCGATGTTGAATGTTTCTTGTATCAAATTTCTTGATCTGGCGTATATTGCGAAATGATTGGACACCGTACTTCATGATTCAGCATGATTTGTGGTGATGTTCTTCCATTTATCATAGCTGTGTTTCGATGTACAAACAGGATTCGATGAATGTAAGCCAATATCGAGCATTTGGACGGGTTGTAGCAGCGCAAACCATCTTTTAGGACATTGACCATTCTTTCGGCTTGTCCGTTGGAACTGGGTTTGTATTCGGGACTGTGTAGAAGACGACAACCAATATTCGTCAATCACGATCGCAATTGTCCATCCACGATATCTGATGCATTGTCCGATACCACGGTCAACGGTACACCAAACCTTGCGATTACTGCCTGGAGATGGTCAATCACCGTTTCAGCATCTCGTTTCCGACAAACCGCAGCTTCCATCCAGCCGGAAAACGAATCGATTATGATTAAAACATGGTCTACTCGACGATCATAGACGAAGTCGATATGGAGTCGATTACATGGCATTTCTTCCCTCCTCCACGACTGGGTAGTGTGGGGCTATTGTAGTCTGGAACATTTGCATTCATTGCAGGACTTAATGAAGTTCTCTACTGTGAATTCGGCCAAAAGAACTCCTTTTGCATCATCTTCAAGGTTCCATGAATCCCCTGATGTGATTGATGAGCAATTATGAAGACATGGTGATACATTGTTCGAGGCGGTACAATCTTTGAACCCAACTGTACAAGTCCATTAGTGTTGATTGATAACTGCCATGACACGCGTTTGATATATCTCTCCAACTTAGAGGAATTACCCCATCTGTCCGTGACGATTCGTTGTTTTAAATCTTGCATAAAACTATCGATTCAGCAATCAACAACGCTACATCGACACACGGCTCACTAAAGTGGAATTCAGTAAAATTCATATCAATTTCATTATTTTCAGCACGCGACAGACAATCAGCAACAATGTTTTTTCAGTCCTTAATATGCCATATACCATAATCAAAACGCATCACTCTGATCGAAAATTTCATCAATCGGGGTGAAATTTCTGTTTTTACCTCAGAGTTTGGACTAAGAATGTACACAAGCGGACGATGATCTGTTTCTATGACAAACTGTTTTCCCAGAAGAAAATTCTGTAACCTGCGCGTGGACCACACAACGGATAAACATTCAGGCTCTATGTTGCCGTACCTAGCTTCAGCGTCACTCAATTTGCGTGAAATGTACATCACTGGATGTCCATCCTGAGTAAGCAGTGCGCCTACCGAGTGTTGAGACGCATCAGTGGTTAAGACAGTTTCCATGTCCAAAAAGAAAATGGCTGTAAAACTGAGAACGATGTCAAACATTCTTTCAACTTATCGAAACTTCTACGACAGTCATCATTCCAAACATAATTCTGACATTTTGATTTAGCAAGTTCATAAAAGGGACAACATATCTCTGCAAGCGATAGTATGAATTTTGAATAATTTTGTGACATTCCTAAAAATCGACTCAATTCTTTGCAATTTTCTGGAATTTTTGTGCTACATATTTTTTTACCAAGAGAACAACCAAGAAATTTCAGTGTGTCTGTACATTCAACGCACTTTTTATCATTCAAAGTAACATTATTTTCACGTAATCTCTTCTTAACTTGATCTAGCGTTTTTTTCAACTGAGAAGCACTCGTGGCAAAAATTATCACGTCATCTTGATATACAATCACTTTTTTGATGCCTTTTAGTATCTGCTCAATGCATTTTCGGAATATTGCACTCGCATTCCTCATTCCCATTTGCAGACGATTGAAAATGTAAAGACCTCGGTGTGTATTAATCACAATACTCCTTAGCTTTATCGTCGAACGCTGCTTGTCAGTATGCAAATTTTAGATCAATCTTTGCAAATTTAGAAGAGCCTTCAATTTTAATAATCATTTGTTCAAATGAGGGTGATGGAAATGCATCCGACAAAATGTTATCATTCAAAGTAGCCTTAAAATCTACGCATAGGCGATAGCGATCATTCGGTTTCTTAATCCATACAACAAGACTAGCCGATTTTGCAAATTGTACCGTCGATATGACACCCTGATCTTGAAGAGATTGCAACTCTTGATCTAGTTGATTTTTGACGTGAACGGGCACCGCTCTAGCACGACAAAAATTTCATTTGCTTGTTCTCATCTAATGGTAGGAAGATACTGATCTTCAATAGAATGAGTGCAAACTTTGGCTTTATCATGATTGATTATCGTGACGACTGTTACAACAACAAATCGAGCATCAATAATTTTGTCAGTGAACATTAGTGTATGAAGTTCTCCTAATGTGGAATCATCGTAATTCGTTGAAATAAGATCTGTAGGTTTCAATTCTGGAAATCCTAGCTTTTCTCACTGGAATTTGGAAATCGTAGACATACATGCACCAGTATCCAACTGAAAATCCAGATCAATGTCAAATATTTTAAACCTTTCAAATTTGCTATCATTTTCACTTGAATCTATCGGAAAGATATCAATACTGTGCATCGATTTTTTTTAAAATGCATTCGGTTTATTCGGTTTCTTCTACGACACGTTAGACTGTTTCTTACAATATTTTGCAAAATGGTGAAGACCTCCACATTTGAAACAAGACATGCGAAACGCAGGACAAAATTTTGAGCATGACTAGTTCCACATTTATCACAGTACTTGATCACAGTATCAAGTCAATCATCTCTGTTATCGTCATAGTTCATTTACATCATCGTCCCATTTACAAAGAACAGACATTTCATTCAAACGAGAAAGATAGTCTACCTCGCTTTCATTTTCATTTTGAGAAATAGACATGAAATAAGTTCCATCAGCAATTGCTAGCTTTTGTGTTGGCTCAAAGTAAGAAATGATCTGACTTTAATATCTCTGAAAGATATTTCATCAACTTGTTTACCTGGCAACAAACTCACAATCTTCCACAAAGCTCATGAAATTGGGATAGTCTTGGGATAGTTTCCTAGTTTAGTAACAACATCATCAATTGTTTTACTACGACATAAAGCTTCGAAACTAACCAATCAAACTTCGCATGTTTCGACATTGTCTAATGGCAGATTTCCCAATGTTGACATTGCAATTAAAATTACGAATCGTGAATAAGCAGATCGAACAATCTCTTAATAAGTTGGAAATTTTACCACATGCAATTGACGCCACTCTTGCAGCTGCGCTGTACCACACGAGTTCAGTTCACACTCTGACACCAGTGTTGTGTCCTGCTTGTTCACCATCAAGAACCACCGACTCGTTAGTTGTGAAAGCAATTTAATGAGATGGCATTAGATCATGGTAAAGGAACACAAATCAGTTAACATCAAATCATGTGCTTTTACGGTACAATGAATGACGCGATAATAGATTGAACACATTGTCCATGTTTAACAATAACATCAATGACATCACAGGAACATAGGCCTCTCTATATGATAGGCTAATCGAACATTGCGACACGTTTACTTGTAGGAATGTAGCATGATGCAGAAAATCACCGTATAATTTGGTATTCAAATATAACAAAAAAACAAGAGAAGCTAAAAATGCTACGTGCCACCCGTAATTTTGTCTTTGGGAGATTTTCCATGTTTCATGGGAAAAGCAAATCTTTTACACTTGCAGGTCAGAGGGACACCAATGTCGTGTGCTATAGAGACGAGTGCAAACTAGCTTCGTAAAAATGACTGATGATTTTGTAATGATAGCAGTACCAAATAAAGCACAAAGCAATAGAACTTTTGTGTTCTCAATTCTGTGTGGCCGTTAAAGGGATCAATTGGATAATTTAATAATAATAATAATAATATCTTTATTGCTTCACATGGTTACAGTCGGTGAACGCATTAATATCGATCGTAATTCTTACTCGTTTGATAGAAAGGAAGACGGAAGCATTATGAATATGAAATTGTATTTGCAGGAATGTGTTTATTATAAATGTTAAGAATCTTTATTCTTAATGTTCTATAGACTTGACATTATAATTTCATCTTTATTTCAGCGGAAACGAATCTCACCAAAGCATTTGCTTCACGTGATCCAAATCGATTCCAAGAAGTCTACAGAATGAACTTTTATGTTCCACCACCTCGTATTCGAGAACGACGAGATGCTAACTCCAATGATGAGTCACCAAGTAGATCGTCAACTCGCAGCGGTCGAAGGAGAAATCGTCGTAATCGTGCAAGAACACGCATGGAAAGGCGGTCACAGGGGACTGGTATTTCAAGTCGATATCAAGATATGTCACAGAAGCAGCAATATTGCTCACGTCGGAAAATGTTCGTTGATTTTCATAAAGTGGGTTGGGATGAGTGGATAATATCACCTCCAGGATTTAATGCCCAAATCTGTCAGGGTAAATGCCCCTTTCCTCTCGGTCAGACTTATAAGCCCACGAATCATGCGGTTGTTCAAAGTATTGTTCATGCTATGAAAGGATATCCCAATGTTCACAGTCCATGTTGTGTTCCTCATAAACTAAAATCCATTAGCATGCTGTATTACGATGAGAAATATCGTGTCGTTCTAAAGCAATATGAAGACATGGTTGTCAGTTCTTGTGGCTGTGAGTAAAGACACATCCCGAACGTGTGTCCCATTGAAGGACATCATGGGTAGCATGCATTTCTTTCCGTTTTCAACTCTGGTAAAGCTCCGTTTTACACAACTTGAGATGGTCAATCCCGTTGTTAAGCATTGTATCTAAAGATTTGTCTTCAACACTTTTTTTAAAAACAATAAGTTATTTGCAAGTGCACTGACCATAATTGCAATATTTTTTCAATGTATTAATTAGCAATGATGCTGATGTTTCTGGCATAGATAAGACGTATGCGAATACCATCAGCGTTTGTATGATACTCTAGACAATTCTTGTTCGGAAGTTGGTAAGAATTTCATATTTGACTGCGGCATCACATTCATATTGTAATCTATTCAGATGTTTTATGATTTCAATGACTTGAATATGTTGATATGTTAACGGAGAACTACTTTGAATGAAATCATATCTTACCATATTTTCATGTAACATTTGTTTGATTCACGACATCTTTGACTGTAATCAGACAACAAGGAATATGGACATTAATATACATGTATGTTACATCAATAAATGGCGATAAGGGATTTCGTCAAGTGATTACTAAATTCAACCGACCTGCAAGACGTATTGAAGAGATCTGAGCTGCATTGTGATGAAAACCTTTTTATTTCCACATTATCATAATTGTATATTCATTCCATAATCTTCAACGACTCAGTTTCATTATTACAGTCAGATAGACACAAATGCATGTAGATATATGTGTCTTTCATCTTATTTTCTTAGATGTTGTTTCATAATGTATCATTCTTCATTTGTAAATATATGATGAGTAAAATAGATAATCTACCTTCTGGCATGGAAAATTTACCTTTTCATTTTAAAATGGACATTGGGATTCAATTAGTATTTGACAAATTTATCATTTTGTCGCAAAGTACACCAATAACAATATTCAATGCAGCAATCATCACGCCAATTTTGATGTATATAATTCTACCTAGTAAATATTGAAGTAAATCAAAGCTCACGTATACTCGTCAAATATTTAGACCAAAGATTTCGACTTGCTTATTATCAAATTTATATTCACTTTTAAATCATTAGACTATAGCATTAGATATTTATATTGCATACTTAGATATAGTTTAATTTAAATTGCTTTTCTACCATATTTCAACTTATCTTCTATATAGCTATTTTTGATAATTTCAAATTGTTCGCGTTCCCTAAAAGCTATTATCCTGTATATGAACTGTACGACGATTCAACCAATTTTTGGAAAATTTTGTGGCAATAAGTCTCAGATTTCACTCATCTTTGAATATATCTTTACTATGCCATAGAGAACACCAAATCCGAAATATTAGCTTCCAATTTTGAATACAGCGGGATCTAGAGGTATTTTCAGAAATTTATTTTTTTCCAAAATTTTGAAATTCTAAAAATTTGAATGTTTACGCCGCTGTAACTTTTTTCTGTATGTTTGTTACTCAACCAAACTTTGCATACAGCATAAGTTTGATATAGAGGAATTCCTGTATGAATTTCCGCGGGTAGCTGGCATGCAGAACGGAGTTACATGGCTCCAAAGATGGTAAAAAATAGGGTCCGCGAAAAAATACACAAAATTTAAAATGTAAAAAGGTGTTCATTTGATTTAAGCAGCATTGTATAGTTTTTTAAAAAAATTAAAGAAACAAGCCTTGCTGCAGTTTTACTTAAAATTCTATTTTCTCTCCTCTTAAGCTTTCGACACTACCGGCCTTGTCAAAAGTACAAGTGGTTGGACATATTAACATAGCAAAATGCAAAAATGTTTAAAAGTCAAAAGAGATGGATAGAAAAGTCAAGGAAGGTACATTGTATCAAATAATTAAGTTGTCCAGTGCACGGCTCTCTTCGTGGGAATCAATGGTCGGCTTTCTTTGTTGAATTATTATACTTTCAAGAAATCGGAGATTGATGGGATCTTTGTGATGTCCGATCACTATCGTTTATATATTTTCTATCCATCTCTCGAACTTTTAAACATTTTTGCATTTTGCTATGTTAATATGTCCAACCACTTATACTTTTGACAAGGCCGGTAGTGGCGAAAGCTTAAGAGGAGAGAAAATAGAATTTTAAGTAAAACAGCAGCAAAGCTTATTTCTTTAATTTTTTTAAAAAACTATACAATGCTGCTTAGATCAAATGAACACCTTTTTACATTTTAAATTTTGTGTATTTTTTCGCGGACCCTATTTTTTATCATCTTTGGAGCCATGTAACTCCGTTCTGCATGGCTTATTTCTTTAATTTTTTTAAAAAACTATACAATGCTGCTTAGATCAAATGAACACTTTTTTACATTTTAAATTTTGTGTATTTTTTCTCGGACCCTATTTTTTACCATCTTTGGAGCCATGTAACTCCGTTCTGCATGCCAGCTACCCGTGGAAATTCATACAGGAATTCCTCTATATCAAACTTATGCTGTATGCGAAGTTTGGTTGAGTAACAAACATACAGAAAAAAGTTACAGCGGCGTAAACATTCAAATTTTTAGAATTTCAAAATTTTGGAAAAAAATAAATTTCTGAAAATACCTCTAGATCCCGCTGTATTCAAAATTGGAAGCTAATATTTCGGATTTGGTGTTTTCTATGGTCTAGCTATCATGTATCCGAAAATCAACAAAATCTGAGACTTATTGCCACATACCATTGGTTGAATCGTCGTGGAATGACCCATATATGAATGGTTTTTGAAGAGCTACCGGAATGAACAAGGAAGTTCCCACATAAATTGATGATTATTATTACTCATCTTTCGAAAATTATGTTTTCATATCTAATGGCCCTGCTCATATTCATCTTTAGAGAAGACCGGTTGGCGAAATGTTAGACATTCTACCTTAGATACCTGCATTTACATAAGCTTTCCTTCAACATGATTGGTTTATTCTACTTTCGATAATGAAAGGTCTGAAGTCAATGAGAATTGTGCAGAACTTTGAGCTTCATGATTTATGAGACTAATATCAAGAACTGAACAAAACTAAGTATTACTGAAATAAAACTAAAGTGATACTCGCTTAGATTTATTTTAGTTTTTGTGACACTGGAACTCAAGTAAAACTAAAGTTGAAATACCTAGTTTTATCCCAGTTTCAAAACCTTAGCAAAGCTCTAGTTTCCAAACTCGAAAAATACTTAGTTTTAGCCATCGCTTTCTTATTCAACATTATACAATTTTGTCATACTTATGCCAGGTTAGACATAACTGATGGTGCTAATCATGCAAATGAAGAGAAAATTTCTAACAGTATTAACCGAAGCGAAGTTATAAAGAAAGATTTAGATAACGTTTTTGATAAAAGGAAATGAAATTTATTTATCTTTCGACGCACAAACAATTTGATTTTATTTCGTAACATATATTTCGGCGAACCGCCCTTCTCAATCAGATTTTTAATATACAGTGATCTTATCTAATAAGGACTATGATTTTAAATTAAATCTGGAAATGTCTATAAAAATATCATGGGGGAAGATAGTGAAGTCAAAGATGATAAAGTCAACATAGCACATTACTGTGCTAGAATATAAATCATGGGGGGTGTTAGTGATAGACAATGGTTTCAGTAATATTCTGCATATTTGTTTATCTGCTCTAATAATCAATTGAAAGGACTTCGAAGTAATTTATGAGTGCATATCATATGTGTTCTCATTTTCGCAAGATATATCTATATGAGAGATGCGACAGATATCTTTGCCGATAATTCTCAGTCGGATGTACCAAATTCATCTTAACAGTTTCACAGTCTATCACGCGTGTTGACCTTACTTCAGTAATTCGGGGTTCACAGTGGAGTACAAGGACAAATGGCGATGGCTTTTTTGACTGCTCGTAACATTATACCAGAACGTACATTCATCGATTGAATTTTTCGATCTCGCCGCCATAGTTTTGATGGTCCAATGGTTACGCGTTCACTGATACCATTTCCTTGTGATCGATATGTGATCGAGAATTCTAGTATCACAGCCGAATAGTCCATCAGCCGTCTGACTTCTACACTTCGGTAAACACTGCCATTGTCCGTTAAAAATGATTTCGGAGGCCCCATCTCTGAGAACACTCGATTGATTATCATACAGACTTCTTTGGCTGATTCATTTCTCAGCAATTTCCATATGCAGAACTTCGAGAAAGTATCGATAAAAGTCAAATAAGCCTTTCCTCCTACATATTGTGTTATATCACTGGAAACTCTACTCCATACCTCGGACGCGGCAATCTCTACCTTTTTGAAAAGGGGGTTGATGGCTGGACAAATCTTCGCTCATTGAATGCAGTCACCCACCATTTTCTGAACCAAAGATTTAGAAACCTGATCGCCTAACCTGACTCGAGCCAACTCCAAAGTTCGATTCACGCCTAGATGTTGTCGCTGATGAATCCTCGTAACAACATCCTCCTGTTCGGTGAACTCCATGTCCAACAAAGCAGTAGCTTGTAAGTCGTTTTTCTTTTTCACCAACCAATTCTTCGGATTCTGAGTCAACTTATCTGCGATGTTCTCTTCTGATCTGACCAACTCAACAGTTACCTCAAGATCTTCCTGCTTCTTCAATTCCAGCAATACATCGATCCGTCGGCGAATTAATAATTCAGACATTGAGTGAGTACAAACATTGTGGCTATCGGTAAATGCAGCCTTCAACCAGCCAAGAATAGTTGCTGAGTCAGTTTTGATGAGAAAGGACTTGGCATTCCACTTGATAGCCATGTTGACACCTCTTATAGCCGCGTCAAGCTCACTGATGTTGATGTAGGAGCTATCGTCTTCCTTTCGAAGCCATGCCGCATCCTCAACAACTGAACTACCGATTTCCACCACCACACCAAGCGCCAAATTACTCGCGTCTACCCAAACGGTCATGTGTCCACTTGCAGGTACCAGCCACTTGCCTTTAACAGGATCATCTGTCTTCAGTCTCCGAGAGATCTCCGTCACCTTTTCCATGATTGATTGACCAACTGCATCGTCCCATCCAATACCGTCCCGTGCTGTTAACCTTTGCAAATAGGCACAAGCAACCAGTAACCAATTACAGACTTGGAAATGACCCAACCACTCACCAAGGAACTTGTGGACTTGCCTCCTGGTCAAGCCATCTTCAAAAAGATGAGGAAGTTGATAATTGCGACGCCATTGAAATCTCCTATCAACTAGAAGCCCCAGGACCTTGATGGAATTCTCACCTAACTTCTCGGCCGGCTTTGCGACGAGTCCAAATTCCTTGAGATGGCTAACAACCTCTCCCACAGATGCCTTCTCCTCACAAACGAAGATGTCATCGATATAGCTATTAGCTGAAGCTGCCAATTTCGAATTCAAGCTCAACACTTTCTACAATTCTAGTCATTGCTTTAGGAGCTATATTGAGACCAAACCAAAGTCTTGTTAGAACAAACAGTTGGCCTTTCCAACGAACAGCTTGATACACCCATTTTTTACACCCAGAAGGATCCATTTTGACCTGCAAATATGCTTTCTTCAAATCTACGATTGCACAGTTTGGGCCCCATCTGCGCCACTCCCGAAGTCGTTCCTGACAAAGATGGGTCGCTGAACCTGGAAAGCTCACAATGTAGTCATTTAGATACCTGAAATCTAATACCCGTCTGATCTTCACTGTCTCATCCTTTTCTTGCTTAACTGACATCATCGGCAGTACGTTCTTAACCTCATCATCTCTTTCTCGATTCCCACGTAGCAAAATCCCTTCGTCAATCCAATCTTGAATTTCATGGTCAAACTTTTCAACGTGCTCTTCAGGAATCTTGTAGTTACCCCTTCTGTTGTTAAGCGGGGGTGCACCATCCTTCCATTTCCATGAAACCGTCCAATCTCCGTCAAAAATAGCATCAAGATCTCTCTCACTGATGCTTAAACCGCTCCCTCCAGGCAGTCACACCATTTGACAGAGCACGTGTAGGGCATCTGTTTCGCACGTAGCATACAGTAGCCACTGCTTCGGCCCAAGAACGTTTAGACAATAAAGAGGAACACAACATAGTTCTTGCACGTTCAACAATGGTACGATTCATTCGCTCAGCCACACCGTTTTGTGGCTTGGCTAATTTGTGGTATTGCTAATTCGCGGCGAATACCACATTCTTCTAAAAATGTACCCAACAGAACCGAGTACAGTCGTCCACCACAACCATTACATAACGACGACTTCCAATAGAATTTACCTCCATAGGACCCATCAGGTCAATATGAAGTAAGTCAAGAACACTTTCAGCACGAGATTCAGTTGTTTTAGGAAATCGCAAAACATGACTCTTGCCTTTGGCACAATCGTCACAAATCGAATTCTTATTTTGATCACCTGATACATTGAGATCATTTACAGACCGACCAATATTTTTCAAAGTAGCATAATTGACATGACAAAATCTTCTGTGCCAAGTGTCAAAACTAACAGCAAGACATTCATCATTAGCGTCAGTGGCATCATTATTAAGTGGCTCATCAGAAACTGTGACACATTCGGAGTGCAGCGTGCAATCAAGATGATAAAGTTTATCGATCAAGGTTGCCTGGAGAGCAGAGACATTAGAAGAGTACAAAACATTCATCTCTTCTTCATTAAACACAAGTAGTATAGGGTCTAGCATCCGGCGCACCGCTTCGCTCAGCACCGGATGCCACACCTAGGTAGATACAAAAAATGAAAAAATACAAAAGTAGGGTCCTCTTGGAATTTACAAAAAAAATGAAAATACAAAAATAGGGTCCTCCTGAAATTTACAAAAAATACCAAAAAAATAGGGACGCTCCTTAAATTATAAAAGTGCAAAAATTAAAAATACAAAATAGGGGCCTCCTGAAATTTAGCAAATCAAAATACAAAATAGGGGCCTCCTGAAATTTAGCAAATCAAAATACAAAAATAGGGACCTCCTGAAATTTAGCAAATCAAAATACAATTATCAAAATGCAAATGAAATGAATATGGACAAAATGCAATAAAAATATTCATTTAAAAAAATGGAAGATGAAAATGAAAACCCAAAAGAACCATCAGCCCCTTCATATCCTTCATTATCATATGAAATGGATATAGCAAAACACAAAGATAGAGTCAGATATATGAAGGATAAGGAATCGCAACTATTATTAAGATTAGAACATTATAATAAGTTAAGAAAAAGATGGACGATAGTGAAGAATGTAACACAAGGTATTAGAGTATTTTTAACATTTTCTTTAGGCGCTCTGACTATTGTCATTTCTTCTGGCGTTCTTACAATTCCTGTTGTTGCTACAGCTTTAACAGGTACAGGTGTTTTTACAACGTCACTTGTAACATTGATAGATAAATCTTTAATGACTAAGAAACGAAAATCCTTAAGTAAGAAACATGCACATGTCAAAGAAGTATACGATAAACTACATTACTATTTTCAAAGAGCATGTGAAGATAATGCTATTACATTGGAAGAGATTGAGACGTTTGACCGGATCGCTAGAGAAGTAAATACAATTCCTGTTGAATCTCAAGTCAAAGTAGACAATGAAGCTTTTTTAGAAGAAGTAAGAACTTTATTAAAAACGTTAGAACAAAGTTCCACTGGCAAAGCTTGATAAGAAAAATGACTAGAACGAAAATAAGTTGTTCAGTAAAATGCCTTTGTTGTATCTCTATGCTACCAGAAAATTCAAATATTATATTATAAAAACATAAAAATATAATGAATACAAATGAGGCTAAAATTAAACAACTAGAAGAATTAATAAAACAGAAAAATATTATGAAGAAAAAACATAGACAGTATCGAATGATACAAGCTGGCGTTCAATCTGATATGTTAGAAAAAATGCACCTAACGGAACAAGTGAAAACTGATTTTGAAAAACCTATTGCACCACTTAAAACTCTTGAAAAAGAACTTGTAGATCATGATAAACGAATTGATATATCTGATCCAGTGCAGAAAATCATCATGGATGATTATGGTTTGTTAGAAGCAAACATAGAAAAGAAATTACCAAAATCTATGCTATTTGAACATTCTACAATTTTTATAGATGGAAAGCCATTTCTTAGATTTTTCTTATGTGGAAAAGAATTATTTATAAAACCTAAAGAAAGTTTAATTTTCACACCAAACAAAACGGCTTTCAATTTAGACAGAAATTTCGTGGATTTATTAAGAGGAGCGGATTTAGATAAATATCATACTGATGATATACTGAAATATAAAACTATGTTAGATAAGGTTGGAACTGTAAAAACTGTTAAGCGTTATAAAAGTTTGAATGGCATATTGTCACCATTCAAGTCAAAAGGAACAAAGATACCAATACCAACAACTGGTTATTCAACACCGACTGGTTATTCAACACCAATGGCTGCTTCTCCAGCAACAACTGGTTATTCAACACCGACTGGTTATCCCAAAACAGTAACAGGACTAAAAAGAGACAGCGGTTTTCCTACCTGATGATCCACAAGAATTAATAAATAGATTAGAGATTTTATTAGCTGCATCAAAAGAAGGACATAACTCTAGCTTTAACGAAATACACGCAATATTGAAACGGTTATTGGAAAAGAAAATTATAAATGAGAAGGACTACAAAAAGCTTATCTAAATTATTTAATTAAAAATGTCTTCGGCAGAACTAGAAAAAATTAATAAACATGTAGAAAATTTAACCGAGATTTTGACCTCATCAACATTTAGTACGACATTAAAATTTATAGCAACTACTTCATCGCATACTTGTAATTTAGACCCTATTATTCACTTTGAGCAAGACAAACATTATGAAGTAGCATTAACTAGTTTTTCAACATTTAACACTATACAAAATATTATCAAAGATGTAAATGACCGATTTAAATATTCTAATGATAAAGGCAAAACTTGGAAAATACTGACTTTTCTTCCTGGATCTTATGACGTTGAATCGATTTCCAATGAAATAAAAAGACATTAGGTAGATAGACATAGTTAAATAGACATAGGTATTCAATTTAAAGACAAGAAACAATTACATTGCGCAGTTGAACCAGCAGTAAATAAATTTTCTCTTACTTTAGATGAAAATCATCAAGTTGATTTTGATATTGACAAATCTTTATCAAGACTATTAGGATTTAAAAAGAAATTCTATGCACAAGGTTTTCATATCAGTGAAAATATACCTAAAATAACTGAAATAAATTCAATCAACGTTCAGTGTGTTATTATAGAAGGTGGTATGTTAATGGAAAGCTAACAAATAATATCTTCAGTTATCCAGCATTTACAGTTCCGATTGGTTACAGTTTAAATGTAATCCCAAAATCATTAATATATTTTCCAGTTACACGAAAAACAATTAATTCAATTACCATTAAAATAACAGATGAGAAAGGAAAGGCAATAAATTTTGGAGGTGAAGAGATTATGATAGATCTATTATTATGAGAGGTGTAAATCTCTTGTGGAACTTCTTTCCGGTGTGAAGTTTAATTTTTCTTAAAAATATTGACTTAAAAATGAGTGAAAACAGTTCTGTAAAATATCCACTAAACAAGAAAGTGAAATTCAATCATCATCATAACCTGTCAAATAAAGTTTTATCAGTTATCTGTGGAAGATCAGGTTGTGGAAAAACGTATCTATTATTTAAAATTCTCACGATACCCAACTTTTTGGATTATAACAATCTTATCATTTATACAACAACAGCAGAACAACCTATTTATCAATTTTTGAAATATGGTTTTGAAAATAATCTTACAAAATCAGCTATAGCTTCACTGTTTGAAGATAATTTAATCCAAAAAGCCTTGTTGTTGTTTATATGGCATTTATTGCCCTTTTTTGTTGTTGTTTATATGGCATTTATTGCCCAAATTTCGCATACTCAGGCCCCTTCAGGGGTGAAAAGGAGGATATTCTACAAACACTTAAAATTTGAAATCTATAAGATGTTATGTTGAAATGGTATATACAGTATATAGATATAGAAGGTTATTTTGGGAAAGGATTCATACATAGAAAGTCAATATCATAGAATTATTGAAAGATATTTCCATTACTTTGTGAAAAGGAATTGGCGATATTGTTCATTCTCTTCACGTGAATTGATGGTGGGTTGGAATTTCTTTATCAACAGTGCTTCACGAAGACGAATGTTGGTATTGTCACTTTCATGAGCTAATATCTCTACTTGTACATTCTTGTTATGGCATTGTTGTAAATGTTTGAAAACTGATGATGTTACTTGTGTTGTGTGCTCTTTCACTCTGATGTGTAAAGTTCTAATTGTACTATATATGTACCTATATCGGTAGTACAATTAGAACTTTACACATCAGAGTGAAAGAGCACACAACACAAGTAACATCATCAGTTTTCAAACATTTACAACAATGCCATAACAAGAATGTACAAGTAGAGATATTAGCTCATGAAAGTGACAATACCAACATTCGTCTTCGTGAAGCACTGTTGATAAAGAAATTCCAACCCACCATCAATTCACGTGAAGAGAATGAACAATATCGCCAATTCCTTTTCACAAAGTAATGGAAATATCTTTCAATAATTCTATGATATTGACTTTCTATGTATGAATCCTTTCCCAAAATAACCTTCTATATCTATATACTGTATATACCATTTCAACATAACATCTTATAGATTTCAAATTTTAAGTGTTTGTAGAATATCCTCCTTTTCACCCCTGAAGCGGCCTGAGTATGCGAAATTTGGGCAATAAATGCCATATAAACAACAACAAAAAAGGGCAATAAATGCCATATAAACAACAACAACAAAAAAAGGGCAATGAATGCCATATAAACAACAGCAAGGCTTTTTGGATTAAATTATAAACAACATGCTGTTCAAGCGGAATTACAAAATTTTATGCACTGTTTGAAGAATATGAAAAATCGGAGTATGATGAGGAAATAAGTTCCTGGTGTGAAGAAGCAGTGAAAAATAAACAATTAGTAGAACCCAAAATAAATAAACACATATCGATAGAATTAATAGATGATGGTGGTAATATGCAAGATCCTAGTAAACTCAATAAAACGAAAAAACATTGTGTTGTGTTTGATGATTGTGTTAATAACAGAGATCAGGCAGTTCAGAGAAATTATTTTACAAGAGGACGACACAATAACTGTAGTGTCTTTTATTTGACACAAAGTATGTACATTTGTATTCACTAGATGGCAGCGTTATTAGAAGGAATGCTAATATTTTTATGCTTTTCGAAATCAATCCAAGAAACCTAAGTGATTTGTTAAGAGACTTATGTATAAGTGATAAAGATGACTTTAAAAAATCTTGCAGTAATGCTTGGTCAAACGACTATGGATTTATCACAATCAATATCGATAAAAAGGTGCATGATTGAGTTATAGTACATTTGTTCACAGAGTAAAACTCTGAATCAAACAATTGTTCTCTGACTGAAAGTGAATAGAAATGCTCTCTGACTAGTGCATTATAATTCCTCTTCCCAGTCTTCACTATCAGTGTATTCACTTTCACTGTATTCCATTATATTACATTCTTTTTTTATTCGTTGAAATATTTCGTCTTGAACATCTTCTCCGTTATAAGGTAGCATAATACCATTTGCATCAGGTGCTTGACGTTTAAGAATAGTTATTTTACCAGTGAATCTTTTTTTTCAGTGTTATGATTTATCAGGAATACTAATACCAGTTTCTAAAGACTTTTTCCATGGTTTATTAACAATTGTTGTCAATGTTTCGCCATGGTATAATTGTATAAAATCTTCTACTTTTACTTTAGTTTTTGTATAGCCTTTAAATGTTTTCTTTTCGGCTATTCTTCCATGTTCATCTACAGTGATACAATATTTTATTTTAGGAGCAATGAATATTGCAAATATAATCCCGCCATTCCCATAATCATTTTCCCTTGACACAATTCCCCACCAACACATCCAGCAGCATCTAATTTATTGAAGAGTTCATTGGAAATGTATATTGAATCAGTATCTGTATAATGTATGTGTTTTCTTTAAAGCCATTAATTTCTAAAATAAAGTTGTTCATGATTCGTCTAGAGTGAGCAAGAATAAAAGAACCTAAATGTGATGGCATGAATGATGTCTTTTCAGTGTCTGTAATATTAGCTTTAAGAAATTCATCATCTTCCATTTCTACTTTCACTACTTTCATCATTTACTTTTTCAAAATCTTTTACTTCTTGAGTGAAATTTGTTCTCAATGTATTCTCATTCCATCAATGATATTTAGTGGTTATGTCTTTTTGTACGGTTTTTCCATACAGTGAATTCATTAATAATTTAATTAACTCATCGCCTACAGTGTTTCCTTCTATTTTAAATTGTTTTCTTAAATTGAAGAGCTTTTCAATGTATTTTCGAAATGGTGAAGCGTGATAATTTTCTTCATAGATTATACCATCTGTAATAGATAATATTTTTCCACCACATCTAACAATTTCCTGTATATCTACAAAAGTGAAATACATCATAACACATTCCATTCCTAAACCTTATTATTTCTTGATTGCAATTGTTTTCATTTTTTACCTTATCTTTCGCAGGAACTGGTTGGAAAAACATATCATCAGGATAATGAAACACAACTGTGAATATTCCAGTTTTAGGACGAAATGATTGAGTATTAAATTGATATAATATTGCTTGTTCTTCTTCTTGTCTAAATTTTCTAGCTGATTCAGCTTTAGGGCATTCTGAATGTTCGTCATACATAGCTGATGGATATAAAGATGTTGCATCAAAAGCCATTAAGAATTCATTTTGTTGTTCGAGTAGTTTATGTTTAATTTCTTTACAAAGAGCATTCTTGCCTTGCAACTGATTATACTCTATTAAATTATTACCAGGTAAATACCGCTGTAATATTGCTATCAAGATGTTACAAAATGGAGATGTATAATTTCTTATATTTGCTGACACTCTTTCACCTTTAACAGATTTTCTAACATACGAGTAGTTTCTAGTCCATAAATCAGTATGTGAGTGTATAAGTGTATTTTCCTCTTGTACGTTCTTCATCCAACCGTTAAATGTTAAAGCGGAGGATGTTAAATTAGTAGTTATATCTTCACCAATTAATTCTTGCATAACATTATTATACTTTTAGATACAAAATGCTAATGAAAGAACATCGTTAATTAAATACGGTTTCCACTCATGTTCTTTTTCTTTATAATTGTCATGTGTAATTTCTCCAAATTCATAATTTAATTTACACATATTGGTGGGGATTTTAAAATTCTCGCACCATTTGGAAAGATTCGTTTTCACGTGTTGATAGCTACATTTCATTACAATAGTTTGAAGTGGTAGTATATGAGGATTTCGTTTGGAAGATTGTTGGTTAGATCTAGAGGAACATTGTTGCTTAGATCTAGAGGAACGTTGGATATACTTACTAACACTTTCAGTTGTATAAGGATTTTGTAAAGAAGCAGTGAGTATTCCTCTTGATGTTTTGAGCGGTGGTTTAGTTAATTTAAAATTAGATTTTATCGGAAAATATGAATCGAATCCTGATGAATTGTGCGCTATTAAAGTTATTTTCGGATAATTAAAAGATCCAAGGTTTTTGAAAAATTGATGCAGCGGACATTCATCTTGTTTCCTAATAAAGATTTTCACACAACGTTGAAGTTTGTTAAGTTCTTGTTCAGTTAAGTTATTGTATTCACTTATCTGTTTCTTAAGTTCTTTAATTACATGTTCATCCTTACTACTTTTTATTTCAATCATATCGCATAACAATCGCGCGCCTACTTCTTCCAATCTTCGCTTCGGTAAGCAACGCATGAATTTATTGAAATTGATAGCAGCTAAAGCATAAGGAATAGGATGAGCTGTTGGACAACGGGGATCTGGATAAGTTTCGAGATCCCATATATATGTTGAACCATAGTCAATTGGTTTCTTTGTTACGGTTTTATACGGAAGTGTTGTTAGATTTTCGTCAGTAACTGTTTTATATATTGATTTGAAATTATTTTCAATTTCTCTAATAGCTTCTGCTATGTAAACCTTATTTATTAAACAGTAGTGTCCTATTGATGAACCTTCGTGAGAATAATTGTAATAAACGTAATTATGAGTCGTTGTAATACCTCTAGGATTTAAATGACGATTAGTAGGGCTGTAATACTGAACACATTCTCCAAAGTATTTATTGAATTGAGAAAATTTGCAGTTTGACATTACTCCTGTTCTAGATGTAGCTTTCTCTTTATATAAAAAATCATTAAACAATTCGAACATAATTTTAGCTTGTTCTTGATTGAAACCACGTAAGGCGTTGTAACATTTTATAAAGTAGAAATCTTCAGAAGGAATGTAGCAATATTGTCCGATGTATTCTTTGATTCTATATTTCATGTTAATACCAGCACCTCTATGTGATCTTTGTACTAGCATCATTCCAAAATCTTCGTATTTGGGACTACCTGTAAAAACCCATTCAGTAGTATCTGATTTGTCATCTAGATTACGAAGCCATGTTTCAAATGAATTTTTATTATAAAATGTAGCGTAAACATTTTATATTATGGCTTCATCTTCTTTGATTATTGCACCAAATAAATTTAAAAATTTTCCATTTCGTAAAAGGTCACGTATATCATTCACTACATTAGTAAAAAGTTCATTTTCATACGTGATTTCGTTCGGATTAAACAAATTCAATAGATCGTCATCAAGTCCATCATTAGAGAATATATCAGTTTCTAATGTTTCTAATGTTTCCTTTGTTCTACGGTTCTGTTTTTTAATATTACGCTTAATACTACGCTTAATGCTACGTTTAGTACGTTTCTGTTTTTTAATACGTTTACTCTGAAACTTCGTAGACAAAGTGGAAAGGTTTTTATTTTACTGTAACTTCTTATACCGTGTTTTATTTTATAGTCTTTAACGAACTCTATGTATTTATGATGATAATAAAATTTAACTTCTTTCTTCGAATTTACAGGATTTGTAGGATACCTATAATCTTTCAAAACTGGTACATGTTCGATTATATAGTTACTGTAGTCATCACTCACATACTTCTCAGACATAATCATTTTTTATTTATTTTTTTAATTGCGAATTTGCATTTTAATGTTACTTAACTCGTTGAATATTGGTTTTATATCATTTAATGTATTCTTAGCATCATGAACTAAAGGTTTCACACTTTTCAATACATCTCGGAAATCACTAATTCCTGTTCGTATAGCATCTAGTCCATCCCTATTTTCTAGTCGTCTAGGTGTTTGAATCCCTAACACGTTATTTAAGTAATGGTCGAAATAGAAATAAAAAGTTTCAGGTATAATCGTTAGTGGTTCAAGTGATTCGTCTTCTAAAAAGATAGTCATTTTTTTTATGAAGTGATAAATTCTTTGCACCTGCATAAAGACTAATGTCAAAATCTGATGAATTGTTATGTAAGTCATGTTCACTATCTAATAGCACATTTAAATCTTTATCATATACTTGGATTTGATTCATAATAGTATCAACACGTATTATATCATATTTAACATGTGTATATTTTGCCAAAGTTAAAGTTAGTTTATAATTTTTCTTGATATCCTCAAAGAATGCTGCATTATTTTGTGTAGTTGTATAAAAGGTTTCCACGTTTTCTCTAATCTTATTATCTACGTCACAAGTTTTATGAGCTAAGACAACTATTCGTATATGATGGTGACGACCTTTTGTAAATATTTATGATATGTTTTTTTGTTTCACTAAACTAGCTACATCATCTAATATTAGTAAAGAGTTCTGTTCATATGTACCCGCAAATTTTCCATATCTTCTAACATATCTAAATTTTCTATACCACAAACATTAGAATATCCTTTCCATTCGTCAGACTGCATACAGAAAATATGTAGGTAGGCCTACATCTTCTTCTTCAAAATGTTCTTGGATGTACTTACGCATAAATGTTGTCTTTCCACTCCCTGTCTCACCATAAACAATAAAATGTAGGTTCTCTTGTATTAACTCTCCTGCTGGTTTCGTTTTGTATTGAGATGGAGACTTCCAACCTTTAAAGTCTTTTGTTTGTTCTTGATAAAACGCAACCTTTATTTGTTCTTGCGCTTGGAAGAAACCTAGGTAGTTTAAGAAACGATATATAAGATAAAGAATAATACATATGATATATAAGATAAAGAATAATACATACGATAATAATTTTTACACAATGAAATTGTAGAAACTCAAAGAGACGTTCAAAATCGGAACTATTATTAGGTATCGTTGAAACCATAGAATAATCATTAGTGATGAAAATTTTCCGGAAAATTTTGAATCAAATTGGAAAATTTTGGAAAATATTGGAAAATTATGGAAAATTTTGAATGATTCGATTTTTTTGATAGGCCCTATAATTTTAGCGCTTCCAATAAATTGGGTCTGAAGCAGTTGATTTCATCATTATTTCGATTAAAGCGATCGTAGCAATGCGAGTTCCGTCCGCGGATTTTGAACATTCTTTTGCCACCAAAGGCTTGTGCTAATTTGTTAGCATTTTTAATTGTCACGCAGACACCGTTTGGCATAGCGTGAATCTTGCTTTTCAATAGGGGTATAATTTCATGCAATGTGAAAGATCTGGAGCAAAAATAATATATTTCATCTGGGAGTTTGCTAATTGTTTGCTTGAAAGTTAAGGTTTATTATGCAACGCATTTGATGCAGCGGTGATCACAGCAGTGATACAAATTCTCCATGTGTTGACGTGATTTTTTTCCTCTACTAAAGGGGTATAATTTCATGCAATGTGAAAGATCTGGAGCAAAAATAATGCACTTTATTTGGGAGATTGTTTGTAGCTTGAAAATTAAGCTTTATTATGAAACAGCTTTGATTATATTGATACAAATTCTCCATGTGTTTATAAGCATGTGAAGCATACACAGTCCATCACAGCATTATACATGAGCGACCATATTGGAAGATATATAAAGACTAAACTCGTGAGATACTTGGAAACTAAAGATATCTGTGATGATCATAGAAGATTATCTATGACAGTTTCTAACTTCTGGCATATTGTCCGAACGTCGCTGAAGACAAACTACACATCTCCCATAGCTCAGATAGTTCCAAATCGATTTCAGATCTACCAAAATGAATTTCAGACATTTCCAGATGAATTGGAGATTCTCCAGTTGAATTTAAGATCCTTTCAAAGTTTGGTTTCCGACAGATATTTGAGAGATATTGAGAGATATCTGACAGATTTCTGACAGATATTGAGAGAAATCTGAAATCCATCTAATGTCTGAAATTCATTTGGGATGACCTGTAATAGACATGGAAAGGGTGAAGTTGGTTCCAAAAGGTAACATGCAGGGATGATAGAGAAGTTTTCGGTCTTTGAATATTACATAGTCTTTTCAAACAATTATAGCAGGTCTCCAAAACGAAGGCAAAATCGTCAATCACCGAAAAATAAACTTCAAAATTTTCCATTGGAAAATTTTCTGGAAAATTTTCGGGAAAATTTTCCATTTGCATCACTAATAATCATTCATTTTTTTTATTTTTCATATGGGAAAAACACTTCAAAGTCCGCACGTCCGGACTCGTGTCCGACACTCCTTTGAGTGTGTTATGCCTCTGTAGCACCTCCGGACTACTACGGAATTTGTAGTCCGAGACTTAAAAGAAGGCAAGACACTCAAGTGAGTGTATGGACACGAGCTCCGGACTACTACGGACACAAAGTTAATTACACACAAAAAATTGTTACATGACGTGAGAAGTTTCTCTTCAATAAAACTTTGCTACAGTTATTACATCTCACTTGTGTTTTTAAGCATTCTTTACATTGGTATTTACTTTCATAAAATTCTGTGTTGGGTTTAAGAATTTGACAACTAGTACATTTACGCGTGCTAATCATACATGAATTAGAATGATTAGTAAAACCCTGACTAGTAAAAAATTTATTACAATTCAAACATTGTCTATCTCTTATTTTTGCTTGTGGTGGTAATTGACGTGTCTTTTGATGACGTACAAAATTCTTAGATGTTATACTTTTTCCACAATCATTACACGTTCTTTTTACTTGTGGTACCATTTGTTGTTGAGCAGGTTGTACAATTTGTGGTATCATTTGTTGTTGTTGAGCAGGTTGTATAATTTGTGGTACCATTTGTTCTTGTTGTTGGACAGGTTGCGCTTGTACCATTTATTGTTGTTGAGCAGGTTGTATAATTTGTGGTACCATTTGTTGTTGTTGTGGGGCAGGTTGTACTTGTACATGTGTTGAATGTACTGTTGCATGTACTACTTTCATATGTTTATTTAATAATGCTTTATTACGAAAAGATAAATTACAGATTTCGCGTAACATATTTTTAAACAGAAAAAAATAATCTAGAAAAAATGATGTTAACAAATGTTGGAGGATGTGCTTGCATTCCAAATAATCAGGAATCAGAAATAGAACTAGACAACTATATCATGGAAACTGGAGACGTTTTAACATGTCCGTTACATCTTTTTATTCAATTCCACAACAAAATACTGAGTTAACAAATAAAGAATATGTTGATAGACAGTTCGATAGAATTGTGACACTGGCTCCACAAATGAAAGAAACAAAGCTTCTAAAGCAGAATGATGAAAGACTGAAAGAAAAGCTAACACATCTAAGCACCAAACATGGAAATATAGAAGCAGATATATCAAAACTTCATAAAAAAATAACAGAGCATTCAAGGATTGTAATCCTATTATCAATAACTTCAAGGTCTGCCATTATAAAGAATACAAATCAAAATAAACAACTGAAAGAAGAATTGAAAAATGAACTAGAAAAATTTTCCGAAAAGAATCAAAAATTATTACAACAGTTGCAACAGTTGCAATCTACATTCCAAAAAAGTGTTGATGAATTGAGTACCAGAATTACACAACAAGTGAACTTCATGAATAGAATGATGAATGAAGTGTAAGCACTTAATCAAAAGGTTAGCGAATTGAAGACCCTTAAAACGAATTTAGAAAATGAAATAAAGAAAAATTATAAAGGAAATAAGGGAAATAAGGAACAGTTGAAAGTTGTTTAAGTTCAATTGAATGCTCTTAAAACGGCATTGAAGATGAATCAGGAGAAAATGCAAGTTAATAGAATAGAAATTAAAATACATCACACGCTGCTTGACGCAATAGATAAAGTGCAAAAGGAAATTAATAAAGTAATCATGCGGTTGTTGTCCATTCACAAACGTAAATCTTAATCACGCGGTTGTTGTTCATTCACAAACGTAAATCTTAATCACAAACTTAAATTTAAGCTTAAAAAATGCCTGTGATACACAAACATAATCTTAAACATTTTACTTCAAATCAAAAAATTGCAAGCGAACCATCTATGAAACCTGTGTACCATTATGACAGTGTAGAAACAATTCAAAAAGAAGGAGATGGCATCTTTTCTGGTATAGGAAGTATCGTTAACTTGATTAAAAATAATAAAGATTTGATTTCATCTGCTGCTAAAGGAGCAGCTGCTATAGGTAGTACAGCTAGTGCAATATCGAATGCTGTTAAGTCACAAAACGAATTAAGACAACTAGCTATTCGTAAACTTAGGAATGATGTTAAAGAACTACAAAAAGATAAAAAGCTCTCAGAGGAAACGAAAAACAAAATTGCGAACCTGGCAATTCCGACTGAGAGTAAAAAGTCTCTTGAAAAAATGAGAGGAAATGGTGTAAACAGCGGAGCTGGAATAGCAAAATTCTAGTACCAAACTGATTTTTTTCTAATAAACAATATAATGTCGTCTCTGATCGAAAGTAAATTTAGATTAGACGATCCCCCGTTCGTCAGTTATAATCAAAAAAAGATTGACTATATAGGAATTGCTATGAACCCCGGATCTTCAGGTAGAGTGAATACTGGAGGTGATTTAATCTTTGAAGTTGATAATCAGCAAAGTTATTTATATTTACCCGATTCATTTTTACACTGTGAATATTCTCTCTATTCTGATGATGATTTTAAAACACCATTACCTGCTACGGATAATATTACATTGGAAAAAAATTTCTTTCCAAGATTATTTACACAATTGCGTTTGGATGTTGCAACTCAAAATATAGAAACAATAAGTGATTCTCCAGGTATTATTGATTCGATGCTTCGATGTTACGATTGATGAAAATAATAAAATGCGTGAAATCGAAGGATGATTTCCAGATAATAATGATGGAATAATTGTAGATGATTTAACTCACGCTGAAACAGACGCAGCAGGAATTGCGAAGGATGTAGAAAAAATTGCAGAACATTTAAATAAAACAAACAATAGTGCATATAAAGAAAGACGTAATTTTAATAATAAAAGTAAACAAACTGTTGATTGGTCGTTATCTCCATTATTCGGGAATTTAGATTACAATAAAATATCATGTCAATTAAAGTTCAAATTAATAATTCATCGCACTGTAAATAATGAATCAATATTTTATGGTAAGACTGGAAAAAAGGCATGCTTAAAAATTGATAGATTTGAATGGTGGATAAAACATATGACCCTTAGTTTAGAGGTTGAAACAACTATTACGAAACGATTAAATACCAATAAACCAATTCCAGTAAGATTTATGAAACGTATTGCTAGTTCTGTAACTTTTTCTGAACTAAGATTTAGCTGGAATTTCACAAGAACATCAAATGCTCCAAGATATTTTTTACTCGCTTTTCAAAAGAATGAAACTCCTAGTTTTGATAAGAACAATAGTCTTTTCCATATCAATTCAATTAGAAGTTTACACATTTCAGTAGTAACCCCGTGGCAAATTTACGCGCAAAATGTGAAATGCTGAGTCATCATGCTGACTCAGCCCCCCGCTCTGGCAGGAAGGTGAGGGAGAGGGTCAAGGATGTGTCGGGAGGAATGGGTCCGAGAGGAAGAAGCAGATTCCTCCCCCCACTGGAAGGAAGGAAGGAAGGAGGAGCAGCAAGCGGTGGAATCTCTGAAAACGACAGAGTTGGAAAAAGGCGGGTGTTGGTGGTTTTGGGATGAGAAAAGTCGCTTTTCGGGCAGAAGGAGTGCTCGGATGAGAAAACGGAGTGCAAATTCGGACTCTACGTGAAATTTTGTGTCTAGGAACTTCTTCCCAACTCAATCGAAGAGAAAAAGTTCTGACCCCCCCCCCCTCCTGCCAAACTTCCAACTTTGGTGGTAGACATCGTACAAAGTCGTGCAATAGCTCATTTGAAAGCTAAGAGTGAGAAAAATGCAGTGGAAAGCTCAGTTTGGACTAATTTTCTTGGGTTTAGGGACGAAAATGGCAGGAAAACGTCAGAGTTGGAAAAGGCAGGTTTTGGAGGTTTTGGGATGAGAAAGTCCATTTTTCGACATGAAGAAGGCCTCGGATGGGAAAATGGAGTGCAAATTCGGACTCTACGTAAAATTTTGGGTCTAGTAACTTCTTCCCAACTCAATCGAAGAGAAGAAGTTCTGACCCCCCCCCCTCCTGCTAAACTTCCAACTTTGGTGGTAGACACCGTAGAAAGTCGTGCAATAGCTCGTTTGAAAGCTGGGAGTGAGACAAATTCAGTGGAAAACATGGCTTGTTCCTACCTGCCTTCGGTTAGAGGTGAGACGTACTTGAAAATTTGGGACCTTAGCGAAAAAACGACAGAGTTAAAATGTTTATGAAAATCGCTTTAGCGGGTGAAGCAAGCCTCGGACGGGATAACAGAGACCAGATTTGGAATCAGCGTCAAATTCTACATCTAGAAGGTGAGTTTCAAGTCAATCGGAGAGAAAAAATTTTTCATCACTTTTCCGAAAAACGACAGAGTTAGAATTTTTGCGATGGCTGCGGGCTGTAGAGCCAAAACGAAGCATCGGATGGGGAAAAAACGGAGGGCAGATTCGGATTCAGCGTCAAATTCTACATGGATTTGGCGAATTTCCAGCTTAATCGGAGTACTAGAACCGGAGATAGACGGGTTTAAAGTGTTTGAATGATGGATCTTACGTCATGAGCTGATCGCCACACAAAATAAGTGGAAACTCTGCTTGTGGAAATCAGTTCTCCTCCCGACTGGGTTGGGGTAGGTGAGGTGAACTCCGGAGCTCCGATGATAGCATTGGAAATCTGAAAAACCGGGTTACTGTGAGAAACTGACTTAGAAAATTTCATTGCTGCAGTCAGCTGAGGCGTCAGACTTAGAGGTTCGCCAGGAGATGGCCTTCGTCTCCAGGCCATAAAAGACTCCAAAACTTTAAAGGCTTGTAACTTTGCTTCTACAAGTGCGTTTGACTTGATTCAAAAAAGGTTCGGTCGCTATTGACCTGCCCTAAGTGATAGACTACTTATAAAATTTAATAAGTAGTGCTAAAAAGTTGAAAAATTTAAATTCACTAGTTTTGGAGGTTTTCTGGGGTTTTCGACCCTGCTGAAGTCAATGAAAGCATTTTTAATGATGTCTGATTCAGTCTTCTCATGGTATAAGCGGCTTTTCACTAAAAGCGAGCAAGACACGGAGAGTTTTACCGTAATATTCCACTGACAGGGTGTTCCTTCGGGACGGCGGACGATGCCGTAGTGATAAGTGTGGCAAGGGAGTGTGTCATATTTTAGACCGAAACCGCTGGGGCAACTCATGCCTCATGTTGTGCATTTGACACAGTTCTCAACGTAGCACTTTGAACGCCAATCGGTTGAGTCTTAGCTATCATGCCATGGGTGGCCTCTAAACATCTCCATTGCAAAACGCTGGTGAATCAAGCTCTCTACGGCTTGCTATCAAGCTGATCAAAGTCTGTCAACCTCTTACCAGCTCCACCGGTTTTCATGTCTGGCGATCAAGTCATGGACGGTGCAAGTCACGGAGATTTTCGGTGTCATACTTCCTGTGGGTGATTTCGAGACATCGGTGAAGTCCGGGGAGTACTGCACGGGACGTGGGCAATGGTAATCCTTGTGAAACCTCTCTGCGTCATGTTTCCAATTTTTCGTCTCAATGTGGCACTGTGACCGCCAGGGCGACATTTAGCTATCTGCCACAGGTTACCTCATAAAATCTCCATTGAACGTGTCTCTCGATAATTGGCCAACCCTGTGAGAATGAACCATGCGTTCTGCTTGTCTCTATCACGAAGACGAAATGATGAAGGAATGAAATGGGAGGGCATTCATGCGCCACACGCAACACATCACAGACTTCTCTCTTCGCTAGTGAACAAGCTCTTGTCAGTGTCGTACAAAAGTTTTACTGCAGCACAGGTTGATGTATAGTTAGAAAGTTTGATCATTGAAGGTTTATTCGCAAGTCTAGTCAGAAAGTGTATCATGGTTTGCAAATGTTTTATTGCAACACAGGTTGATGTATAGTTAGAAAAGTTTGATCATCGAAGGTTTATTCGTAAATCTAGTCAGAAAGTGTATCATGGTTTGTAAAAGCAAAGTTAGTGTAGTCAAAATAGTTTTACTGCGACACACGTTTGTGAAAGTAAAGTTTGATCATTGCAGTTTTATTCGTAAGTCTAGTCAGACAGTGTATCATGTTTGTAAAAGTTTTACTGCTACACAGGTTGATGTATAGTTAGGAAGTTTGATCATGGCGTTTATTCGTAAGTCAAGTCAGAAACTTTATCATGTTGTACAAAGGTTTTACTGCAGCACAGGTTGATGTATAATTAGAAAGTTTGATCATTGAAGTTGTATTCGTAAGTCTAGTCAAAAAGGATATCATAGTTTGCAAAGTTAGTGTAGTCAAATAATATTACCGCGACACCCGTTTGAGAAAGTAAAGTTTGATCATCGAAGTTTATTCGTGAGTGTCATCAGAAAGTGTATCATGGTTTGCAAGGTTAGTGTAGTCAAATAATATTACCGCGACACCCGTCTGTAAAAGTAAAGTTTGATCATGGCGTTTTATGAAACACACATATCATAAAATGTTAGCGTTGGTGCAGTGAAATAGTTTTACTGCGACGCACGTTTGTGAAAGTTTGATCATTGAAGTTTTATGACTGACCGAACTCACCACAGCACTAGAAAGTTTTATCGAAAAGGTTTTACTGCACAGTGTAGATTGTCTTGTCACTTACTTTCACAGTGTTAGAAAATTTTATTGGAGACAGTTGCCAAAGGTTCCCTATTAGAAAATTCAAACTCCATGACTGTTAGATTAGCTTCATCAGGTTTACTAAAAGCAGTTTTCTACTGCAATGAGACTTAGAATGTTATATGAAAACAGTGTTCGTCACAGCACTAGAAAGTTTTTATCCTTCGTTGAGATCCGGACTGCAGTGTGTAAAATGTTTTATGTGACAGTCTTTTCACAAACGGTGAAGTGTAAATTCAGAGTGAATACATCTGTGAGGTAGACATCAACTTTGGATGTGAAGTAAAACGAATCTGTGTACAGAATGAATTGAATATGAGACAACGCATGCAAGTTTCTGACGACTTGAGTGGTTGAAACCAAGTCTAAGTTTAACATGTTGGATATAAAAAGTGAGATGGATAGGAATAAGTGTTGAATGTTTTATAAAACCGAATGTTGTCACACACGTCGAGTGTGTGAGAGCTAGTCCTAAAGTCCATCATCCAAGGGTAGGCTCCTCTACGATTGGATTTAGGGATTTATATCACATGCGTTAACCGTTCGTGTAGAATACGTGAAGCACATGGTCGCTTAAAAGTCTAAACGCAGACGTTGAAATAAATTTTGTAAGAAGTCTTTGACAGGCTGTTGTGAAACTTAGCGAACGTTGAAATAAGTTTTATGAAATGTTTCTGCAGTCACACTTGTTAGCGTACCAGCTTTACTAAATGTGTTGTTTGCCTTTGAATGTGTGTAGACTGTTTTGTAAATAAAGACAGATAGTTTTTGCATCGACAGCATACAAGTAGACACATAACAACTTGTTGTAAGTCGAATGCATATGAGTTAGGAAACATTATGTGTGAGATAAAAATCAACCTGCTAGATGAAGTGAAACACAAAAGTGTCACCACTAGTTTACGGGAAATAAAGAAGAACTGTGACAACGTTTACATTCATCATAGACAGATGAACATCTATATGACTTTCTGACAAGACATAAACATGAACCGTGGTGTAAAAACTTTATGAGAACAACTTTATGTTGGTTTCATAGATTGCAGCCGCATTTAAAGTTTAGAAACCTGTAGAAACACATAAGTCTTAGTTTAACGACTCGACCATTGAACTCACAAAATGAACACGTTTGTGCACGCTCATCAGTAGGAAACAGCAAAGCATGTCATTGAATGATCATGACTGTGGAATTATTTCATGAGTATGATTACATTAGGACTGAGTATGAAAGGTTAGTTTGCTTTTCATGACACATGAATCTCATTTCTAAACGAATCGTAAGTTGATAATAAACATTGAAACAAGTGATTTTCTGTGCGAATGCAGACGACGTGACACACGGATTGACATTTAACCATGCTTGCACTAGTCAACGCGCTGCCATTCAAAACGTTTATCCAAAAACCTATTAGTGAAAAAAACCCTCATGAACACACAAAGAATCACGAGGAGAGACAGCGCAGCCGGTTGGCGACCGTCTGTCGCGCTGCCCCACAGTAGAACACAAAGATGAATGACAGCGCAGCCGGTTGGCGACCGTCTGTCGCGCTGCCCCACAGCAGAACACAAAGATGTACGCTCTCTCTGGCACCCGTCTGTCGCATTAACAAGGGCCAAGGATGCAGGCACGTATTCCCACCGAGCTGATTCCCACACCGCTAATGGCTATCGCATCAGAGAGATTATCGTGGGCGACTGAAAGGATTCTCACGTTGACAATTCGTTACTGTGCACTCCGCGCGCGCAAGAAACTATTTGCTGCTAAAGCATGGACACTGTCGATTTCTTCAATTCTTCAATGCCTTGCTAGCCAGTTACAAAAATGTTGGAGAAATATAAGGCAGACGTTCACACTCATTCATCAAATACAAGTCGATTGATGCAATGTCGTTCGATATCGCTTTCTTTGACATGAGTCGAACCGTTGAGCTCCGCTGTGGATGCCGGGTGAAGATGGGGAAGTCTTTCTCCTGGCTGCTTTGCAGGCAGAGAAAGGCGAAGCCATTCGCTGCCCCGTCCACCTCATTCCACATGAGCTTGTGGAAAACCCTTTACTTAGGGATATGGCGCTAGAATATCTGGCGTTGCTGAGAATTCAGCGTCCGGAATACTTTGAGTAATCGAAGTATTTCATCGGTCCTTCCGAGGGCCCGGTCACCAATTCGTTGGAGGCACCCTATGAACAAAGAAAAGTTACAGAGTGTGCCACACACAAACACTCGATTTAGGGTTTTTATCTTTCTTAGAAAATGAAGAAGCTCTTATTAAATTCATCTGATGAGAAAGCAACTTCATGACAAGATGTCCAACACACATCTTCAAAGTCCTAACTGCCATGAAATCATCATGTTGAAAGCCCATATGATAAGTAGCAAGGATCTTTACATGATGTAAAATATAAACGTGTGTAGAGAGAGGATTAGACGTAAGTCATGAATTTTATTTCTTCACCATCGGTCAAATGGAAAGAGTAAGGGTGGTGGAAGAATCATCAGAGCAACATGTTCTATAGTAATGCAGGCAATGACAGTCACGGTTAGATTTAGAGATTTATATAACATACATCAATGATAACTGTTGTTGTAGAGTGTATACATGCATTTACTAACTTAACCATTGGTGAATGACATAGCTTAAGTTCATCATCTAAGGGATAGGGTGAGCTACCGTTGCATTTAGGGTTTTGGATAACACAAATGAACGATCTCTTTTAGTGTAGAATACGTGATGCATAGGTTCGCTTTATAAAATGACTTTCAAAGCAAGACTCAATTTCATGATGAAAAGACAGATTTCATATCGTTGATAAAGGATAGTACCATGCTCATTATGTTATACACTTTACATTTGATGCGGTCAAGGTGATTGATGCATGTTCAATAGAAGAGTTGTATGTATCTTAGTGATTGGAATAATAAGTGTGTAAAGAGTTGATGAGGAAAATATATAATAGTCAACGCATGAAAGTTTCTTGTTATCCAAGCTAGCAGTATATGAACATCATTCATCAGTCAGTGTTGTATTTTAAAAGTCGTATGCTGACGGAGATTTACTAAATGATACAGCAAAACTCCTAAATCCATAGGATAGGTGTCCCTGTGTTGAGATTTAGGGATTTAAAAGTGTAAGTTACATAGATAAATCACTAAGTCCATAGCATAGTCAACCCTATGACAAGACTTAGCGTTTTATATGATCCATATTAGCAATAGCTGTTCGTTTAGAATGCGACTCAATGCGTTTAGTCAGATAATGTATCATCAATTTCATTCACTTGGTTATAGGATGAAGAAAGTGTGAGACAGAAATGAAAGCGATCTCATAAAGTTTAGAATACATCGTAGTAACATTGTAGGAATAAGTAAAGTGAAAAGTTATGTCGTATGAAATGAGTGATACAAGACTAGCTCACATGGAACTGAATTGTTAGTGTAACACAAATGCTGTATGGGTTTCAATAACATATCATGTACATACTGTGTCGTTTTCTTGTCGTTTCAACAGAGAGAATTGACTTAGTAATAAAGTTACAACCATTTTACTATGTGTAAAGTTAGGAATAATATCAGAATCATTTCAATGTTTGTAAGATAGGTGAAGAGTAAAGTTAGAATCATCTCACTGTTTGTAAAGTTAGGTAAAGTATATAATAAAGTCGTGAGCATGTCACTGTTTGTAAAGTTAGGAATTTTGTCAGAATCATTTCAGTGTTTGTAAGCTAGGTAAAGTATAAAATAGTGTCGCAAGCATTTCACTGTTTGTAACGTTAGAAATAAAGTTGATGTTTGTCAAGATTGAAATCATGCTAGAATCCTTTCAGTATTTGTAAGATAGGGGACGTATGAAATAATGTTAGAATCCTTTCAGCATTTGTAACGTTAGAAATAAAGTTGATGTTTGTAAAGTTAGAAATCATGTTAGAATCCTTTCAGCATTTTTAACGTTAGAAATAAAGTTGATGAGGGAGAACTGTATTCCAGTCATGTTTAAAGTAACTATGTGTGTATGCGAGATTGAGTTCAACGTTATTGAGAGATATAACTTCGTGCGCTGCATAAACTTTATAAGACGATGCGAGTCCAGTGAAAGCTTATACACTTGTATAAACACATAAAATTGAAATGTCATGGGAAAGCAGTATTGAACTTCATCCTTCGAATGAACCGATTGAATCAAGCCTCTTCGAAAGTGAGCATGATATAAGGAAACATTCAAATAGTGTGAAGCCCCTAAGTATCATTGTGAGCATCTGTACGTTTGTCATTCCATGTATTTTATCACACGATAGGAACTATTCAATCTTTTCTTCTTCGGATGCATTCAGTTCATTTGAGGGTCATACAAACTTGCCACTCAGGATAAAGAGACCGCTATCACAAAGCGTGAGCCGTGCGTCATTCCCCTTCCGTCACAACGAAGCGGGAATGTCCATGTATGGTTATCTTGACTCCCTACGTCAGTCAGGAAAATCAGCGGTTGACATTCCAAATATGGTGAGATGAAATCGTTTGAAGGAGACATGACCAAATTTGGACATTGACATATTCTGTCTTTGTGAGAGAGAAGTATGTAAGGCGCTTCTCCCCACCCAATTTCACTCCTGTTTCCTCCTTTCAACGGTGAGTGCTCTAGCGTTTGCTATCAAACGTTCTAAGTTAGAGATTTAAAGTCAGATCTTACAGGCATCACTGATACACTTTTCTAACATGAGGGTCTTAAGGATAGGGTCTTCATTGACTGTCCTATGCCATTTATTACAAACATGTTTCTGATAAACAGTGCTTTTTTGTGAGAACTGTAGTAAATAACTGACTTTTATCTTGCAGTTTCAACATGGTTTTATCAAAGTCTTTGCGCTACAGTGTCACAAGATGTTCATGCGATAAAGTATACAGAGGGATCGAATACAAAAAGCACTTAAGGCAGGTGGAACACATTGGGGAGCATGAGAAGGTCTTTGAAATAAAGACATGTGTCCATCATGCTGTGGAAGCAGACTCTGACTTTGTTGAATTTAGGAAAAGACCAGTGTCCTAGTGCGTCTATTTCTAACTGCCACTTCAAAAAGTGGTTTGATGACTTGTATAGACGAAGGCAGGAGGAGAGGGCGGCTGTAAGACACATTGTCGACTTGGATGAAGATGTTGGGAACGATCTCTTCCTCAGCGATACAAGCAGAAGTGAGAAGGAAGGGGAAGTACAGGAGGCGAGAGCCGTTTTCATGAATAGTAAACAGGAATCTGAACATGTATCTGAGCACGCATCTGAACATGTAGAGGAGCCCCTTAACACTTCTACGCCAAAGAAAGGCGGTATACGCGAACAAACAAGAGCTCTAGATAGAGATGAGTTGAGGGCGAAGGCATCACAGCAAGCCAGTTACATGCTGCTCAAAGATCGCTATCAGGCCGTGAATAGACAAAATAAAGAGATGGTGCAGGACATAGCCAAACTAAAAATTAAAGTGGGAACGGTGAAAGTCTTACAGGAGGAAGTATTACAGCTGCAGAAGAGAGAGGAAACATTAATGAAAGAGAGGCGGGAATGGAAGAGGAAGGAGATGGCTTATGAGGATGTAGTATCCAAGTTGAATCATCAGAGGCAGGAGGTTGACAGACTTGGTTCGATAGAGAGGAACTGTCAAGGGATGAGAGAAGAAAATCATGACCTGAAGAGGAGACTTAGTCAGGCTGAAGACATCAACAAGGAAATGAGGAGAAGACACGTAGAGGTACACCTGCCAATCTACAGAAACGAGGTATGTGACATGCCTACTGTTACAGATGATTTAAACACCACGTAGGAGTGCTACGAGGGAGGTGGGGTCACCTGCATTCATATCAGTACGGAGGTAGACGGTCGACTGTGTGATTTTTCAGTGAGAAAAGTGAAGAGGAAAATTCCTAGTAAGTTACTTGAACGTCATTGCCTCAATCAACTCTAACACCATTTTCTTTCTTACAGAGATCTTCGAGCAAAAGTGGAGAGGAGTCGGAGAACGCCACAAACAGCCTTCATGAGGCTATTGAATGCCCCAAACAGCCTTTATGAGGCTACCCATAATGAGGCCAGAAAGTGTTTTCACTTTCTGACGGTTCCAAGCCCGTTGAACTCAGAGGATGGGTTGAAAATTGATGAAAGGGATGAAAGGATGGTCACTCACACGCCAAACGTATACAGAAATCAAATTTCTATCTTCATTAGTTTGCAATCTCTCTTCACAGTGTGATACAAACACTCATCTTCAGCGAGCTAAGAATGATTAAGTCTCCATGAAACTAGAGTTATGAAGTAACTCATACTAGACATGAAAGCATCAAATGTTACTCGCGTACATTGAAATGAGCCGCTGAAGCATTTTAGGTTCTCATACCCTTCTCACACCTGAGTAACAGGAATTATAAGCCTAAGTCATGTACATGAATGCGATACAATTCACAACAGTCATTGCACAGTGATTAGAGTGTTAGAATACATGCTAGGGATTGTATTGAGACCACTCCAGTAACCTTGTAGGAACAATTAAAGTTATATCACATGAAATGAGCTCACATTGAAATGAATGGGTAGTGCAACAAACAAGCTATGTGGGACTCAGCATATGTTTAAAGACAAGCGCTGTTAAAGGGTTTTGAGATGATGTGAATTTTATCACATCATGTCCATGGATATAACAGAATGAATGTTTCTACTGGTTGAGTGTATGAGATAGAACACATAACATAGTTGTTGTATGTAAATTATAGGTTCATATTCGATGAAAGCAAAGATTGAGATTGCAAAGTTTAATGAATAGGTAGTGTAATTAACTGTTTGAATCAGTGACATAGTTAAAAGAAACAACAATAGCATATCGGGACATAATCATATAGCATCAGGACGTTTGGTTTATTCATGTAAAAGCTAGATAGAAGCAACTTGTTGATGCAGCATGACATCATGAGTGCAAAAGCAGGAATAACATGCTATGACTGGAGCATCCGTTGAAATTGATTGTATGTCAACTGTACATGAAAAGTTATTTCCAAAAGCTTGGCATGGACACATTAAGAGGTCACTGCAAGCCTTTCATATTGGTGACCATGTAGTCACACATGATAGAAAAATTACTAATGTCATAAATGTGGGAATCAGTGAATGTTTAGAATCAGCTACTGTTAGTTGTTTCATGATAGTATTTGATATCGAAGATTTAATGTAATGTATCACATGTCAATAGATTCAGGTGTAATAGAATAAATGTCGTTGCAGGTGTTGAGTGTATAGGATAGAACACATGAAATGAATTGGTAGTGTAACAAAAAAGTTACATGGGTTTCAATAACATATCATGTACATGCTGTGTCGTTTTCTTGCCGTTTCAACAGAGTGGATTGACTAAGGAAATAAAGTTACAACCATTTTAGTGTTTGTTAAGTTAGAAATATTATCAGAATCATTTCAGTGTTTGTAAGATAGGTGAAGTAAAAAATAAAGTCGTGACCATGTCACTGTTTGTTAAGTTAGAAATAAAGTTATAACCATGTCACTGTAAAGTTACAAATAATGTCATAGACATTTCAATGTTCGTAAGATAGGTGATGAATAAAGTTAGAATCATCTCACTGTTTGTAAAGTTAGAAATAAAGGTGTTGTTTGTAATGTTAGGAATAATGTCATTCACAAATGGTAAAGTTAATAAATATACTATACACTAACGGTTAACGCGTGTTATATAAAACCCTAAATCCAGCCGTAGCTAACCCTATCCCCATAGATGATGGACTTTAGCAATTTATAAGTAAAGTATAAATAAAGTGACAAGCATTTCACTGTTTGCAAGATATGTAAGGTATAAAATAGTGTCACAAGCATTTCACTGTTTGTAACGTTAGAAATAAAGTTGATGCTTGTCAAGTTTGAAATCATGTTAGATTCCTTTCAGTTTTTGTAAAGTTAGAGATGATAGGTTTAACAAGCCCTTAGAGAGTTGACTGTACTGAGATCTAAGGATTAGGTCACATTAGAATTCAAGTGATTGAATGTCATCTTAATGAAGATAGAAATGTGTTTGTGGTTGCATGTGGTGCAAGTTTGGCTTCCCTTCATTCCATTTCATCACTTATCCTTCCCCTCTGCATTCCATGTCCGAAGATATGTGGCGGGCTTGGGACCGCTTTAGCTGCATTAGAAGAAAGTTCTTATAAGAACTCATGGTGCATTCACGAGGAAATGTGGTGAAACAGTCTGCTGTATGTGTGCATGATGATTTTATGAACTAAAGAACGCCCATCACTCACTCCATCACTGAAAGAAAACATGATCGAGTTGAGGTGACAGCCATTCGTATGCATGTGTAAAACTCTTACTTCATCATCCGATATCACAATGATATCTTCACTTTCCATGTCCTCACTTTCCATGTTATCACTTTCCGAGTCCTCTCTTTTGACCGTCTCGCTCTCCCTGGTTAGCATCTCAGCCTCGCTCCCTACCCTCTCGACGTCACTTACCACCGTCTCGGTCTCACTCGGAGATTCCTGCAGATCCATCATTGGGGACTCGGGTGACGGTATAACGTTCGATTCATCGAACAAGGAATAGTATTTCATGAGCTGAAATACTATATCCTCACACTCATCGGAGAGAAAAGTTTCGGCCATATACGTAATCCTATATGGGGTAACTTGAGCAGTCGGCTTCTCGGACATGATTATGATAGTCAAATGCAAGAGACTCTGCTTTATATGAGAATGATACAGCCTTTCAAATGTCTTGGTCGCGCAATCATATTGCTCTAAACTTATGGTTGGAGGAAGAAAAGGGAAGACATATTTTCATTGACTGCCATCCTCGACCACTCAACAAACTTAGATGCATTTGTCGCGTGAATCTCCCTTCCGATGCGATAGCCATGAGCGGTGTGGGAATCAGCTCGGTGGAAATACGTGCCTGCATCCTTGGCCCTTGTTAATGCGACAGACGGGTGCCAGAGAGAGCGTACATCTTTGTGTTCTGCTGTGGGGCAGCGCGACAGACGGTCGTCAACCGGCTACGCTGTCATTCATCTTTGTGTTCTACTGTGGGGCAGCGCGACAGACGGTCGCCAACCGGCTGCGCTGTCTCTCCTCGTGATTCTTTGTGTGTTCATGAGGGGTTTTTTCACTAATAGGTTTTTGGATAAACGTTTTGAATGGCAGCGCGTTGACTAGTGCAAGCATGGTTAAATGTCAATCCGTGTGTCACGTCGTCTGCATTCGCACAGAAAATCACTTGTTTCAATGTTTATTATCAACTTACGATTCGTTTAGAAATGAGATTCATGTGTCATGAAAAGCAAACTAACCTTTCATACTCAGTCCTAATGTAATCATACTCATGAAATAATTCCACAGTCTTGATCATTCAATGACATGCTTTGCTGTTTCCTACTGATGAGCGTGCACAAACGTGTTCATTTTGTGAGTTCAATGGTCGAGTCGTTAAACTAAGACTTATGTGTTTCTACAGGTTTCTAAACTTTAAATGCGGCTGCAATCTATGAAACCAACATAAAGTTGTTCTCATAAAGTTTTTACACCACGGTTCATGTTTATGTCTTGTCAGAAAGTCATATAGATGTTCATCTGTCTATGATGAATGTAAACGTTGTCACAGTTCTCCTTTATTTCCCGTAAACTAGTGGTGACACTTTTGTGTTTCACTTCATCTAGCAGGTTGATTTTTATCTCACACATAATGTTTCCTAACTCATATGCATTCGACTTACAACAAGTTGTTATGTGTCTACTTGTATGCTGTCGATGCAAAAACTATCTGTCTTTATTTACAAAACAGTCTACACACATTCAAAGGCAAACAACACATTTAGTAAAGCTGGTACGCTAACAAGTGTGACTGCAGAAACATTTCATAAAACTTATTTCAACGTTCGCTAAGTTTCACAACAGCCTGTCAAAGACTTCTTACAAAATTTATTTCAACGTCTGCGTTTAGACTTTTAAGCGACCATGTGCTTCACGTATTCTACACGAACGGTTAACGCATGTGATATAAATCCCTAAATCCAATCGTAGAGGAGCCTACCCTTGGATGATGGACTTTAGGACTAGCTCTCACACACTCAACGTTTGTGACAACATTCGGTTTTATAAAACATTCAACACTTATTCCTATCCATCTCACTTTTTATATCCAACATGTTAAACTTAGACTTGGTTTCAACCACTCAAGTCGTCAGAAACTTGCATGCGTTGTCTCATATTCAATTCATTCTGTACACAGATTCGTTTTACTTCACATCCAAAGTTGATGTCTACCTCACAGATGTATTCACTCTGAATTTACACTTCACCGTTTGTGAAAAGACTGTCACATAAAACATTTTACACACTGCAGTCCGGATCTCAACGAAGGATAAAAACTTTCTAGTGCTGTGACGAACACTGTTTTCATATAACATTCTAAGTCTCATTGCAGTAGAAAACTGCTTTTAGTAAACCTGATGAAGCTAATCTAACAGTCATGGAGTTTGAATTTTCTAATAGGGAACCTTTGGCAACTGTCTCCAATAAAACTTTCTAACACTGTGAAAGTAAGTGACAAGACAATCTACACTGTGCAGTAAAACCTTTTCGATAAAACTTTCTAGTGCTGTGGTGAGTTCGGTCAGTCATAAAACTTCAATGATCAAACTTTCACAAACGTGCGTCGCAGTAAAACTATTTCACTGCGCCAACGCTAACATTTTATGATATGTGTGTTTCATAAAACGCCATGATCAAACTTTACTTTTACAAACGGGTGTCGCGGTAATATTATTTGACTACACTAACTTTGCAAACCATGATACACTTTCTGACTAGACTTACGAATACAACTTCAATGATCAAACTTTCTAACTATACATCAACCTGTGCTGCAGTAAAACCTTTGTACAACATGATAAAGTTTCTGACTTGACTTACGAATAAACGCCATGATCAAACTTTCTAACTATACATCAACCTGTGTAGCAGTAAAACTTTTACAAACCATGATACACTGTCTGACTAGACTTACGAATAAAACTGCAATGATCAAACTTTGCTTTCACAAACGTGTGTCGCAGTAAAACTATTTTGACTACACTAACTTTGCTTTTACAAACCATGATACACTTTCTGACTAGATTTACGAATAAACCTTCGATGATCAAACTTTTCTAACTATACATCAACCTGTGTTGCAATAAAACTTTTGCAAACCATGATACACTTTCTGACTAGACTTGCGAATAAACCTTCAATGATCAAACTTTCTAACTATACATCAACCTGTGCTGCAGTAAAACTTTTGTACGACACTGACAAGAGCTTGTTCACTAGCGAAGAGAGAAGTCTGTGATGTGTTGCGTGTGGCGCATGAATGCCCTCCCATTTCATTCCTTCATCATTTCGTCTCCGTGATAGAGACAAGCAGAACGCATGGTTCATTCTCACAGGGTTGGCCAACTATCGAGAGACACGTTCAATGGAGATTTTATGAGGTAACCTGTGGCAGATAGCTAAATGTCGCCCTGGCGGTCACAGTGCCACATTGAGACGAAAAATTGGAAACATGACGCAGAGAGGTTTCACAAGGATTACCATTGCCCACGTCCCGTGCAGTACTCCCCGGACTTCACCGATGTCTCGAAATCACCCACAGGAAGTATGACACTGAAAATCTCCGTGACTTGCACCGTCCATGACTTGATCGCCAGACATGAAAACCGGTGGAGCTGGTAAGAGGTTGACAGACTTTGATCAGCTTGATAGCAAGCCGTAGAGAGCTTGATTCACCAGCGTTTTGCAATGGAGATGTTTAGAGGCCACCCATGACAAGATAGCTAAGACTCAACCGATTGGCGTTCAAAGTGCTACGTTGAGAACTGTGTCAAATGCCCAACATGAGACATGAGTTGCCCCAGCGGTTTCGGTCTAAACTATGACACACGCCCTTGCCACACTTATCACTACGGCATCGTCCGCCGTCCCGAAGGAACACCCTGTCAGTGGAATATTACAGCAAAACTATCCGTGTCTTGCTCGCTTTCAGTAAAAAGCTGCTTGTAACATGAGAAGACTGGCTCAGACATCATTAAAAATCTTTTCATTGACTTCAGCAGGGTCAAAACCCCAGAAAACCTCCAAAACTAGTGAATTTAAATTTTTCAACTTTTTAGCACTACTTATTAAATTTTATAAGTAGTCTATCACTTAGGACAGGTCAATAGCAACCGAACCTTTTTTGAATCAAGTCAAACGCACTTGTAGAAGCAAAGTTACAAGCCTTTAAAGTTTTGGAGTCTTTTATGGCCTGGAGACGAAGGCCATCTCCTGGCGAACCTCTTAGTCTGACGCCTCAGCTGACTTCAGCAATGAAATTTTCTAAGTCAGTTTCTCACAGAAACCCGGTTTTTCAGATTTCCAATGCTATCATCGGAGCTCCGGAGTTCACCTACCCCAACCCAGTCGGGAGGAGAACTGATTTCCACAAGCAGAGTTTCCACTTATATAGTGTGTGGCGATCAGCTCATGACGTAAGATCCATCATTCAAACACTTTAAACCCGTCTATCTCCGGTTCTAGTACTCCGATTAAGCTGGAAATTCGCCAAATCCATGTAGAATTTGACGCTGAATCCGAATCTGCCCTCCGTTTTTTTCCCATCCGATGCTTCGTTTTGGCTCTACAGCCCACAGCCATCGCAAAAATTCTAACTCTTGTCGTTTTTCGGAAAAGTGATGAAAAATTTTTTCTCTCCGATTGACTTGAAACTCACCTTCTAGATGTAGAATTTGACGCTGATTCCAAATCTGGTCTCTGTTATCCCGTCCGAGGCTTGCTTCACCCGCTAAAGCGATTTTCATAAACATTTTAACTCTGTCGTTTTTTCGCTAAGGTCCCAAATTTTCAAGTACGTCTCACCTCTAACCGAAGGCAGGTAGGAACAAGCCATGTTTTCCACTGAATTTGTCTCACTCCCAGCTTTCAAACGAGCTATTGCACGACTTTCTACGGTGTCTACCACCAAAGTTGGAAGTTTAGCAGGAGGGGGGGGGGGTCAGAACTTCTTCTCTTCGATTGAGTTGGGAAGAAGTTACTAGACCCAAAATTTCACGTAGAGTCCGAATTTGCACTCCATTTTCCCATCCGAGGCCTTCTTCATGTCGAAAAATGGACTTTCTCATCCCAAAACCTCCAAAACCTGCCTTTTCCAACTCTGACGTTTTCCTGCCATTTTCGTCCCTAAACCCAAGAAAATTAGTCCAAACTGAGCTTTCCACTGCATTTTCTCACTCTTAGCTTTCAAATGAGCTATTGCACGACTTTGTACGATGTCTACCACCAAAGTTGGAAGTTTGGCAGGAGGGGGGGGGGTCAGAACTTTTTCTCTTCGATTGAGTTGGGAAGAAGTTCCTAGACCCAAAATTTCACGTAGAGTCCGAATTTGCACTCCGTTTTCTCATCCGAGCACTCCTTCTGCCCGAAAAGCGACTTTTCTCATCCCAAAACCACCAACACCCGCCTTTTTCCAACTCTGTCGTTTTCAGAGATTCCACCCCTTGCTGCTCCTCCTTCCTTCCTTCCTTCCAGAGGGGGGAGGAATCTGCTTCTTCCTCTCGGACCCATTCCTCCCAACACATCCTTGACCCTCTCCCTCACCTTCCTGCCAGAGGGGGGGCTGAGTCAGTATGATGACTCAGCATTTCACATTTTGCGCGTGAATTTGCCACGGGGTTACTACTAATTTCCTTAAATCAAACACGTTATCCTACCGATCCATTAAGATTTGATAACACAAATAATCAATTCATGGAAGGATATTATGGTTATAGAAATCTATGTCGAGAATTTGAAGTTGAAGCACAATTAACTCCTGTAGATTGGAAGAATTTATATCCTGTTTTCTGTTTTGATTTGAGTGCACAATCTGAAGATATTATCAAGACTGGTTGTGATGTGACAATTAATATTGAAAAGAATAATTCCACATTATCATTAATGGCTTATGGTTTACTTTTAGAAGATGTCGAATATTCTATTGAAATTCTTAATGGAAAAATGTTTAGGATAGGTTAGTAACCTGAGGACCTTTGGTCCGATCAGCTAAAGCCTCTGAACAAAGTGATCGGTTAAAACCAAAGACTTAAAATTTTTTAATTAAAAAATGGCACATGCGAATAATAATAAAACGGTTGAATTAAAACTACGTAAAATCATTGACAAAAATACTCCGAAATATATTACGATTAACAAAAAGAAGTATTACATAAGTAAACCAATGATAGAGAATATTAAATTACAAGAAGAAAAGAATGGGGGTATTCTACCATTAATTCCACTGATAATAGGAGGTATAGCAGCTGCAGGAAGTGTTGCAGGTGGGACAGCTGGTATTGTCCAAGCAGTAAATAGAAATAAATCAGAGAAGGCAGCATTAGAAGAACAAAAACGACATGATAGAGTTAGAGAAAGCAGCAAGGGGACAAGGAGTAGTAGACAACTTTATTAGTAAATTAAATTTAGTTGATGAAGGAAAAAGAGTTCTTAAAAATGTACTACATAATATTGATGATTTAATTGAAATAAAAGAAACAAAAGATGGTTCTGGAATATATCTAAATCCTAGTATGGTACGTTAATATTAATATATCGGCTTATCCGTTCTTTTACAGCCAAAAATCAAAACGAGCTATACTGATTGTAATTCATATCGTATTCGTGGTTCACTATGTACAGAAATCAGATGTAAAATCAACACACAAATGAATACAAACGATTACAACCGTGAAAACGTTCACCTTCTTGGCTGTACAGTAAAAAACATCTGTTGAATTCAAGAAAATACGTTGCGTAATGATCTCCTTGACAATAAACACAAATAGGCAACTTAAACAAATAACGACTTTAACCAAGATTTTTAGGTGAAGAAGCAATAAAACGATAAAATTGGTTCTACTCATATTCAATAATTGCAAATGTGCAAATATACCGTCACACTCCCACCAACAACGTTCCTGCGTGTCAAGTTGTTCAAATGAGTTGAACATATAAAAACTTCTTAACAAATATGCACACAGTTCATTTCATTTAAAGAATTCTACAACAAGCAATACTACAACATACCAATAAAGAGGCTTCGTTCACTTTTGTTCATACTTGATATGTTCATAGTCTTTACACACCATAACTTGTAGAGTCCAATTTCTAAACAATCTTCACCAATCTTCTTTGTACAACCAGGTATGGATATCACTCACGAAGTCAGGAAAAGTTCATGTTCCATATTTACAAAATAGAAGTTAAACCAAGTGTTCATATCAAATATATACACATGAATCAGCATAAGAAATATAAACTTTACAAAAATTACACCTTTTATATGCATTCAGGATACAAATTCAATAAAAAATCATTGCGACTATTCAATCAGTAGTACATCAATAAACGGCAATTATCACTTGTTCATAAAGATGCACGATGCATTGAATTACTTTTAACATTTAAACAGTACGTAAGCTTATTGCAATAAGGTTTATCTCAGACAAACAATTCAAAGAATGCCTATAACTATTCACACTCAACAAGAAGAATGACTTTCTGAATAGTCCGTTCTATGACCTTGACCTTTCCTTGGTCTACAATTCGCAACATCACTCTTCTGACAAGACCATCACTACTCTCAATCACTTCCTTGACCAATCCTAAGCTCCATTCGTTCCTAGGAAGACCATCATCCACGACTAAAACAACATCTCCCACCTTCATATTTCTAGATCTACTAGCCCAACACTTCCACTGATTGATACTTTGCAGATATTCTTTCTTCCATCTGCTCCAGAATTGCTCGGATAAGTATTGAACTCTTCTCCAGCGTTTACGCAGATAGAGATCTTTTCTATCAAATAGACCAGGTGGTGGCGGAGTTGTCGAATCTTTTATTGTGAGAATGTGATTGGGAGTCAATGGATCTACCTGTGGATCATTAATGAAGTCCGTAGTGAGAGGGCGATTGTTAACGATAGACATGGCCTCGTAAAACAGTGTTCTCAATGAGGAATCATCCAATTGTCTAGATTGCATTTCTATAGTGCTTGAGAGAATGCTTCGAACTGTACGTATTTGTCGTTCCATTATATACCGCCTCGATGACTGGCATAAGGAGGATTCATGACAATCTCACAGTCATAATCTTTGCTCATGTAATTCTCAATATTTTCTTTGTCCATCTCTTCCAGAGCCTTTCGCAATTCATTGTTTCCACCGACGAAATTGCTGCCCTGATCTGATCTTATCTGACGAACCTTGCCTCTGATGGCAATGAAACAAGGACATTGATGAAGGCATCAGTTGACATATCATCCAATAGTTCGATATGTATAGCTCTCGAACAAAAACAAGTAAACTGTAACCCATAGCTGTCTTTCTGCTGTCTTCGACCAGACTTTGTCCAGAAGTGTCCAAAGACATCCATGCCGCAATACGTGAATGGCGGTGATGGCTCAACAAGATCGATAAGAAGATCTGACATTTTCTGACTTTCTGGGGGATGACGATTCTTTCGACAAGCAACACATGAGTTAATTGTATTGGATACTAGCTTGTTTCCTTTGAGTTTCCAAAATCCATTGGCACTTATGGTATTCACAGTTATGCCGCGTCCTTGATGCTTGGATAGTTCATGGAAATGTTGGCAAATCAGACGAGAAATATAACTCTACTTACTCAAAATAATCGGGTGTTTCAATTCAGGCGACAAATTTGAGTTTCTAAGCCTTCCGCCAACGCGTAAAATTCCGTGTTTATCCTTGAAAGGATCCAAAGCCTTAGGCAACAACTTCAAATCCAAATCAGATTCTTGTGAGAGACGAATAATAATCAATTTCGCAGCCTCTCGTTCTTCCACGGTGGATAATAAGTTGTTCCTTATCCCCTTAGCTCTCCATTGTAACCGTGCTATAGCTGCAACTAGCGTCGTCCAATTAGAGAACTTTTCAAATGACGCGATCAAACTTGATGTCGTAGAGACTCGACTTGACGTAGTGGAACTAGTCACAAGACATCTCACTTCAGGGTCTTCCTCGTTTAGATCAAATTTAATTTCAAATGAATTCGGTATCTCAGATTCCCATAAGAATTCAGGACCTTTCAGCCAATTTGATTCTTGAAGTCTACGAATGTTCAGTCCTCTAGATGCTTGATCAGCAGGGTTAGACTCTGTTTGAATGTAACGCCATTGCGCAGGATCAGAAGCATCACGAATTGTTTGTACAAGATTTGCGGCGAACATATGAAAGCGACAGGATTCGTTTGCAATGTACGCAAGTACCACTTTAGAGTCCGTCCAGAATACTTCTTCGTCAGGAGTTAATCTCAATTCATCTTTCAGTAGCTTACTGACCTTGACCGAGACGACTGCAGCTGTTAGTTCAAGTCGCGGAATTGTCTTTAACTTGGTAGGCGCTACTCTGGATTTTTCCATCAGGAGAGTACAGTGAACACGATTCTGATCATCAATCATTCTAATATACGAACATTGTCCATATCCTGTTGTGCTTGCATCCGAGAAGTGGTGTAGCTCAACTCTTGCTACCTCTCCGAAATACAAAGGAGTCATTGCACGAGGCATGCGCAGCGTGGATAGTTCTTTCAAGTCTGTCAACCATTGTTTCCATTTTGGTAGAAGATCATCAGGCAATAAATCATTCCAGCTACTTCCGTTCTTACACACTTGTTGCAGTATTGTCTTCCCAAGAAGGATAAAGGGAGAGATCAGTCCTATAGGATCGTAGACAGAAGCAACACAAGCAAGAATATCGCGTCTAGAAAAGCCGAATGCTTTATCTTCAAACTTGAACATAAAGTAATCTTCTTCAACGTTCCACAGGAGACCGAGAGTTGATGAAACTTGAGGAACATGACTATTCTTAGGTACTTCACTCGTAGTCGTGCTGGATACATGATCATCTCCTACGATAGCTTTCAAAACATCAGGATCATTGGATGCAAACTTGTGCAATTGTAGTCCACCTTGTTTGCCTATGTATACAGCATCACGTGCAATTTGTATAGCTTCATCTTTAGTTTTTGCACTTAGAAGTCCATCGTCAACATAGAAACTGTTCATTATAAATTCAGAAGCTGTAGCAAATTCTTTTTCATGACTGCGCGCTAGATACTGAAGACCGAAATTTGAGCAACCTGGTGAGGACGCCGCGCCAAACAAATGCACTTTCATCCTATATTCAAGTGCCTTCTGATTCGTATCACCTTGAGGCCACCATAAGAATCTCAAATAATCTCTGTCATTCGGATCAACGAGGAACTGGTGAAACATTCGTCTGATATCACAAGTCAATGCAATAGGGTATCTTCTGAATCGACATAGAACTCTTATCAACGTATTGGTCGGATCAGGACCGGTGAGCAGATGATCGTTTAAACAATTTCCCTGGTATCGATTAGCACAATCAAACACAACACGGATCTTTCCAGGTTTCTTGGGGTGATACACACCATGATGAGGTATATACCATTCTTCTCCCACCTTAAACGCATCATCTGCAATTTCCGCATCTCCATCCTTGATGATGTCTTCCATAAATCCAATGTAGTCTTCACGAAACCTCTCATTCTTCAAAAACTTTCTCTGAAGATATCCCAAGCGTACTTCAGCTTGACGTCGGTTATTACGAAAAACAGGACGTTTATAAAATGGCAAAGGAAGTTGAAGATGACCATTATCTAACTGAGTCACGGACGAGTTCAATATCTTCATAAACTTGAGATCATTTTCAGACATCATCTTATCGCTATCATCACCAAAATCACCCTCCAATAATGATAATGCATCTTGAGGAGAAATCGGATATTCTTTCGTTACGATTCTGTGGCAAAACGACGACTTCATGCTACCTCCACCTACAATTGAACAACCAAGATCAGTTCTTACTGCATAGGGATGATTTCCATCACTAGTGACAGATTATCGTGGAGCTAGTGCTTGAAGACAATCGTATCCTATGAGCAAGCCAAATTCACAATCTTGTAGTGCAGGAATCTTCGTTGCTACTTCGTGTAGATGAGGCCACTGTTTGGCAGTTTCCGGCGTGGGAATGCAAGACCGATCACCTGGCATTATATCCTTTGAGTAGACTTTAGAAATCCTTACTATTTGATTCTCATACAATCCTCGAACTTTGATAACTTCAACCAGTGTGCTTTCTGAAACTGCGGCCTTTGAGGACATCGTAGAAAGCTTCTAACTGACCTTACTTCCTTTCAAATGAAGTGTCTTGATTAAATCGTCAGAAATATAGCTGGAATCGCTTTGAGAGTCTAACAAGGCACACGTTAGAATCTCCTCATTCGACCCATTAGATGACACCCACACAGGTACGGTCATCGAAGTTGCGGCAGCAGGATCTTGTCGGATACAGCAAGACGTTGATGAAGCGGGTGAACTTACATTCTCGATTCCTGTCATATTACTCGAAGGACTTTTATCTACGTGTAGGAGTGTAGGGTGCGATTTCTTACACACGTCACACAAGTCTCGATTTCTACAGAACTTCGATAGGTGTCCACTTAAGAGGCAAGCAAAACACAGATTGTTTTCCTTAACATAATTCCTCCTCTCTTCAATCTCCATCTTTCTAAACTTATGGCACTTCTGTAATGAATGATTCTGCTTGCATAAAACACAGTTCTTAGAATTTGATTCTGTAGCAGGAACTTCCTTCATTCTTTCAGAAGCTGAGCAATTCAGTTCTTTCGTGGCAAACGTTCGAATGTTTGAGGATTTCTTACTAAAACTATGTGATTCGAAATTGAGAATTTGATTGCACGCTATTTCTGCTTCTTCAGATAAGAACTCAGTGAACTTCTTGAATGAGGGATATTCTCCACTCCTAAGCTCTGCTGTTACTTTCCTGGCCCATCTGTTTCCCAATGAGTCAGGTAGCTTCGAAACAATCTTCCTGTTCTCCTCACAGTCGTTTAGAATTTGTAAGCCCTTCACATTCGGTATAGCATCACTACACCCACCCAAAAAATCTGCATAATCTCTCAAAGCCTTGCCATCACTTTCCCTAACTCTAGGCCATCGTGCTATCCTGTCTCGATAAACTCTCTGAATTGTAAATGAATCTCCATATCGGCTGTTCAAACGTCTCCATGCATCATCATAGGCATTGCAGTCCGTTCGCAGAAACATCCCTTGAATGACCTTAGAAGCTTCACCTGAAGTGTACTTCTTCAAGTAGAACATCTTGTCAAACGGATTACTACATCTTCTTTCAATCAATGAGATGAACGAGTGTTTCCACTCTGCAAAGCTGAGCACATCTCCAGAAAAGACGGGTGGTTCAGGAGCCGGCAGTCGATTCATTGCCATACTTTCCTTAAGTAGATCAATAACTTCAGTAGAGCTATCTAACTGTCTTGGATTCTTAAAAACAGGTTCCGGTAACGGTAGGCCTAACTCAAACTCAGGTTTGACAGTAACTTGTTTTGCTGGCAGTTCATCGTGGTAGGTCATACTGTAGGTAGGCTTCATATCAACTTCCAATTTATCTATAGGCCTATTTTCATCTTCGTAGACCTTAAGTTTGGCTTCTGCTATGCTAATTTCTCCCATGGCCTCGGCAAGTTCAAGCCTGTCTTGAGCTTCCTTCAAACGTTGGCGATGGACATGCATTTCTTGCAACATCGATAGTTTAGCCTTACTAGCTGCTAATTCTGCTGCTACCTCAGTATGCTTCGAACACTGGCTGGACTGCTTTGAGGTAAAGGAACCATCTTGACCAAAACGTGACCCTCTTGTGACATTTGACACGTTCGACCCAAATACAGACGGGTAATTCTCCTTATCTAAAGTACATTCAATATTAAATTCGGCGTACTCAGGGTTGAAATTCTCTTGCGAACTCAACTTGAAAATTGTGTCTTCTACATCTTTCACAATTTGAGCAGACGAATCAACTTAACGCACAATATCTTTATCAGGTGGAGTGTTACAAGACTTCAATTGCTCGTATACTTTCACTATCTGTACGAATGACTCAGCAAGTTGACGCGCCAGATCTACTTCTTCATCCTTACGCAACGGTTCTCTAAGCCTTGACCGTGCCGACCTTGCCAATCTCTTAAAGTTAGCATACACTTTGTCAAATCTTTCACCTAACTTATCCGTGAATTTATTTTCATACGCTTTACCCTTATCAGTCAATATTCTATCCCTTGTGCTACGCCTGGGCTCCTCAAGGCCTACATGACTATTACCCGAAGACTCAGACATACCGTAATGATATATTATGACAATAAGCTTACGTGATAAAACTTAGGGAGTTGACGGCAGAAAAATTCACAAAAAATGTATACAAACACAAAATCAGCTTGTAAGTAAATCGCAAAGAAAAATGACACGCTTACTGAAGAATCTCACGACGTGAAGTATATGTGAGCACTTGAGTCATTTAACACAAAGACACAACTGACATGCTTGATATCGATTACATAACACTTGCGCGGCTTGAAAACCACTTCAACGAATCACTACGGTAAGATTTTGTTATCATGCACACATACATACTCGTTTAACAAATGAAGGTTTTAACTTTTGCTCGCAGATGGTTACGTTTTCACTATAACGGCTTATGCGTTCTTTTACAGCCAAAAATCAAAACGAGCTATACTGATTGTAATTCATATCGTATTCGTGGTTCACTATGTACAGAAATCAGATGTAAAATCAACACACAAATGAATACAAACGATTACAACCGTGAAAACGTTCACCTTCTTGGCTGTACAATAAAAAACATCTGTTGAATTCAAGAAAATACGTTGCCTAATGATCTCCTTGACAATAAACACAAATAGGCAACTTAAACAAATAACGACTTTTACCAAGATTTTTAGGTGAAGAAGCAATAAAACGATAAAATTGGTTCTACTCATATTCAATAACTGTAAATGTGCAAATGTACCGTCACAATTAAATCTTAATAAAATGTCTTTCGAAAAGCTAACAATTTCAAATCTAGATCTATTGGATTTTCTTTATGGTAGATATAAAGAAGGTAGATATGAAGGTAATGGTATACAAAAAACATTATCAAATCTTCCGGGATTCATTTGGGCAAAATATAAAGGAGAAAAACATCTTCCTGGTCATTCATATACCGGTCCAGGAACTCGATTAGACATAAGACTAGATGAGAATGATAATCCGAAACCAGGTGAAGAACCTAAAAATAGAGTAGATGCAGCAGCTTATAGACATGATTTAGCATACAGAGAACATGATGATATAGCTTCTAGACATGTAGCTGATAAGAAAATGATTCAAAAATTAGATAATATTGAAAATCCTACCTTCAGAGAAAAAATTGAAAGAATGTTTGTTAAGAAAGCATTTCAAGCTAAAATGCTTTTTGGTCAGGGTTTTAATGAAACAAACCAAAGCTCAGTTTATGCCTCTGAAATTCATAAGGAATATAGAAAACCAAAATGTCTATTGAAAGTAAAAGTATTTAATAAAGATGATATTTGGAGTGCTGATTTCATATGCCGAATGAAAGAGGTTTTAAGTACGCATTGACCGTTATAAATTTATATACTAGATATGCTTGGGTGAAACCATTAAAATATAAAGGTGGTTTAACAGTTAAATATGCGTTTGAAGAAATCTTTAAGGAAAGTAATAGAAAACCAAGGAAACTATTCTTTGATAAAGGATCTGAATTTTATAATAGAAATGTTAAACCACTATTTAAATCAAACGAAAGTCATCGGCAAGGCTCAATTTATTCCACTGAAAATGCTGGAAAAGCCGTAGTAATAGAAAGGTTTGATAGAACGTTAAAAAGTAAATTGTTTAGGAAATTTACAGAACAATGTAATCAGAAATGGTTGAAGATATTACCAGGAATTGTTGAGGATTATAACAATAAGATCCATTCAGGTGTTGAAGAAAGTCCAAATAATGCTTCAACGATCCAGATTTGATAAGAAAGAAAACACTTGAAAATAATTATGAAAATGAGAATGATTCTAACTTACAAAAACGGAAACCAAAATTTAAGATTTGAGATGGAGTGAGAATATATTCAAGTATAAAAATAAATTTGAAAAAGGTTTTGTAGGTTATTGGAGCAAAGAGATATTTGAAGTTTGTAAAATAAATCAAACTTATCCGATTACTTATGAAATTAAAGATTTAGATAATGAGGAAATAAAGGGAAGATTTTATGAGAATGGATTACATAAGACAGAACTTAAACCTTTAGGTTGCGCTTTAGCTTGAATTATAATTGTTCAATTCTAACATAATATCAAGAAATGGTACTCCTTCCTGTAATTTGAATAAAACATGAAGACATGATTGTCCACAATAAGTAGTTCCTGGTTTTTGAATTTGAAAAGTATTATAAATTTCATTTCCAAGTATTTCTTTTACTTCATTTGTAGGGGGAAGTCCGTATGAGTCAAACCAATAGTTTTCTACACTAGTAATCTTTTGCCTTGCTGACCAATGTACTCCTTTTTGGTCTGATGTGTGAAGATTTGTAACAAAATTCACTTGAGGTACATTTTTGATCAATTGTAATTCAACTCTCATTAATACATAAAATTTCTTATTCCTAATTGATTAGCGATTTTCTTTAGGTCGAAATTCGTAGTTGTTTGCTTTCCATATAATTTTAAGAACTCGGTCAGGCCAAGGAATCTGGGGGATAGTCCATTACTCATTTTACATGAGATAAATTCTATTTCAGAAATGTCACAAAAGAATTGTTTGCCGCCCGCCAAGAGAGTCAATCTTAGAGACAATCTGTATGACTCAGAGCTTTGTTCCCCCAGCGAGGCGACCTCTAGCGCATTATGCATGACACCATTGTCTGCCACAAGCAGCAGCGGTTGCCATTAGGAGCAGATGCTGCCACGTATTGACGTGTTCTACGAGACTGTGTCTTCCACGATTCATCTGCAAAAGTTTAATATTATGTCTCGACTTACTGAATTTAACAATTTGAGGATGGACATTTTGAAAATCATTACAAACGAAGAAGAGAAGAGACGATGTGAAGAAGTCTTCCAAGAGTACAGAAGTAGGAATATTAAGACAAAAGAAGGGGAAGATTATTTATACAAAGAATGGAGAATCATAGAAACTTTTGAAAGATCTTTAACTGTGTCTTGTGAATCGGCGTCATCATTTAATTTCAACGAGGAATTGAATAAAGAAGTAACTCTGCCGACGCTACGTGTTTTCTTACAAAGAATTGAAAACTACGAAAATCATCATGAGAACAGTAGTTTGAAACAAGCTATCTTGAAGGGACGTGCATTCAAAATTCTACGTGCGGGAAATACATTTAGTGACTATTTCCAATATTCCCGGAGTTATGTCGCGTTTTTAAGAAGACTTTATAACTTTTATTTACAGTATCCGTTCATCGCCGATTGTCATGAATCCGCAACATTCTTTAAAATCAATTTTCGAATAATTTCATCGCACATCAAAAATGGACGACGGCGAAAAACATTTGAAGAAATAATGCAAACCCCAAGAATGGAAACCCCAATGGAGTTCTGATATTCTAAAATGTAACATTCTCACCATGTCTCATGGGTAGGAGAATTTTAACAATTTAATTAGGCTATAGAGTAGAACGTCTCCTAAGCAGGAGACCCCGGTGAAAAAAAACTGTCGGGATCTGTCGGTCAATTGTCGGTAAATTGTCGGCCCGACAATTTACCGACAGATCCCGACAGTTTTTTCACCGGGACATTTCTTTACATTCTGTAAGTGTGTCAATCCAATTCATACACACTACTACTTATATCATTATATAGTAATGTAAATGTCTCCTGGGTAGGAGACTTTTCAAAATTTAATTACAGAGTAGAATGTCTCCTACGCAGGAGACATTTCTTTACATTCTGTAAATTATTGTTGAAAATGTGCAAATATTGTGTATGTAATTTCGTGTCAATTTTGTTGAATGAGAAACAGTTTTGAGCAAAAATAATTGATTTTACATATCGGATATAAAGGGGTTGATGGCACTTTTGGGTTTTTATTTTCATCTTCCATTTTTTTTATATGAATATTTTTATTGCATTTTTGTACATATTCATTTCATTTGCATTTTGATAATTGTATTTGATTTGTTAAATTTCAGAAGGCACCTATTTTGTATTTTTAATTTTTGCATTTTTATAATTTAAGGAGCGTCCCTATTTTTTGGTATTTTTTTGTAAATTCCAAGAGGACCATACTTTTGTATTTTTTCAATTTTTGTATCTACCTAGGTGTGGCATCCGGTGCTGAGCGAAGCGGTGCATGCGCCGGATGCTAGACCCTTAACACAATCTTGTAACCACGCTTGCTAGCACTTGATATAGAGAATAATGTACATCTCAAATCGGGTACATGCGAACAATTTCGTAAATAAGAAATCTTATCAGAGACATTATCTCTTTTTGAGACAATTTTCAAGGAGCCAGAGCCCAAAGCTTTTAGTTGAGTCTTGTTAGCAAGTTTGACAAAACTGTGCGTATCAAAGTGCTGAAAATCATTATCAAATGACTCGAAGCATGGTGACATGTGACGGCTAGCGCCAGAGTCAGCTAAAACAACTTTAGACTCGCATTTCACATCTGACTGAGGCACTCACCAATGAAAGAAGAATCACTGTCGTGTTGCACTAATGTCGAGCTTTGTTTCTTCTTAGGACAAAGATTAGCTTTATGTCCAAGCTCCTTGCAATAATAACAGCGAATATTGCTCAAATTACGTCGGAAAGCACCATTAGACAAATCACTTCGACGATTATTACACTGCTGAGATTGACGTTGATTATTTCGAACGTTGAAGGCTTGATTAGAAGTCTGCAGCCGTATTCATAAAACTCGTGGAGGTTAAGTTGTCATGAAAATTCGCGGAAGTTGTAATTTCCGTATTCATAAAACAACTTCAGCGAATATCTGTGGAGAGTTGCGCGAGAATTCGCAGAGATCTACTCGCAGAGGTATGACGGCTAAAACTCACGGAGGTTGCGCGAGAATCAAACGCCATTGGTTCAGACTTACGTGTTTAGGAAGAATACATTGACAGTCTCAAGTTTGAAACACTTCGAAGTTGTGCAAATGGCTGCCTTCATGAGCGTATTTGACGTCGATAGACAGGAACGAACATTTCGTGTTAGGAAAGATCCATTCAAGGAATATTCATCCGAAGAATTTTACCGGCGATACCGCTTTGACAAAGACTCGGTGCATCATATCACATCACTCGTGAAAGATGATTTGCTACCCGAAACACAACGAAACTTTTCAATTTCGCCGGAACTGCAACTGTTGGCTGCACTACGCTTCTATGCAACCGGGTCGTACCAGATTGTAACAGTTGATACACTTGGATTGTCACAACCTACGATTTCGAGAGTTGTTACAAGGGTATCAGAGGCAATTGCTTCAAAAGCTCGAGATTATATCTACATACCGGATGTAAGAAAACTTTCGAAAGTGAAACAACAGTGGATGGACGTCTCAAGATTTCCAGGAGTTGTGACTTGTATTGATGGGAACCACATCCGTATCGAAAGACCTCGGTCACGCGATGACGACTTCCAGTTTATGAACAGAAAAAACAACTACTCAATCAATGTACAAGTGGCTTGCGATGCGAACTGTCGATTTACGAACGTGGTTGTTCGATATCCAGGATCGACCCATGACTCTTTTATTCTACTAAATAGCGAAATTTGGAACTTTTTTGAAAATTCACCTTCATATGGAATAGTTTTAAGTGATTCTGCATGACACCATTCGTTAATCCTCAAACGTTAGAAGGCGATACAATGATGCCCATTGTAAAACACGTGTTAAAATTGAAAATACAATTGGACAATGGAAGCGTAGATTCGGATTGTTACATCAGGAATCCAGACGTCCAGAAATGAATCCAGAACGGAATCCAGAAAATGCAGGAGGTGGACGTATTCGTTTTTCTGCAATATGATTGATGTGGCCCTTCTAAACGCATCTATTATTTTTCGTACACTCCAACCGCCAGAAAATGCAGCATCATTTCGAACCGAATTCCTTCTCCAATGTGGATATGAACTTGTGGACGCAAATATTCGCCGGAGGTCTACATACAGATTGAATCCACAAACTCGAATGGCTATGAAACTGCTAGGATATAGCACAGTTGTTGCAGGTATGAACTTCTCGTCTCAACAACAGCCGAGAACGCGACCACGGAAGAGACGGTGCAATATTTGCCCAAGGAGTGTCGATCACAAAACAACACGAACATGTGATATTTGAGCTGTTCCTTTCTGCAAAACACATTCATCTTATGTGGTAAAGTGTAGTGATTGCATGTAGCTTTCTTGAGAGATATACGAGTATACTCTTCCTTGAGCAGCTTGCTTTACGTACATATACGGTGAGATAATTTCTGATTGATTTATTTGTAATTGTCTTGTCAATAGGCCTATATACACACAATCTGTTGCAGCCCATATCCAATTTGAAATGAAATATTCGAGGGATATTTGTGTATCATGTAATCAATTATTAGCCTAATTTTTCTATTCTTGTGATACGAGTTGAGATTCTGAAATATCTGAAATACAGTCTTTGCACATGCATTTTTCCTAACATGTCTCATGGAATTATCGCACAAATTAGGTATAATAATGCGCCCAATCTCACTTAATTCAGTAAAATTTCGTTGTTGCAAAAATGTTGCAAATTTTTATAAAACTATCACGTTGCGATTGTAGGCACAAAAGAAAAGTGGCCAAGTTTATCTAAATCGACATAATATTAAATTTGCTTTAGTGGGGTGCCGGAGACACCACAAACATAGACTAGCGATGTTCAAAATTGGCATAGGACAACGGTTAAACACAAGAAGGAAATGGGGCGAAGATGAAGTCAGTCAATATATCAGTGAGCACAGCGACTTTAATTTCCGAAGGATGTCTTTAAATTGCAGGAGGTTGTGAAAACATATACGAAAAATTCTTTTTATGAAGAGGGAGAAAAGATGTAAAGATGAAAGCAAGTCGTCATAGGCCCCATATATCATTTTCAAGTCAGATGATTAAGCCTAACGATTATGAATCAATGTATGGACATGGAGATAACACTACCTATATTATCCAAATGATAAATTTTGTCTGATCTTTAATGTGTATGACAATATGACATGAGTAAGATGAACTCGTACAGTCCAAGTCATGTGATACAACCCATACAGTCTAGGTGTAAAGTATTATTCACTGGTTTAATTAATACAGTCATATGAAGTTAGCTAAGCATAGATGTAGCGACATTTAAAAAGATACAGAACAGATTAGTTTTAATCAGATTTAATGATAAACATTAAAATTATTAAGACAACAATTTTAAGTTTAAAATCATTCAAAATCAATTAAAATACATTCTATTCTATGAAATTGAGCACAAAATACTCTAATGCTCATTTCCTTAATATACGGAACATATGAATGGTTTCTTTCTCCAAAACTATTTTATACTTGTCCCGTTTTAACCCCCAAAACGCAGGGTAGGCCTAATCATGGGGCAGTTTCTGGGTTAAATAAGTACCGGTATAAAACTACAGCGAACTGAAACAAATAGTTAAAGGTTTCCATTACTGATTTCCTGTAGATTATATGTGGGTTCATATGGATTTATATTTACCGAGATATATACCGTTAAGTGTTTATCGAATTTGTCCCGTTTTTTTACCCCGCTCGACTATAATTTGAATAGGATTTAATAGACTATAACTTGAGTCCATTTTCATCATAAAACCAGTACCGTATTAGGCCTACTTACTTACCAACAACCGTACAAACAAGTCATCGTGTCAATAACGTGTTTCGATGTAGGCCCCGTTGGTTAGGCCTTTATCGGTCCAACATAGGCCATCGGCATCGGATAGCTACAGGCCACGGTACCCATTGATTGAGGTCGGATCGTCGTCTGTGGCCAGTGAAATTGGCCATAGCGATATCAAAACGATTTCGGTTATTTGTCAGTGATCACGGCCGTAGCAATATCGAACCGATTTCGGTCATGTATTACTTGGTATTGCCTACATTTTTTGACATCAAAAAGAAAGAATAGTTATAATCAAAGTGTATTTGTATCAGGGCTGTGGAGCCGGAGCCGAGCCGGAGCCTTAAGGAGCCGATGGTTTTGGTCGGAGCCGGAGCCGATTTATCACAAAGGCTCCGGCTCCGATAGTTTGAGCTTTAATATAAATCTAGAATTTTGAAAGTTATCAATTGGCATCATAAAAAAATTAAATCATTTAAGTATACCAATGATCTGTCCTCCACGATATCTTTCTTTGCAGTTGCCGCCTTCTTTTGTATTATATTTATTATATATTTACACACATGTGTAATATTTTTTTATTGCATATGTTTCGTAAGACTAATTTCCATATTGACAACGTATTCTCCAAAATCCATTAATTTGAAGACTTGTTATATGCATGCTAACTAGATGATTGTAGATTCCTAGAGACAAGTCGCCAGTCATTTATGTACACATTTCCAGTTCATTCAGCAAAGATGATATAGCTACATTTCTTGCGCAATGTCTTAAATCTAATACGGTTACTATGTAGGCTATCATCTATCGGTATGGCTACTGGCAGAAGCTACTGGCATCTGTGACAATGCCAATTTCCTTAGATTGTATTGTAGGCTCTTGTGCAGTCCCCCCACCTACATTTTTCAAAACAATCGATTATTCAATTTGATCAATTTTGATTGGAGGGATAACTCTTCACACTCACACGAATGACCTGACTACAAGTCCTCACATGGCTATAGCAATAAGCGACCCAGCCACTTCTAGTAGCGCCCTATTATAAAAAATCATTTGAAACATGGTTTTCGAATCTGGATGAGAAATCCGATGCTAACGAATGGATTTTTACAGGTGATATTAAATATGAAGATTTTGGAATGAAGTTAGTACAAAGATCGCATAGAGGGGCAGGGATTAATATGAAATATAGAATCAAAGAATATTTCGGTGAATATTGTTATATTCCTTCTGAAGATTTTTGTTTTATTAAATGTTATAATGTTTTACGAAGTTTTAATGAAGAACAAGGAGAAATGATGAAAGAAATGTTTAATAATTTTTTATATAAAGAGAAAGCCACATCTAGAACAGGAGTAATGTCAAACTGCAAATTTTCTCAATTCAATAAATATTTTGGAGAATGTGTTCAATATTATAGTCCTGCCAATCGTCATTTAAATCCTAGAGGAATTGAAACGTTTCATAATTATGTTTATTACAATTATTTTCACGCAGGTTCAACAATTGGTCACTATTGTTTAATTGATAAATTTCATAAATTAAAAGCTATTAGAGAAATTGAAAATAATTTCAAACCCATATATAAAACAGTTACTGATGAAAATCTAACAACGCGTCCATATAAAATCATAACAAAGAAAAAAATTGACTATAGTTCAACATATATTTGGGATCTCGAAACTTTTCCTGATCCTAACTGTTCAACAGCTCATCCTATTCCTTATGCTGTAGGAGCTATTAATTTTAATAAATTTATATGTTGCTTACCGAAACAAAGATTGAAAGAATTAGAAACACGTTTGTTAAGTGATATGATTAAAATTAAACGATCAAAAGATGAAGATGAAATTAAAAAACTTAAAAAACAGATTAATGAGTATAATAATTTAACTGAATTAGAATTTAGTAAACTTCAAAATTGTGTGAAAATATTTACGATAACTGAGGATGATGAATGTCCGATCGGGGGAACCCAGAGGACGTATGTCCGATCCATCAATTTTTTAAAACTCTTGGAAAATTTAATTATTCGAGAGTAACTTTAATAGCTCACAATTCATCAGGTTTTGATTCCTATTTTCCGATAAAAGCTAATTTTAAATTATCTAAACCGCCTCTTAAAACTTCAAGAGGAATATTGACTGCTTCATTACAAAATCCTTATACAACTGAATGTGTTAGTAGATACATTCAAAAATCTTTTAGATTTAAAAACAATATGAAAAAAGATTCACCGTCAGGTAAATTAGCACTTCAAACTATTATAATGAAATGTAGTTATCAACATGTAAAAACAAGTCTTTCTAAATGGTGTGAGAATTTTAAAATTCCTACGAATGTGTGTAAATTAAATTATGAAATTGGAGACATAACACATGAAAATTATAAAGAAAAAGAAAATGAATGGAGACCATATTTAGTTAACGACATTCTTTCTTTAGCTTTTTGTATCTACAAATATAATAATGTTGTGCGAGATTTAGTTGGTGAAGATATAACTACTAATTTGACATCCTCTGCTTTAACATTTAACGGTTGGATGAAAAGCGTACAAAATGACAATATAAATAGTCATTCTCATATAGATTTATGGGCTAGAAATTATATTAGAAAATCTGTTAAAGGTGGAAGAGTTTCAGCAAATATAAGAAAATACATATCGCCATTTTGTAGCATCTTGTTACCAATATTAAAACAGTATTTACCTGGTCGCTACGCTGGGGGCTTGTCCCCTGGCGCTTTGTCCCTTGGAAGTAATTTAATAGATTTAATGAAACAGTATCGAGATTTAGGAGATAAAACTGAAATTTGTAAGAAAATTTCAAATCAACTACTTGAACAAAAAAATGAATTTCTAATGGCTTTTGATGCAACATCTTTATATCCGTCAGCTATGTATGATGAAAATTCAGAATACCCTAAAGCTGAATCAGCTAGAAAATTTCGTCAAGAAGAAGAGCGGGAAATAGTATATAAATTTAATACTCAAACATTTAGACCTAAAACTGGAATATTCTCTGTTGTGTTTCAATATCCGAATGATATGTTTTTCCAACCAGTTCCTATAAAAGATAAAGTTAAAAATCAAAATAATAATTCTCATGTGAAAGTAATCAGGTTTAGAAATGGTATATGTTATGATGTATTAACTTCTGTAGACATACAAGAAATTGTTAGATGTGGGGGAAAAATCTTACATATTACTGATGGTATAATTTATGAAAAAATTATCAAGTTTCACCATTTCGAAATTATATTGAAAAACTTTTTAATTTGAGAAAAAGATATAAAACAGAAGGAAATACTGTAGGTGATGAGTTAATTAAATTATTGATGAATTCGCTATATGGCAAAACTGTGCAAAGAGATATAACCACTAAATATCATTTATGGAATGAGAATACATTGAGAAAAAATTTCACTCAAGAAGTAAAAGATTATGAAAAATTAAATGATGAACAATATTTAGCGAAAGTAGAAATGGAAGATGATGAATTTCTCAAAACTAATATTGTAAAAGATGGGAAGACGTCATTCATGCCATCAAACTTAGGCTCTTATATTCTTTCTCACTCTAGAAGAATCATGAATAACTTTATTTTAGAAATTAATGGTTTCAACGAAAAATACATTCATTATACAGATACTGATTCAATATACATTTCTAATGAGCTCTTCAATAAATTAGATGCTGCTGGATATGTTGGTGGGGAATTGTGTCAAGGAAAAAATGATTATGGAAATGGTGGAATTATTTTTGCAATGTTTATTGCTCCTAAAATAAAATATTGTATTACTGTAGATGAACAAGGGAGACTTAGTGAAAAGAAAACATTCAAAGGATATTCACAAGATAAAGTAAAAGTAGAAGATTTTCTAAAATTATATTCGGGGAAAACATTATCGACTACAGTTAATAAACCATGGAAAAGATCTTTAGAAACTGGAATTAGTATTCCTGATAAAAATAATAATACTGAAGAAAAAAAATTTTCTGGTCAAATAAATATTCTTAAACGTCAAGCACCTGATGAAAATGAAATTACGTTACCTTATAACGGAGAAGATATTCAAGCTGAAATATTTCAAACAATTGTCTGTGAGAGTAATTTAAGTGATGATGATGACACGTGGGAATAATAATTTTTTTATTACATCTAAAAATTTTATAACATCTAAAAACTTATTAAATCTAAAAATTTTATTACATATGAAAATATATTTATCGTATATTTTGGTATTTTCTATTAAGTTTTAGCATATAATGTTCCATGATATTAAGTTTTATCATATTAAGTTTTATCATATAACGTTTTATCAAAAGATAATTTAAATTTTTTTTCACTATCTATTGATTCTTCATCATCATCATCAATTGATTCTTCATCATCATCATAAATTGTTTCTTCAACATCATAAATTACACTTTTTGGGATTGGATACCATTCTCTTATTGGAATATCTAACTATAAATTACATCTTTTATCTGATAATAATATAATAGAGAAAAATATTGGTCTTTGTTCTCTTTTGGAAAATTTAATAACACCACCATAATCTGAATCACTTTTAGTTTTTATTAAAGATGATAAAATTTTAAATTGATTAGATGTAAATCCTAATTTAAATTTTGTAGACCCGACACATACTTGTCGAACAGTATCTTCAACTATACCATCATTATTATTTTCAATTGTAAGAAAATGAAATTTCGATAAATTTTGATTATATGTAGTATTAATATCATGTACATCAGTATGAGATATAAATTTTTCTTCACTTAAATTTTTATAATTACTAATATTTTTATAATCTTTCTTACCATTTACACCATTTTCACATGTTTCAGAATCATCATCTATATTATCATCATCTATATTATCATTATTATTATTATTGGATTCTTTAAGATCGGGCAAAGCCCTAGAACCTTTGGTTCGTTTATTATGATTATGATTATGGTCATTGTTAATAGTATAAGGTGTTGTCCACATATAATTTTTTTCTTGTTGAGCTAAACCATTTATATAAGATTTTAATAAATTGATATTTAAGTTGGAATATAATCCTATATAAGTATCATCATCATATCTTTGTGGCATATCAGCATTTTCTTGTTTATAAATTGTATCTCTATAATAAACTTGACATAATAATTCTTCATTATGTTTTTTACTTTCTATATGAATATTATATTGATTTTGATCATCAACAAAAAATCTTATTTTTTCCTTTGAAAAGGATTTTAATTTTTTAACTAATTCTTTAATATTGATGTAATTGATCATTTTAGTTTCTATCCAATCAGTATTACTAATTGGTAATACTGCTCTAATGAAACCATAAACGTTATTATGACCTATTATAACCATATTTTCTTTATTTAATTCTACATAAGCCACATCATTATACTTACTTACAATCTGCATAAATTTAATAAATGGATCACCTGGAAATATACAATAGTTAGTTTCTATAGAAGGTAAACCTTTAGTCTGTTCTCTAAATATTTCGGTTTGTAATTCAAATAAAATATTAACATCTATACATGGATTATTATTATTATTATTATCAAAACATTTATTTTCAAATCCCGTTGATCTCGTCGAATAAGAAGAACAGGATGATGTGGACGAATATAATTTTTTTAAATTTGGTTTTTCCATTTTTTTATTTTTATTAGAAAAAAATTTTATTTTTTTATTTTTATTAGAAAAAAATTTATTTTTTTTCTCATTATATAAAAATTTTATTTTTTTGTTGTTAAAAAATGATGTTACCAAATGCTGATGGAGGTGCATATATCCCGAAGAATCGTGAATTAGAAATAGAAATAGAAAATTATATCATGAAAACTGGAGACGTTTTATCTGGTCCATTGCATCTTTCTATTCTTCCGCAACAAAATACAGAGTTAACAAATAAACAATATGTTGATACACAAATCAATGACTTAAAAGAAAAATATATAAATATGTTTTGGTTCCACTGATGAATGAATTAAAGTTGCTTAAACTTAATGACAAATCATTAAACGAAAAATTATTAAAACTTGATAAAAAGGATAGAGAGCTAGAAGCAGATATAGCAAAACTTTTTAAAAAGATTTCTGAACAATCAAAAATTTTAATATTACTTTCTACAAATTTAAAATCTGCAGTCATTAAAAATAAACATCAGATAAAAATGTTAAAAGAACAATTAGAAGATGAAATAGAAAAACTACCTGAAAGAATTTAAAAAAATTTAAAGCAGTTACAAGCTACATTCCAAAAAAGTGTTGATGAATTGAGTTCTAAAATTACTCAACAAATGAAAAAGATGAATAGAATAATAAATGAAGTAAACTCACTTAATCAAAAAGTTGATAAAATGAAAACTCTTAAAATCAATTTAGAAAATGAATTAAAGAAAAATTTACAAGAAAACTCTAAAGAAAATAAAGAACAGTTAGATTCTGTTAAAAGACAATTAGATGTTCTAAAAATTAAGTTAAATGCTCTTAAAGCGGCGTTGAAGATGAATCAGGAGAAAATGCAAGTTAATAGAAAAGAAATTAAAGTACATCACACGCTACTTGACGCAATAGATAAAGTGCAACAGACAATTAATAAATTTATCTCGAAGTTGTTGTCCATTCACAAACGTAAATCTTGATCATAAACGTAAATATTAACGTAATAATTTTTTCCCAAAAGTCAAATTTAATCCTAAAAAATGCCTATAATTTATAAACACAATCTTAAACATTTTGCTTCAAATAAAAAAATTGCTCATGAACCACGTATGAATCCTGTTTATCATTATGATAATAGAGAAACAGTTCACACGGAAGGAGCTGGCATCTTCTCTGGTATTGGAAGTATCGTTAACTTCATTAAAAATAATAAAGATTTGATTACATCTGCTGCAAAAGGAGCAGCTGCTATAGGTAGTACAGCTAGTGCAATATCAAATGCTCTCAAGTCTCAAAACGAATTGAAACAACTAGAAGCTATTCGTAAACTTAGGAATGATTCTGAAGAACTAAAAAATTTAAAAAAACTTTCAGAGGAAACAAAAAACAAAATTGCTAACATAGCTGTGGGGGGTGAAACCTTGAGCGGAGCTCCGTCTGATAGTAAACATAAGAAGAAATCAGGCGTAGCCATAAAACGTTCAATTGATGAAATAAGAGGTAATGGCGTGAGCAGCAACCTTCGGTCTAACCAGCAAAGCTGTAGCGGAGCTGGTCTAGCAAAATTCTAAAATTATGTTTTTTAGTAGAATTTTTTTAGCAAAATTTTTTAGTAAAATTATTTTAGTAAAATTTTTTTAGTAAAATTTTTTAGCAAAATTTTTTCTGTGTGTGAGAAAAAACAAAAAGTCAAATTATTTTTTATAAAAATGTCTTCGGTTATCGAAAATAAATTTGAATTAGATAAACCACCAGGTGTTAGTTATAATCAAAAAAAGAATGACTATTTAAGAATTGCTATGAATCCCGGATCTTCCAGTAGAGTAAATACTGGAGGTGATTTAATTTTTGAAGTTGATAATCAGCAGAGTTATTTATATTTACCTGATACATTTTTACACTGTGAATATTCTTTATATAGTGATGCCAATTTTACAACACCATTGCCAGATACCGATAATATTGCACTAGAGAATAATTTTTTTCCAAGATTATTTACACAAATGCGTTTAGATGTTGCAACTCAAAATATAGAAACAATAAGTGATTCTCCAGGTGTAATTGATACAATGCTTAGATTTATAACAATTGGTGAAAATAATAAAAAGTATGAAATCGAAGGTTGGTTTCCTGATACTAATGATGGTATAATTGTTGATGATTTAACTCATGCTGGAACAGATGCAGCAGGAATTGCGAAAGATGTAGAAAATATTGCAAAACATTTAAATAAAACAAATAATGATGCATATAAAGAAAGACGTGAATTTAACAAGAAAAGTAAACAGACAGTTAATTGGTCATTGTCTCCATTATTCGGATATTTAGATTATGATAAAATATCATATCAATTAAAATTTAAATTAATAATTCATCGTACAGCAAATAATGAATTAATCTTTTTTGGTAAAACTGGAAAAAAGCATATTTAAAAATTGATAGACTTGAATGGTGGATTAAGCATATTACTCCTAGTTTAGAGGTTGAAACAGCTATTGCAAAAAGATTAAATACTAACAAACCAATTCCAGTAAATTTTCTAAAGAGAACTGCTAGTTCAGTAACTTTTTCCGAACAAAGATTTAACTGGCATTTTTCTAGAACTGCGAATACTCCAAGATATTTATTACTAACTTTTCAAAGAAATAATTCTCCAAGTTTTGATAAGAACAACAATCTTTTTCATATTAATACAATTCGAAGTTTACAAGTTTCATTAAATCAAACCCGTTATCCAATTGATCCATTAAGATTCGATGATACCAATAATCAATTTATGGAAGGATATGATTCTTATCGAAATCTTTGTATAGAATTTGGAGTTGAACCACAATTAACTCCTGGAGATTGGGGACATTTATATCCTGTTTTCTGTTTCGATTTAAGTGCACAATCTGAAGATATTATCAAGACTGGTTGTGATGTAACAATTAATATTGAAAAGAAAGATTCCACAACTTCATTGATGGCTTATGGTTTATTGCTAGAAGATGTAAAATATTCTATTGAAATTCTTAATGGAAAGATGGCTAGGATAAGGATAGGCTAAAGCCCAAGACTTCGTCGATTAATTAATTATTTTTCATAACTTAAAATTTTTTCATAACTAGAATAGATTGAAATTTTTTGGTAACTTAAAATTTTTTCATAACTAGAATAGATTAAAGTTTTGATAACTTAAAATTTTTCATAACTAGAATAGATTAAAAAATTCTTAGATTTAAATTTATTGATAACTAGAATAGATTAAAATTTTTGATAACTTAAAATTTTTTTATTAAAAATGTCGCAAGCGAAAAGTAATAATAATAAAACTGTTGAATTAAAATTACGTAATATTGTTGACAAAAATACACCTAAAACTATTACGATTAACAAAAAGAAGTATTACATAAGTAAACCAATGATAGAGAATATTCAGTTACAAGAAGAAAAGAATGGCGGGATTCTCCCAATAATTCCTCTAATAATAGGTGGCATAGCAGCAGCAGGAAGTGTTGCAGGTGGGACAGCCGGTATTGTCCAAGCAGTAAATAAAAATAAATCAGATAAGGCAGCATTAGAAGAACGAAAACGACATAATAGAGAGTAAGAAAAAGTTGCGAGGGGTGAAGGAATAGTAGATAATTTTATTAGTAAACTAAAATTAGTTGATGAAGGAAAACGAGTTCTTAAAAATATTCTCCGCAATGTTGATGATTTAATTGAAATTAAAGAAACAAAAGATGGTTCTGGAATATATCTAAGTCCTAGTATGATTTGGTAAACATTTATTTTATCTTTTAAATTTTTTTTATCTTTTAAAATGAATTCTACAAATTCCGAAAATTTAATTAAATTAAAAATTGCTAATTTAGATTTATTAAATTATCTATTAAACAAAAATAAAAACTCAAACTGTCAGCATATTGGAGGTGACATACAAAAAACATTAGAAAACTTTCCTGGATTTATTTGGAGTAAATATTCAAAAGAAAAACATCTTCCTGGTCATTCATATACCGGTCCAGGAACTCGATTAGATATAAGACTAGATGAGAATAATAATCCGAAACCAGGTGAAGAACCAATAAATAGAGTAGATGCCGCCGCTTATAGACATGATTTAGCTTACCGAAATCATGATCTAAGTTCTCGACATGTAGCTGATAAGAAGATGATTCAAGAATTAGATAGTATTCAAAATCCTACATTTAAAGAAAAAATTGAAAGAATGTTTGTTAAGAAAGCTTTACAAGCTAAAATATTATTCGGTCAGGGTTTAAATGAAACGACAGCAAAGCTGTCTGAGAGCAACGCTCGAACCTATGCCTCTGAAATTCATAGGGAATACAGAAGGCCTAAATATTTATTGAAAGTAAAAGTATTTAATAAAGATGATATTTGGAGTGCTGATCTTATTCATATGCCGAATGATTCCGATTATTAATACGCATTGACCGTTATAGATTTATATACACGATACGCTTGGTTAAAGCCTTTAAAAAACAAAAGTGGTCTATCAGTTAAATATGCGTTTGAAGAAATCTTTAAAGAAACTAACAGAAAGCCAAAAAAATTGTTTGTTGATAAAGGGTCGGAATTTTATAACCGAAACGTTCAGCCACTATTTGAATCTGTTTATTCAACTGAAAATGCAGGGAAGGCCGTAGTGATAGAAAGATTCAATCGGACGTTAAAAAATAAGTTATTCAAGAAATTTACTGAGCAAAGAAATCAGAAATGGTTGAAGATATTACCAGGAGTTGTAGAACAGTATAACAATAAAGTTCATTCAGGTATTGAAGAAACCCCAAAGAATGCTTCTGACGACCCTGATTTAATCCGAAAGAAAATATTTGAAAATAATTATTCGAACGAAAATAATTATTCAAATGAGAGTAATCCGAATTTGCAGAAACGTAAGCCGAAATTTAAAATTGGAGATAGAGTTAGAATATTTAAATATAAGAATAAATTTGAAAAAGGCTTCGTTGGCTATTGGACTAACGAAATATTTGAAGTTTGTAAAATAAATCAAACTTATCCGATTACTTACGAAATCAAAGATTTAGATGATGAAGATATCAGAGGCCGATTTTATCAAAATGAATTACAACGAACTGATTTTTAATTATCATTATCATTATTATTGGAACTAACGTTTCGGGAATGAAATTCCCTATTTCAATTCTAACATAATATCAAGAAATGGTACTCTTTTTTGTAATTTAACTAAAACATAAAGACATAATTGACCACAGTAAGTAGTTCCCGGTTTTTGAATTTGAAATGTATTATAAGTTCCATTGCCAAGTAATTTTTTGGCTTCATTTGTAGGTGGAAGTCCATAAGAGTCGAAATAGTAATTATCTCGATTTTTATTAAAGATACCTGCAGACCAATGTATTCCTTTTTCATCTGACGTATGAAGATTTGTTATGAAATTTATAGTTATTGTTGGCTTATTTTTTAGGAATTGTAATTCGTCTCTCATCAATATGTGAAAATTCTTTATTCCCAATTGATTTGCGATTTTCTTTAGATCAAAATTCGATGTTGTTTGTGTTCCATATAATTTTAAAAACTCATTTATGTTGCTCATTTTACAATAAAAAATTTCTTAAGGGACCCCTAGAAGTCAGAAGGGAGGGGGTATTGATTTAAAACTGTTCTCTAATGATGACTTTCCTTACTACTTATTCGATTTTGAAATGATTATATTATAATTATTCTAATCTATATTGTTTTACATCTTTCCATTTTCTTCATGAACTTCATTTGTTAATATGTTTCATCGTTAAAATGATTGTTTAAAATTGCCATAACAACTAACCCGCATATCGGCGTTTATGCGTTCTGAGTTCACAAGAAGAATTTTATTGTCATTTGCTTTTATTGTCAATGCACTCTTATGTGCTTAATCTATTCATGTCTTCACAATGGGAAGTACTTTACTACCCGTATGTGTTTGGCAAACGCTAAATGAATTTTGCAAATCGATTTCTATTGATACATCTTTGTAGGACCATGCATTGGTTATCATCCCAATCATTTCTTCTCACTCAAAATGGACGTGCATACTCCTGATAGAGTGACCTGCCATGAATGAGGTCCGTTATCGCCAATTACTAGGATAACTGATGATTTCAACAACCCATTTTTGTTAAAAATACAGATAGATGAAAAAATCGTCATTTTCTGCACAATTCGCTAACTTCAAGTGATCAAACACCGTCACTAAATCTTATCATATCACACTCAAAATGGACGTGCATACTCCTGATAGAGTGACCTTCCATGAATGAGGTCCGTTATCGTCAATTACTGGGATAACTGATGATTTCAACAACCCATTTTTGTTAAAAGTACAGATAGATGAAAAAATCGTCATTTTCTGCACAATTCGCTAACTTCAAGTGATCAAACACCGTCACTAAATCTTATCATATCACACTCAAAATGGACGTGCATACGTGACCGATAGAGGTCCACCGAGTGAATATGATCCCTTTTTTGTGTTAAGCAACATTTAGAAGTTTATACAAGGAACTACACAAAAATATGATTCCGTATACAATAAAAATGGTCGTCAAGTCAAAGAAAAGTTCACATTTGAAAAAGAAATCGAATTTCAAGCGTTTGTGCTGCTCTTGCAAGAAGAATTTGCATTTGTTGCTGTAAATTTGTTCAATCTTTTAGCATGCATGTAGGCCTACATTTTGTTCGTATGGAACTTCTTTTATAATAGGCATAGTAGATCTTGGCTATATCTGATTTTGATATAGCCTACAGTAATATAGCGATTCATCTTATTTCTTATGTGATAATAACAATCGGCATGTATGAGAACACACACAAAATAATAAACAATGGAACATACAAGTAATTTGTTCTTCAATGTATTTTCTTTTTTAAATATTGCTTTCATTTTATACACGGTACCGTATTCAACGGAAGACTACGTACTTATAAAGATTGAGGATAAGACTACGTACTAAAATGTTCAAACAAAAAATTTTCTCATAGGCCTAGTTTCTTGTGGCTAGATATGGATCTGCGGATGGGAGCAAGGGAGGGGGGGTAAATGGGTCGAGATTTAGTTTGCATTCAACATATTTTTTTCAGTGACCAATCAAATTTATTCTTTCGCCACAATCATGCCTAGTTATCACTGATCTAGGTAATAACATGCAGGCTTCACTGCAATCAAATGTCGAAAAATCGAATCTTAGAAAAAAAATTCATAGCGAAAAATTCCATGTCTTGTGCCTTATAGATCATGTCTTGGTAATAGCAAGTTGGGGGTTTATTGTCAAGACATTGTCTTGGTAATAGCAAGTTGAGGTTTTATTTTCAAGACATTGTCTTGGTAATAGCAAGTTGGGGGTTCACTGTCGACATTGTCTTGGTAATAGCCACTGCCTTATCGTAAATCAAAACGTACAATAGCGTATTAACGATAATACTAGACCCTGATGACAAAGACCAACTGATAGTTAACCTTTAGAGATATTATACACATTGTATATGTAGATAATTAATAATACGTCGGTAGATAAGTCAATCACACTAGAATCCATACCATGGCCGCCTCCACGCAAGTTAAAATGGTCCAAAACATTTAAAAAATTGCAACATTAAACAACAATAAATTATTTCGATGTTTGGAAGACTGGGTATTAACCATAGATAACCATGGACTATACATAACTCATTGAACATGAATTCAGTAATATTTCGTTTTGTGATTGCAAACAGTGTGATGTTTTAGCATATTTCAGTTATCTGAATTAAAAATGACAGTCTTGTGAATCTCTTAACAGTGGAATAAAAACCGATAGTAATGTCCTATCATGATTGTGAATGTTGCTATCCTTTTGTATTCTATATTTCTTTACATCTGTAATAATGTCATTGATTGAAAGATGATAATTAAGCTATTGTTGCGCATTCCATGCCAACATATTTAGCCCTCGCTTTAGAAGTACACAGTTTAGTCCATGGTTTATTCATAGCGTTTATTCAAGTATTCGTAATGTATTTATACATTTTTACATGATATATCCATGATATTTTACAGAATATCCCATTTATAGTGTCAGGCATTAATATATCTTTGATTAATCATCATGGCCACATCAAACTTAACCAAGTATCCTAATGATTAAAAAAATAGGAATATTCCATGATCAAAAATTATATTATATTTGTTTGAAATAATATTTTTTTCAAACTTTTCAGCGTCTTTAGCAACAGTGTCAACAAACGAAAAGATCTATTGAATTACTCCATGTTTCTCTTAATTTCATGAATATCTATTCCTGTTTCCTCATGAAATTAATTGAGGCGCTGATCAACACTTTCCATCATAATTTTTTGATTGATTTTATATATTTTCAATCATTTATAAGTAAGTCATGTTCAACTATTTTGATGTGCATGTATTTGTATTTGCATTCGATTGCAGAAAAATTTTTTTCAATAAATTTCACATCTAAATGTTGAATTACGGTACACTTCTGATTTATCCGAAACCGATGATCACGGATAGTTTACTGTAATTCACATGTTCATTTGGTGAAAAAGTATGATACCTTTATTACCATTATGCTATTCTTTATTAGGTATAGCCTTCAAATTTCTCTTTCAACCGAAAGGCCTACTATTCTAAAATGCGTAATTTCAAGTGGCTGCAAGACATAGCCATAATTTTAAGTTAATTTTGACGCTTTATTGCCATAATAATTATGCGAAGCACTTATTAAGGACAATCTAAGATATTTATGTCACTTTACGACCATAACAGACTTGCTAAGCACTTTTAACAGGAAGCAGATTTTAAATTGACCATGATTTATAAAGCAGTTAAGCTCTTGAAGTTATCATGTCTGTAGTATACATATATGGTTTTAACTAAATCAAATTATTGTCTTGGGATCATTGACAATAAGATCACGTGCTCAGAATAGCGCATTGACACCAGTGATATGGCATCGCCCGACACTGATGCTCTAGCAGTGACTGATATTTATTCAAATTCGGGCGCAAAAGGTTAATGAAATTTTCATCGTTGGCCGATCTTTTCTTTGACATATATAGTTTCGGGATATATATAATAGTACTTATTTTCAATTAATAAGTAGTATTTGAAGAAAGTGAAATATAAATATTTAAATGGAATGAATTTACTGGAAAGATAAAAAGCCAAAGCCGGAACGATATTGGCCCATGAACGGCCTTACCAACGGGCCTATTTAATTAAAATGTGAACTGAACACCTACAAGACGAAAATATCATTTTGCAGTTATTATCTGTCGATATTCAATACTTTTGATCTAAACAGTAAATAACAAAAGAAAAAATTAGGCTATGACAATACTAGTAATAGAAGCCTACTTATATATAAATAAGACAGTTTATCCCTGATAACGAATTATGCCTATGTTACGGTTATCTTAACTGGGTCTATATATTCAAGATTTTTAAATACTTATTGCTAACTTCAGAGCCGAAATTATGCGCCGTGATCTAGTGGTTTATATTACACTGGGAAGCCACCACGCGGTGCGAGCCTGCTTGAATTTCAGGCGCATAATCCGGCGTGTCCTTATTTTAAGATGACAATCAGGCAGTCTGGAGACTAGATTAAGATCTTTACACGGTTCGATGGATATGTTCGGTGCATCTTGGTAGTCAGTACGCCGATTTTAGAGCAAGGCATACTGACTTTAACCTGAGGAGCGCCGAAGTCGGCGCAAGCCGCGTCGACTTTGGCCAAATGTGTGCCGACGTTTGAGGAAGGCAAATGAATATTTTATGATTTATCATGCCAAATAGAGGGATGAGAATGCTGTTAAGGGGCCCTGGCGGAAATGGATTTTTTGAGGGGCCCTAGATAGAAAAAATTTAAGAGTTCATTAGACTGATAAGGGGCCCTGGCGGAAATCCACCTATAGGCGGACAAATCTTATCCCTGAAAATATTTTAAAACAAGAATTTAAGAATTAATTACTTTTTATCAAGTTCGTAACAATTTCAATTAACAAATCAAACATAAAAGAAAAACGATGATGATCCGGAAAGAACGACTACTGTAGCGACAGGCAATAACAAGGAATCCCGGCGCGCCCTCGTGCAAAATCCAAGTGTTTTTTTTCCAGCGCGCTATCTTGTGAATGTCTTCCGTGTATAGTACGCTTAAAATGTATGGATACTGACGGTTCAACTAAACCTCACAAACATATCCATGCCAGGTCTTTATCGCAAATAATACATTCAAATTACCAAATTCAAGAAAACTCAAATATACAAAATATTTCATAACAGTTATAGGGATTTAATTCTGTAATGGACGTATTGGTCTTTGCGAGAATTAAATTTGAATGTTATATATATATATACTATATTTACATTCCAAATTATCGGAATATTAACATGAACGCTTCGATACCAAAGCAAACAATATATATATATATCCCCAACGGCATTCGACCGTAGATCTATGATTGAAACCAAGATATTCCATAAGGTGAAACTACCAGTTGCTCCACTAACACTACTATCATCGAAAATAACTACCGGTAAATTCATATCTGACCATAATTATATATATATAAAGCGTGTCAATAACGTGTCTGGATGTAGTTATTTAAAACATTAACACCTAGGTACATAGCATAATAATTCTACTCTTAATTTATGATGGGCCAATAGTCAATATTCATGGTTTCTTATCAGTAAATAGTTATCACAAAGAGTTATGAATCAAATCCTCGTGGAAAGTCTCATGGTGTCATCGAAATCACCATTTAAAAGTGTACGATAATTACATAAGTAGGTCACAACTCCATGGTTACAGAGATCTACATAAGTTCAGCCAATTAAATTCAGTAATATTGTTCCAAGCGAGTAGACAACATTATCTATTTTTTAATATCAATATTGTAAGTTCTACGTGGATGTTACTAATTCATCACATTATTCTCTCAGGTAAAGAAAGTTAACTTGACATACTTTTCAAGATGTAGATCCTAAGTTGTGATCAAATTTGTAGTATTTGATATTCTTCTTCGGCATAAATGCAACATATTTTATATTATAAAATCATAATGATATGATGTTATCTGATATAGTCTCACAAATCAACTTTTGAAGTCGATGGCTAAGCGTATAGACCATGTCTGAAAAAGATCCTTACATTGACCGGTTTTCATCAGTGAGATTAAAAGTAGGTTTGTAACAGGTTAATCGGGTTGACATATTAACCTCTAATTAGCCTACTTTAGTCCGTTGTGTTCATTTAGGGTTAAATACCGGCTGAAAAGGTCAAAATGGTCGAAATACGGTCAATACCAGGTCCATTTTGCCGCCTGGGTGATATCATCTATATCCTGTTCAACCAATTTCACTGACGTTTGTTCCTGTGCATGAAACTTCATAGCTAGTGAACACTCCTGAATATGAAGGTTACTCACCAATTCATCCACTAGCCTGATTCGCGTATGTAAACAGCATTTTCACCGTCAGTGTGCGTACATCGACTTCTTTGTATAAAATGTCTCGCGAGCGTGGTCAGTACTGACAAACGAGTTTTGAAATGAAACAGAAGCTCATTGCTGCGTGGATGAATGGTGAGGATTATAAAGCTGCTGCAGGGGTAAGAGAACGAGGGGGCGAGCAGTGACTGGTCGACCAGCCGTGCGACAAGTTGGGCCAGATTTAAATTTGGTTATGACAGTTTCTGCAGGAGCAGGAGTCGTCTACTATGAGTTGCAGAGAGGATCCATGACCAGTAAGTAATCAAATCAATTAATTGGAATAATTAAGATCTCCATTAAAAAATCATGCATTGGGGCTGCTCATTAAATAAAATTGTATCGGCAGAAAATTAAACCAATCTAATGTTCTGCCGGCAGAGTCTAGCGAATGAACAGCCCCATTTATTTGCAATTCAAGCAGGGGTGACTGAAATGGTTCTTCGATTAATCTTGGATGCATTATGATTGTAATTTGCTTTACATGTGATCGATTCAGTCACTTTCTGAAAAATCTGGATGTCATTTTGACGGATCTTGATGTCCAGAATCCAACACTTGTCATGGACAGTGCCTCAGTTCATCGGAGAACTGTCAGCTCTACGACATCGGGTGGGATTCCAGTGCGCTATTTTCCAGGCTACAGCCCGTTCCTCATCAATCATATAGTGAACGTGTTCTCAGTGTTCAAATTAAACTTGCGTTCAGAGTTGCGGGATGAACGGGTTCTCGATGTCATGTCCAGACACATTATACAGGATCAGATAACTTTGAGTGGACATAAGGCTGAGCAAATGGCCACTCATGTCTAGCATTACATTCATAGATGCTTTGCTATGGTAGACATTGTTGTGTAGCATGTAAATATAAACAAATTGGAAATTGGATGCCTTCTTTGTATTTTGCTTTCCAAACTTACGAATTTGGATGCAATAACTGAACTAGCAAATAGCCGGCGAGATTGAATGATAAGTTCCATTACGTTAGTGGAACTTGCATGCGAAGTAGATGAATTTGGTTGAGAAAACATACATGTACGAATTAGGTTGCACTATAGCGAACTTGCATGACAATGGAATGAACCTGTTCGGAAAAATCTGTATCAATGATCATTATGATTTAAAAATTTGAAACATCTATTTAGTTTGTTAGATCATCTAGATGTTAAAAGTAAAACACATTCAAATGACAAAACTTCGGGATTTGTAACTTACGTATTTATTTTGGCACATTGCCGGTTGATTCTTCCGAAAAAACAGTTTGTACAACAGATGTAGATTAAAATACAACCTCTCAGTCTTTGAAATACGACACTTGCGTAGCAGTTTGTAATATCATCACCCTTTCTGCACATGTAATATTTTCCAAGTTCATTCAATACACAAAAGTAAAGATACCGTACACGTCTCAACAGACTGAATTGTCCAACAAAGTTCGAATTATCACTAAAATTATGTAGCAACAGAATGTGTAGATCAGAATGTGTTGGTCATAAATTCGTTTCAGAACTTGTTCAACAATGTACAAGAAATGTTGGTGGAACAACTTATATCCCAGAAAATCTTCTAACAATAAAATCTACAAGCAACTACGCGTATGAGTGTAGGAAGAAGGACATTGACTTCATCAAATCGTCTGAAAAGAATGTGATTTTAAATGAGACCATGGGTATAGAAACAAAGTCAATGCTGAAGGAGAAGAGATGGTTTAGAAGAGAAATTTTCCTAAGTATAAATTGCACATCACATCGGAAAAAGCATGAATTCTAAATGTAATTACAGCATGAGATGGTATGAAGAAAGTCTTATGTAGTGATTCACATCCAAAGGATAGTCTGGTAACTAAAATTCTCAATAACATGCACTACATGAAAATATGGGTTTATTAATGATATTGACAATAATAGAATAAAATGATTCATTCGCTTCCAACATACGCTACCTCTTCATTTTGTTCCACTGCGCTCCTATGTTTTGGATGATGAAAATTTGTATGTGTAATAATTATATTTCTTACAAGGCATAATTGTTTAATAGTAGGTTAAAAGGTTGTTTTAAGAATGTGGACATGCATGAAATTTTGAAAAATGTGCTCTTAGAAATCTGATAAAACTCAACTTAGGCATTAGTCCATTGCCTGCAATTCATTTTGAGAGAGCGGCATGTGAAAAGATGCATCGTGCAATTATTTTGATGCTCAATAAGACAATACGAGCTATGTACAGCAGCTACATCTTGACAATTTACCATCGGAAAATACGTCATCACAGTCACAAATCAAGATACGCAACAAAACACATGCATTTGATCAAACCTCTCCGTTCTCCAATCCAATATATGGGCTATGAAAAAAATATGAACTTGGAATCCATCGAAAATCTTTATTTAATTTCCTATGCAATGTACGTATGTACATTACATTTTCTCCTGAATTATTATGTTCAAATCTGCTTCGAACAGCTCGTGCCTAAGGAGAAAACATCAAGGTGCGATCACCGTAAAAGGGAAGCGAATCAAAGATGCTTGTGGATGAAAATATTCTTACGTCAAGGAAATTTCATTTTCATCAAAAGTGATCAAGAAAAAATGATAACAAAAACCAATGATTGCCGTATACCAGTTCTGAAGCCAATCTATTGAACACTCCCTGAAATTCATATTGAAGTGGTCTGAAAACGAGAAACGAGCTTTCAAATAATGAGGCAGTTCAAAATCAATTGCACAGATTTTTGGTAATCCGTAGATCATGTTCCATATATGTAGACAATTTTAGTAATTTGAGCAATCAGCAATATATGTTTAATGAAGGAATGTCGATAACATTTGAGAAGAGAGATAACATGAGGTGAGATTCTGATACAAAATAAATACTGACAGATAGCAGACATGTCTGTTCACTTTTCTATGCACAGACAAATTGAATATGCAGCGAATCACAAAGAAATGCATTGAACAATTAACGCCTTGGCAAAAGCACGATTAACAATTCATTAAGTGAGATGTTGAGTGAATTGCAACTGTTCTCGCATGGTTTATGTATTAAAGGAAAGACCTTTCACAATAAAATTTGTTAGCTTGACACATCGACGTTTCATCAATTATGGCATAACTACAATGAGAAGTGCAATAGTTTGTCAGTGACTGACTGGTCGAAGCCTTTGATCTGTTAAAAAATACATTTTTTGAATTTATCAACATTGCTCTATTTGAAGATTACCAAAATTCGTCATCTTCTTTGGATGATGGAGACACAGCTATTTTCTGATTTGAGGTATAGTTTCGTGTACTTGAAGACCAAGTTTCCGCAGAATTCCTTTGATCTGGAATGAACAAAAGTTCTAGAGACATTTAAAAAATAGAGCCCTGCTATGTAGATGTACATGATACAAAGATGCATGAGGTGGACCAGAAATGACTGCAGTTCAAATTGTCACAGGCTCTTTCTCACTTAAGGAGACTAAATTGTCAACTTTGGATGTGTTCACCTTAATGAAAAAATAGCATTACAAAGAAAAGTATAAATTTAAGCAGGCTGCCTATTCTGTATTCACAAATTTCCACCCACATGATGACTTTTCCACTTTAATAAGGCCGTCAGTGGAAATTCGTGTATATAAAATATAACGCAACTTGGCAGAATTTCAATTTTTCTTTGTAATTGCAACTCTTTGTGTACATGCTGCTGAGAAATTGCGATTTACAGAAGAAATAGTTTCGAACATGTTGAAAGTGTGACAGACATCATTCAGAAGACATAAACAGGAAGACTCAATGAAGAATTACATATTATTCTATGTATGAATCAATCTGTCAAGCTTCGGGTTTTGAGAGTCATGCGGCAACATGATGAGCGGTACAGCTGGTGCAATTTGACCATTCAGTCAGCTAAAGGTGAATGAAATTCTCTGTTACCGATTCCCCATCACAAACCAGCCAATCAATTTAGAGCAATTTGCTCACATCAACTCGCGGTTGATGGCTTTCTAGAGGGGGACACAGCAGGACAACAATCGAATATGCGATGCGTGTGTGTGTCGCGTTCCATTGCTAGAACTGAAGGCTAAGAAAGATCTGAGATGATGTGACGTTGACTTAGCCAGAAAGTGGACGAGGACAGACAGTGGAGTAGATTATAAACTTCAATAAAGGCATGAAAAAAAATTGAGTACATGAACTATCTACAGGTGCTGTTCACAAAAATAGAATATTGCATTCATGCATAAATTGCTTTCAATCCACTCAGACGTTTTGGATGCATATAGCTTTAAAAATCAACGGTACATTAGTTGCAGCAAAATGTCTTGAGACTATTTTCTCAGCTTGTTTGATGAGATTGAGTTACATATTCTCTCAAAGAGTGAATGATAAACTAGTATACCCGTTTCACAAAAATAGAATAACCAAACTACTGTTCCACAAAAATAGAATAATTTCATACTTCTCACGAACTAAGCAACAAAGTTAGTATTTGGTGGCTGAACTCTTGAGGTTGATTACCTCTGGTCATCTGGTCTATAGTCAACTGGACACACGAGCACGTTCATGAAAGGTTAGCGATGTGAGGCACATGGAGCCATCCAAGATGCAGCACTTTCAACATGATTCAAAGTGTCCCATTTCGATTCTTATATCTTCCTTTATTGAGTGAACAAAGTGATTTATAAGTTTTGACATGTGATTATGCTACAAACTGGCCACCAAAGCTATCAAATTGGCTATTTAGAAATGTTCTATCAGTTTATAATTCGCTTTTTGTGGACAGTAATTTTTTTTAAATACTAGTATACCAGGGCAGCATGGCGAAGAATTTACATTGATAAAAATGAGACAAGTTGATGCAAATCAGTGTTCTCTCTCAATCAAATGATGTGGGTTTGAATTAACTGGAACCTCCCTTGCCGGTCAAATAAATTCAATTGTTATTAATGCTTCTTATTTTGGTTTTTGACAATTTCTTAGTTCGCTTTGTCTTGGCCTACTCGTGTCTTACATATGTCTACACAAGTAATGCGCAATGCCTACAGACATGCTTTGATGATCACAATGATTAATGTGATATAGTATATCAATACATTTATCAGTAGTGCTCTTAACAAGGCTCTTCTATCATGAATAATGTTATTAATCTGAAAACTCTGATGGTCTATGAACATCTTTCTTTCAGAAATTAGCATGTCTGCTTAATCAAACATACGAAAATCTCCATTGTTTGATTTTAATAATTCATGATCTGGTTAAGCACTTTGGCAAGAAATTTTAAATTCATAATGTGATGAGATGAAATGACACAGAAACGTCCAACAATTCAGACGTTACTTTGCATGCCCTCAACTTTTCATCCGTTCGATTTTCGCTAATGCCGTAAGAATACATAATCGTTATAATTGTGTACTGTTTCTAGGAACAGTTCTTACTTTGAAAGGTCTTCTTGGTTACACATTTAGAACGTCCGAGTCATAGATTCAATGTACGAGTCTATGTACTTGCCTTAATGTCGGCGGTCACAATTGTTACGTGTTACTTATTCATTGATTATTATTGCTTTGACAACTGATGTGTGGTAGTGAGGGTATGATCCTGCCAATTGACAAAGTCGCGTAAGTGGCTCGCAGCTCAGTTGGTTACAGCACAGGTCGTAGGTTCGAATCCTACCAGCCGCACATCTTTTGCATGGCCATTTGATCTATCATTTACTTAATTTCATAGTTGTCAATACATAATCAAGAAAAATGCCTTGTAAGACCAAGAGAAGCCCAGTAATTATACCTCGTGGCAAATTTCATAGCACTCACTTAAATGCCTATCTATGATACTATTCCATGTAATTCACTGTCTTTCGCAACTACCGGCTTTCGTGTTCAGCCGGCACGCAGAAGAAACTCGGGAAAAGCTTTTCTGATGACCATTTAGTCACTCCAACCTATGAAAGCTCCGCTTCAACACTGTCACTGACGAATTTGTGAAGTTCGCAATTGCTATCTAGCGGCTATCGAAGTATAACATGAGACATTAGTCCACATATATGAAAAGCTCGGCTGGGCGTGTATCCCATTGCCACGATCGATCAGGAATTTACCATTTCAATGCTCTGAACCACATCTTGTGGGAACCCACGAAGCAGAAGAAATTGCGTCGCCTTGTTGGTCATCACTGAGGTGCCACATGGGTTTCACGTAACAGATGAATGGCTTTAACGTTCGCAAAAATAAATCCCAAACACTATCCAATTTATGTTCGGCAAGTCATCAATCGATCTAAGTTGCGCGCTTTTTTCCAAATCTCACACTACAAGACACTTCCTAGTGTTATTACTTCAACTTCCGTCTCTTCCCATTTGCAAACAGATTTTTTTGAATTAAATGACTACATGACGTCAGGGCTGTTGGTCAACTGTTTGGAAATCTTTCCATGCCAGGGCTGAATTAAACTACCCAAACGATGGATACTAATAATGATAATAATGAATGTATATTTTGCCAAATGAAAATCGATGCATTACATCAAATTAAGAAGTGGTTACAAATAACTAGAAGTTAAATGAAGAAAGGTAGCATACAGTGTACTTGTGGAGTAATTCGCGTATTTAGAAGTCGGAATTAAAGCTTTGGTTTTGGACATTCGTAATTGTAGATTTCGCAAGCCTTCAAAAAGAACGAATCACCGCGTCGTTTCGTGCGACGATAAGGTAACAGGAATCTACCAGAAGATGATATCGGAGGTAACAGATCATTATAAATGTTACAGCCTAATTACACTTAAATACATGATGAGCTTATATTGTTAACACTTTCCGGAGTGTATAGATCCATCGACTATCATACCGCACTCCGCTTCACATCGTCCATGTTCTGAGATAACACAACCTGCCCATATCATCAGATTTCATGCCCATATGTTGGTGATCATCATCAATGTGTTCGACGACGACTGTATCAGTTTCCGGAGTCACAAAAGAAGATACTGACTAAAGGTGGGTTTATACTCCACTCTGCAGATGTCTGCAGAGTGAAGAATTCAACTCGGTGAACTCTGTGGAAAAGTAGGTCACCTACAACATAGCCGAGGTGCTCAGCAGACAACTCTGCAGATGAAAAATACAGCTATAAGAGTTGCCTCTGTAGACATATTTAGGAAGTTGAACAATGTTGAACTTTGCTATGAAGCTCTGCAGATGTGTAGGCGTTGATGCTCGCATGACGTTGACGCTCAGTGCGTGCTGATTGGTCACTGACATTGCGCTTCACTTGTCCCTGCGTGAGAGGCATCACATTGCAGTCTGTAGTCCCTTCCATTCATATTCTTGTGTGTGTAGCCCACTGCGCAGTACGACATGAGCAACGAAGAACTGATCAGCGAAGTTCAAAAACATGAGCACCTGTGGAATATGCATTCCGTGGATTATATGGACAAGCTTAAGAAGGCGAACTCCTGGAGTGCTGTAAGCACCAAAGTTGGACTGAGTGTAGATGACTGTAAAAAGAAGTGGAATTCCCTACGAGACGTAAGACGTCAAATCAAAAAAAGGAATGAGCAGAACTCTACATCGGGTAGTGGCGCCTCAAGGACCACTCAGTGGGCATATTATGAGATGATGTCCTTCTTGGATAATTGTGGTGATAGGAGGAAGACGACGTCTAGTGTGATGGCGGCTGTTGAGCCTCCCAGTGCTGACGACTCTCAAAATGATTCTACGTGTAACTTGGATTCAACGTTGCTGGATATTTCTGATTCTCAAGGATCTCAAGAGAATACACCCACAACTACAAGTACAAATGGACGGAAGAGATCGTCTGCGTCATCAATTGACGATGCCATAATGCGATTTTTGCATTCTCGTGAGAACAGCAGACCAAACGCCTATGATGAGGATCTCATGCATGGTAAGGATAAAGTTTATATACATGCTACGTAAATGAATAAAGTAGAGTTAATGAATGACTTTTGACAAATAGGTATATGTACGGTGTACGTGTATTATTGTTACGATAGCTTGATTAATCCATTTATAATTATATTATTCATCTGTGCATGCATATGCAGGAATATTAGCTTTCTGGATTCTCGTGAACTATTTGTCAACCTTGTGTGTGAATGACTCTATGCAGTGTTGCAAAAACAGATTACAATGCGCTTTTATGTGCTCTATGTGTTTATATTTTATATCAGGGTTGGCCTTTTGCCGGCTAAAAGTGGTTTTTGCCACTAAGTGGTAAAAACCAGGCAAAAACTGGTAAAAACCGGCTAAAACTAAAATTCCGAAAAATCAGTCTATTTCTTCACGAAATGATCGACAGCAAGTTGGGGTTTAAGCATTACGGTGCATGCGGGTTTGCAGTTTGCAACTCTAATCTTCCAAAACATGACATTCATTCTGTCATGGAACCACACAGGTTTTATAACGAACGACATACGATGTTGTCTTTCTTTGCGATTGCTCTGCCCTTTTTTTGTGATTTAAGAACAAATGTAGACTTCAGCACCATTTTGGCTCTTTGGCTCATGTAACAGAAGTTGTTAGATATTCGCAGAATTATCATCAAATGAATGAAAAAATGAATATATGAATATAACTGGTTTATACATAGAACTAAATTAAGCAAACTACTTTCTTCATGTGGACGAGCTTCAATAATCCCACTGTCGTTCTTCTGTGTTGAGTGTTCAGCAAGAATATAGAGTGTATTTTAATAGTAGCTTAGGTTTCATCAGATCTAGATTCGAACCCAGGTCTCATGAACGCAGAGAAAACACTCTATCAAAAAGCGTCTGCACCGGAAAATCTCACCTCCCAAATCAAGCAATGTGCAACAGTCACTTAGAATGCATTTCTCCTTTTTTTAGAAATATACTAAATGTACCAATGCTTGTGACTGTAGCAGGAAATCATGATTTGTAAGAACAAATAATAATTAAATAGCATAGTTCGCACCAGCAATCTTGATAAATTGAGGTATAATGTATGTCTGAACAGCTTCAGTTATAATCTCAACAAAAGAACATGTCCAGTAAGCTGTAAAATTGATCTAGGTAATAGAATCTGAGAGCGACAAACAATTTTGACATTATTGTGACATACCAGTTTGTTTAAAGTTCCTGAAATTTCCATATTTTGAGCTCAAATCAAAACTTTACTTTCGGTTTTAAATTCATTTAACATAACCTTATCCTCTAAATATGTGAGGGTAAATTGCCATGACATGAAAAATGTTGAAGGGCAAAAATTTTTTTATCTAGTCCTTCTGGGAGTGCAGGATAAATTTCACAGTAATATTCGTGTAATCACAATGGGTATGGGACATTTTCCACAGATTTAGAAGACAAGCCGTTCTATGAGATCAGCAGGGAGTTTAATCGTAGAAATCCGAGGCCAGATTTCTACATTTTCGTACCCTTCTAGCTTCATGGAATGCCTGTTTTCGATCTTTTATATAGAGCTAAGTGATTCCCTTCCAGCATGGACGTCTGTTGCATCTTACCATGAATGAAATTCGTAAAGCAACAAAATGCGTACACACTTAGAAGAATAATGCACAACAGCTTTATAACAATATTTTTTCTAGTAATTCATATTCTTACACCTATACTTGGAACATATTCTTGATTGAAATGCGATATTGATAGGTCTGAATTGTGAAAATACAGGCCTAAATGTCTATCGAATGATGAAAAAGTAAAGTGGACTTATTGCGACTAACGTTCATCAATAAAGTAAGGAGTGACATGATCCCTTATATTGTATGCACCCAAAAACTTCAGTAGTAATGCTGGAAAAATAGTTTTAGCCAGTTTTAGCCGAAAAATGATGACAAAAGCTAGTGGTTTTTACCAGGTTTTTACCGGCCAACCCTGTTTTATATGCTTCTTTCCCATACTGTTGAATGATGCAAGTGATTATATTAGAAATCTTTTTTTCTGATGTGTGCATACTGACATTTTATCAGGCCCTAGGGGGTGCGCAGTTGACGTTACAAAAATACATGTAGCTGCCCAGTAGAAGGGTAAATGTTGATAGTGTCGAGCAGACTGCATTCAAAATAAGCTTAGTGATGTCGCGTCAGGTTTATTTAGGTTAAATTACAAACTTATCCTTTATAATTAATTACTCTGTTGATGCATGTACTGTACTGTGTGCAATGTTCGTCTAAAAATGAAACAACTCTTATCTCTTTCCTATTTCAGGAAAGAGTATTGGACTTACATTGAAACGGTTTAATCCTCAGTTGAAGGCTAAAGTGAAATTCGAGGTTCAACGGGTGTTATTTGAGGCCGAGACTTCTCCATCACCTCTTCGGAAGAACCAGTACCGGTACATGTGCTTGCTGAATTACAAAATGTGAATGTTGAAACTGACAAAGCGCAATCGGCATTTGATATCGCCAAACTTTATGAAGATATTTCTGATTAATCACGCGTCTTTTTGGTGTCAGTAAAACTTGCATATATTCAATTGTCATGTTCTGCGAATATCTTTCAGTATGTATCAAAATCTTTCAGCAAGAAATACAATGGGTCTTCAAAGATGCACTTGCTGTATGGGGATATCACACTGTACAGATACGTGCGTATTATACGTATCAAAGGAGATCACGACTAAAATCTTCCCCGATGGATGACTTTATCTTACCAAGAAACTTTTCCTGCGTTGGTAGTGAAATAGTCTTTGAAATTATCTCTAATGTTGGATGCACGCTGTGTGTGATTTTTCGAAGCGACGCGACTGAGTGCACCAAATCCAGCATTTTCAACTGCCGACTACCAATCACCAGGGAGAAAGCTTCCATCGTCGCCATTTCTATCAATATATATATTGGAGGCACGTATTGTTGATTGCATGCTTCTTTGAAATCCGTTCTTTTCAAATAGTTGTGCAAGCAAACAGTAGCTTTTACGATGTTGTCAACAGCACTGTATGCTTCTACCGGTCGACGCAAAATCCTTCATCTTGCTGACAGTATTCCGAGCACGTTTTCAGCTGTTCTTGCGCGAGAAAGACGATAGTTGAAGATTCGCTTTTTATCATTCTCTATGATGTCATTTGGATTGTCGGTTGGTTGTCGATTCGGGTAGGGTCGCATGATGTTGTTTTTCAAGGGGAATCCTTCATCTCCAATAAATACATATGGAGATTTCATGCTGGTCTCTGGTAAGAAACTTTCCTATGGTAGCGGCAGAGTTTCCTCGCAAATCGATTTGCCGAAGTTGGATTCAGAGAAGACGGTGCTGTCACAGCGACGTCGGCCATCAAAATGATGAAAAAATGTTTCTTGTAATTATAGAACAGCGAGCCGGAATTAGGGGGAGCAACGATGGGAACGTGTTTACCGTCAATGGCCCCACACAATTTTGAAAATTCCACTTTTTCCAAAAGTCGTCGGCGATTTGCTGGAATCTTTCAGCCGTCGGTGGAACCAGAAATTCCTCGTGTAGTGCCATCCACAAAGCTTCACATGTCTCTTTGAATATAAGTGAGACAGAAGCTTTACTTATTCGGTAGTTGATGGCCATGCTTGCTTGAGAATCCCCACTGCCAAAGATACGCAAAGTCAAACATAGTCTTTCGGCGCAACCAATGGGCTGGATGTGCGTTCTCTCATGTTGAATGAGCGCTTGAATCCTGTAAAGCAAGTCACTAAAGCGAGATTTAGACATGCGGAAATAATTAAAAAACATGTCATGGTCACTGATGAGATCAGGAATTAGAAGTTTATATTGTCCACGATAATGCCTTCGCCGCAAAAAATCTCTCGCGTAGGTAGAGCGGATGCGTCTTCTTTTTCGGAGTTTGAGGATCAGTAGCAGTTCAAGTTCATCATCACTGCAGCTATCCATTGCGAATTCTGATTTCTACATACAATGCAGGAAGTATAAATGGTGTGCTCTGCAGAGGTCAATCAATCATCATGTCTAGACATCTGCAGACCTCTGCAGAGGTATGTTAGTCATAGCTCTGCAGAGTCTGAGGAATGAACTCTACATACAAGTTAACTCTGCAAAGTGGAGTATAAACCCACCTTAGTATCAATTAGAAGGTATATCGAACGACGGCAGTACTCAATCAACGGCGAGCCCGTGTGAGGCATCACAGGTCATACTGCGTTGACTATCGAAAACTAAATCCTATCGGTTAAAAACTATTATTCTGTACCTCGAATTGATGCGAAAGCTCATAGCAAATTGCCTTTCGACTTCGGATGGTTCTGCCTGGTCTTCAGGCTTATGACAAATTCCTATTGATGAGGAGTCAGGACTGTACATTTGAGGGCAACCTCGAATTCCGAAGACTCGCGTTCGGGCTGTATAATACACCTGCAAATTTCCAACGAGCTATGAAAATATTGACGATTAACTTTGTTACTCGCATGACTGATCAACTCCAACACTGCTTGAGTTCAACGAATCGAACACTTCAGATTGAATCTCAGACGTCGAAAAAGAAACTTAAAAACAGTTTTATTTCTAGGTCATGCGTTTTCAAAGACATACGTTCCCATAAGTTATACATTCCCAAGTAATGGGCAAAAGACCGTTCCAGGACACCATAAAATTCAAAAAAATAGTATCTTTAAAAACGACATAAATTCATGAATTTAGACCCTTTTTCAGGTTTTTAAGACCTAAATAAATGAATTTAGTCCATTCAAAAAGTACCATTTTTTCAAAAAATGGCATTTTTAAAAACGACATAAATTCATGAATTTTGGTCATTTTTCAGGTTATGAAGACATAAATTCATAAATTTGGGCGTTTTTAAAAATACCCAATTTTCAAATTTTTCAAAATCTCAAATTTGAGAATTACAATTTTCTCGCTTAAATCATGACCGTTCCAGGACACCAAAAATCATAAAAGTTAAGGATCTCAAATTTGTGATTATGACATTTTTCATTGCTTAAATCATGACCGTTCCAGGACACCGAAAATCATAAAAGTTGAGAATTTTAAATTCATGAATTTTATCCATCTTTCAGGTTTTCAAAATATATCATGTGACTAAAAATATTTCTTTAAAAATGGAAGAAACAAAAGTGGAAGAAACCGCAAGAATATATCCTTCGTTATCATATGAACGTAGTTCTACTTTAATGGACATTGAAAAGATTAACATTGAAAAAATGAATAAAGAAAAACACAAAGATAGAGTTAGGTATATGAATGATAAGGAATCTCAATTATTATTAAGATTAGAGCATTATAAAAAATTAAGAAAGAGATGGACTAAAGTTAAGAATGTAACACAAGGAATTGGCATATTCTTAACAATAAGTTTAGGTGCTTTAACAATTGTTATATCTTCAGGTGTTTTAGTAATTCCAGTAGTTGCTACAGCTTTAACAGGTACGGGTGTTTTTGCAACTTCACTTGTTACAATGTTAGATAAATCTTTAATAACTTAGAAACGAAAATCATTAAAAACTAAGCATTTACATATTAAAGAAGTCTATGATAAACTACATTACTACTTTCAAAGAGTATGTGATGATAATGTTATTACGTTAGATGAGATTGAAAAAATTGATCAAATAGCTAATGAAGTAAATCAAATATCATTTCAATTACAGTCAGAAAAAGTTGATGATAAGAATAAACAGGATGGCAAAATTTCTAGTGATGGCAAAATTTCTAATGAAGAAAATGACAAAATTTTTTTAGAAGAACTAAAAACTTTAAGCGAAAATTTAAGCAAAACTTTATTAAACAAAACTTTATTAAACAAAACTTAAAACGAGAAAACTTTAAACGAAAAGATGTCAAACAACAAAGCAATAAAAAAATAATTTGTTCAATAAAATGTTTTTGCTGTATTCCAGTGTTACCACAAAATTCAAATATTATATTTTAAAAATGGATAAAATTAAAGCTGATAATCAAAAAAGAATTAAACAATTAGAAGAGTTAATAAAACAAAGAAATATTATGAAAGAAAATCATCTTCAACATAGAATGATAAAAGCTGGTATTCAATCTGATATGTTTGAAAAAATGCAGCAAACCGAGCAAGTAAAAACTGATTTTGAAAAAACTATGACACCATTTAAAACTCTTGAAAAGGAACTTACAAATAATGATAAACAAATTGATATAACAGATTCAGAGCACAAAACTATATTAGATGACTATGGATTACTAGAATCAAACATTAATAAGAAATTACCAAAATCTATGCAATTTGAACATTCTATTTCATTTATAGATGGAAAAACAATACCTAGATTTTATCTCGGACAAAAAGAAATATTTCCACAACCTTTTCGAGGTATAATTTTTTCACCAGATAAATATCCTTTTAATTTAGATAGAAATTTTGTTAATCTTTTAAGAGGAGCAGATTTAAATAATTATGCTGTAGAAGATCTCATAAAATATAAAGCTATGTTAGATAGAGTTGGTGCAGTATCTCTTAGACGTTATAAACAATTAGAAAATTTATTATCAACGGGAGTTAAAGTAGGAAAAGGTTTTAAAACAGAAACAACTGTATTTTTACCAGATGATCCACAAGAATTACTAAATAGATTAAATATTTTAATATCTGCAATAAAAGAAGGACATAATTCTAGTTTCAATGAAATTCATGCTATATTGAAAAGACTGTTAGAAAAGAAGATTCTAAATGAAGAGGATTATAAAAGTGTAGCTGAAATATGTTGTTTCTAATTTTTTTATAAAAAAATATTTATTCAAAATTTAAACTAAAAAATGTGTTCAGCAGATTTAGACAAAATTAATAATCATTTAGAAAATTTGACAGAGATTTTGGGTTCATCAAAATTTAGTACGACGTTAAAAATTATAACAACTACTTCATCACACACTTGTAATTTAGAACCCATTCTACATTTGGAACAAAATAAAAATTATCAAATTGCATTGACTAGTTTCTCTACATTTAACACTATTCAAAACGTTATCAAAGATGTGAATGATCAATTTAGATATTCTACTGATAAAGGCAAAACGTGGAAAGTACTAACTTTTCTTCCTGGTTCTTACGAAGTTGAATCAATATCAAATGAAATTAAGAGACATTTAGGTATACCATTTAAAGATAAGAAACAATTACATTTTGCAGTTGAACCGGCAGTTAATAAATTTTCTCTTACTTAAGACGAAAACCATCAAGTTGATTTTAATCATGATAGATCATTGTCAAAGCTATTAGGATTTAATAAACAAACCTATAGTCAAGGTTATCATTTAGGTGAGAAGATTCCAAAAATAACTGAAATAAATTCAATTGTTGTACATTGTGACATTATTGAAGGAGGATATATAAATGGTAAATTGTCAAATTTAATATTCAGTTTTCCAGCTTTTACTGTACCCATTGGTTATAGATTAAATGTATTTCCCCAAACATTAATATATTTCCCTATTACAAGAAAAACTATTAACAACATTGGCATTAGAATCACTGATGAGAAAGGACAAGAAATAAATTTTGGAGGTGAAGAGATTATGATAGATCTTTTGGTTCGGGAGGTATAAACTCCCACGCGAAGCTAGAGAAGTTTAATTTTCTTCTTCTTCTTTAGAAACAAAAAATAAAAAAAATAAAAATAAAATTTTTTTATTAAAAAATGAGTGAAGTACCCCCATTAAATAAAAAAAACTTAAATTTAATCATCATCCAAATTTATCTAATAAAGTTTTGTCAGTTATTTGCGGAAGATCAGGATGCGGAAAAACGTATCTATTATTTAAAATTTTAACGACTCCAAATTTTTTGGATTATAACAATCTTATAATTTATACAACAACGGCAGAACAACCCGTCTATCAATTTTTAAAATATGGATTTGAAAATAATCTTAAAAAAACAGCAATTGCTTCATTATTCAAAGAATATGAAAAATCTGAAGATGAAGAAGAAATAAGTTCGTGGTGTGAAGAAGCAGCAAAAAATAATCAGTTAGTTGAAACCAATAAAAATAAGCATATAAAGATACAATTAATAGATGATAGTGGTAATATGCAAGATCCTAGTAAACTAGATAAAACAATGAAACATTGTGTAATTTTTGATGATTGTGTTAATGATAGAAATCAGTCAGTTCAGAGAAATTATTTCACAAGAGGTAGACATAATAACTGTAGTGTTTTTTATTTAACACAAAGTTCACAAATTCATTAGACGGAAGTGTTATTAGAAAGAATGCAAATATATTTATACTATTTGAAATAAATGCAAGAAACTTAAGTGATTTGTTAAGAGATTTATGCGTAAGAAATAAAGATGAATTTAAACAATCGTGTAACAATGCTTGGTCAAAAGATTATGGCTTCATTACAATTAATATTGATAAAAAAATTCATGATAGAGTCATCGAAGATTTGTTTGCCGAGTGATAAAAATATACAAATATAGTGTTATAATATTTTATTTATTTTATTTTACGTATATATCAAAATTGTCTATCTTAGAAATTAGAAAATTAAAAAGGTAAAGTAGTTATTCCATCAGGTAAAATTTTTCTTTTATCATCAAATGGATCTAATGCTAATTTATGTTCTTCTTTTAAATACATTTTATGTTTCTTTGAATTAAGTCTATAATTACATGCTGTTTTTATTTCATTATTAAATAATGCATTTTTATAATCTTGAAATGTTATTTGGTTAGCCACTGATGCCTTTGAAATTCCTTTTAATGTTTTATGTGTTTTAATATTATTAGTTGTATCATAACAGTAACATTTAGATTTTAAAAATATAGCTTCTGTTATGAAATCTTCATTTCCTTCTAATTCATCTTTTACTTTACATAAATCAGTAGGATGAATGATATCTTTTATTTTATCTATTTCTTCATCAAGTGTAGAATTATACGGTATTGTTAATTCTAAGAAAACAGAATCGGTATCTGTAAAGTGTAATTTATAGTTTTTGCCATAAGCAGGTGCTAAATAATCATATATAAATCTATACATAAATAGTTTAGCTAATTCTAATATAGTGAAACCAATAAAATTAAACTTATCATGTTTTACGCTAATTCGACGTAAATGTACAGCACATAGTTCATCACTAAATCTAGTAGTTCTTTTATATGTAGGTTTCCTTGTTAAATTTTGAAACCTATCTTTATCATAAACTATTTCAATATTTTGTCTATTACGCACATTTTCTAAAGTCTTCCCATAAAATGCATTATTCATTAATTTGAAGAACACGTTTCCAAAATCATCTTTATTTCTTTTAGCTATTTTACGTTTTTCAATATTGAACTCTATATAATTTTTTAACCACCTAGATTTTTGATAAAATAGTTTTCGATGTATTTTGGTGAGAATCATTCCATGATCTAAATACCAATCTAGCATTCTTCCTTCAACAACATACTTTCCTTTATTGCTTTGTGTTAACATAAGTTTTTTTGTTGGTCTGTATTTCTTAGGAATTAAAGATTTTTGATAATCTGAAAAATCTTCTATATTGGGAATTTTGTTTTCGGGACAGAAAGGAAAATATTTTGTTTTATCTTTTATTTCGTCAGGATATACTAAATCAACTTCATATATATAACCATGATTATAATTTCCATCATATGTTGTTTGATAATCAAGAATATTACACCATGACATTTCACCTGTTGGTAATTCTTGTATCATGCAAGAAGAATATAAACTATTAAAATCATAATATAACAAATAGTTTTCTCTCATGAATTCATCAATTGCATTTTCACGTTCTACTCCTTCTCGTTTCGTTCGAAAAATTTCTAATATTTTTTCTTTTTCTTCTGGAGATAAAGGTTTCATTATTCCATAATCATCAGGATTTACTTTTTTATTGTAACACTGTACATAACGATTACCTAAAACTGATGAAACTCCACCTCTAATTCCAGATTCAAAAAATAATAATTTATCATATGTATTTTCTTTATAATGTTTAAGTTTAACACCAGTATGTTTTAATCCTGCTAGCCATGTTAAACCTGGTGTAGAATAACAATAACATGGATCTATTCCGTAATAGTCATACATTGGAGACAAGGAAAATTGGCATTATCTGAAGTTTTTGTGAATATAGAAACATCTTTACACAATATAAAATGACCCTGATAATATAATATATTCGCTTGTGCTGGCTGTTTTGTCTGTTCTAGTTTTTCAAATTTATCTTTATATATTTCATGTGTTTCATCAATTTCTTTTGTAAGATTAAATGTATTTCGATGAAAATTTTGATTTAATATTTGTAACTGATAACTATATTCTTTATCATATTGTTCTTTATATTGTTGTAGACATTTTTTTAAAGATTCATTTATTTTTTGATTGGTTTCATTTTCTTCATTATTTAATTCTTTATTGTCTTCATTTAATTTTTGAATCGTTTCTATCTTATTTTGATATTTATGGCCATATTCTTGTACTAATATTTTTGTTTGTTGTTGATAATCTGTTTTACATTTTTGTAAACTTTCATTTAAAGTTTGTAATTTTTGTTGATATTCTAAAGATAAAGATAAATAATCGGAATCATAATCATAATTATAATTCCGTCCTTTATAATTTCCTTGGTAAAAAATATTATGATGCATGTAATTTCCCCTATCATTATATACTACTTCTGATTGACAAAAATTTTTATTATTCAAATAAAATTTTTTTGAATCTGAGTAAAGTGGAGTAATTTTACTAATAGAAACATAATTCACATTTAATTCAAAAACATTTACTTCTATTAAATTTTTATTCTTTTTATGAAACTTTTTTAAACTATTATAATCATATGGAAATTCATCTAAGCCATCAGAGAGATCAAATTCATTTATGTATTCTTCTTTATTGTAATGACTTAGTCCTTCTTTGTGATATTTTGCAGGATGTAAATGCGCTATAATACTCCACAGAAAACAATAATCATCTTCATTTTTTATGTTGATTATTTGTGGTGAACTGAAAGGCAAAGGAACATAACTACCACCAGCATTATTTTTATATTTATCAATTACTATTTTCTTAGATAGTATTTTAACAAATCTCCAACCAGATTCACGTAACTGGGCTTCAATTATACAATTTTCTAATTTAAGTATCATCGATTCAAATATGGGTTGTATATCATTTACATTATGAATTTCTTGTGAATTTGTAAAATGTCCTTGTATTATTTCTTCAGGAATTCCATCAGGTCCATTTTTTGTATAAAGTACTTCTACATTCATATAACATTTGAAAGATTTCTTAAATATATTATAAAAGTTTGTTAATACATTATAAAAAGTTTCATCGGTTTCATTATGTTCAACGGGCGAAGCCCTGGAACCTTCGGTTCGAACAGATTCATTAAATAAATATTTTATATCTGTTACCGCTTCATCGGTTCGTTCAGCTTCATCAAATTCATCAGTATCGCTAAATAAATATCTTCCATCTGGTAGGGTCTCCTCTTCACTATTAAAAACTTTTTTATATTCCGAATGTGAATAATCATCAAACATTTTTTTAACTTTTATATCAGTAGGCAATGTTTCTAGATAGTTTTTATAACTATTTGATTTTAATATATTTCCTTCATCAACTCGTTCTACATTTTGTAAATGCAATTTACTATTTAAATGAGATTGATAACTTCTTTTTGTTTGCAACTTTTTTTTACATAAGACACAATAAAACTTGGTATTTCCCATTTTTTATTTTTTAAAGAAAAATTTGTGTTTTAGTTTTAGATATAAACATTCTAATATCAAGGACTTGAGAGTTATTTATATTATTATATATTTCACATTCTTAAGTTATTTTATTTTCTTTATCACATTAAGTTTTATCATATTAAGTTTCATCATATAATGTTTTATCAAAAGATAATTTAAATTTATTTTCACTAACTATTGATTCTTCATCATCATCATCAATTGATTCTTCATCATCATCATAAATTGTTTCTTCAACATCATAATTACACTTTTTGGGATTGGATACCATTCTCTTATTGGAATATCTAACTCTAAATTACATCTTTTATCTGATAATAATATAATAGAGAAAAATATTGGTCTTTGTTCTCTTTTGGAAAATTTAATAACACCACCATAATCTGAATCACTTTTAGTTTTTATTAAAGATGATAAAATTTTAAATTGATTAGATGTAAATCCTAATTTAAATTTTGTAGACCCGACACATAGTTGTCGAACAGTATCTTCAACTATACCATCATCATTATTTTCAATTGTAAGAAAATGAAATTTAGATAAATTTTGATTATATGCAGTATTAATATCATGTACATCAGTATGGGATATAAATTTTTCTCCACTTAAATTTTTATAATTACTAATAATTTTATAATCTTTTTTACCATTTACACCTTTTTCAGATGTTACAGAATCATCATTATTATCATAAGATTCTTTAAGATCGGGCAAAGCCCTAGAACCTTCAATTCGTTTATTATGATTATGATTATGGTCATTGTTAATAGTATAAGGTGTAGTCCACATATAAATTTTCTCTTGTTGAGCCAAACCATTTATATAAGATTTTAATAAATTAATATTTAAATTTGAATATTATCCTATATATGTATCATCATCATATCTTTGGGGCATTTCTAATGTTTCTTGTTTATAAATTGTATCTCTGTAATAAACTTGACATAATAATTCTTCATTATGTTTTTTACTCTCGATATGAATATTATATTGGTTTTGATCGTCAACAAATAATCTTATTTTTTCTTTGAGAAAGATTTTAATTTTTTAACTAATTCTTTAATATTAATATAATTAATAATTTTAGTTTCTATCCAATCAGTATTACTAATCGGCAAAACTGCTCTAATGAATCCATAAACATTATTATGACCTATTATAACCATATTTTCTTTATTTAATTCCACATAAGCTACATCATTATATTTACTAACAATATCCATAAATTTAATAAATGGATCCCCCGGAAATAAACAATAATTAGTTTCTATAGAAGGTAAACCTTTAGTCTGTTCTCTAAATATTTCGGCTTGTAATTGAAATAAAATATTAACATCTATACATGGATTATTATTATTATTATCAAAACATTTATTTTCAAATCCCGTTGATCTCGTCGAATAAGAACAGGATGATGCGGGCGAATATAATTTTTTTAAGTTTGCTTTTTCCATTTTTTTATTTTTATTAGAAAACATTTTATTTTTTTATTGTTAAAAAATGATGTTACCAAATGTTGGTGGAGGTGCATATATCCCGAATAATCGTGAATTAGAAATAGAAATAGAAAATTATATCATGAAAACTTGAGACGTTTTATCTGGTCCATTGCATCTTTCTATTCTTCCGCAACAAAATACAGAGTTAACAAATAAACAATATGTTGATACACAAATCAATGACTTAAAAGAAAAATATATAAACGATGTTTTGGTTCCACTGATGAATGAATTAAAGTTGCTTAAACTTAATGACAAATCATTAAACGAAAAATTATTAAAACTTGATGAAAAGGATAGAGAGCTAGAAGCAGATATAGCAAAACTTTTTAAAAAGATTTCTGAACAATCAAAAATTTTAATATTACTTTCTTTAAATTTAAAATCTGCTGTCATTAAAAATAAACATCAGATAAAAATGTTAGAAGAACAATTAGAAGATGAAATAGAAAAACTACCTGAAAGAATTAAAAAAAATTTAAAGCAGTTACAAACTACATTCCAAAAAAGTGTTGATGAATTGAGTTCTAAAATTACTCAACAAATGAAAAAGATGAATAGAATAATAAATGAAGTAAACTCACTTAATCAAAGAGTTGATAAAATGAAAACTCTTAAAATCAATTTAGAAAATGAATTAAAGAAAAATTTACAAGAATACTCTAAAGAAAATAAAGAACAGTTAGATTCTGTTAAAAGACAATTAGATGTTCTTAAAATTAAGTTAAATGCTCTTAAAACGGCATTGAAGATTAATCAGCAGAAAATGCAAGTTAATAGAAAAGAAATTTAAGTACATCACACGCTACTTGACGCAATAGATAAAGTGCAACAATCAATTAATAAAGTTATCTCGAAGTTGTTGTCCATTCACAAACGTAAATCTTGATAGAACCTTATCCAGAGGCTTTAGCCTATCGGACCAAAGATCCTGAGGTTATTACCTTATCATAAACGTAAATCTTAGCGCAAATATTAACGTAAATATTTTTTCCCAAAAGTCAAATTTAATCCTAAAAAATGCCTATAATTTATAAACACAATCTTAAACATTTTGCTTCAAATAAAAAAATTGCTCATGAACCACGTATAAATCCTGTTTATCATTATGATAATAGAGAAACAGTTCACACGGAAGGAGCTGGCATCTTCTCTGGTATTGGAAGTATCGTTAACTTAATTAAAAATAATAAAGATTTGATTACATCTGCTGCAAAAGGAGCAGCTGCTATAGGTAGTACAGCTAGTGCAATATCAAATGCTCTCAAGTCTCAAAACGAATTAAAACAACTAGAAGCTATTCGTAAACTTAGGAATGATTCTGAAGAACTAAACAATTTAAAAAAACCTTCAGAGGAAAGAAAAAACAAAATTGCTAACATAGCTGTGGGGGGTGAAACCTTGAGCGGAGCTCCGTCTGATAGTAAACATAAGAAGAAATCAGGCGTAGCCATAAAACGTTCAATTGAAGAAATAAGAGGTAATGGCGTGAGCAGCAACCTTCGGTCTAACTAGCAAAGCTGTAGCGGAGCTGGTCTAGCAAAATTCTTTTTTAATTACATTTTTTAGTAAAATTTTTTTAGCAAAATTTTTTTAGTAAAATTGTTTTAGTAAAATTTTTTAGCAAAATTTTTTCTGTGTGTGAGAAAAAACAAAAAATCAAATTATTTTTTATAAAAATGTCGTTGCTAATTGAAAATAAATTTGAATTAGATAAACCACCAGGTGTTAGTTATAATCAAAAAAGAATGACTATATAAGAATTGCTATGAATCCCGGATCTTCCAGTAGAGTAAATACTGGAGGTGATTTAATTTTTGAAGTTGATAATCAGCAGAGTTATTTATATTTACCTGATTCATTTTTACACTGTGAATATTCTTTATATAGTGATGCCAATTTTACAACACCATTACCAGAAACCGATAATATTGCACTAGAGAATAATTTTTTTCCAAGATTATTTACACAAATGCGTTTAGATGTTGCAACTCAAAATATAGAAACAATAAGTGATTCTCCAGGTGTAATTGATACAATGCTTAGATTTGTAACAATTGGTGAAAATAATAAAAAGTATGAAATCGAAGGTTGGTTTCCTGATACTAATGATGGTATAATTGTTGATGATTTAACTCATGCTGGAACAGATGCAGCAGGAATTGCGAAAGATGTAGAAAATATTGCAAAACATTTAAATAAAACAAATAATGATGCATATAAAGAAAGACGTGAATTTAACCAGAAAAGTAAACAGACAGTTAATTGGTCATTGTCTCCATTATTCGGATATTTAGATTATGATAAAATATCATATCAATTAAAATTTAAGTTAATAATTCATCGTACAGCAAATAATGAATTAATCTTTTTTGGTAAGACTGGAAAAAAAGCATATTTAAAAATTGATAGACTTGAATGGTGGATTAAGCATATTACTCCTAGTTTAGAGATTGAAACAGCTATTGCAAAAAGATTAAATACTAACAAACAAATTCCAGTAAATTTTCTAAAGCGTACTGCTAGTTCAGTAACTTTTTCCGAACAAAGATTTAACTGGCATTTTACTAGAACTGCGAATACTCCAAGATATTTATTACTAACTTTTCAAAGAAATAATTCTCCAAGTTTTGATAAGAACAACAATCTTTTTCATATTAATACAATTCGAAGTTTACAAGTTTCATTAAATCAAACCCGGTATCCAATTGATCCATTAAGATTCGATGATACCAATAATCAATTTATGGAAGGATATGATTCTTATCGAAATCTTTGTATAGAATTTGGAGTTGAACCACAATTAACTCCTGGAGATTGGAGACATTTATATCCTGTTTTCTGTTTCGATTTAAGTGCACAATCTGAAGATATTATCAAGACTGGTTGTGATGTAACAATTAATATTGAAAAGAAAGATTCCACAACTTCATTGATGGCTTATGGTTTATTGCTAGATGTAAAATATTCTATTGAAATTCTTAATGGAAAGATGGCTAGGATCGGCTGAAGCCTCGAGGAGCTTCGCTCCGATAAGTTAATTAAAATTTTTGTTAACTTAAATTTTTTTTAGTAATTAGTAATAAAATTTTTTTTGTAACTAGAATAGATTAAAAATTCCTAATTTAAAATTTATTCATAACTAGAATAGATTAAAATTTTTGATAACTTAAAATTTTTTTATTAAAAATGTCGCAAGCGAAAAGTAATAATAATAAAACTGTTGAATTAAAATTACGTAATATTGTTGACAAAAATACCCCTAAAACTATTACGATTAATAAAAAAAAGTATTACATAAGTAAACCAATGATAGAGAATATTCAATTACAAGAAGAAAAGAATGGCGGGATTCTCCCATTAATTCCACTAATAATAGGTGGCATAGCAGCTGCAGGAAGTGTTGCAGGCGGGACAGCTGGTATTGTCCAAGCAGTAAATAAAAATAAATCAGAGAAGGCAGCATTAGAAGAACAAAAACGTCATAATAGAGAGTTAGAGAAAGTTGCTAGGGGTGACGGAATAGTAGATAATTTTACTAGTAAATTAAAATTAGTTGATGAAGGAAAACGAGTTCTTAAAAATATTCTCCACAATGTTGATGATTTAATTGAAATTAAAGAAACAAAAGATGGTTCTGGAATATATCTAAGTCCTAGTATGATTAGGTAATAACCTCAGGACCTTTGGTCCGATCGGCTAAAGCCTCAGAACCTTTGGTTCTATTAGGTAAAACATTTATTTTATCTTTTAAAATGAATTCTACAAATTCCGAAAATTTAATTAAATTAAAAATTGTTAATTTAGATTTATTGAATTATCTATTAAACAAAAATAAAAACTCAAACTGTCAGCATATTGGAGGTGACATACAAAAAACATTAGAAAACTTTCCTGGATTTATTTGGAGTAAATATTCAAAAGAAAAACATCTTCCTGGTCATTCATATACCGGTCCAGGAACTCGATTAGATATAAGACTAGATGAGAATAATAATCCAAAACCAGGTGAAGAACCAATAAATAGAGTAGATGCCGCCGCTTATAGACATGATTTAGCTTACCGAAATCATGATCTAAGTTCTCGACATGTAGCTGATAAGAAGATGATTCAAGAATTAGATAGTATTCAAAATCCTACATTTAAAGAAAAAATTGAAAGAATGTTTGTTAAGAAAGCTTTACAAGCTAAAATATTATTCGGTCAGGGTTTAAATGAAACGACAGCAAAGCTGTCTGAGAGCAACGCTCGAACCTATGCCTCTGAAATTCATAGGGAATACAGAAGGCCTAAATATTTATTGAAAGTAAAAGTATTTAATAAAGATGATATTTGGAGTGCTGATCTTATTCATATGCCGAATGAAAGGGACTACAAATACGCATTGACCGTTATAGATTTATATACACGATACGCTTGGGTAAAGCCTTTAAAAAATAAAAGTGGTCTATCAGTTAAATATGCGTTTGAAGAAATCTTTAAAGAAAGTAATAGAAAGCCAAGGAAATTGTTTGTTGATAAAGGGTCGGAATTTTATAACCGAAACGTTCAGCCACTATTTGAAACTGTTTATTCAACTGAAAACGCTGGAAAAGCTGTAGTGATAGAAAGATTCAATCGGACGTTAAAAAATAAATTATTCAAGAAATTTACTGAGCAAAGAAATCAGAAATGGTTGAAGATATTACCAGGAGTTGTAGAAGAGTACAACAATAAAGTTCATTCTGGTATTGAAGAAACTCCAAAGAATGCTTCTGACGACCCTGATTTAATCCGAAAGAAAATATCCGAGAATAATTATTCGAACGAAAATAATAATTTGAATGAGAGTAATCCGAATTTACAGAAACGTAAGCCGAAATTTAAAATTGGAGATAGAGTTAGAATATTTAAATATAAGAATAAATTTGAAAAAGGCTTCGTTGGCTATTGGACTAACGAAATATTTGAAGTTTGTAAAATAAATCAAACTTATCCGATTACTTACGAAATCAAAGATTTAGATGATGAAGATATCAGAGGCCGATTTTATCAAAATGAATTACAACGAACTGATTTTTAATTATCATTATCATTATTATTGGAACTAACGTTTCGGGAATGAAATTCCCTTGTTAGGCGTAGCCATAGAACCTACGGTTCGTTCAATTCCATTATTCAATTCTAACATAATATCTAGAAATGGTACCCCTTTTTGTAATTTAAATAAAACATAAAGACATAATTGACCACAATAAGTAGTTCCCGGTTTTTGAATTTGAAATGTATTATAAGTTCAATTGCCAAGTAATTTTTTGACTTCATTTGTAGGTGGAGTCCATAAGAGTCGAACCAATAGTTCTCAGCCTCCGGGCGGTCGAAATAGTAATTATCTCGATTTTTATTAAAGATACATGCAGACCAATGTACTCCTTTTTCATCTGTTGTGTGAAGATTTGTTATGAAATTTACAGTTGGCTTATTTTTTAGGAATTGTAATTCGACTCTCATTAGAACATGAAAATTCTTTATTCCTAATTGATTTGCAATTTTCTTTAGATCAAAATTTGTAGTTGTTTGCGTTCCATATAATTTTAAAAACTCATTTATGTTGTTCATTTTATAATAAAAAATTTCTTAAGGGACCCCTAGAAGTCAGAAGGGACCCCTAGAAATTAGAAGGGAGGGGGTAGTAGAACTACGTTCATATGATATTGAAGGATACATCCCCGCGGTTTCTTCCACTTTTGTTTCTTCTACTTTTAAAGAAATATTATTAATCACATGATATATTTTAAAAACCTGAAAAACGGATTTAAAAGACGTTTTTCAAAATACTAACTTTATTATTTTTTCGGTGTCCTGGAACGGTCATGATTTTAAGGGGGGTAAAAATTGTAATTCTCAAATTTGAGATTCTTAACTTTTATGATTTTCGGTGTCCTGGAACGGTCATGATTTTCAAGGTAAAAATTATAATTCTCAAATTTGAGATTTTGAAAAATTTGAAAAATTGGGTATTTTTTAAAACGCCCAAATTTATGAATTTAGGTCTTAAAAACCTGAAAAAGGGTTCAAATTCATGAATTTATGTCGTTTTTAAAAAGTACCATTTTTTTGAAAAATGGTACTTTTTGAATGGACTAAATTCATTTATTTAGGTCTTAAAAATCTGAAACAGGGTCTAAATTCATGAATTTATGTCGTTTTTAAAGATACTATTTTTTGAATTTTATGGTGTCCTGGAACGGTCTTGTTTCAGTTGAGTTGTTTCAGTAAGTTCCCATAAGTAACATTGGCGAACGAGATAACGGGAACAATATGATAATACCTGTCATAGCACCATATGCCCATGCGGCCTTGTGACCGGTGATCACTCGCACTTAACCCTTGATAACAGCTTGACCTTGACCAACACAATGACTGCCAGGCTGAACCCTGCCGTGGTTCGACATTTTCTTTAGTGTTGAAAGTGTCATGTCCCCGCCTTCAGTGAAATTTCTACTTCTGCCATCCCCTTTCCTGTGCTTTGCACGCCTTGCCCTTTACGATACTTTACCTAATTCATTTTCCCATTTCTTCGATCTTTTCACCATTTTCAACGTAAAGGTGTTTCTGTGTTCCCTTGTTCATTGATAATGAATGACCTTGACTCTTCTAAATTTTTCCGGTCACCTTTTTTTATTTTGCTTTGCTCATTTTCATCGTAAATTCTTTTTCTTAGTTCCTTTTCCTATCCTGCATTATGTGATTTTACACTAATTACTGCCCGTCATCCACACCTGTATTATCATTAACTTGCAGTATGCCTATAATGCCATTAGGAACCATCTACTATGTATTGGATGCTCCTGATGTTGTAACCACGTACATGTAATTCTGTTGTCAACTTCAATTTCTCCAATTTTGTGTTGCAGCGCATATCATAATGATTTAACTATCTCCTCACTGGCTTCTTGTACTTTGACTTTGCCATAATTTAATCACATCCTGTAATACTCTTGTTATAAATACAATATATAAAGTTATAGGTTTCGTCTAATTATCTCATCGAATAGCACCAGGGTGCAGTTTTGGTCGCTAGCTATTTGCGTGTTACTTTTGTGCCGTTCCTGTCGCGTTTTGTTGTACTTTCAGGTGTGTCACAGCATCGAGGACGCTGCTTCTCTCGGCAGCAGCGAATGTAATCTCATTTGTATCATTGATATATCGGTCACCTGAAGTGTGGAGAATTAATTTGAATTTTATATCACATTCAGTCCATTGAGTGTACCTTTTTCTTCAAAGTACTTATCATATTTTACATTCCTATTGTGAAAATGCTACGATCTTTGAAGTGGGATTCTCATTCAGTGGAGCCATGAGAGTAATCAGATCATGTGCTAGAACATTAGCCGGGAACGCTGTATGTGTGCGCGAAAAAGTTCCGTGAATTCGACGATGCTGGTATGTGGTCAATCTATTGTCCAACTTCTATATGCAGCTCTCTAAGCTACATTGTCATTGCAAATTTCATAACAACACTGCCCGCTCAATTTCCACTCTCAAGGGAAGCAATATCAGTAATTTCACGATCATGTAGTAAAACTTTTGTCGCAGTATCGACTTGATTTCTGAGTGTTCGAGGCCCGAAGGAAATCGAGTTAAATTGTAATTGGCCGCGACAGACTAATGTAATACTGTGCATGTACAGTTATGGAGGAAGGAGAGCAAACATCAGAGAGAACGAACACCAGGAACGGACGGACAACAACACCTCCGTGACACTTTGATTTCGACTGACATATTCTTCGGTGATGGACGCTGCCCCTCATAGCACGTAAGTTCAGACGGTGTCATTTTTACTCTTTATCATTAGTTTAAAATAATGCCAAATTTTATTGAAAGCCATCATTTTATGAGGTGTCTTTTAATTTCTCGTTATTCCTTTAGTCAACTCTGGAAGCGTTATCCTCTATACTTTATAAAATTTCAATAATGTAAGCAATGTAATTTGATACATCGAAATATTGAACCTGCATCCATCTAGTAAGGATGAGTTATCTCTCCTTTAGACTATTGAATAAAACAAAAGGTCATTGATCTGAAAACCAACCCAAAGTTAGCAAAACTAAAAACCAAGTCCATAGTTAGTAAGCTATTTTAGATACAAAAAAGGCTAATTACACTTTCTAATTGTTGAGAGAGTTGGTAACAGATTGGAATGTGATATTCTATCAAATGCTGCACAGTAATGGATAAAAGACCGTTCCAGGACACCATAAAATTCAAAAAAATAGTATCTTTAAAAACGACATAAATTCATGAATTTAGACCCTTTTTCAGGTTTTTAAGACCTAAATACATGAATTTAGACCGTTCCAGGACACCATAAAATCAAAAAAATTAGTACTTTTAAAAGCGACATAAATTTATCAATTTAGTCCCTTTTTCAGGTTTTTAAGACCTAAATTCATGAATTTAGTCCATTCAAAAAGTACCATTTTTTCAAAAAATGGCATTTTTAAAAACGACATAAATTCATGAATTTGAACCCTTTTTCAGGTTATGAAGACCTAAATTCATAAATCGGCTAAAGCCAGAGGAGCTTCGCTCCGATTTGGGCGTTTTTAAAAATACCCAATTTTTCAAATTTTTCAAAATCTCAAATTTGAGAATTACAATCGGGCGAAGCCCTAGAACCTTCGGTTCGATTTTCACCCGCCCCCAAAATCATGACCGTTCCAGGACACCGAAAAAATCATAAAAGTTAAGAATCTCAAAATTTGAGAATTACAATCGGGCGAAGCCCTAGAACCTTCGGTTCGATTTTCACCCCCGCCAAAATCATGACCGTTCTAGGACACCGAAAATTAGTATTTTTAAAAACGTCTTTTAAATCCATTTTTCAGGTTTTTAAAATATATCATGTGACTAAAAATATTTCTTTAAAAATGGAAGAAACAAAAATGGAAGAAACAAAAGTGGAAGGAACTTCAGAAATGGAAGGAACCTCAAGAATATATCCTTCGTTATCATATGAACGTAGTTCTACTTTAATGGACATTGAAAAGATTAACATTGAAAAAATGAATAAAGAAAAACACAAAGATAGAGTTAGGTATATGAAAGATAAGGAATCACAATTATTATTAAGATTAGAGCATTATAAAAAATTAAGAAAGAGATGGACTAAAGTTAAGAATGTAACACAAGGAATTGGCATATTCTTTACAATAAGTTTGGGTGCTTTAACAATTGTTATATCTTCAGGTGTTTTAGTAATTCCAGTAGTTGCTACAGCTTTAACAGGTACGGGTGTTTTTGCAACTTCACTTGTTACAATGTTAGATAAATCTTTAATAACTAAGAAACGAAAATCATTAAAAACTAAGCATTTACATATTAAAGAAGTCTATGATAAACTACATTACTACTTTCAAAGAGTATGTGATGATAATGTTATTACGTTAGATGAGATTGAAAAAATTGATCAAATAGCTAATGAAGTAAATCATATATCATTTCAATCACAGACAGAAAAAGTTGATGATAAGAATAAACAGGATGGCAAAATTTCGAGTGATGGTAAAATTTCTAATGAAGAAAATGACAAAATTTTTTTAGAAGAGCTAAAAACTTTAAGCGAAAATTTAAGCAAAACTTTATTAAACAAAACTTTATTAAACAAAACTTAAAACGAGAAAACTTTAACCGAGAAAACTTTAAACGAAAAGATGTCAAACAACAAAGCAATAAAAAAATAATTTGTTCAGTAAAATGTTTTTGCTGTATTCCAATGTTACCACAAAATTCAAATATTATATTTTAAAAATGAATAAAATTAGAGCTGATAATTATAAAAGAATAAAACAATTAGAAGAGTTAATAAAACAAAGAAATATTATGAAAGAAAATCATCTTCAACATAGAATGATAAAAGCTGGTATTCAATCTGATATGTTTGAAAAAATGCAGCAAACCGAGCAAGTAAAAACTGATTTTGAGAAAACTATGAAACCATTTAAAACTCTTGAAAAAGAAAGTACAAATAATGATAAACAAATTGATATAACAGATCCAGAGCACAAAACTGTATTAGATGACTATGGATTACTAGAATCAAACATTAATAAGAAATTACCAAAATCTATGCAATTTGAACATTCTATTTCATTTATAGATGGAAAAACAATACCTAGATTTTATCTCGGACAAAAAGAAATATTTCCACAACCTTTTCGAGGTATAATTTTTTCACCAGATAAATCTCCTTTTAATTTAGATAGAAATTTTGTTAATCTTTTAAGAGGAGCAGATTTAAATAATTATGCTGTAGAAGATCTCATAAAATATAAAGCTATGTTAGATAGAGTTGGTGCAGTAAAATCTCTTAGACGTTATAAACAATTAGAAAATTTATTATCAACGGGAGTTAAAGTAGGGAAAGGTTTATCTGAAAAACAGAAAACTGAAACAACTGTATTTTTACCAGATGATCCACAAGAATTACTAAATAGATTAAATATTTTAATATCTGCAATAAAAGAAGGACATAATTCTAGTTTCAATGAAATTCATGCTATATTGAAAAGACTGTTAGAAAAGAAGATTCTAAATGAAGAGGATTATAAAAGTATAACCGGACATCTCTGATGTCCTCCAGGGCTTCGCCCGAACCGGACATCTCTGATGTCCTCCAGGGCTTCGCCCGTAGCTGAAATATGTTGTTGTTTTTAATTTTTTATAAAAAAAAATATTTCATAAAAAAATATTTATTTAATTTTTTTAGTTTAAAAATGTGTTCAGCAGATTTAGACAAAATTAATAATCATTTAGAAAATTTGATAGAGATTTTGGGTTCATCAAAATTTAGTACGACGTTAAAAATTATAACAACTACTTCATCACACACTTGTAATTTAGAACCCATTCTACATTTGGAACAAAATAAAAATTATCAAATTGCATTGACTAGTTTCTCTACATTTAACACTATTCAAAACGTTATCAAAGATGTGAATGATCAATTTAGATATTCTACTGATAAAGGCAAAACATGGAAAATACTAACTTTTCTTCCTGGTTCTTACGAAGTTGAATCAATATCAAATGAAATTAAGAGACATTTAGGTATATCATTTAAAGATAAGAAACAATTACATTTTGCAGTTGAACCGGCAGTTAATAAATTTTCTCTTACTTTAGACGAAAATCATCAAGTTGATTTTAATCATGATAGATCATTGTCAAAGCTATTAGGATTTAATAAACAAACCTATAGTCAAGGTTATCATTTAGGTGAGAAGATTCCAAAAATAACTGAAATAAATTCAATTGTTGTACATTGTGACATTATTGAAGGAGGATATATAAATGGTAAATTATCAAATTTAATATTCAGTTTTCCAGCTTTTACTGTACCCATTGGTTATAGATTAAATGTATTTCCCCAAACATTAATATATTTTCCTATTACAAGAAAAACTATTAACAACATTGGCATTAGAATCACTGATGAAAAAGGACAAGAAATAAATTTTGGAGGTGAAGAGATTATGATAGATCTTTTGGTTCGGGAGGTATAAACTCCTACGCGAAGCTAGAGAAGTTTAATTTTCTTCTTCTTTAGAAACAAAAAATAAAAAAAAATAAAAATAAATTTTTTTATTAAAAAATGAGTGAAGTACTACCATTAAATAAAAAAAAACTTAAATTTAATCATCATCCAAATTTATCTAATAAAGTTTTGTCAGTTATTTGTGGAAGATCAGGTTGCGGAAAAACGTATCTATTATTTAAAATTTTAACGACTCCAAATTTTTTGGATTATAACAATCTTATAATTTATACAACAACGGCAGAACAACCCGTCTATCAATTTTTAAAATATGGATTTGAAAATAATCTTAAAAAAACAGCAATTGCTTCATTATTCAAAGAATATGAAAAATCTGAAGATGAAGAAGAAATAAGTTCGTGGTGTGAAGAAGCAGCAAAAAATAATCAGTTAGTAGAATCTAATAAAAATAACCATATAAAGATACAATTAATAGATGATAGTGGTAATATGCAAGATCCTAGTAAACTAGATAAAACAATGAAACATTGTGTAATTTTTGATGATTGTGTTAATGATAGAAATCAGTCAGTTCAGAGAAATTATTTCACAAGAGGTAGACATAATAACTGTAGTGTATTTTATTTAACACAAAGTATGTATTCATTAGACGGAAGTGTTATTAGAAAGAATGCAAATATATTTATACTATTTGAAATAAATGCAAGAAACTTAAGTGATTTGTTAAGAGATTTATGCGTAAGAAATAAAGATGAATTTAAACAATCGTGTAACAATGCTTGGTCAAAAGATTATGGCTTCATTACAATTAATATTGATAAAAAAATTCATGATAGAGTCATCGAAAATATTTTCGCCGAGTGATAAAAATGTACAAATATAGTGTTATAATATTTTTTTTTATATATATATATCAAATTTGTCTATCTTAGAAATTAGAAAATTAAAAAGGTAAAGTAGTTATTCCATCAGGTAAAATTTTTCTTTTATCATCAAATGGATCTAATGCTAATTTATGTTCTTCTTTTAAATACATTTTATGTTTTTTTGAATTAAGTCTATAATTACATGCTGTTTTTATTTCATTATTAAATAATGCATTTTTATAATCTTGAAATGTTATTTGGTTAGCCACTGATGCCTTTGAAATTCCTTTTAATGTTTTATGTGTTTTAATATTATTAGTTGTATCATAACAATAACATTTAGATTTTAAAAATATAGCTTCTGTTATGAAATCTTCATTTCCTTCTAATTCATCTTTTACTTTACATAAATCAGAAGGATGAATGATATCTTTTATTTTATTAATTTCTTCATCAAGTGTAGAATTATACGGTATTGTTAATTCTAAGAAAATAGAATCGGTATCTGTAAAGTGTAATTTATAGTTTTTGCCATAAGCAGGTGCTAAATAATCATATATAAAACTATACATAAATAGTTTAGCTAATTCTAATATAGTGAAACCAATGAAATTAAACTTATCATGTTTTACAATGCTTCTTCTTAGATGAACAGCACAAAGTTCTTCACTGAATCTAGTAGTTCTTTTATATGTAGGTTTCCTTGTTAAATTTTGAAATCTATCTCTATCATAAACTATTTCAATATTTTGTCTATTACGCACATTTTCTAAAGTCTTACCATAAAATGCATTATTCATTAATTTGAAGAACACGTTTCCAAAATCATCTTTATTTCTTTTAGCTATTTTACGTTTTTCAATATTGAACTCTACATAATTTTTTAACCATTTAGATTTTCTATACTCTAGTTTTCGATGTATTTTGGTGAGAATCATGCCATGATCTAAATACCAATCTAGCATTCTTCCTTCAACAACATACTTTCCTTTATTACCTTGTGTTAACATAAGTTTTTTTGTTGGTCTGTATTTTTTCGGTATTATAGATTTTTGATAATCTGAAAAATCTTCTATATTGGGAATTTTGTTTTCTGGACAGAAAGGATAATATTTTGTTGCGTCTTTTATATAATCAGGATATACTAAATCAACTTCATATACATAACCAAAATTATTTTCACCATCATATGTTCTTTGATAATCTAGATCGGGCGAAGCCCTAGAACCTTCGGTTCGATTATTACACCATGTCATTTCACCTGTTGGTAATTCTTGTATCATGCAAGAAGAATATAAGCTATTAAAATCATAATATAACAAATAGTTTTCTCTCATGAATTCATCAATTGCTTTTTCACGTTCTACTCCTTCTTGTTTCGTTCGAAAAATTTCTAATATCTTTTCTTTTTCTTCTGGAGATAAAGGTTTCATTATTCCATATGTATGTGGATTTACTTTCTTATTATAACATTTAACATATCTATTACCTAAAAATGATGATACTCCACCTCTAATTCCAGATTCAAAAAATAATAATTTATCATATGTATTTTCTTTATAATGTTTAAGTTTAACGGACTTTGTCCTAGAGCCATCGGCTTGAACACCAGTATGTTTTAATCCTGCTAACCATGTTAAACCTGGTGTAGAATAACAATAACATGGATCTATTCCGTAATATTCTAAACACATGTCACGAAAGTTTTCGAAAAGATCAGCTAGTATTAATACATCTATCTGAAGATATTTCATTGTATAATCATACATTGTTTTACAATTTAACTCTCTCCAATTCTTTTCAGCTTCTGCATAGTCTTCGTCTGATAATTGTGATTGTTTTAATGTTGATTTAAATTTATTTATTGGAGGAAGTTGTTCTTCTTCCATAATTTTATTCACAGAATTAAAATCAGTCTTCGACTGTGAACCACAGGTTTTATCTCCAGTTATATCAGTCTTCGACTGTGAGCCGCAGGCTATATACTCATACGGAAATATGCCTTTTAAAGGTTTTAAATTATATTTATTTAATATTTTACATTGTTCAGATTTCAAAGTTTTTCCCATAACATCTAATGAATAAGGAGTAAAAAATCTAAATGCATCTAAAATTCTAATACAACCTAATTGCATTGAAAAATATTCTTCTTCTTGTTTACATAGTACATTTATTTTTTGTTGTTGTAGTTTTTCAGATGAAAATAAATCTTTCATTACTAGATGGAAATCATATTTAGAACCATTGTAGAAATATAAAGGAACAAAGTTATATTTAAATTTATTAGCATTAAGATTACAAGAATTATGTGCTGCACCTCTATATAATCCATTTAGATGATCATGATCTTTTACCTTGACGGCAGAGCCGTCGCTTCGCCTATCAAGATATCTACCTTTGCCATTTTTATAATTTTTTGTAAATTCTCTTCCACAGTAATAACATTTTGTTTCATTAATAAAATTTAATTTTTCTTTTTCTGTTAATGGCATCATCGGTATATTTGTTTCAAGCAATTGTGAAAAACGTCCTTGTAATTCTTCTACTTTCTTTGTAAACATTTCTGAACTATCTTCACCATAGTATTGAAAATATTCTGATTTAAATAATTCAGGATAATTTGAATGAATGTACATTCCCCAACATAATGGTTTTTGTTCAAATAAATATTTTTCTTTACTTTGTTCAGGTGCACTTTTTTCAGGCGCACTTTTTTCATAATTACAAACCGAAGGTTCTAGGGCTTGGCCCGTACCATTTTCAGAATTATAATTTTCAGAATCGGGTGAAGCCCTGGAACTTTCCGTTTGATTTTGTGTCATATTAACATTATATGCTTCAAAATCACAATAAATAGTAAAGGGTACTTTATTTTTAAAATACCATTTATTATATTCTAAATAATCATCTTTTGGAAAAGTATTTTGAACTGCTTCGTTTTGTTGACAATTCTCCAAATGTCTATTCATTTCTTCTAAAGTTCTAAAACTTGTCATACATTGAAGACAAGGAAAATTTTTATTATCTGAAGTTTTTGTAAATATAGAAACATCTTTACACAATATAAAATGTCCCTGATAATATAATATATTCGCTTGTGCTGGTTGTTTTGACTGTTCTAGTTTTTCAAATTTATCTTGATATATTTCATGTGTTTCATTAATTTCTTTTGTAATATTAAATGTATTTTGATGATAATTTTGATTTAATATTTGTAGCTGATAAATATATTCTTTATCATATTGTTCTTTATATTGTTGTAGACATTTTTTTAAACATTCATTTAATCGGAGCGAAGCTCCTCTGGCTTTAGCCGATTCTTTATTTTCTTCATTTAATTTTTGAATTGTCTCTATCTTATTTTGATATTTATGGCCATATTCTTGTACTAATATTTTTGTTTGTTGTTGATAATCTGTTTTACATTTTTGTAAACTTTTATTTAAATTTTCTAATTTTTGTTGATATTCTGAAGATAAAGATGAATATTTGTAATTATAATCATCAGTACGTCCTTTATAATTATTATGATTAATCATTATTGGTGATAGTGTTTTAACAAGTTCAAATTTTTCAGTACATATTATATTTCCTTGGTAAAAAATATTATGATGCATGTAATTTCCTCTATCATTATATACTATTTCTGATTGACATAAATTTTTATTATTCAAATAAAATTTTTTTGAATCTGAGTAAAGTGGAATAATTTTACCAATAGAAACATAATTCACATTTAATTCAAAAACATTTACTTCTATTAAATTTTTATTCTTTTTATGAAACTTTATTAACCTATTATAATCATATGGAAATTCATCTAAGCCATCAGAGAGATCAAATTCATTTATGTATTCTTCTTTATTGTAATGACTTAGTCTTTCTTTATGATATTCTGCAGGATGTAAATGTGCTATAATACTCCACAGAAAACAATAATCATCTTCATTTTTTATGTTGATTATTTGTGGTGAACTGAAAGGTAAAGGAACATAACTACCACCAGTATTATTTTTATATTTATCAATTACTATTTTCTTAGATAGTATTTTAACAAATCTCCAACCAGATTCACGTAACTGGGCTTCAATTATACAATTTTCTAATTTAAGTATCATCGATTCAAATATGGGTTGTATATCATTTACATTATGAATTTCTTGTGAATTTGTAAAATGTCCTTGTATTATTTCTTCAGGAATTCCATCAGGTCCATTTTTTGTATAAAGTACTTCTACATTCATATAACATTTGAAAGATTTCTTAAATATATTATAAAAGTTTGTTAATACATTATAAAAAGTTTTATCGGTTTCATTATGTTCAACGGGCGAAGCCCTGGAACCTTCGGTTCGAACCGATTCATTAAATAAATATTTTATATCTGTTATGGGCGAAGCCCTAGAACCTTCGGTTCGTTCGGCTTCATCAAATTCATCTATTTCGTTAAATTCATCAGTATCGCTAAATAAATATCTTCCATCTTGTACGGGCGAAGCCCTAGAACCTTCGGTTTGTATGGTCTCATCTTCACTATTAAAAACTTTTTTATATTCCGAATGTGAATAATCATCAAACATTTTTTTAACTTTTATATCAGTAGGCAATGTTTCTAGATAGTTTTTATAACTATTTAATTTTAATATATTTCCTTCATCAACTCGTTCTACATTTTGTAAATGCAATTTACTATTTAAATGAGATTGATAACTTCTTTTTGTTTGCAACTTTTTTTTACATAAGACACAATAAAACTTGGTATTTTCCATTTTTTTTATTTTTTTAGAGAAAATTTAAGAAAAAATTTGTGTTTTAATTTTAGATATAAACATTCTAATATCAAGGACTTGAGTGTTATTTTATATTATTATATATTTCACGTTCTGTAGTTATTTTTTTTCTTTATCACATTAAGTTTTATCATATTAAGTTTTATCATATTAAGTTTTATCTTATTAAGTTTCATCATATAATGTTTTATCAAAAGATAATTTAAATTTTTTTTCACTAACTATTGATTCATCATCATCATCATAAATTGTTTCTTCATCATCATCATAAATTGTTTCTTCATCATCATAAATTACACTTTTTGGTATAGGATGCCCTTCCATGATAGGATACCATTCTCTTATTGGAATATCTAATTCTAAATTACATCTTTTATCTGATAATAATATAATAGAGAAAAATATTGGTCTTTGATCTCTTTTGGAAAATTTAATAACACCACCATAATCTGAATCACTTTTAGTTTTTGTTAAAGATGATAAAATTTTAAATTGATTAGATGTAAATCCTAATTTAAATTTTGTAGACCCGACACATAGTTGTCTAACAGTATCTTCAACTATACCATCATTATTATTTTCAATTGTAAGAAAATGAAATTTAGATAAATTTTTATAATTACTAATATTTTTATAATCTTTTTTACCATTTACACCTTTTTCAGATGTTTCAGAATCATCATCTATATTATCATAAGATTCTTTAAGATCGGGCAAAGCCCTAGAACCTTCGGTTCGTTTATTATGAATATGATTATGGTCATTGTTAATAGTATAAGGTGTTGTCCACATATAAATTTTTTCTTGTTGAGCTAAGCCATTTATGTAAGATTTTAACAAATTAATATTTAAGTTTGAATATAATCCTATATACGTATCATCATCATATCTTTGCGGCATTTCTAATGTTTCTTGTTTATAAATTGTGTCTCTATAATAAACTTGACATAATAATTCTTCATTATGTTTTTTACTCTCTATATGAATGTTATATTGATTTTGATCGTCAACAAATAATCTAATTTTTTCTTTCGAAAAAGATTTTAATTTTTTAACTAATTCTTTAATATTGATATAATTAATAATTTTAGTTTCTATCCAATCAGTATTACTAATTGGTAACACTGCTCTAATAAATCCATAAACATTATTATGACCTATTATAACCATATTTTCTTTATTTAATTCCACATAAGCTACATCATTATATTTACTAACAATATCCATAAATTTAATAAATGGATCCCCGGAAATAAACAATAATTAGTTTCTATAGAAGGTAAACCTTTAGTCTGTTCTCTAAATATTTCGGCTTGTAATTGAAATAAAATATTAACATCTATACATGGATTATTATTATTATTATTATCAAAACATTTATTTTCAAATCCCGTTGATCTCGTCGAATAAGAAGAACAGGATGATGCGGACGAATATAATTTTTCTAAATTTGGTTTTTCCATTTTTTTATTTTTATTAGAAAAATTTTATTTTTTATTTTTATTAGAAAAAATTTTATTTTTTATTTTTATTAGAAAACATTTTATTTTTTTATTGTTAAAAAATGATGTTACCAAATGTTGGTGGAGGTGCATATATCCCGAATAATCGTGAATTAGAAATAGAGATAGAAAATTATATTATGAAAACTGGAGACGTTTTATCTGGTCCATTGCATCTTTCTATTCTTCCGCAACAAAATACAGAGTTGACAAATAAACAATATGTTGATACACAAATCAATGATTTAAAGGAAAAATATATAAACGATGTTTTGGTTCCACTGATGAATGAATTAAAGTTGCTAAAACTTAATGACAAATCATTAAACGAAAAATTATTAAAACTTGATAAAAAGGATAGAGAGCTAGAAGCAGATATAGCAAAACTTTTTAAAAAGATTTCAGAACAATCAAAAATTTTAATATTACTTTCTATAAAGTTAAAATCTGCAGTCATTAAAAATAAACATCAGATAAAAATGTTAAAAGAACAATTAGAAGATGAAATAGAAAAACTTCCTGAAAGAATTAAAAAAAATTTAAAGCAGTTACAAACTACATTCCAAAAAAGTGTTGATGAATTAAGTTCTAAAATTACTCAACAAATGAAAAAGATGAATAGAATAATAAATGAAGTAAACTCACTTAATGAAAAAGTTGATAAAATGAAAAATCTTAAAATCAATTTAGAAAATGAATTAAAGAAAAATTTACAAGAAAACTCTAAAGAAAATAAAGAACAGTTAGATGCTGTTAAAAGACAATTAGATGTTCTTAAAATTAAGTTAAATGCTCTTAAAACGGCATTGAAGATTAATCAGCAGAAAATGCAAGTTAATAGAAAAGAAATTAAAGTACATCACACGCTGCTTGACGCAATAGATAAAGTGCAACAGGCAATTAATAAAGTTATCTCGAAGTTGTTGTCCATTCACAAACGTAAATCTTAACACGTAGATATTTTTCCCAAAAGTCAAATTTAATCCTAAAAAATGCCTATAATTTATAAACACAATCTTAAACATTTTGCATCAAATAATAAAATTGCTCATGAACCATCTCAGAAACCTGTGTACCATTATGATAGTGTAGAAACTGTCGGAACACAAAAGTTCCTAGAAAAGACGTTCCAAAAAGAAGGGGATGGCATCTTTTCTGGTATTGGGAGTATCGTTAACTTAATTAAAAATAATAAAGATTTGATTACATCTGCTGCAAAAGGAGCAGCTGCTATAGGTAGTACAGCTAGTGCAATATCAAATGCTGTTAAATCACAAAACGAATTAAAACAACTAGAAGCTATTCGTAAACTGAGGAATGATTCTGAAGAACTAAAAAATTTAAAAAAACTTTCAGAGGAAACAAAAAACAAAATTGCTAACATAGCTGTGGAGGGTGAAACCTTGAGGAGCGGAGCTCCGTCTAATAGTAAACATAATGAAAATAAAAATAATGAAAAAACAGGCGTAGCCATAGAACCTACGGTTCGTTCAATTGAAGAAATAAGAGGTAATGGCGTGAGCAGCAACCTTCGGTCTAACCAGCAAAGCTGTAGCGGAGCTGGTCTAGCAAAATTCTAAAATTATATTTTAGTAAAATTTTTTAGTAATTTTTTTAGTAAAATTTTTTTCTATCTGTGAGAAAAAAAAAAAGTCAAATTATTTTTCATAAAAATGTCTTCGCTTATCGAAAATAAATTTAGATTAGACGATCCTCCGTTCGTCAGTTATAATCAAAAAAAGAATGACTATATAAGAATTGCTATGAATCCCGGATCTTCCAGTAGAGTAAATACTGGAGGAGATTTAATTTTTGAAGTTGATAATCAGCAGAGTTATTTATATTTACCTGATTCATTTTTACACTGTGAATATTCTTTATATAGTGATGCTAATTTTACAACACCATTACCAGATACCGATAATATTACACTAGAGAATAATTTTTTCCCAAGTTTATTTACACAAATGCGTTTAGATGTTGCAACTCAAAATATAGAAACAATAAGTGATTCTCCAGGTGTAATTGATACAATGCTTAGATTTGTAACAATTGGTGAAAATAATAAAAAGCATGAAATCGAAGGTTGGTTTCCTGATACTAATGATGGTATAATTGTTGATGATTTAACTCACGCTGGAACAGATGCCGCAGGAATTGCGAAAGATGTAGAAAATATTGCAAAACAGTTAAATAAAACAAATAATTATGCATATAAAGAAAGACGTGAATTTAACAAGAAAAGTAAACAGACAGTAAATTGGTCATTGTCTCCATTATTCGGATATTTAGATTATGATAAAATATCATATCAATTAAAATTTAAATTAATAATTCATCGTACAGCAAATAATGAATTAATCTTTTTTGGTAAAACTGGAAAAAAAGCATATTTAAAAATTGATAGACTTGAATGGTGGATTAAGCATATTACTCCTAGTTTAGAGGTTGAAACAGCTATTGCAAAAAGATTAAATACTAACAAACCAATTCCAGTTAATTTTCTAAAGAGAACTGCTAGTTCAGTAACTTTTTCCGAGCAAAGATTTAACTGGCATTTTACTAGAACTGCGAATACTCCAAGATATTTATTACTAACTTTTCAAAGAAATAATTCTCCAAGTTTTGATAAGAACAATAATATTTTTCATATTAATACAATTCGAAGTTTACAAGTTTCATTAAATCAAACTCGATATCCAATTGATCCATTAAGATTCGATGATACCAATAATCAATTTATGGAAGGATATGATTCTTATAGAAATCTTTGTATAGAATTTGGAGTTGAACCACAATTAACTCCTGGAGATTGGAGACATTTATATCCAATTTTCTGTTTCGATTTAAGTGCACAATCTGAAGATATTATTAAAAATGGTTGTGATGTAACAATTAATATTGAAAAAAAAGATTCCACAACTTCATTGATGGCTTATGGTTTATTGCTAGAAGATACAAAATATTCTATTGAAGTTCTTAATGGGAAGATGGTTAGGATCGGCTAAAGCCAGAGGAGCTTCGCTCCGATAGGTTAGTAACCTGAGGTCCTTTGGTCCGATAGGCTAAAGCCCAAGACTTCGTCGTTTAATTAATTTAAATTTTTTGATAACATAAAAATTTTTCATAACTAGAATAGATTAAAAAATTCTTAACTTAAAAATTTTTTCATAACTAGAATAGATTAAAAAAAATTCTTAACTTAAAATTTTTTCATAACTAGAATAGATTAAAAAAAATTCTTAACTTAAAATTTTTTCATAACTAGAATAGATTTAAATTTTTGATAACTTAAAATTTTTTTATTAAAAATGTCGCAAGCGAAAAGTAATATTAATAATAAAACTGTTGAATTAAAATTACGTAATATTGTTGACAAAAATACCCCTAAAACTATTACGATTAATAAAAAAAAGTATTACATAAGTAAACCAATGATAGAGAATATTCAATTACAAGAAGAAAAGAATGGCGGGATTCTCCCATTAATTCCACTAATAATAGGTGGCATAGCTGCAGCAGGAAGTGTTGCAGGTGGGACAGCTGGTATTGTCCAAGCAGTAAATAAAAATAAATCAGAGAAGGCAGCATTAGAAGAACAAAAACGTCATAACAGAGAGTTAGAGAAAGTTGCTAGGGGAGAAGGAATAGTAGATAATTTTATCAGTAAATTAAAATTAGTTGATGAAGGAAAACGAGTTCTTAAAAATATTCTCCACAATGTTGATGATTTAATTGAAATTAAAGAAACTAAAGATGGTTCTGGAATATATCTAAGTCCTAGTATGATTCGGTAATAACCTCAGGACCTTTGGTTCTTTTCGGTAAAACAATTTTTTTTATCTTCTTAATTTTTTTATCTTTTAAAATGAATACTAAAAATTCCGAAAATTTAATTAAATTAAAAATTTCTAATTTAGATTTATTGAATTATCTATTAAACAAAAATAAAAACTCAAATTGTAAAATTTATGAAGGTAACGACGACAAACAAAGTTTGGCTACTACCTACGGTGGTGATATACAAAAAACATTAGAAAACTTTCCTGGATTTATTTGGAGTAAATATTCGAAAGAAAAACATCTTCCTGGTCATTCATATACTGGGCCAGGAACTCGATTAGATATAAGACTAGATGAGAATAATAATCCGAAACCAGGTGAAGAACCAATAAATAGAGTAGATGCCGCCGCTTACAGGCATGATTTAGCTTATCGAAATCATGATCTAAGTTCTCGTCATGCAGCTGATAAGAAGATGATTCAAGAATTAGATAGTATTCAGAATCCTACATTTAGAGAAAAAATTGAAAGAATGTTTGTTAAGAAAGCTTTACAAGCTAAAATATTATTCGGTCAGGGTTTAAATGAAAATCATAATTCAGACGTTTATGCATCTGAAATTCATAAAGAATACAGAAGACCTAAATATTTATTGAAAGTAAAAGTATTTAATAAAGATGATATTTGGAGTGCTGATCTTATTCATATGCCGAATGAAAGGGACTACAAATACGCATTGACCGTTATAGATTTATATACACGATATGCTTGGGTAAAGCCTTTAAAAAATAAAAGTGGTCTTTCAGTTAAATATGCGTTTGAAGAAATCTTTAAAGAAAGTAATAGAAAGCCAAAAAAATTGTTTGTTGATAAAGGGTCGGAATTTTATAACAGAAACGTTCAGCCACTATTTGAAATTGTTTATTCAACTGAAAACGCTGGGAAGGCCGTAGTGATAGAAAGATTCAATCGGACGTTAAAAAATAAAATTTTCAAGAAATTTACTCAGCAAGGAAATCAGAAATGGTTAAAAATATTACCAGGAATTGTAGAAGAGTATAATAATAAAGTTCATTCTGGTATTGAAGAAACTCCAAAGAATGCTTCTGACGACCCTGATTTGATACGAAAGAAAATATTCGAGAATAATTATTCGAATGAGAGTAATCCGAATTTGCAGAAACTTAAGCCGAAATTTAAAATTGGAGATAGAGTTAGAATATTTAAATATAAGAATAAATTTGAAAAAGGCTTTGTTGGCTATTGGACTAAAGAAATATTTGAAGTTTGCAAAATAAATCAAAGTTATCCGATTACTTATGAAATTAAAGATTTAGATAATGAGGATATCAGAGGCCGTTTTTATCAAAATGAATTACAGAAAACAGAGCTTTAACCTTTAGGTGGCGCTTTAGCTAGCTTCGCTTGAGTTATAGATTGTTTAACTCTAACATAATATCTAGAAATGGTACTCCTTTTTGTAATTTGTACAAAACGTATAAACATAATTGTCCACAATAAGTAGTGCCTGGTGTTTGAATTTGAAACGTATTGTATGTTCCCGTTCCAAGTAATTCTTTTACTTCATTTGTAGGGGGCAAACCGTATGAATCGAACCAATAGTTCTCAGCCTCCGGGCGATCAAAATAATAGTTTTGCTGATGATTTTTAACGCCTGCTGACCAATGTACGCCGTTTTGGTCTGAAGTGTGAAGATTCGTTATGAAATTTACAGTTATTGATGGAACTTTATTCCGGGAACTGAAGGTTCCTGTTGGCCTATTTTTTAGGAATTGTAATTCATCCCTCATCAATATGTGAAAATTCTTTATTCCTAATCGATTAGCAATCTTATTTAAATCGAAATTCGTTGTTGTCTGTGTTCCATATAATTTCAAAAACTCATTTATGTTGCTCATTTTATAATAAAAAAATTTCTTAAGGGACCCCTAGAAGACAGGGGGGTATTGATTTAAAACTGTTCTCTAATGATGTCTTTCCTTACTACTTAGTCAGAAGGGGGTATTGATTTAAAACATTTTTATAATGATGACTTTCCTTACTACTTGGGGGGGTATTGATTTAAAACTGGTCTCTAATGATGTCTTTCTTTACTACTTATTCGATTTTGAAATTATTTAATTTAATCTAAATTTAAACGTTACATTGTTGCATTGTGTTAGTGTTTAACTACATAGAGTTGGTGTTTCGCTCATCTTTTAACAATAGTAATTCATTACTCATCAATATGTGAAAATTCTTTACTCCCAATTGCTTAGCAATCTCATTTAAATCGAAATTTAATGTGGTTTTGTTTGCTGTATATTTTTAGAATGTCTCTAATGTTTCTCATTTTTATAAAAGATACAATGTTTCTATTATATTCCCGTAAATGAGAAATTAAAAACAACACATGGATATTTCAATATGTATATTTACAAAAATGCAACCACACAAGTCTACAAATATTGATGTCCACACCGTGGACAAGGAATTTTCGTTCTCCAGTAAAAGAAAATAAAATCAGCTACTACTATTCAACTTCCTTAAAACAATCGGTTATTAACTATAATATTACAAATTGCATTAACAAAATGTCCACACCGTGGACAAGGAATTTTCGTTCTCCAGTAAAAGAAAATAAAATCAGCTACTACTACTTTTAAGTTCTTTTAAGCTTCTTTCCAAAAGCTTTCATATTTCCGAAGACAATCTTCTAACAATGATAAATTCGATTTCAAAAAACGTAAGGGTACATTTAGTCTACAAATCTTTGGAAAAATAGATGCCATCTTACCTAATTTAATTGCAAATGCAATTTCAGTCCTTGAATAAGAAATGTTATTAGTTTGCAATAAATGTTGAAAGTATGCCTTATCCTTTTCACACAGTTCCAGTAAATAATTCGCGTGTTTTCCCAGGTAGATTTTCATCATTATGTTAATAACGTTATTTTTCTTCTCCATCACATAAAGAGTATTTAAATTTGCAATGGCTTCAGCAGTATCTCCTGAAGGCTCAACAAAGTCTTCTAAGGAATCCACAAATTCATATCGGGTAGATAAAGACGTCGATAATTGATGATGAAGGTCGTCAATCTTTCCGTCCCTTTCTCTTTCTTTCTTTTCTTTCACGAGTAAGCGTTTTGCTTTTCTTCTCCGTTTTCTTTCCTTATCAAAAAATGTAGGGTCAAAAATAATCGGAAATTTCTCCATTTGTTCAATGATGAAAGTGTTATATTCTTCCTTCTTATCATTGGAAATATATCGTTTTGAAATTTCTGTAAATAACTCCGGAAACGTAGCAATAATGTTTGACTGCTCTTCGATAACTTCTTGTGTTGACATGACTGATCACAGCGCAGCACACGATACAATGACAGACGAGAGAGATAAATGAAAACAGTACAGCTGGCAGATATCTTAACGTCATACGGGTGTGCTGACGCACTAACAAGAATTTAAAACAACTCGCCTAACGTACAATTAAAATGTCATTGTTTCACAGAGTAGTAGCAGCTGTTTGTTCTTTCATACATTGTTTCCTTTCAAATGTTTGAGTTGGAGGACACAGCTCCTTACACTGAAATGCATTTTATTCTTAAATGCGGGAAGCAGATGTTCTCTACAATTGAGTGTTTATCTGAGTGCAAATTGTAAGAACGCCAGGAGCGGTCATGATTTGAGCAAGAAAATGATCATAATCACAAATTTGAGATTCTTAACTTTTATGATTTTCGGTGTCCTAGAACGGTCATGATTTGAGCAATGAAAATTGTAATTCTCAAATTTGAGATTTTGAAAAATTTGAAAAATTGGGTATTTTTAAAAACGCCCAAATCGGAGCGAAGCTCCTCTGGCTTTAGCCGATTTATGAATTTAGGTCTTCATAACCTGAAAAAGGGTTCAAATTCATGAATTTATGTCGTTTTTAAAAATGCCATTTTTTGAAAAAATGGTACTTTTTGAATGGACTAAATTCATGAATTTAGGTCTTAAAAACCTGAAAAAGGGACTAAATTCATAAATTTATGTCGCTTTTAAAAGTACTAATTTTTTTGATTTTATGGTGTCCTGGAACGGTCTAAATTCATGTATTTAGGTCTTAAAAACCTGAAAAAGGGTTCAAATTCATGAATTTATGTCGTTTTTAAAGATACTATTTTTTTGAATTTTAGGTGTCCTGGAACGGTCTTTTATCCATTACTCTGCACTGTTGTCAAGAAGAACAAAGAAGACTTTCTATCATCCATATTCCGTAGTACATCAGACTGAACTTTCAGAAATGTGGTTTCTGTACTCTGAAAACACTTGTAAGCAGAATCCAGTTCCGGTAACGAGCCAGTGTGATCACAAAATGACACAATTTGCTTCTTTATTATTCCTTCAGTCAACTTAGAAAGAAAAAGACTACTGACCGATCGAAAGGATAATAATCTTGAGGATGACTTCATTTTGTCTTTAAGATACCGTCTCTCTGCTCTATGAACTTTCTGTTTTAGATCATTTTATTCAGCTGTAAATCGATGGACGTAAAAGTCGAGACCTTTCTTGTAAAGGGTCGGATTTGTTGATTAAAACAGAATATAGGCCTATACACAGCTATTGTACAGAACATCCAAAGAGTTAATACCAAGATCTGAATCAAAGTTGCTATTGAACTCTGACAATTCTTCTTCAAACAATTCAAAATCAACTGATTTCCAGGATCTAAAACTAATTTGTTTTCTTTCCCATTTTAATTTTGTTGGAATAAGTAGTGAGGCAATTGAGATTGAGACTTTGCTCAGCCACTTTTGACTTTTCAGAGTAGACTTATTGCACCACTAATCCAATATTTCGTCTCAATTTTGAATGACTTCCAATATTAAACCTACTGCTGGACACTGAGGAGCCAAAAATAATTTGCTCAACTGAACCAATGTTCCATTGGTATTAAACAAATTTCTAGATGCGAACTGAGGGAAGTTCAATCGCATTGTAAAATGAGTTTTAACTGTTTTTCTGGTAATATCTGGTGTGAAGTAAATGCAAGCGTAAGTACCACCTGCGCTGATTTTAACTAATTCCGCGAGCGCGATGTGCTACACGAATTTCTTTCTTACTTTTCTTTACTTTTTTTACTATTTCAGGTTTACACGAATCAATTCCTCAAAAATGATCTGAAAGCCGTCAGTCACTGTAATTGACAAAGATTAGTCATGTATCCACTCCTGCTGCTTAGTGTTTAATGGATTGGATATAGTTCAGCATCTTCGAAAGTGCAGGGACATTAAAGACATGGTTGGTATTGAACAAATTACCAGTTACATTCGCGAGGGCACACACTGAAAAACATTGTCAACCTCAAATCAATGAAGATGAAAAATCATGAGACACAAATGTGGTGGAGAAGTGCAGCTAGTTGTGCACCTGTTGACTTCATGGCAACACCTTCTTTCATACTTAGTTAGGTTCATTGTTCATAGTCCTGCTTATATCGCGAAGTGGAGCAGGCGTCATAGCAACATCCTGTAGCGGTCTATGTCAAACCCCTGATATGTAACTGCACTACTTCGTAGCATAAAGCTATGCGGTAATGTTTTCCCAGATAAATGTTAATTACAAATTCAAACTTTGCGAAGTATCAACTATATGCTGACGCACAAATAGAGTATCTGAAAATGCTTATCTTCGCGTTATCTGAGCCCCACATTCAAATGAAGAATACCGAAGAATCATCCGATGTAATCAGTGCCGTCACAACAGTTAAGCTTCCTATGTTTTCAACGACTGAACCCCTGACGTGGTTCCGGCGAGCCGAAGTTCAATTCCGCCTCCAGACAACGCAGTCCAACGAAGTCAGACCATATTATTCAATCGTCTCCCGATTGTGTGTTTACAAAGGGGGTTACATTTACCTCTTGGGTAGATGAACAACCGTCAGAGATTGAATATTCTGGTTTGAAGACATTCCTTCTTAAAAAGTTTACGATAACTCCAGCCGAGCGCACTCAAAGAATCCTGGATATGACAAAGCGCAGCAATGTTGATCAACCTCCTCGTGAATTCTGGGACGAAATCCAATCCTTCGTTTGTCTCCCCGAAATTAACCCAATAACTCAATAAAGCATTAACGCCTGAATTTAGAGCGTCAAATTTGGTTGCGAACACATCCTGAGTCCATTCGATGACTACTCAGACGAATCATCTACCGATTATCTATTATTGAAAAAGCTGAGTCTCTATCGATTGCGAATAAATCTGCACGATTCAACGCTGTCAAGCCGTCCTCCACGTGGCATGAAGTATGAAGCTTAAAGGAACACTTCGCCGAAAAGGAAAAGATGGGAATATGAACAGTCGACCAGTCCATGGGCATACCCTCTTCATATGGTTCCAAAATCTGATGGTTTTGTGCCTGTTTGGTCTGTTTGGTTTTATGTGATGGTCCATGTGGAGATTACCGTCGATTGAACATGCAAACGGAAGCGGATCATTACCCAACTCTCAACATCACAAACATCAGATCTAACCTTCAAGGAGCTACTGTGTTTTCCAAACCACATCTTTTGAAAGGTTATTTCCAGGTAAACCCAGCAGATATACCAAAAACTTCCATTATTCAACGTTTGGACTCAGAAATTCTGGTGCGACATTTCAGCGCAATATTTGGCAACTTGCCTTTCTGCACGTTGATGACATCCTGGTATTTTCTAGAACACAAGATGATCACAGAGCACATTTGAAACAGATTCTTCAACTTTTGCGTGAAAATGGGCTTGTCGTTCGCTCTGAAATTGATTTTTTAGGCCATAATATCGACTGTAATGGAATTTGTCCTCTTTCATGCAAGGTCGACGTTGCTAGAAAGTTTCCTGTTCCTGCTACGGTGAAATCTCTACCAGAGTTTGTTGGAATGATAAATTATTACCATCGATTTATTCCTGATGCAGCAAGGATCACCAAACCATTATGTGATGTCATTTCAAACAAGGCTAAAGGAGAAGGGCTGAAAAAAAGGAGGGCTAATAGGCCAACAGTTAATTGATTTTAATTTCAAAAACTTAACTTGATCCGCAATGGCCAAAATTTTAAGGGAGAACTACCTTGTTGTTTTATTTGAGGAAGGAGTGCTAATAGGCCAACAATTAATTGATTTTAGCCTCCTAACTTGCTCGAGAACTGCACCGATAGTAATGTCAATGGCATCAACACCAACCGATTGCATTTTTCAGCAGGAAGGTTCGACAACCAGATTTGAAGTACAGTACATTTGATCGCAAACTTCTCGCCATATACCTTTCAATTTGTGATGATTTTGTATCACATTCATTCAATAATATAAATATTGTGTTATTTGAGTTGATGTTCTTCATGTATCTGTTGTGTTTAGTCTATTTCATGTATATATCTGTGTGTATCAACCTGAGATTCATTTGTATAAATGCCATCACTCTGTATTTTATTGGCATCGTTTGAAGACGATTTGATTTCATTAATGAACTTTGACTTTGCTGTTTGTCTTGTCTTAGGTCATGACTATTGACCATGGGAAGTCGTTGACTGGCTATTACTTGTCATGCCGCGATTTTTAAAAAGTACACAAATTTCTTGTAACCGATAAATTCTGGTTTTCCCTAAAACTGAATTGGGAATGAAACAGCTTGTCGCCACAAATTCGACATTTCAAGCACTTCCTCGATGGTGTAGAATTTCGCATTAAAACCGATCATAGACCACAAGTGCAAGCTCTTGTCAAGTCATCTGATCAAGTTTGGTCAGCTAGGCAGCAATGCCAATTGTCAGCCATAGCCGAAATTAACTGCACAGTTGAATATCTTCCGGGAAAGTCTAACTTAGTTGCCGATGATTTATCTCGCGTTGAAATTTCATCAATACATGTAATTGATTACTCTGCAATGGCTTCTGAACAGCGTCTAGATTCTGAAACTCGAGCATATCAAACTGCTATTAAAAGGTTGAAATGGGAAGAAGTTCTTTTCGGTGATGGCCCTTCTACGTGACATAAGTACAGGTAGACCACGGCCATTGGTTCCCAGGAAATTTAGAAGAGAAGTCTTTGATTTAATTCACGGAAATTCTCATCCATCTGTTCGCTGATCTGTCGACTCATCACATCGAGTAGCACTCTATTAAGCGCGATATTCGTCATTGGTCACGTGCATGTTTTGATTGTCAAAGAAGCAAAGTGACTCGTCGCACTGAATCAGGCATAGGTGACTTTCCACAACTTCGACGACGTTTTCGACGCATCCACGCAGACATTGTTGGACCAAAGCCGACTTCAAATGGTTTCCAATGTTTATTTACCATCACTGATCGCACACCTCGATGGCCAGAGGCAATTCCCATAGAGGATGCTACAGCTACTTCCTGTGCAGCTGCTCCTCTACATGCATGGATTGTGAGATTTGAATTTCCGGATAACATCACTTCTCATAGATGTTCTGTTTTCCTGTCTAGGCTATGGAGAGCCTAGGGAACTTTAATGGGCACTCGTCTAATATAACTCGACAGGATATAATCCTGCAGTCAACGGAATGATTGAGCGTGTTCACCGAACTTCAGCAGGCGTTAATGTCAAGATTCAGACTGGTTTTATCATTTACCCTGGGTTCTTCTAGGACTTCGAACAACACCGAAAGAAGGACTGCAGGTTTCATGCGCGGAGATGGTTTATGGAGAATCGCTGGTAGTACCTGGTGGAATGCTTTCCTCAGGACGAAAGTGTTGATGAACTTGATCTCTCCCGGCTACGGATTTCGGCCGAAAAGTTTCATCAAGAGAGATTGATGTTGATTACAAATTCAAACTTTGCGAAGTATCAACTATATACTGACACACAAATAGAGTATCTGAAAATACTTATCTTCGCGTTGTACAATCCTTGATGAAACATGCCTTTGATACGGAATCCATCAACGAGGGTTTAATGAGACAGTATGGTTTGTTTATCGGAGCAAAGTATATTTCGGTTTCAGTGGCCAGCAGTAGGTTTATTATTGGAATACACTCAAAATTGAGATGAAGTAGTGGATCAGTGGGGTAGTCTACTGCTGTTTTCAAAAATGTCTGAACAAAGTTATGTGGCTGAGATTCTGTTTAATGCCAATGGAGCAATCGGTTTAGTTCAGCAAATTATTTTGGCTCCTCAGTGACCAGCGGTAGGGTTTAATATTGTAATACACTCAAAGATGAGATGAAATACTGGATTGTTTGTGTAATAAGTCTGCTACGGTTGCTACGTACACAAGGTGTGCGAAATTTCGCAGTGTCGCAGGACACACGCTTCGGATTGGGTCGGATTGGCTCGGCAAATAACTTAGAAAAATGTGTCGCGCGCCTTGCGGACGCGCATCCGCAAACCGCATGCTAGAATTACTAATGCGCTTTGCAGACAGTCGGTATATGACTTCTGAAAAATGTTTTCAAAGTGTTTCCCAAAATTTCAAAATTTTCATTTTCCAATGGGAGAAAAAACCGAAAAATTTCGCGTGTCCGCAAACCGCACATGCAGTTCATTTGACAATGTCTCGTCCAACACCGGTTCGTGATGCGCATCTCCCGCTTGCAAGGATATATAAGAAGCGTCATCACATCGTGTATCTATTTTCGCTCGCTCATCTGTCTGCCTGTCTAATTAACTACCCAACTGTAATGTACTCTGTGACGAGGTCCGTGTCCGTCTGACCATTACCGCCCTGACCGAAGTCCCTGTCCACCTGACCGTAAGGTCTGACCATTACATCGATCAAACAGATCGGAGCTTTCTGGTATCGTTACATTTCGCTCAATGGAGAACGATTTGCGGTGCGATCTTTCTTTAATAATTCGTGTTCCTTGCTAATTCCCGAGACTGCTCTCCAGGAGATTCTTAAAGTGGAAGCTTTCGCCGCGGAGTCGTTTCAGTTACCCGTCAACGTTCCGAAGTTTTGGCATGATAAATACGGGAATGGTGAATTTCCTTTCCGTATTTTTGACTATACGAGGGACCGGTTGTTTGTGAAGTTGGCGGAGGATTTACTCATTGTTGATTCCCAACGCAATCCGATAACTGTGAACGACTTGGGTTACGGCCTTTATTCATGCATTATCCTTGTGCGTGGCACGTACATTGGTTCACTCGTAGAGAAGGTGGACAAGTTTGCTTCTCTTCAACTTGTGATTACACAAATAATGTACACTAAACTACTTCCTGAAGAGAAGTGTTTGTTTCTCTCTCCGAGTCCGAGTCCTCCTCTTGTGGCTGCGAAAGTAGAGACGATGTCAACAAAACGCCCTCCAGCGTCCCTGTTTGATGATATTGACTTTCAACTGCCGGATTCAGTATTTTCAAAGCTACTTTGAGGGGCTACTAATTGCACAAACTTGTTTGGGAGTTAAGCGTGTTAGTCTCCGTCGAATTTAAGAATATTCCTCTGTTAGCGATAAAAGAAAAAACACTTCTGTCCTGCTAATGCAAGATAAATCTTGAGATAGAAGAATCGAATTAATTCACGCCAGAAACAGTTTTTCTTCACACGCCATTTGATTTTTTTGAAATTTAAAAATCTTTTTTATTCATTATTTTTTCTTAATTTTTTGTTGAATTTTACATTACATTTTCATTTTTTACTAATTTTTTTTACCGAACCGGTGTTGTGAGAGTATGGAAAATAAGTTTTATTTCGTATGGATAATAATTAACATGTACACTAAACTACTTCCTGAAGAGAAGTGTTTGTTTCTCTCTCCGAGTCCGAGTCCTCCTCTTGTGGCTGCGAAAGTAGAGATGATGTCAACAAAACGCCCTCCAGCGTCCCTGTTTGATGATATTGACTTTCAACTGCCGGATTCAGTATTTTCAAAGCTACTTTGAGGGGCTACTAATTGCACAAACTTGTTTGGGAGTTAAGCGTGTTAGTCTCCGTCGAATTTAAGAATATTCCTCTGTTAGCGATAAAAGAAAAAACACTTCTGTCCTGCTAATGCAAGATAAATCTTGAGATAGAAGAATCGAATTAATTCACGCCAGAAACAGTTTTTCTTCACACGCCATTTGATTTTTTTGAAATTTAAAAATCTTTTTTATTCATTATTTTTTCTTAATTTTTTGTTGAATTTACATTACATTTTCATTTTTTACTATTTTTTTTTACCGAACCGGTGTTGTGAGAGTATGGAAAATAAGTTTTATTTCGTATGGATAATAATTAACTTTTCATGTACCGAATTAACGTGGAAAACATTTTCGATTGAACTTTAGATAAAAATGCGCTCTGCATTTCATTTTGGTGTTCTGTTCATTGGTGTTTTGTCGTTTTCCTCGTTGCTCATTCGTCGGTACGCTTTATTCAATTCCGTTTGAACTACATAAATATACATATAATTGGACGTGTTCTTCCGTTCTCCTTCGCGTGTCGATCACTCTCTCTCTCCTCTCGTCACCGGCATGAATGCGTCTCTGTGCCATTGTTCAACCTCTGAGGGTCACGCTGGGCCCGGGGAGCAACCAAATGCGCGTGTGTGATCGAGGGCAGCGTCTCTCTGTGGTTTTGTGTCGCTGCGGGATAATAGTCATTATGCGCTATTTCTCCTTCCATTAGTAATCATCGAATTACTTGCCGGAAATTGTCGTTTGGGCTTGCGAAAATCCCACTGCCAAACATCTCCCACCATATCTACGTTTTCTTTTGCCGCCTTGGCCGTTTGACCCTAATCAAGCGGCACTTACTGATATGCAGGTTTTAATCAGGTTATAATGGACCAAATTTGGTGCAGAGGCTGACGAAACTGCTGCGTCGAGGTGACCACTTACGCCGTTTTTCTCATGCGTTTCTTCACCCTCCCCCAACGCCGTTGGACTGCTCAGCTTTTTCGTCAACAGTAGACAATAGCTTGGCTGCTGTTGATGGAAGCCAGCTACAGCATAGAAAGAGTGTTGATGACAGCAGTACTGAACAAGAAGCGATAGTACCTGATGATGTTGATGATGCCGAGTCGGTGAGACCGCGTGGTTGTTGCACGGAGAGTCCGTTGACACCTGGTGAGGTAAATCCTGCTTCCGAGACTGGTTTCAGCATCTCGGACTCCATAGCTGATGAGCCGGCGGGGATGGAGGAAGGGGAGTCATGGCGAGAGCATCAAGTGTATTTGGATGCGTCAATCAGAATGGTTGTTTTTTCCTGTCATGCGCAAGGAGTTTGAAAGTAATTATAAATATCATGAACAAAACCCCGATAGCCCGTCTCCGAGCCCGGGCGTGTAAGGTGTAGATGGGATGGGTAGAGGAGTCATTTGCGGACCTCCTTAAGTTGCTCCTCTCCGTTAACTTTGCCTCCTCCACCAACTTCTTGATGGAGCCTAACCAGCAGGGTGGCGCGCGTCATAATATAGATGGCCGTGTCGCCAACTGCCGGCCGCCGTCGCCTGCGTGCCCTTCCTCGTCCTCGCTGAACATTGAGGAGCATTGCTCCAGCACCACCACCTCACTGCCGTCAAACTTTGTCCTCTGCCGCGGTTCTCTGACAGCACGCACTCACACAGTTGACGTTCACATCCACCGCTGGCTCGTCGCTTTTTTCTACCGCCGCTACCGCCGTTCTTGCACAGCAAGTAAACAGAGACAGGCAGTTTTTACACATCCAGCTCGTATATAGTTTCCTTTTTTACTATTCCAGCTCGTCTATAGTGTTCCGGTTCAGCATCATGCGAGGGATATTTCGCTCTTTCATTCCCTCTAGAAATTCCGTTCAACCAGTAGGAGTGAATCGCTTGCGCCGGTCGCAACGGCATGTTGAATAAGGTCGTCTGCTCGCGAGCCAATAATTGGTGTCACGCCCTCCAGGAACTCACCACGCTCGTTGATCTGCATATAGGATGAGGTCAGTTGGTTGTAGAGCGCCAACACTCGATTGCGGTAGGGTTTCAGAATGCCGAGGGAATCACGGAGTTTCTCCTTCCACCGTTTAATATCGTCCAGTAAAGCGCACTGTTTGACGATCTGCTGGCGGGAATCGTCATGCTGGGCGGGGTCGACAGTCATGCAAGTGTGTAATCCCTATGCAACTGATTGAGTTGCTGATGGGCTGGTTGACGCACACGGCAGAAGCTTGCCATTTGGTTGTACTCCTCCTCCGATATGGCTAGTAACCGTTGGAATGTAGCCGCCATGCTAGAGAATTTTATCAATCAGCATAGGAGAGGCGGGATTTTAGTTGAATAGGTTGCTCCGGAAGCGGCATACGTCAGCGCACTCTTGCGTAAAATCACAGAATAGATAGCCAAGGAGTTGGGCTGTAGCCGCCTCGAAAACTTCAATCATCGCTTTGGATTTGCGCGGGGATATCTGACGGGCTAGAAATTCCTCTTAGCTTTTGTCGCGCGGGTTCTTGAAGAGAATATAGTAGTAGGTGTTCAGACTGCGCGTGCGCGATTCTTTGCCGCTTGCGATGAGGTTTTGCGGAATGAAGTTGATGAAACATGGCTTGTGATGGGCCGCCTTGGTGAACATAGCGGTGACATCAGACGAGGCGCGCGTTTCGTCCAGCAAATCATCCAGTACCCCCAAGTCGTAGGGTTGTGTTTCGCTAGTGTGACCACACCACGCTTTTGTAATTCCTGTTGGAGGGCGGCCTGGAAGATGCCGTAACACCAAATGAGCCGGTTGATGGGGGCACTCAAACAATTCAGAGCAGTGATCAAGTATTTACAGCGTGAGGTATGTCTTGCCACTGTGTGACGGTCCTTCTATACACATAGTGCGATCACATTTTAGCCGTAGATCCATTTCCCGCCTTTGTTGACCGCCGTTTTGCGTAACTTTTTCCCCGTCAAGCCACTCACCAGACTACCGACAGCGCTGGCAATCACGGTCGGTATACCGGAAAGGAAACACCCTCTTGTCTCAACAGACGCCGCTGACTGGCCACACTCAAGCCCGGCTTCACCAACTTCTGGTGAGCAGACACCTTCCGCCTTGCCTGCGGCGAGATCGTTTTACTGTGGCAAAGCTGGAGCACTGATCCGGATGAACACATCCTTAGCACTATCCAACGCTTCTCGTTGCTGGGTGGGGGCAATCCGCCGCAATCTTGCTTAAGCTTTCAAAACGGCCGCATTGCTCACTTTCCGATAGTGTTTCACACTTTCGGCGCGGCATTGAGATCATCAAGCATGATACATTGTGGAAGGATAGTGTAAACCAATAGGCGGCCATTTCCAGGCTAGCACTATCCATGACACCACGCTGCAGACACCGGTCTGCGGACACGCGTCAGCATGCCAAAATAATTAGATTGCGCTATTTGATGATGTTCTATAATTTCAATCTTGCATGTTTTTGCACCTGTAAAATGTCTGCTTTGTCCAGCATACTGCACATGGATGGTAATCTGCACATCACTATGTCTGGTAATCAACAATTAAATGAAAGATATTCAATCTTGATATTCGGTATTCGAAAATTTGTAAGAAGCCTGAAACATTTGTTCGAATTGCATTTACTTAGCTTTCGCTGTATTTCAACATTTTCAAGTAAAGAATGAAATATTTACTTACTGATGTCTGGATCCATTCCATTCCGCTTATCTAGAATGATAAAATAGAATGTCAGGACATAAAATATGATATATATTGTTCCTGATTCAAATAACCAATATTAGAAATAAGGAGGCTCATTGTTATTCATAATCGTAGGAGTGAGGTGACCCTGTCTCAGCTGTAATAAAAATCAAAACTAGCGTCTACTTCAATGTAGTGTGTACTTTCGTACACACACTATGTGGCGTCTTCAGGCTTCATCAAATGTGTGCGCGAAAGTGCTCGCTAGACTCTTTCTTTTAACTGGGACAGGGTCTCCCTTTCTGGATAATTCATGTAGTCTGGGTGTTGGATATCCCAAAACCATGGTTTCATTCAATATTCCCCTACGAATACGTAAGTTTGGGCTGAGCTCCATGTATTCACACCGATGCACTGATAATTATTGTCTATGAGAGCGACTACCGAGACGTGAATACTGATGAAACTGTTCGGATGTTAAACTGGCAGTCGCTACAATTGCAGCAGACGAGTGACACTCGTCATGTGATTGGAACGCAACATGACATAGCTATGCAAAAGAACTGCATATACGGCATCTAATTTGCGCTGCGAGTAGTAATCCCATTGCAAAAGGAAGTGCAAAATGAGAAGCGATGAGTCATCATGCTGAGTCATCTGGAGAGGAAGGGAGATCGCCAAGGATGTGCTGGGGATGCTCGGACCGAGTGGAGGAAACCGTTCCTATGTCAGAATGGAGCTCCGCGACTCTTCCCATCGTGTGTCTCGTCAAAAGTTGGGTCGGTGATGTGTCGATGAAAAAACAACCCCCCCCCCCAAACTCTCCTGTCAGACTTCCAACTTGGGTGGGAGGAGTGATCGTAGAAAGTCGTGCAATAGCTCGTTTGAAAGCTAAGAGTGAGACAAGCTTCTATCAAGGTTTGGCGTTGAAATTCGCACAAAAAAAAATTTCGTATTTCTTCACAATTTTTTGTGCGAATTTCAACGCCAAGCCTTGATGGAAGTTTGTTTCACATGTTTCTGAGCAACTTTGGTCAAAACATCACTTTTGACAAAGTTCGACTCGAGGGGAGGGTTTCATCGACACATCACCGACCCAACTTTTGACGAGACACACGATGGGAAGAGTCGCGGAGCTCCATTCTGACATAGGAACGGTTTCCTCCACTCGGTCCGAGCATCCCCAGCACATCCTTGGCGATCTCCCTTCCTCTCCACATGACTCAGCATGATGACTCATCGCTGCTCATTTCGCACTTCCTTTTGCAATGGGATTACTACTGCAGTTATACTTTTGGTTGATAGATAAATTTTGTTTTCATCATATTCTCTGCTGCCACATTTATCCCGCTTGTCATGTTTATCCAAGAACCTTTTGACAATGAACATCAGATGACTCATAACTTACAGCATCGGTGATTATCGTTCCCAAGACGTCTTACCCGGGATTTCAAAATTGACCTTGACGATTTTCTTAGTAACTTCAACCAGGAGAAAAATCCTGTTATTATTGGTGTCTTTAATGTACCTGCTGATGGCAACATTGATTTCCTAACTATCAGCTACTTGCAATTGGCTTAATATGGCTTGATGCAGCATGTTGACAGTTCCACTCCCTCTGCTGGAATTGCTCTGGATTTGGAACTGTCTCGTATGATGAAGGTATTGTTTCTGAAGTTTCAGGACCTACATTCTATCATCACAGCTTCAATTGGTGTTCCCAAGAAAGTCTTCAAAGAACTTTTCAAAGTTCCTTCTGGTTTACTCAGAATTTCACCATTGATAAATTCAAATTTTATTTGCCCTCTGAATGTGATAAAAATGTTATATTGTATATCTATTCAGTTTCTGATTAATTTGAACCCAGTAGGTGTCATATCAGTGCTTCTTAAAGCTCATCCACTACTAAGTGGCACATGTAGACAAAGTCTTGTAGATAAATCTTGCTGATCCAGCCCAATGGGTAAAACAATTAAGTTGCAAATGTCATAAAAATATTGACTGGAACGAGTATGGAGAAGATCTAAATCTCAAGTTGACAGAAATAGATTCTATTTATACATGCTGAAGCTGTAGGCAAGACAATTTTATCTTCATTTTCATGGATGACGTCAGTAGTAAGGGATCCTCCCAACTGCGCACAGCGCCCCCCTCTGGAGCGTGAGTTGGTTGCTGTGGTTCTGGGTCGACCGACCGGGTGGGTCGTGGTCGACCGTCGTTGTTGGTCTTAAGGCGGCGATCTATGTTTTTGGTGTGTAGGAGTGTGTGTAGGGTTCTTTTGTGTTTAGATTTGGTTTCCTGATGAAATTCTGCGTCGAGATGTTAAGTTCCATGGGTGTAGGTGTGGTTTAGGTGTGTTTTGAATGTTTTTGAGTGAGAAAATGGCTGTAGCGGCTAAACGAAGCCTCGTACGTGAAAATGGACGGCGGATTTGAGCTTTTTGGCCAATTTTGGGTCTAGTGTACTTGTTTCCAAAGTCGTAGGCCAAACAACGAAGAACTTCGACCACCCTCGGCAGCGTTCTTCCAACTTTGGTTCTAGGAATGGTAGAAAGTCCTGCAATAGCTCGTTTGAAAACTAAGAGTGCCACAAATTCATTGGAAAGCACAGTTTGGCCATATCTTCCTTTCCTGAGGCTTGTGAGTGACATTGAGACTTTTGGCCATGTTAGAGAGCCGTCAGAGGTTGAATTGGTCAGTTTTGGTCTGTAGCGGCTAAACGAAGCCTCGTACATTATGTTAAAATGGACGGCGGATTTGAGCTTTTTGGCCAATTTTGGGTCTACGGGACTTGTTTCCAAAGTCGTAGGCCACACAACGAAGAACTTCGACCCCCCTCGGCAGCGTTCCTTCTAACTTTGGTTCTAGAGATCGTAGAAAGTCGTGCAATAGCTCGTTTGAAAGCGAAGAGTGCCACAAATTCATTGAAAAGCACAGTTTGGCCCTATCTTTCACTGCTGAGGATTGAGAGTGACATTGAGACTTTTGGTCATCTTAGAGAGCCGTCAGAGGTTGAGTTTTGTGTTTTGGGCTCCCGCGGGCGAACGAAGAGAGCTTGTAATGAGGACGAGAAAACTGAGACCACATTTGGAATCAGCTTGATGTCATTGGCCAATGAGAAGCACATCCAATGAGAATCCAGTATTTCTCTATAAATAATGAGGTTTCCAGAGTGACAATCATGCTATCTTTGAGTCGCACAAGTGTCGGACGCACGTTCTCCCTCTACATTCCTATTATATTATCCATCTGAAATGGTAAGTCGGAACCTTCCTTCTTCTCCCTCCTTGAGTGTTAACTTAATAGCATCTCTTTTATTTTCAGGCATCTACTACATCTACTACATTTACAGGACAAGATAGTGTTCAGACGTTACAAGATTCTCTACAATCAGATCGTATTATGTTGAGGCCACTAGAAGAGACAACAAAGGTACATAGTCCTATCCCACTACAGCGTAAATTTAGACAAGCCATACGTTATTACGATCATAGTATAGTATTGCAAACGGAAATGATTCCTTCCACTGAAGTGAAGATATTGAATAATCGGTATGGGGACTACTTAGTCATTCCTGTGAATCCATACCTTCGTCGCCAACTCGATATTATTGAGGAGTTTGCAACATTAAATATGGACATCCCTACTCCCCTTAGCAAGGAATGGAAGGCGAGAGACGACAATGATACTCCATATAGAAAGATATTGGATAATAAAAAACTTTCTTTACCACTATCGCATTGGTGCACATACTTTAAAAAGGAAGGAGATGAAGTGACACCCATCAGATGTGAAGACCTCGCAGAAGGCACTTGGAATATTGGTTTTGCTATCAGTGGAATATATTATGGCTATCACCAGAACAACAAATTAGCCTCTATATCGATGCATGCTCAATCCATCCTATATATACCAAAGCAACCAGACGTTCATGACATTATTGATCAAATCCTCAACAAGAGCGGTACAAAGCGCAAGTCAGAGAAGAATGCTGCCGGTAAACGCAAGCCAAAGAAGGAGAATCAGTAGTCCTTACCTATCTCTACCTGATGACAATTCGCTCCTGTGCTTTGAGTGTCGTAGACGTGGACTTATCAGATACATTTTACTTCTTCGCTGCCATTATGTTATTTGTGTATTTTGTCGTGAACAGCATCGATGTACTTCATCATTTTGTAATATGTTATAGGACTGTTCATCAGATGAGTAAAAATTTGTAATTTCCTTCTTAGTCATCTATCATCATTTTTATGGATTGTGAGGGTGAACCTGTACAGGAGTTCAGTGCTATTGCTATGGACAATTGGTCGTATCAACTTGTTAGTGTCTACCATCAACATGCCAAGTGTGATCCCACTGCTGATAGCTGGGCGAGAAAACACATCCATGGACTTAATCAGCAATACTTGCAAGACTATGGCTTTTCTAATGAATGTGCTCTTCGTATTGACTTTAAAAGATGGTTAGCAGCTTTTAATGTTGTATGTATCTTTTGTAATGATCCCACTAAGGAGAAGAAACTATTTCCAAATCTAATTATCAATGATATTCTACTTCCACCTTGGGATAGTAGAGTTAATCAACACTATCATGAAGTCACTAAACGTTTTAAGGAATTAGGGCTCCTATTTTAAATGTTCGTTGTAGTCGCTACATTCATAATCAATGCTTTTTTCCTCCATATCTCAACACTGCTAAAGTAATGTTTGGTCATCATTGCTCTTTATTTGATAGCTACCAACTGTATCTATTTTATCTGTTTCAAACCCACAATTTGCAATGCATGCTTCTTAAAGTCGTTTAATAAATGCTTTATGAAGATAATTTGTTATTTTCTTGCAACGGATGGGATAGATGAAGGATGACAATGTCGTTCTCAAATGATTGTGGAACATCAAGTTTTCATAGACAAAGCTTAAAGGGAGCTATTCAAGATTATGTGATAACTTTTCATAAAGATGAGATCAACATCAAATCAGTTATTGGTGATACTATCACTCTATTTTTGAAGTAAATGGATACGTTTTCTAATAGAATTGTAATGGCAAGATTAGTTGCAAAAATTCATTTCAGCCATTTTGGGAAAGAAGAGGTAGAACATCGTTTCTTCCATTTTGCTTCTTATTCGATGGAAGTTGTAGATAATCCCGAAGAATTTTTGAAAGACATATGGGAAAATTGCTCAACGTCTTGATGCATTTAACCATCATGGTAGCACTCTAGTGATTGAAGCGATTTCACATATTCACATTCAACTTTGTATAAAAGAAACTTAAAGATCCAATGGTACTTGATCGTAGCACAAATTGGTTTTCGAGTTGTGTCTGATTACTCTCGAAGTATATTCCTTCTGCACATGTGTCTATTGTTTAGAAAAGGCTAGCAAGTTCATGTCTTCAAAAAGACTTGTTTTATAAGTTGTTAGCAAGAGTGAAAATATGTGCAATGTATGTAAGCGGAAGGATGGAAGTGAAAAACGCATCTTTAAGAAATGTAAGCATACTTTCTGCTAGCGCTGTTTAATACGATACTCTATTAAACTTTGTCAATGTAGCCACTGTGATATAGCTCATTTTGAGTGTCACTTCTGTCATTGAAGTTAGCACCTACGCAAATGTGTAAAAATCAAGTTGTAACAATGGTTAAGACAAAAATGGCGAAACGCGAAAGTCGAAAGTCTTCAAAATTTTCTGAGGCCATTCCAGCTCTTCAACGAATGAAAGGAAATCAGCGATATAATGCAATACGATAAATTTATATGATAAATTTATTCGAGAAATTGTTTCTCATGTGACAAGTTTGAGGACAAAGAAATTATCACCACAACAACGAAAGTTACTTAAGCGACTTACTACAAAATTGCGATTCATCTCCAATCCAAAAGTTACCCTTCAAAGAAAGAAAAAAACTCGAACACAAAGGGGTGGTTTCCTTTCAGTGTTACTTCCGCTGTTAGCTCCTGTAGTAGGTGACCTATTGGGTAGGATCTTTAATCCCAAGCGTTAATTATGCAAATATTGAATCCCAAAGTATTAAAATGGATTTCAGACTTCAATGTGATAAAGTTCTGACTGTATCAGGTCCAACCCATGCAGGTAAAACTGTTTTCACTCTGAATTTGCTAGATAAAAGAAAATAGTTGTTTAGGGAACCTATCAATCGAGTGATTTGGTGTTATGGCATTTATCAACCGTCGCTCTTTCAGGAATTGCAACGTCGTAACTTCATTCGAAATGAAGGAATTATTCCAGTGGATAAGATTCAGTCCAATGATGTTGTTGTATTGGATGATCTACTAAAAGAAAGCAAGAATTCTGAAGATGTTACAGATACGTTCACTCGCGCAGCACATCACAAAAGATGCTTTATAATGTATATCACGCACAAATTGTTTCCTGATGGGAAGGAAGCCCGCACACGAAACCAGAATACACACTATTACGCTATTTTCAAGAATCCACGAGATAGAAGTCAATTTGAAATTTTAGCGCGACAAGTTGCGCCAAGAGGTTCAAAAGCCTTAATTGAAATTTTTCAAGCAGCAACTGAAAAACCACACGGTTACTTATTTATTGATTTTACACAAGTGTCCGGAAGAATTCAGATTTCGAAGTGATATTTTGAAAGAGCTTATGATTATCTACAAACTATGAGTTCTTATTCTCGCATGATTGTTATTCCTCAAGATGAATATGCCCAATTGACTGCTATGCAACAAGTAAGACAACCTCTCGCAAATCAGATTTATAAGAATTAAATTATCAGCAAAATACGCATATCAAAGATCCATATCGCACAGTATTATTACAATCGGAAACTGTCGAAGAATTAAAAAGTTTGAAGAAAAAGATGCGTGACTCTGTTTCGACTGCTACACCTTTAGCATCTCGCGCACATACAATGTCCCTTTTCAACAGCATTGAACCATATCTCACTGTGAATGATCGAGGTGAAATCATTTCAGATGATAATGAAATTATTGACGCTTCACATTATGAAGACTTGATTCAGTATGCAGCACGCAGAAAGCGCCGTCAAGGCTATGTCCCACCTGGTTGGTCTTACTTTCTTAAACTATTAAAAAAGCACAATGTTCCAAAATTTGCTTTGAATAATGAAACATTGAAAGAACTTGATTCTATTTCAGCAGTTGATGCTACTTCATCTACTTCACCAGTTAAGAGTAAAATGAAAATGTCAAGGAATTGGTTTAAGAGATCACCTTCTAAATCCCCTCCCACACCCATAAAGCAAACAAGGGAAGAGAACGACTTAGAAGAACTCCTCCAAAGAAATACATGTTCTCAGACTATCAATATGAAGCAGATGTGTTGCTTACCATGTAATGAGCCGCCGGAAGTAAATGTAGCTGTAACTTGTACTTGCTGTGCCAGCTCTCACAATGAGACTCCTAAGCAATGTAAACGTAAATCCCATAAGCCCTGTGGTTTCTGTAAATGCCAAAAGGTAAGAAAGCAAAAACATGAGAAGAAGGAGAAAGAGTCAGTCGTCATCGGATGAACTTTTAAAGTCAATATATTATGATGTAAAACATCCTGCAGGATTTGCATCTATAAAGAAATTGTCAAAAGCGAGCGGTGTTCCCCCCCCAAGTTAAACAATGGTTAAAGGGTCAAGCTACATATACACTCCACAAACAAGCGAAAAAGAAGTACCGGACCGGTCATTATATTGCTTATGACATTGATGAACAGTGGCAAGCAGATTTGTTTGACGTTGCCGCTATTTCAAAACATAACTCGGGACACAATTTTATCTTAACCGTAATTGATATTTTCTCGCGTTATGCGTGGGCTCAACCTTTAAAAACTAAAGAAGGTAAACGAGTAGCAAAGGCATTCCAGTCAATTTTCCGAGAGGGTCGTATTCCAAAGAGAATTTAGAGTGATCAAGGAAAAGAGTTCGAAAATCAGCATGTGGGAAGATTATTTGAGAGATTAGATACTGAGCTGTTTAGTGTAAAGAGTGCTTATAAGGCTGCACTAGTTGAACGTTTTAATCGCACATTTAAAAATCGCTTGTGGCGACATTTCACTGCCAACTTGACACAAAATTGGACAAAGGTTCTCCAAGATACGCTACATGCCTACAAGCACTCTATTCATCGTTCTATTGGACTCAGACCAGCGGATGTGAATGCTGACAACGTAGATAGAGTGCGTGAAACATTCCAACGCAAGCGTAATAATGCAAAAAGTGATGTGAAAATAGGTGATAAAGTTCGCATATCATAAGTTAAGAGTGTTTTTGCCAAAGGTTATCTCCCGAATTGGAAAGAAGAAATTTTCACAGTTTCAAGTATCAATAAAAAATACTTCCCAACAACTTACAAGTTGAAAGATTACGATAATGAAGAAATTAATGGTATCTGTTATCGTGATGAGATTGAGTTGGTCACTCAAAGTGAAACATATTTAGTAGAGAAAATCATTCGAAGTAAAAAACGACCAGGTGAAGAATGGTGTCTTGTTAAATGGGTCGGTTATTCTTCAAGTATGAACTCTTGGATGCGTCGTGCAGACATCTTTCATCTACGTGATCGTCAGTGATTCATGCAAAGATATAACTTGTAATGTCAAGGTCTAAGTTATGAATCCGACTGCATCGTTTTATTCACGCCCCTCTTATCTAAGTGGCGTGGGTGCAATTTACAGCGGCACCCACCGTCAACGTAAAGGTAGCATATTTGGTGCGCATATCTGTTGTAGCACCTCTCTTATCTACTGTCGCAAGATCTGCTTAATTAAAGGTAGTAAAGTATGTCAGCTATATGGTCTACTTAATTTAGACTTCTTCAGACCAGATTTTATTTCTTATCAATTTCTGCGTAGTTATGTTGATTATATGTCTTTGGCTTTTACAACACAGACGATACCAACGGACTCACAATGAAAGAGTTTAAAAATGGATATACTATTTATGCATTTGATTTGACTGCCGTCAGCGATATCAGTGCACCTTATCGTCAAGCTAACGTTCCTCATAATATTCGCTTGGATCTGGAGTTCAAGACAACGCTAACGGAGACGATCAATGTATTAATTTATGCAATCTTTGATTCAAGTATTGAAATAACTAAGTATCGTGACGTGATTCTTCACTATAATCGCTAATGAGTTGGTTGAATGCTGACGATATTAAGACTAAAGTGCAGCGTAATGCAGATGAAGCTACGTTGAAAGCTTTTGATAATGTCTATTCGCTAGATACCCTACCAACTACAGTAAAACAGTATCCCATCTTTATTGTATTGAACACTCATTCAAAGAATTTAGAAGGTGAACATTGGAAAGCTATCTTTATTGGAAAAGACAGACGTGGTGAACTATTTGACTCTCTGGCTCAACCTCCAAATATACCAACACAGCAGTGGTTGAGAAAACATACTCGTCAATATCAACGAAATGAGCGCATACTTCAACATCCACTTTCATCAACTTGTGGTGCTTTCGTATTGTACTTCATTTTAAAACGTTTGCATGTACGTCGATTTAAATCTGTTACTCAAAAGTTTTCATGTAATCCATCGTCTAATGAAAAGATGATTTGTAAGTTCTATAATGATTTGAAATAAAACATCATATTGGAATAAAAATTGTTTTTATTTCACAATCCGCTGGGTATGTACATATTCGATTAAATGGTCTAGGATTGTATCTGCTTGCACTTTTGATTTCAGTCCAGTAATGATAACTTTACTGTTGTGAAAGATTGCAATATGTACAGGATTTCAACGATTAATGAGAGCTGCAGGAAAAAGTTCTGGCTCATAACACAAATTGTAGCTGCTGCTATGAATCTTCGAAAACGATACATTTTCACTCAATTGAGTAGAGATCACCATATTGTTCACAGTCAGATTCAACATCACACACTTCTCCCTCTTCCATATCCGACGTAGTAGCTTCTGCAGTTCTAAGCGTATTAACCGCGCCGATGAGTGAGAAAGGGCGCCGAGAATTTGTACCGTCCCGTTTGGAAAGAGTTGAAGGTTCCGTAAATTGCTCATCTTCACCACTAACATTTGCGACCGACCAGGATAATACTTGCTGTTTCGAATTTGTTGATGTAATGTTGCGAGATCGATTTTCGTGTAGAGTCTGATGCGTCGGAGAATGTTGACGATGGTGTAGCGATGACGTTTCATGATGAAGAAATGAGTAAATAGAGCGATGTATCTTCCTTTTATACTTTTCCCAACTGCCTTGATGAAATGTGAAGTAGATAGAAAGTTGTGAATGATATATTTGAATTCGCTGTTTGTTGAATCGCAACCATATGCGATTTCCTATGCGTGAATGTCTTTTCATATAGAAGTATTTCAAGTCCTTCATGATATGATTTAGAGACTGAAAATGTCGATATGATAAAGCAAATACTCATCTTACATTTTCAGTATAATCTTTGAAACATACGTTTCGTTCATGATCAATCTCAATATAATGTAGGAAATCCAATTTCCAAGTCTTCATGATGGAGTGTGACATTGTGTTGAAGATGGTGTCTGATTAAGATTGGCGTAGCAATGCGATGAACTCGCGTCGAATGAATGACATAATGGAGCGATGTACACATCTTTTATATTTTTCCCAATTACATATTCGAAATGAGAAATAGTTGGAGAGATGAGAATGATAGATTTGAATTTCATTTCTGTAATGTTGAAGCCAAACTTGATTACCCAAGGAGATGAATTTCAACGGTTTGAAATATTCCAAATCCTCATGATATCATTAAGATTGAAATATTGTCGCCATGTTAATGTAGTTCCTTTCGATGTATTTCCATAAGAATTCTTGAAATGAACGTTTCCATCGCGATCAACTTCAATATATTTTAGAGAGTCCAAAATCCAAGTCTTCATGATGTTATGCAAATTGGTAATGTATAGATTACCGAAATCAAAATGTCATTCTATCATGTTTTGCTTAGCAATGTGGCAAAAAATAGATTTGTTGGTAATCGAGCTGCTATCTTTTCTACTCCCATTGATAATACACAACAGCTGAATGGAAAGGGGGAAGTAGGCGTCACCCAAGTTGTTCACAGTAACTATGTCTATACTTTTGATCATGAAGTGATGACTATTAACATGAGACGTACAGATGCCTATCAATGTGAAGAGGGATGTCGAGTTTACATTCCGAAATGGCCGGAGAAAGATTTCTCAACATATAAAAAATTCGTATTTGATTTCCTGAATAAAGCATGTAGACACATTGTCGAGTTTACTCCCAACAATGGTGTATATGATCATATGTAGATTTCTCAACATGTGAAAAATTCGTATTTGATTTCCTGAATAAAGCATGTAGACACATTGTCGAGTTTACTCCCAAGAATGGTGTATATGATCATATGTATCATGCAGTTGATAAAGATTGGATTGTTGCTTTGAGTCCGAGTTTAAGAAATGATTTAGGTTACTTTGCTAGCGCCTTGACAAGCTATGATAATTATGGAGCTAATTACTATCCAAGAGGTTGCAAAAATTTAATTTATAAAGAGAAAGCCTATTATGTGGATCTTATTCCGAAAAATGAAAAGACGTTGGTGAAGAAGATTGTGATTAAGGCAAGAAAGACGAACATGACTCATGAAGTATTATTGAAGAAATTTAATTATCTCCTTCGAGTAGATGGTGAACAAGTGGCAACATTAACTTACAACAAATGGTCTAATCATATCGTAATCAATAAACTAAATGATGATGATCTAGTATTGGTTTGTTCAGAAGATTTTCATCAGTTCTTGCGACATCGTTCTGCAGCACTTCATGGAAAATTTAATATGCGCAATCTGGGACATAATAGTTCAAATCAATTTGATACAGAATGGTCCGTATCTTTATACAGAAAATGTATAGATCCTTTAGGTGGTATCTTACATAAAACAAGAGTACTGGCACCTCGCATTATCACTTCAGTGAAATTGGCTATAAATTATTTGAATGAAGTGATTAATGAACAGCATATTTCTTTTTCTGAAAAAGAAGGTGTCATGTCTCTTAGTGTAAGTGGGAAAAATATTGAGCTGATTACGGACAATACCCTAATGGACATTTTGGGATTTGATCAAAATACTTTTAAAAGTGGTACTGTAACAAAAGCTAGCGCGAGCATATCGTTATCGCGTCGTATTAACTATTTTCAGATGTATTCCAATATTGGTGAAGATGTACGTGTGGGAGATGTTGAAGCTCCACTTTTAGCAATGATATCCTACCAACCAAAACGCAATAGTACTCTATCTGAGCATATTTTTCAGAAAGTGCACTATACAAACTTGAAATCAAACTATATACCACAAATTGATATTGCAATTTATGACGATGCTGGTGCGTTGATTCCTTTTCATAAAGATGCTGTGACAAGTATCACACCCCATTTTCGAATGAAGAATTAATGCAAAAGTGTGGAAATATATGTTTCCAATGTGAATGATATGGAAAGTGAAAATAAGGATTCGTTTCTAATTTACTAACCAAGTAATGCTTCTATGAATAAATTTCCCAATAATAACATATCAGACTATCGAGTAGAATTAAATCGTCCATTACTTCTAGAAGGTGAATGGGAAGTAGGTGTTTCCAGCATTTGTTATGATAGTAATATTCAGAATGTGAATGAATTGGAAGAAATGGTATTGACTCCTCGCACCCATGATGGAATAAGGATGAATAATGCATTCAAGTTTCCATACAATTCAACATCAGATGGAAAGTGGAATCATGAATGGAATCAGTTAGAATCAGATTATTATGGGTCATCAGATGAAGATAAAATCATGAAGGCATTCAATAGTGGCAATGCTTCTATTATGAGAAATAAGGATCAGAAAGTTTATGAGTGTACTACCTATGAATGGCACGGGAGACACTTCTATCGCTTTCGCTCTTACTTAAGGTCTTACATTGAGATTGGATAATGAATTCTATCCACATCTCGGTTTTGGACACAGTCTGCATCTGACATCAATGGCTATTGCAAATGTTACAAAAATCTATTCAAACCGAATAAGAAAATTTCATTATAAATTTAAAATATTTGATGATGTTGTAGAATGTGAAGAACGCATCATTTTGAAAAAGCGTGGTGTCAAGCCTTTGACACTCATTGAGTTAGTAAAACGATGGAATGAGACTGTGGGTAAGAAGTATGGAGAGAACGTCATGGCTCGGAAGGATACGTTGGTTATTCAGAAATATAATGACAAACTTACAGTTTATTTCTCTCCAAACTTGCGTCATTTTGTAAGACATGTATCGCCTATTATTGGAAGCGGTTTGGTTTATGCTTCTCATGAATATCACACTAAAGCTGATTCAGTTAGTGATGAATGGTGGGTGGACATCTATGGTGATCGCATCAAGAAAATTTACCAATCTTATCAAGAAACTAAAGTTAGTATCAATACAATGCCGCGTCTATACAATACACTTGAAAACTTTATTCGTGTCATAAATCCATATATACAACATAAGTTGAAGCAAGTGTTGAAAAGTAGATATGATGCAAAGGTACATCACATTTCGTTTTCAATTAAAAATCAAAGTGCTGTTCTGAAGCTGGGTGATCACATTCAATGTCAATTGAGTAAAAGTTTGAAAAAACTCTTTGGCTTTTCATTGCTACAAGATAAGTTTGCTACTTCATACACGATTGTTGTTGGAACACCAATGACACTTGATAAACATGAACATCTCCACATTCAAAGTGATCAGATTTCACCTATTTCTCTTGGTGAGAAAAAAGAATACATTTTACGCAATTTCATTCATGATAAAGACGCTTCCTATGGAATCGTTGAAAAGATATTTAAACCTATTTTCTACCATCCTGTTATCAAACAAACTATCCCGTCTATTTCTCTCAAAATAACAAATGGTTTACATGAGTGCATCCATGTGAAAGATATTAAATCCCTCATAACTTGAGTGTTTCGCAAAACAAAGTAAAGTCATTGCAAAATTTTATTGAAATAAAAAGATGTGTGAAAAAGTGTTTTGAAGAAGTGTTGACAAAGTGGGAAAGTCTTTTCACAGATATAGTGGGAATGAACTGACTGTAGGCTTATATTCACAAGGAATCGCAATCTAAAGCGATACATAAAGTAACAATGAATATCAACAAAAAACATCATCAAAATACTGATTTGAGAATGAATCTATTTACACATCTCCTGAATGTGGTAGTGTGAGTTTAATTCTTTTGGGTGGTGATATGTTTGTGCCAGGATATCCATGTGGAAGAGATATATTGTGTCCTATCCAACACCTATCCTCCCACGCTGAAAGTGCTCGCTTCCTAAATGTATGAGTTTTTACCTCATGCGTCTTTGTTTTTAAGATGGTCATGTTGACAACTGTTATGTTGTTATTTATGTAGGCCATCTTATAGACCCTATGTTTCATATTTACAACAATCGATTTAGATATGCATTTTGCGCGCTTAGTACTGTCATTGGAGTCTTTTGGTTTCATAGAATACATTTTAGGACGAAGAAAAATCATTTCCTTAATTTCTTTTCCTGCTATTTCATCTTTAAAGCATCCTAATTTTGTTATTTTTAGTAGAGTATAGTGGGTGATCTGTAGGATAATTTGATGTATCAAAATATTTTTCTAAAGATTTTCCTACTTCATTGAAAATTAACTCTTTCTGAGCAGCGATACTTAAAAAGAAACTGTCGGTATCACAGCTCAGCAAACGCACGTCTTTAATTAGAGGGCATGTTTTTAATATTCAATAGAAGAATTGATACATTTCAAGCCTGGAAATAATCTAAAACAGCTCGTCCAATGTAGATGGGCTTGCACAACTCTACTTCTGATTTTATCATTTTAACACCAACCAACTCATCATCTATAATATCTCTATCAATAAAGAGAGGTGATGTCGCTAACTTTTGAAACTTATCATTATGATTCACAAGTTCATAGTTAATACGCTTTCTAACGTCCTCCATCGTCTTACCAAAAAGACTATTATTCTTATATTTATGGAAATCCTTTTCAAAATTATTTTGGGCTAGTACACGTTTCTGGCTGTTACTATCAATATAAGGTTTCAGAAAGGCTTTCTGTCTTACTTTGATAATGCGGTGAACTGTTTTTAAAATCATCCCCATTTCTAAATACAATTCTAAGATAGAGAAGTGAACTAAATAATTTTCTTTATCAAATTGAGTAAGCAAAAGTTTACGGCAAGGCTTATACTTGGGCTGTCCGCTCCCTTCTAAATCTTTATGAAATTGTTTCATAAAGTCCGAAAACATATCTTCAGTCACTTCGCCTGATTTGGGTGCAAGTGAAAAATCCACAGTTTTATTTTTAATACTATTTGGATAGATAAGATCTATCTCAAAATAATATCCCCAATCACCATCATCTGGAATAGCTAGTATGTTTGAAGGGTTGGAGAAATGCTGAATTTCATTATCACCCGACCAATTAAACTCAGAGTGAGGTAGAGGTTTGGACAATGAACTACCATATAAATTATTCTGGTCATAGTACTTAAGATGAATCTGATCATCATCTACTATTTTTGATTATATTTGATGCCTATTTACAAATGTGAGACCACCGCGAATTCCTCGTTCAAATAAATTATACATCTCTGGATATTGCAAAAGATGGATGGTCTCTCCAGTCATTTTAAAAGCAGACTGGAATGACATGGCTGGAAGACTGACAAAGTGAACAGGATCTAATTTATCTTATTCTAATGCCACTCGTCGAAACTCCTGAAATACATCAGCCAGCAAAAATACATCTAACTTTAGATAGGCGATCATATAATCGCTAAACGTTTGACAGTCAAATTTTGTCCATGCAACTTGAGCATGATTGTAATCTTCTACCTTGCATCCTACACCAGTCAAATCATTTTTAAATTAGTCTATTGATGGAAGAGAAGTCTTAATAAGTTTAGAAATGTTATCAAAGTATGCATATGGAAACACTCCTTTGCGTGTGATGACTTCATCTGTCAAGTTAGGATATTGTTTCCTCAAATTTTGAGTTAGTGGAAGAGACTTAAGATTTTGAACGAGAGATGCTAGCAATGAAGCCATGAATTGATAGGAATCTAAAAATTTTACATCAAAATAGACTGTCTTATTTTCTTAAGTTTTGTCAACTGCTGCTTTTGCTGTCATGGCCATGAACTTTTTCTCTCATTTGAGCTATCACACCTAACTTCCAACTCTTTCATTTTTCCTAACCCCCTTTTATTATCATATGACTGTCATAACCTTTGAAGTTATGAAAAATAACGGGTAGAGTACGCCGTTTCAGTGTCAGTCTCAGCGAAAAATTGCATCTTGAACACAGTGCGTTTCTAAATTTACCAGTGATGTGATCATGGTCGCGCACTTTCTTGATTTTATCTTCATCAAACGTTTTATTACATTTTGGGCAGACTTTACAACTTTCAAATTTTACTTAATCATCTGCTGACATATTCAATGATCTGCGTTGGAGTTCACTATCATATTTTTGCTGAAATTTGACAGCGCTTTCGAGGAATTGTAAGAATTTATGTATACAATCCTCACCTTTCCAGACGTGCATTTTATTATTTTAATTTTTGAAGTAATCATGCCATACCTCATAACATGATATGGCTGCCGCTTTATGGGCTCATAAATGAGCATCTATGCATAAATGTGGGCTTTATGTGACTCATACAGATAACGCATTAAAGATTTAACAATGTCAGCTACTTTACTGATATCACGTAAACCAGTCATGATACAATGTCCGTTGTGAAACACTGCAATATGTACAGGATGCCACTTCCGAATCAGAGCAGCAGGAAAGAATTCAGTTTCATAAAATATACAATGATAACTGGTTTTAATGTTTGCTAGATTCACTAACACCTTCAATTGAACAGACACTACTATATTCTTCAATGTCAGGGGACTGAGGCGGAGATGAGGCATGAGTGTTCGCATTTTCTTGACGACTTCGTAACACATGGACTGCATCACGGAATGAGAAAGGTTTCCTAGGACTTGGATTCTGCCGCAGCGAAAGATTTGAAGATTTCGACCGTTGCTCATGCGAATGACCAACATTTGTGGACGACCGCGATGATATACTGAATCGGGAAGATGGGTATGCAACTGTTCTAAATCGATGTCTCTTCTGAGATTCATTTCGCGCATGGCGTTGATGATGCGGATGGGGAGCATGATTCACAAAAGACAATGGTTGAGTGAATTTCCCTTTTATACTTTTCGCATTAGGGTTTTGGAATCACGATGTAGCAGTGATCATTATGTAGAATCATCTCTTGAATGCGAGTAAATACAATACCTTCTACGTTAATGATACGTCAAGAGTTGGATAGGATTGCACGATGTAACCTTCGTAGTTGAAAGCGTTCTACAGTTATCTGAAGTTGACGTTTCATATCATGAAATGTAACACACTGACTTTTCCATGATACATAGAGGCATGCTGATAATTTCCACATGATCATGATTCAAACCTGAGTGAAGAATGTAATGCCTAAGAAAGAAGGAGATAGTCATGTTCATGAGTGGCATGGTGAGTGTACATTTTCTTTCTTGATAAGGTGGCCGTTAGGCCTTGGTCTCATAAAGACCGATGGTGCGTTCTCAGTGTGTGGAGAGTGTTACTGTAGTTGATCATCATCATCAACATGGACATCATTTTTGAAGGTTATGGAGACAAGATAGGGATTCAACGTAAACAACCTTCCGTCCCTGCGCGGACCCATGTAGACGGTTTGAATTTTAATTTCAAAGGAGTAGAATCCTTTTCCCAAAATGGGGAGAGGTTTGCAATTGAGTAAGTCGAATTCGCTGCCCTCCTTTTCATGGATGATGAGACAGTGTCTATTCCCATACTTTCCATGATGGGAACTTGTGGCCGCTTCCCATTGTGTCAAACAATTTCTTTGGGAATGGTGAGATTTTCTTTCAGAAATGTTTCAGGAGTATTGAATTGTAACCGCGTCCAATAGTCTAACGGTACACACACAGCGAGTCCATACTTTGTTGACATCACCTTTAGATAATCCATCCGATGACTTGGAGTTTTTATGGTCACGACTTCTCCATGATGAGTTATCTTTTGATTGAAAGCATTTTTACCCGATGCTAAAGTAAGGGAGTTCAGTGTACCCAGTGCGAGAGCAGAGGAGTTGATGGCTTCGAGCAACTGCATGGTTAGCGCAAGGACGGAAATGATTGCCAAGAGCTCAGTCGTCCGTTTTACAACCAGACCTAGCTCCAATCACATGCGTTTCCCTTTTCATGTTTTCCCTGTCTTTGTTACGTGACAAAGAGTTATCACTCGTGAACTTTTGTCTGCGTGGGTGGAAACCTTCCCCATGACTGACTGCCATCTTACAAAGTCGTTCTAGTCTTCACAAAGACTTTAGTGACACACCCCTTCTAGCGAACGAAGACGCATTCATTTATCTAACAAAGAGCCCGATAGTAATGCACAAAGCGCAATGACTCATTTTGTGATACGCCCCTTTTCTCGAACAAAGACGCATTCATTTATCTAACAAAGCGCAATGACCCATGTTGCTCTATACACCATTACAAAATACTCAGTTAAAAGAAATCTTTATTGCATCTAGACAACATGACGACCATCAAACAAAGTCGTGAATGTAAAAACACTCACTTGAATCATGATATGTTGAACAACGTATGCATTTCCTTCCATCGTCTCTTCTTCTCTCTCCATAATTTTCTCCATATGACGTACATAAAATTGATCACTAAGAGTAATCCATTCTGTGCAATAGGATCCAAAACGAAGTGGTTTTTGCAAATCTTTAAACTCTATTTAAGCAACGAGTCTACCCTCCACATCTTGAGGTTGTAAACTCTATCACTCTTTTGAAGAGAGGAAGGCTTTGAGTTAGCACTACTTTCGTATCATTCATCTTCATTTTAAATGTAAGTTTCCAATCTTGTAAAAATCAATCGAATCCTTGTTTATCAAGTGTTAAATGACACATGTGCTTACTTAAGGTACGATGCGCCATCATAAACATTGTGACTATAGATTTCACATTGCTTCAATGACTTCCACTATGAATAAAACAGAAATAACAATCATGTTCCACTGTAAGTTTATTCAACACCAGACAAAATTCAAACAGTACAGAATGCACTTCATGAAATGATCATCACTCATTCACAAGGAGTAAAAACATGTTTTACAAAATACCCATGCTGTTGACAGTAATATAGATACAGTTCATAAACATCATAGAGACTACAATGCCAGCGTGAAGAGAGTTTTGCAATGTAGGTGGCTTTATGTCTAGTATTACAATGGGATGGTGGTCTGTAAAGGTGATGTCTCTCACCGAAACATACAGCCATATCAAAAATCATTTCATCTCTAAACTTCTTTTGATTACAATGCATATGATAGTCTTGTCTTACACGATCTACCCAACATGGAAAATATAAATTATCAATGTGCAACTGAAGTGTTGCTGCTACTCGTTCAGAATAATTTCCTAATATTTTCACAATATGAAAACCTGACAGTCTTCGTTTGAAATCACTTATCAAGTACGTTTCATTTACAAATCCAATATGAATCAAAATAGAAGGATCAAGTCCATGTACATGACGTCGTGACCATTCGTCTTTGTGTGGAGGACAGTAGGCAAATCTATGATATACACTAACAGCAGTTTGATAGCTTTCCCTCATTGCAATAGCACTCAACTCCTGCATTGGCGTCCCCTCACTGTCTATGAAGGTGACAGCCTACAATATCAAAAAGACTTAATTACAAGATAATACATTGAGCAGGAACTTTACAAGGATGTCCGTCCTTTACATAACAAAAGATACATACAACATGATTACAATGTTTTAATTGAACATAACGCACAAGACCGGGTTTTCCACATTCACTACATACTAACTGATTACAATACTTAAGATTTCTCTTTCGTGGCAACACCATCTTTCTTTGATGCGCGACGACGTTTAGGTTTAGTGACAGGTTCTTGACACTCTTTGACACAAGAATCAATTACTTTCTCAATGTGATCAAGACCTGTCAACTCAGGTTGATGATGAATTTGAGCAATGCGCAAATTGAGAGAAATCAAATTACCGTCAGATTGATGAGGTCCCACATAAACAGCAGGTACCTCAATATGAAAGGAACTGCTATATTGTTTCAACTGACTGTTCAACTGTCACTCCTGAAGTGACTTCAGAATACTTGCTTTGCAAAATATAGCAGCGAGTGCCGCGATACAAAGGTTTATAGTAAGAAGTTTTCTTTTCTGGCCACAATAGTAATAGTTCAGTGGGAATAAGAACCTTTTGCCTCACAACGTCTTCTAAAATGTCAAGCTGCTGACGCAACCAATTATCAATTTGTATACTATGGTTTTGACCGCAACGATTTACTTGCGTATCCACTTTTGGTAAGTATACCGCTGGCGTTTGAAGATAGAGTCGAACACCGTTGTAGCGCACTTGTTGTTTGTAGGTATGATAGCCGTGAATTACCTTTTCAATTTTCGGATTCCACAGCTCGAGATGTTGAGGATTCAGTGATGCAGCAGTTGGAGTAGGATTCATGGCCATGGCAGTCTGTAACGAAAGAATACCACTAAGAACATTCATGATCATCAGAGAATAGAAAATCGTTAGCTTAGCAGTGACATATGAGGTGGCCCTTAAGAGGACCTTTTGGGGCGTTCACATGATTTAAAGTCTAAGTCTTCGTCATCGTTCAGTAAATTTAATGTCTTGGGCTTAGGATCCGAATTGCGTTACAATTCCTTAAAAGACTTAAAGGTAAAGCGTCTAGGTGGTGGAGGCGGCGATGGTGATGATTCAACAAAATAAGCTTGTACAATCATCGGCCACACACTCTCCTGTGTCTCTCTTCTAAAATGTTGGTAAGGTTTAGGCCACACAGTCATGACACTCACTTGTGAATTTGGAAACAGGATTGAATCAGACAAAATTGAGACGGAGAATGGCTTGAGCAAGTCACACATGCCTTCCAAGTCAAGAGAATGAAATGAAGAGAATATGGGGAGACGTCTGCTTTCATAGTCTCCTGCAAATCCACATTTGACACAATGAGAGCCAATCAGAGACCTCCGTTTCTCCCCTGACTTCGTTGCGGCAGGGAAAAGGAGGCACGCGGACGACTGACTCATGATTGCTTTTCCCAAATCTTGTAGTCAAATCTAGTTTAGTACATTGAGTTGAATATGAATGTGTTTTACGCGACATAAGAGCAAGTTGGATCCATGCTCTTGAAATGAATCTAGTCGAGATGCAATTTTCGCCATGTGTCGCTGATAGAAATCGTTTGGATCATGTATCGTCTCTGCAGAATAGGATGTAAATGAAACACTACACGTTCGCCCGCATGCTCATCAGTCACTTTCTCAAATTCAATCTCTGCAACTAATCGACCTTTCACATCCTTATTCATCAAACTGTCCATGAGCTGTTGGAAAACGAAGTAACCTTTAGCGATAGCAAATTCTAAGTTTGCATTTTCATGATGAAAGGAGATGATGTAGTCCCTAATCACTGCACGAAGACTTTGTCGACGAAAACGTAGTGAACAAAATTCATTCGTAAACTTTACTGCTTCTGTCATCTTTCTTCCTTTCACTTCGGAGACATAGCATGAATGACATTCAGGTGTAACATGGCACGCTGATTCCAAATCTGGTCTCATATTTCCCGTCCGAGGCTTGCTTCACCCGCTAGAGCGATTTTCATAAACATTCTAACTCTCGTTTTTTCGGTGATGGGCAAAAAACCTTTAAGTCACTCTCATACCTCAACACACGAACGTAGAGACACGCCGTTTCTTTTACTGAATTCGTCTCACTCTTAGCTTTCAAACGAGGTATTGCACGACTTTCTACCCTCTCTAGAACCGAAGTTGTAAGATCGCTGCCGAGGGGGGGGGTCGAAGTTCTTCGTTGCTTGGCCTACGAGTTTGGAAACAAGTCCTCTACACCCAAAATTGGCCAAAAAGTCCAAATCCGCCGTCCATTTTCACTTATGAGGCTTCGTTTAGCCGCTACAGCCACTTTCTCACTCAAAAACCCTCTGACGGCGCTCTAACATGACCAAAAGTCTCAATGTCACTCTCAAGCCTAAGCCATGGAAGATAGGGCCAAACTGTGCTTTCCAACGAATTTGTGGCACTCTTAGCTTTCAAATGAGCTATTGCACGACTTTCTACGATCTCTAGAACCAAAGTTGGAAGTCTCGTCCAGAGGGGGGGTCAGAACTTTTTCTCTCCGATTGTGCCGGAAACAACCTTCCTAACCCAAGATTTCACGTAGACTCCGAATCTGCCCTCCGTTTTCCCATCCGAGAACCCCTTCATGCCCAAAAACGGCCTTTTTCATCCCACAACGTCCAAAACCCGCCATTTTCTAACTCTCGCGCTTTTCAGAGATTCCTGCCATTTTTTATTTTCTAAACCCAAGAAAACCTGGACATAGGAGGCTTTCCACTGCATTTTTCTCACTCTTAGCTTTCAAACGAGCTATTGCACGACTTTCTACCATCTCTAGAACCAAAGTTGGAAGTCTGACAGGAAGGGACGGACGTCCCAAAAATGTTTTCTCTCCGATTCCGCTGGATTCGCTGTATTCTCTCCGACCTTCCTAACCCAAAATTTCACGTAGACTCCGAATCTGCCCTCCGTTTTCCCATCCGAGCACTCCTTCATGCTGAAAAACGGACTTCCTCATCCCAAAACGATCAAAGCCCGCCTTTTGTAACTCTGGCGTTTTTCAGAGATTCCTACTCATGCCTCACAGGAGAACTCCTCCTTCCTTCCTTCCAGAGGGGGGGTAGGGAATGCTTTCCTCCTCACGGACCCATTCCTCCCATCACATCCTTGGCCAACTCCTTCCGTCTCCAGAGGGGGGGGCTGAGTCAGCATGATGACTCATCGTTGCACATTTTGCGCTTTATTTTGTCAGGGGATTACTACTCAGGCCGTTAGTCAGTTCCATTTATAATACTTTATTATGGCTACTTTTTTATACTTCTTTATTTATACTACTTTTTTATGAAACTACCTTTTGTCAACTTTTTGTTTACAGAAGAGTGAATGGAGGTGGAACTCTAAACATGAACAATGCCTTGCTTCCGAGCAAGAAGGTCGGATCCAGCTGCAGCTCATGATTCTGTCCATGATATTGCTGTTCTGCGCTTCTATCAACCATGCATCTGCTATCTAATAAAATGTCTGCATAACACATGTCTGCAACACACATCTGCTATCTGTAAATTTGATTAATTAATCTAACATTTTAATGTTATGTTATTCAATGGAAAAGCTTTTGAATCTACGCAATGACCTGTGTTTTGGATTATCACATAAACTAAGAAGAAACTTATTTACCTTAAAAACTGTAAAAATCCTCACTATGCAGGCGTCACGGTCCGTCTGAATGAGGTTTTGGATTAAAAAAATATATCATCGCTGAAACCAAATTTTTTGAGCTTAGTGACCCTCTAGGAATGGGAAATGAGCAAAAAGAATATCTTTTAAAGTACAGATTTTTATCTACGGCCTATTTTCAAAATGGCAGCCATTTTTTCGTAAAACTCGCATGTCTAATGCATTTATTAGGACTTAAGGCATGCTACGTCACATGAATTAGCATTTTCTGATCACAGAAGAGTAATTCATGCAATAGTTAAAATCATAGAAGGGTGCTATGCAGTTGAACTACTGTTTATAAGTAGTATGTCGTGTCTTGTACAGTATTTCTTAACTTCGGAATATAATGTCGATTAAAAAATGTTTTATTTCCTACTTTCGTTTGAAGGTGAATTTATCCCGGTAAGACAAAGCAAAAAGTCGCAAATTTTACTGAAATACACTGAACAAAGCTCGTGTTCAGGGTTGAGTAGCTTTCTATGTTCTAACAAAATAGACATTCGCATAAATTCACAATATTAGCTTGCACCTTTCTATGGTACATATGACGCAGCATGTTGTTCACGTTGCAATGTATTTGAATGGATACTCATCTGAGAGCTATGAAGTGATTTTTGCAACATCCAAGCTTAAATCAGACGTAAAGTGTCGAAATTCATTAGTACACCAGTAAGGTGGCTGCGGCAGGTGATGAAACTGCGATAGACGCCGTTGACAGAAGTCACAATGAAAATAGAAAACGCGTTTGCGCCGTTTGCTATCGCAAGGGCTCTCGGAAGCTTTCTGCTACGGATGTCAGGAGTATTCAGGACTTCGTCATTGATGGCTACGATCGAGAAAATCCTAACTTTCCGGAGGCATTGTGCAATGGATGTTATTTGCTACTTTCCAAAATGCGGAACGGACATGAAGTGAGCTTACCCCTGTCTGATGATTATGATCCTCGTCGGCCAATTATCCTTCGTTCACCATCTACGTGTTCTTGCCGAATTTGTTGTGTTGCTCGAGTTGACAAACAGGACGCCGTAAGGATGAAGAAATCTCCTGGTCGTCCATCGAACAAGGAAACCATTACAGCAGCATCGAGTTTCAAGGTATGTGGTCTTTGCTTCTCGAAACTTTATCGAGGATGTTCTCATTTAAGAGAATCTTGTCTATCAAAGCGCCAAAAGATATCCAACATTGACAATCTTTTGAACTCCAGCAAAGTGACAAAACGACGAGTTGCTAGCCGAATCATCGACGACGTGGGAACATCTCTTTCAACATTAAGTGGTAAGACCAAGAATACAATGACTTTGAAATCGCCTACTCAGTTGTCGGCTGTCGATCTTTCTCACATTCAAGCTGATTTGAGTTTGAGTGATAGGCAAATGTCTAGGTTTAGTAAGAATATTCGTTATGCCACCGAGTCTCGAACTGTTATTGAACCCGGGCTAAAGTCCAAACTATCCAGAGCCACCCACGAGTTCGATGAACTGTTTGCTGTGGAGGAATTGGATTTCCTCTGCCTTGCAAAAGATGAAGTGAGCGATAGATGTTCCAGATCTGCAGTTTTCTGCAAAGATGTTGATGAACTAATTGATCGAATTATGACCAAGAGGAACTTGAGTAGATATGATTTGCTCATTCGCATTGGTATTGATGGAGGTGAGGGGGGGGTTTCTCAAGATCGGTCTATCAGTCTTTGAATTAGATGAGCAAGGTCCGACTTCTCAATCCCGCCGTTACCTGTCTTCAGGATTAAGTTGCACGTTCAAAGACTCTGGTGTCAAGCGTTGTATGATAGTAGCATTAATACCAGATGTTCAGGAAAATTACAACAATGTCAAATTGTTGTGGATCAAAGCAGTTAAATGCTATGCGGCACCAATTTTCCATTCCATGTGATTTGAAATTGTGCAACATGCTTTTAGGGCTCATGCCACATGGAAGCAAGCATCCATGTAGCTGGTGCACTGCGGAAAAAGGCAGAGTAGGAGTTATAGGTGCTCCGCGGACAATGGCTTCCCTGAGTGATCAGTTCTGGAAATATTTTGAGTCCGATAGACTAGGGACAAACGAAATGCAATGAACTTTACTAATGTCATTCATCCGTCCATAGTGCACACATCAGATTCTTCCACTCCCATTATTGAAAGCATCCCCCCTCCAGAGCTTCATCTGCTGTCTGGACCCACAGCTACACTTTTTTCTGGTCTTGAGAAGGAATGGAGTAGTGCAGAATTGTGGCTACGTAAATGCAATGTAGTGCCTAAGGCAACGCACGGAGGCACCTTCACTGGAAACAGTGGCAGGAGTCTCTTGCGCAATGTCGATTTACTTGAGGCGATGTGTCCAAATAATCCCAGTGTCTTGAAATTTTTGACGGCCTTTCGTTGCTTCAATGATGTTGTGACTTCTTGCTTTGGAGCTTCCCTGCAGCCACAATTCAGGAGATACATCAGTGAGTTTCAGGCGGCATATGAACAGCTGCCTCTGAATGTGACTCCCAAGATCCACGCTATCATATTCCATATATCAGAATTCTGTGAGTACACACGAAGAGGACTCGGCAAATACAGTGAGCAATGTATTGAGTCTCTGCATCACAGTTTTGCAGACACATGGAAAAACTTCAAAATTTTTTGAAAATCATCTCCAGTTTTCTGATCGATTGTTGCGATCTGTTTGTGTTTATAATTCCAGACATATTTGATGAATTAATTTTTATGATGCTTGTCCTGTTCGTGTTTTCTGAATGAATACATGCTTATTTCAATCAAATTTGTGACTTTTTTCTTTGTCTTACCGGGATAAATTCACCTTCAAACGAAAGTAGGAAATAAAACATTTTTTAATCGACATTATATTCCGAAGTTAAGAAATACTGTACAAGACATGACATACTACTTATAAACAGTAGTTCAAATGCATGGCACCCTTCTATGATTTTAACTATTGCATGAATTACTCTTCTGTGATCAGAAAATGCTAATTCATGTGACGTAGCATGCCTTAAGTCCTAATAAATGCATTAGACATGCGAGTTTTACGAAAAAATGGCTGCCATTTTGAAAATAGGCCGTAGATAAAAATCTGTACTTTAAAAGATATTCTTTTTGCTCATTTCCCTTTCCTAGAGGGTCACTAAGCTCAAAAAATTTGGTTTCGGCGATGATATATTTTTTTAATCCAAAACCTCATTCAGACGCACCGTGGCGTCATCACATTGAATCAAAGCCGATCACTGCACGTTTAAGTGAACATACTATATTAATTTTCAAAGGCAGCGTAGCAGCCCTAGAACATATGCATCGACACAGTGCACACCCCAACCCGAACTGACGATGTCTGCCCCCTGAGGATGACTTCATGATCTAGAAACGGGGAAATCAGCGAGATGGCCCGCTGGGATTCACACTGTAGCACAGACTTGCGCACAGGTTCCACTGGCGCATCACTCATTCCTTGCAGTTCCACTAGCAAAGCCCACGGTTAATTCAGAGAACTACTCATCATCCACGTTCCAGTCGGTACATTATCTGCGCCATCATGTGCTGTGCCAAAGAAACTATGACTGCTTCCTTTCATTGTTTTCGAACCGCTTCTCTCCCAATGCTAATCCGAGTGGGGCCTGGCAGGAATGTTTCATTCTTCATTCCCCTTCAATGTTCGCTCATGCTGAATGTACCCGTTTACAGCAAATAAAAAAAGAGAAACAGCTCAAATAGAATGAAGGGAAGGGAGATGAGCAGCATCTCTGAATTAGCCGACGAAGACTTCGCCAGTTGAGCTGCCAGGAATAAGTGATGCGCGCACTGGAACCTTCAATCAGTGATGCATTCTGATTCCACATGGTCATCGAGTAGGCAGATGACGTCAGCTCGGGACGGGACAAGGTGTTCACCGCGTCCATGTAAATGTACGTGGGAACTGTCCCTTGCGCTGAACTAGAAAATTGATACAATATGAAAACATTGTTATTTTATATAGAGAGTTTGACCTACTTCCGGTCTGCTGTTATAAAATAGCCTCATGGCACTCTCACTTTGGGTTGACTTAAGGTCGTTACAAGCACAAGTGCAACTGACTAAGTGAGCTGTTCGAGATGAAGCTCGTGAGAAGAGAATTCTCACTGGCTCACTAGAAAATTCTCATTTAGAGTCATTTACCGACTATTATTGCAGAAGTTTGCAAAATCATGTTGGAATTAGGATTCTAATCAGCACCTGTACTACAACTTTTTCATGAAAACACTAGGAATGGGCATGGAAGACTATGAGAGGGCTATTGAGACAATGCCAAAGTCATCATCAGAAATAGAAGTAGACGAAGGCGGTTTGTTATACCATGTATAATGAACCTTGTATTCGCATGTGACCTGGTGCTTATCTAAGAGGTGCTTCATGTTCATTTACGCCATATCTAACCTAACAAGCTAACCTAGTTAGGAACCTACAGGCAATTCAGCAATCACAGATAGTCACCGATGAAGGAGATCAGAATTATCACAATGATCTGTACATACGTAATGGTTCATGAAATAATAGTTTTTGTTGTTTGCAAAACTTACCATTATTACAAAAGTGAACTTAGGCCAACTGACCCAAACAAACGGTCATTCTATTTCTAAAGCTTAAAGAATCAAAATCACTGTGCTTTTTATGACCCCAAACAGTTCAATTATTTCAATAGAAATATTTCGCTTACTGTTGATGGTACCGTAACGAGAATAATATGATTGACTGGTAGTGAAGTCGAACGTGCCCTTTGTACACTGAACTGAACCATCTCGATTATGCTTCATGTTTAGGAGTAAATCTTTGTCCAGATCTGCAACCCGAAAAAGCAAGCGCTCATTCATTGTCATCACCTATATCATGTATGACGAATGCTGCTTGTATCTTCTATATTTCATGAAATGTTGATATACTGGACGTATTAATTAATATAGACATTATGAATGTTGTTGTAGTGTATGATTATTGATGTCATTGGCCGAGCTAGAAGTGTACATTCATACTCGACTGATTGGTCAAATCAATCTAGTTTCTTTCTATTCATCAATTATTGAAAACACCAAAATTAAGACAAAAAGACGTTGCGAAAGATACAAAATGAAGAAAAATCACGAGGCAGCACGAAGGATCGATTGTTCGTTTCCTTTCACCACAGCGATGCCGAAACGCTGCATCAGCTATGACCTTTCTCGTGGCTCGTCTTTGACTAGACAAATGCGAATGCCAAGGTTAGTCACTGTTTTCAAATCTCCAGCCCCATCGCACACAAAGTCTAAAAAACTAGTGACTCGAATAAATACCTTAACTTCTATCAAAGTTTGATATTTGGCCATTTTTTGATCTTCTGCGCGGTAGCCGGATTGATTACAGATCTTTCGCTAAAAGTGTCGTTTCTTTCTTACCTTGAGTTATATATGAATGCCACATTTTATAGAAAATGGAATCAACTTGAGAACCAATGCACATGAAACTCTTGGCCTATATACCGTTATAAAGAAAAATTTACCCGTTGCAATCTCATGATTCTGTCAAAATGGAAAACATTAAAAAGTGGATGAGAAATAGAGAAGTCAGTTCTACTTGGCATCAGTGACGGGAGCAGTTAATCGATTCCGTTAATCGTGCGACGGAATCAATCGCGTAATTCTTGAATGACCAGCTATCGATTTTTTTTTGCAATGTGACTTCTCAATGAAATTTACTTGATGAGGTAAAAACAATGCTTCTATTCACTCTTCCATCGTTTGAGATGATCGCAATGCGCGGATGCTCGATCCTGAGATCATGTATAGCTAGACAGAGTTGAAGTGTGAAATCTCCATGTGAGCTCCACACTTAGCATCAAACACGGCCAGGTACACCATTTATACGAATGTTGTACATGGCCTACATGTTGTCAAGACAGTCAAACAAAATAGGTCCTTATGATATTATATCTCAGCAATGAAATCATATAAAGACATTGATAGCAATGTGTATTAATGCCTGATTTACCTGCAACATGCACACCATGGTAAACCTGGTAACATAGCCTGGCAACAATTGCACTAGCAGACTTGCCAATTATGAAAATGGTAGAGTTCCAGTTCGCCGGTGCATAGAATAGAAAGACTTGAACTATTTCAGCACAAAACACAAAAATTCCATGGCATCAGTAGACGCTACGCCTTTCTCCCCACAGAGGCTGGTTAGTGCGGCTCGGAATTACCAAAAGTAGCTTAAAATATCTGGAATGGCTGACCAAGGGGACTGCACAACGGGCCCAAGAAATATGGATCAGGTTGCAGAAAAATGATATTCCACATTTCAAAATTGTCTCTATGGACCTCCGCGTCCTTGTTAATTTGCCCCCTCATCATGGAGAAAAATTGGCACAGTTTAAAACGGTTAAAGGAGGAGGATACATTCATATTTGCTGAGATATCTCGGTCAATTATCTTTTGTCCTCGGGAAATCCCTCGGGAACTTTAACAGGATAATAAAGGAATATTGTCATAGTTAAGAGGACAATAATGCGGATTGTGCATCATTTGTCCGGTACGTTTCCTATCTCATCTATTAAAACAACATTGTTGTATTCCGTAAGCACATCTCACAAAATCTGTAATACTTAAATTTTTTGGCAGATTATCTTCGTATTATAAATTCAAAAATTAGTGGCGAATATCTTGATATGAAAATATGAATATCTTGTATGACTGGATAATACGCGCAGATATGAATATACCAAAAAGGTTACTATGCATGCGTAACATGGTTTCCTTACTATGATTCATGCCATGTGGAATTCATGTTCAATCGCCATCTCAAAAGTATCTATAGATTAGCATCCCGATAGAGATGCCACTCAGGAAGCAAATGAAACATTGATTTTTGGAAAGTAAATGAAACAATACAAGACCCTCCTAAGGCAACAAAATATTTTAAAAATTGATCAGTAAAAATGAATGAAGACCAATACCGTGATTACGGAAAAGATCATTGCAAAAGCAGATTGAAGTATAACTAATGTTCATCGAAAATGTAAACCGTTGTACCGTAAAGACGAAAATAAAAGGGTAAAAATCTATTTCATAAAGGAATGGATATCTTGGTCAATACGATCAGTGTGCAACAACAGTTTCTTCTTCATATCCTCCTTCTCTTTGAGTTCTGACGCCTTCCTTATCTTTTCATTCACAGTGCTTTGATCTCTTGATTTCGTTCCTCTTCCCTTCTAGCTTCTCGGTATAGCGCAGCAGAATTTCAAGAGGACAAAATCAGTTTTTTGGATACGTCAAAATTACGAGCATTCCGGTCATACAAAGGCGCGTGCATGATCTTTACAAATTCTTAGTGCAACAAGAGAAATTAATTCTCTTTTTGATTTTCTACTATAACAGAGAAACCTCTTTCCTCCGAAACTTGTCCATGGCAAACAGAGTACATATTCGTACAAACCGTTCAAGATCAGACGACAAATTACTTTTTTGAAAGCAATTGAGTAAGTAGTAATCAAGTTGATCTTTTCTTTCGTCGAACATCTGCAATTAATACTGGCTTTAGACTTCAAAAATGGCATCTAAGCTTTGGTTAATGAAATAGTGATTTCAATAATGACATTGAATTTCATTAGCGATGTTGTGACTTCAAATATAGAAAAGCGGAATTCAAGAGGGAATGTATAGCATTTGTCCAAGATATCACAATGTCATGATTGAAAATCTCTTTGTCTGTGATGCTTTGACTTTTTCGATAACCTTTGCGCTGTCTTTCATGAATTGCTAAATTCTTACATGATTCTCTGACTGTCCTTATTGAAATCCAAAGCTTGTACTTCATGGGATTGCATGATGTCAGAAGTAAGTATCGATTCTTGATACGATCCGCCTTGAATCCAGTGATTCATTTTTGTCCACCAGTTCATCGCAACGTCTTATCTAATGACATCAATTTCAGTTCGGAATCTAAGGTCATAATCAACAGATCCAAGCAAACTGACCCATCGAACACTGGATATTTGATAGGACATATTTTCTGTAAATTCAAGAATATAGCAGTAGTAAGTAAACGGCGAACACCCGACCGGCGCGCCCCCCCTCGAAAACGACAGAGTGTGAGACTCGGGTGAGTTGGTTTGACGTGGGCGACCGCCTAGGTTGACGTCGGCGACCGTCTAGGTTGTCGTGGATGGTAAAACGGAGGCCAGATTCGGATTCAGCGTGAAATTCTGCATCGGTATGGTGAATTTGAAAGCAATCGGAGAGAAAAAATTTTCGCTGACGTCCCCCCCCCTCGGGAGAGCTAGCTTCGATCTTGGCTTCCAGTGGACGGATTTTGTCGTGCAATAGCTCGTTTGAAAGCTAAGAGTGAGACAAATTCACTGAAAGAAACGGCTTGTTCATATCCGTCTTCGTTTAGATGAGAGACGCCATTTAAGATTTTGGGAGATTGTCGAAAAAACGACAGAGTTAGAATTTTGGACGTTTTGGGCTGTAGCTTCAAAACGAAGCATCGGACGGTAAAAAGGAGGCCAGATTCGGATTCAGCGTGAAATTCTGCATCGGTATGGTGAATTTGAAAGCAATCGGAGAGAAAAAATTTTCGCTGACGTCCCCCCCTCGGGAGAGATTGGTTTCGATCTTGGCTTCCAGTGGACGGATTTTGTCGTGCAATAGCTCGTTTGAAAGCTAAGAGTGAGACAAATTCACTGAAAGAATCGGCTTGTTCCTATCTGTCTTCGTTTAGATGTGAGACGCCATTTAAGATTTTGGGAGATTGGCGAAAAACGACAGAGTTAGAATTTTGGACGTTTTGGGCTGTAGCTTCAAAACGAAGCATCGGATGGGAAAACGGATTTCAGATTTGGAATCAGCATGAAATTCTCTATCAACATGGTGAGTTTCAAGTCAATCGGAGAGAAAAAATTTTCAACATCTTTCGAAAAAACGACAGAGTTAGAATTTGGGACGTTTTGGGCTGTAGCGCCAAAACGAAGCATCGGATGGGAAAACGGAGGCCAGATTCGGATTCAGCGTGAAATTCTGCATCTGTATGGTGAATTTGAAAGCAATCGGAGAGAAAAAATTTTCGCTGACGTCAGTAGTATATAGTGTGACATCCGGCGCGACGCTTCGCTTCGCTTGCGCCGGATGTCACACTTTTGCGGGGTTTTTCAAAATTTTCAAAAAATCAAAATTTCAAAAATTTAGGTGGATTTCAAATTTCACGTGGCCGACGGCCGAAGGGCGAAAATTTAGGTAGTGACAAATTTTCAAAAAAAATCAAAATTTCACATAGCCGAAAATTTAGGCGGTCTCAAAATATCCCGTAATCGAAAATTTAGACGGTCTCAAAATATCACGTGGACGAAAATTTAGGCGGTCTTAAAATATCACGTAATTTAAAAAATATCACGTAATCTAAAAAATATCACGTGGTCGAAAAATATCACGTAGGCGAAGCCCGAAGGTCGAAAATGTAGCCGAAGATCGAAAATGTAGGCAGATGAAAATTTAGGTAGCCCAAAAAATATCACGTTGTCCTTATATAGCAGAAGATTGTATTAAAAATATTTATTCAAAATATTCATTTAAAAATGGAAGAAACAAAAGTGGAAGGAACCTCAAGAATATATCCTTCGTTATCATATGAACGTAGTTCTACTTTAATGGACATTGAAAAGATTAACATTGAAAAAATGAATAACGAAAAACACAAAGATAGAGTACGTTATATAAAAGATAAGGAATCCCAATTATTATTAAGATTAGAGCATTATAAAAAATTAATAAAGAGATGGTCTAATGTTAAGAATGTAACACAAGGAATTGGCATATTCTTAACAATAAGTTTAGGTGCTTTAACAATTGTTATATCTTCAGGTGTTTTAGTAATTCCAGGAGTTGCTTCTGCTTTAACTCGATACAAAATGAAAACACATTTCCATCTTTGAAATATTTTATTCACATCACAGACAAGTACTATGTACAAGTAGGATGGTTTACAATGAATAAAATATATGTTACTAAAATTTGTTATGCCATGATACAATTGTTTCTCGTAAATTGAAATAAGGTAAGGGTCATGGAACTATAAACCAATGTGGACAAGTAGCATGGTTTACAACGAATAAAATATGTTGACTAGAAAATGTATTATGCCATGATACAATTGTTTCTGTATGAGTAAAATAAGGTAAGGCTCAGAGAACTATAAAACCAATGAGGACAAGTAGCATGGTTTACAACGAATAAAATATGTTGACTAGAAAATGTATTATGCCATGATACAATTGTTTCTCGTAAATTGAAATAAGGTAAGGGTCATAGAACTATAAACCAATGAGGACAAGTAGTATGGTTTACAATGAATAAAATATATGTTACTAAAATGTATTATGCCATGATACAATTGTTTCTCGTAAATTGAAATAAGGTAAAGGTCATAGTACCATTATCTATTGGGAGTAGCTTACCGTTTCAATTGATTGAGTTTAAAATTTGATCAAGGGTTGGGCGCTGTCTCCCATGGCGAAGATACGAGTCAATAATAGCGAAGTTCCTTTTGAAAAATGATATAGATTCCGTCGAGTTCTTAATAAACGGTAAATCGTAAATATAGTTTATAAAATTTTCTTAAAAAGATGCTATAGCCTCTCGAATAACCTAATTGTTTACAAACATGGCCACTTCCCCGGATTACAGTCAAAGCTCTTCCTTTTAACAACGATAACTTCACAGTATTGTTCACCGAAATGTCTTCTTCTCTTCCTAAATGTGCTAAATAATTAGCTAGCTCTAATGGCAAGATGTCTCTTTGAATTTCTTCTTCAAAATTATAGTTTGAACTGATATTGATGGCGTTATCTTGCTATGTGTCTTCAAATCGATTTATCACTAAAAATTCTCTGAATGTTTTTGATGCGTGGTTGTCTTCTTCTTCCCTTGGTTTAAGATATTTCTCCTGAAATTCTGTTAGCATCTCAATACACTTCTCCCGTTGATCTTCGTTCACAATAGTGTCTGAAATTTTTCTTTTCAAATCGGCAAAGGCGATGCTTGAACGTGCCACTTTCGTTAAAACGTAGTGAATTAATTATGATAAAAATGAAATGGTTGAAAGTCGCTGATGAAATTGACCAAAATAGATAAAGGCCACAGATGATTCGTAAGCAGTCACAGTCTCGTAGAACGCACACAGAATGAATGCACGCAAGTAATACGTGGAATAATTGCAGCAGCTGTTGAAGTGACAAGTTGTGAATTATGCGGGTCATAAAGAATTCTCTCATACTGAATAGCATAAACTGGTAGCAAGCAGCTGTTCATGCGTGAAACAATGATGCAGTTTGAGAAATGTAGTAACAGATGTTGCTATTGTCTTAATACAGATAAAACAATCAATATCCTCTTAATGAGAGTTCATAAGAATAAAATAGAACAATGTAACGTTTTAATTTAGATTAAATTAAATCATTTCAAAATCGAATAAGTAGTAAGGAAAGTCATCATTAGAGAACAGTTTGAAATCAATACCCCCTCCCTTCTGACTAAGTAGTAAAGAAAGACATCATTAGAGAACAGTTTTAAATCAATACCCCCTCCCTTCTGACTTCTTGGGGTTCCTATAAGAAATTTTTTTAATTATAAAATGAGCAACATAAATGAGTTTTTTAAATTACATGGAACGCAAACCACGACAAATTTCGACCTAAAGAAAATCGCAAATCAATTGGGAATAAAGCATTTTCATGTTCTAATGAGATACGAATTACAATTTCTAAAAAATAAACCAACAGGAACCTTCAGTTCCCGGAACAAAGTTCCATCAATAACTATAAATTTCATAACAAATCTTCATACGTCAGATGAAAAAGGAGTACATTGGTCTGCAGGCATCTTTAATAAAAATCGAGATAATTACTATTTCGACCGCCCGGAGGCTGAGAACTATTGGTTCGACTCTTATGGACTTCCACCTACAAACGAAGTCAAAAAATTACTTGGCAATGGAATTTATAATACATTTCAAATTCAAAAACCGGGAACTACTTATTGTGGTCAATTATGTCTTTATGTTTTATTTAAATTACATGAAGGAGTACCATTTCTAGATATTATGTTAGAATTGAACGAACCGTAGGTTCTATGGCTACGCCTAACAAGGGAATTTCATTCCCGAAACGTTAGTTCCAATAATAATGATAATGATAATTAAAAATCAGTTCGTTGTAATTCATTTTGATAAAATCGGCCTCTGATATTTTCGTCATCTAAATCTTTGATTTCGCAAGTAATCGGATAAGTTTGATTTATTTTACAAACTTCAAATATCTCTTTCGCCCAGAATCCGACGAACCCCTTTTCAAATTTATTCTTATATTTAAATATTCTAACTCTATCTCCAATTTTAAATTTCGGCTTAAGTTTCTGCAAATTCGGATTACTCTCATTCGAATAATTATTCTCGAATATTTTTTTCTTATCAAATCAGGGTCGTCAGAAGCATTCTTTGGAGTTTCTTCAATACCAGAATGAACTTTATTATTGTACTCTTCTACAATTCCTGGTAATATCTTCAACCATTTCTGATTTCTTTGCTCAGTAAATTTCTTGAATAATTTATTTTTTAACGTCCGATTGAATCTTTCCATCACTACGGCCTTCCCTGCATTTTCAGTTGAATAAACTGAGCCTTGGCGATGACTTTCGTCTGTTTCAAATAGTGGCTGAACGTTTCTGTTATAAAATTCCGACCCTTTATCAACAAACAATTTTTTTGGCTTTCTATTACTTTCTTTAAAGATTTCTTCAAACGCATATTTAACTGATAGACCACTTTTATTTTTGAAAGGTTTTACCCAAGCGTATCGTGTATATAAATCTATAACGGTCAATGCGTATTTATAATCTTTTTCATTCGGCATATGAATAAGATCAGCACACCAAATATCATCTTTATTAAATACTTTTACTTTCAATAAATATTTAGGCCTTCTATATTCTTTATGAATTTCAGACGCGTAGCGGCTTGGGTCATTCGACATTTCGGAGGCATAAGTTCGAGCGTTGCTCTCAGACAGCTTTGCTGTCGTTTCATTTGCTGACGTTTCATTTAAACCCTGACCGAATAATATTTTAGCTTGTAAAGCTTTCTTAACAAACATTCTTTCAATTTTTTCTCTAAATGTAGGATTTTGAATACTATCTAATTCTTGAATCATCTTCTTATCAGCTGCATGACGAGAACTTAGATCATGATTTCGATAAGCTAAATCATGCCTGTAAGCTGCCGCATCTACTCTATTTATTGGTTCTTCACCTGGTTTCGGATTATTATTCTCATCTAGTCTTATATCTAATCGAGTTCCTGGACCAGTATATGAATGACCAGGAAGATGTTTTCCTTTCCAATATTTACTCCAAATAAATCCAGGAAAGTTTTCTAATGTTTTTTGTATGTCACCTCCAATATGCTGACAATTTGAGTTTTTATTTTTGTTTAATAGATAATTGAATAAATCTAAATTAGCAATTTTTAATTTAATTAAATTTTCGGAATTTGTAGAATTCATTTTAAAAGATAAAATAAATGTTTTACCTAATCGGACCAAAGGTCCTCAGGTTACTAACCTATAGAAACCAAAGGTTCTGAGGCTTTAGCCGATAGAACCAAAGGTCCTGAGGTTATTACCGAATCATACTAGGACTTAGATATATTCCAGAACCATCTTTAGTTTCTTTAATTTCAATTAAATCATCAACATTGTGGAGAATATTTTTAAGAACTCGTTTTCCTTCATCAACTAATTTTAATTTACTAATAAAATTATCTACTATTCCTTCACCCCTAGCAACTTTCTCTAACTCTCTATTATGACGTTTTTGTTCTTCTAATGCTGCCTTCTCTGATTTATTTTTATTTACTGCCTGGACAATACCAGCTGTCCCACCTGCAACACTTCCTGCTGCTGCTATGCCACCTACTATTAGAGGAATTAATGGGAGAATCCCGCCATTCTTTTCTTCTAGTAATTGAATACTCTCTATCATTGGTTTACTTATGTAATACTTTTTTTATTAATAGTAATAGTTTTAGGGGTATTTTTGTCAACAATATTACGTAATTTTAATTCAACACTTTGATTATTATTACTTTTTGCTTGCGACATTTTTAATAAAAAAATTTTAAGTTACTAAAAAATTTTAAGTTTCGAAAATTTTTAATCTATTCTAGTTATGAATAAATTTTAAATTAGGAATTTTAAATCTATTCTAGTTATGAAAAAATTATAAGTTACCAAAAAATTTTAATCTATTCTAGTTGACAAAATTTTAAGTTATCAAAAATTCTAATTAACCTATAGAATTTTGTTCAGAGACTTCAGATGAATCTAGACATTTTTCCATTAAGAACTTCAATAGAATATTTTACATCTTCTAGCAATAAACCATAAGCCATCAATGAAGTTGTGGAATCTTTCTTTTCAATATTAATTGTTACATCACAACCATTTTTAATAATATCTTCAGATTGTGCACTTAAATCGAAACAGAAAATTGGATATAAATGTCTCCAATCTCCAGGAGTTAATTGTGGTTCAACTCCAAATTCTATACAAAGATTTCTATAAGCATCATATCCTTCCATAAATTGATTATTGGTATCATCGAATCTTAATGGATCAATTGGATATCGGGTTTGATTTAATGAAACTTGTAAACTTCGAATTGTATTAATATGAAAAAGATTGTTGTTCTTATCAAAACTTGGAGAATTATTTCTTTGAAATGTTAGTAATAAATATCTTGGAGTATTCGAAGTTCTAGTAAAATGCCAGTTAAATCTTTGTTCGGAAAAAGTGACAGAACTCGCAGTACGCTTTAGAAAATTTACTGGAATTGGTTTGTTAGTATTTAATCTTTTTGCAATAGCTGATTCAACCTCTAAACTAGGAGTAATATGCTTAATCCACCATTCAAGTCTATCAATTTTTAAATATGCTTTTTTTCCAGTCTTACCAAAAAAGATTAATTCATTATTTGCTGTACGATGAATTATTAATTTAAATTTTAATTGATATGATATTTTATCATAATCTAAATATCCGAATAATGGAGACAATGACCAATTAACTGTCTGTTTACTTTTCTTGTTAAATTCACGTCTTTCTTTATATGCACTATTGTTTGTTTTATTTAAATGTTTTGCAATATTTTCTACATCTTTCGCAATTCCTGCGGCATCTGTTCCAGCGTGAGTTAAATCATCAACAATTATACCATCATTAGTATCAGGAAACCAACCTTCGATTTCATACTTTTTATTATTTTCACCAATTGTTACAAATCTAAGCATTGCATCAATTACACCTGGAGAATCACTTATTGTTTCTATATTTTGAGTTGCAACATCTAAACGCATTTGTGTAAATAATCTTGGAAAGAAATTATTCTCTAGTGCAATATTATCGGTATCTGGTAATGGTGTTGTAAAATTGGCATCACTATATAAAGAATATTCACAGTGTAAAAATGAATCAGGTAGATATAAATAACTTTGTTGATTATCAACTTCAAAAATTAAATCACCTCCAGTATATACTCTACTGGAAGATCCGGGATTCATAGCAATTCTTATATAGTCATTCTTTTTTTGATTATAATTGACGAACGGACGATCGTCTAATCTAAATTTATTTTCGATAAGCGAAGACATTTTTTAAAAAATAATTTGACTTTTTGTTTTTCTTACAGACAGAAAAAAATTTTACTAAAATATAATTTTAGAATTTTACCAAAAAAATTTTACTAAAAAATTTTACTAAAAAATTTTGCTAAAATATAATTTTAGAATTTTACCAAAAAAATTTTAATAAGAAAATTTGCTAAAAAAATTTTACTAAAAAAATTTTACTAAAATATAATTTTAGAATTTTGCTAGACCAGCTCCGCTGTTCACACCATTACCTCTTATTTCTTCAATTGTATTTTCATTATTTTTATTTTCATTATGTTTACTATCAGACGGAGCTCCGCTCCTCAAGGTTTCCCCAACAGCTATGTTAGCAATTTTGTTCTTTGTTTCCTCTGAAAGTTTTTTTAAATTTTTTAGTTCTTCAGAATCATTTTTAAGTTTACGAATAGTTTCTAGTTGTTTTAATTCGTTTTGAGACTTAACAGCATTTGATATTGCACTAGCTGTACTACCTATAGCAGCTGCTCCTTTTGCAGCAGATGTAATCAAATCTTTATTATTTTTAATTAAGTTAACGATACTTCCAATACCAGAAAATATACCGGCTCCGCTGTTTACACTATCCCCTTCTTTTTGAACGGCACCTGCGGTGCCTAGGAACTTTTGTGTTCCGATTGTTTCTACACTGTTATAATGATAAACAGGATTCATACGTGGTTCATGAGCAATTTTTTTATTTGAAGCAAAATGTTTAAGATTGTGTTTATAAATTATAGGCATTTTTTAGGATTAAATTTGACTTTTGGGAAAAAATATTTACGTTAATATTTGCGCTAAGATTTACGTTTAGGATTGGTTAGTAACCTGAGGACCTTTGGTCCGATAGGCTAAAGCCTCGAGGAGCTTCGCTCCGATAGGTTAGAAACCCAAGACTTCGTCGATCAAGATTTACGTTTGTGAATGGACAACAACTTCGAGATAACTTTATTAACTGCCTGTTGCACTTTATCTATTGCGTCAAGCAGCGTGTGATGTACTTTAATTTCTCTTCTATTAACTTGCATTTTCTGCTGATTAATCTTCAACGCCGCTTTAAGAGCATTTAACTTAACTTTAAGAACATCTAATTGTCTTTTAACAGCATCTAACTGTTCTTTATTTTCTTTCGAGTTTTCTTGTAAATTTTTCTTTAATTCATTTTCTAAATTGATTTTAAGAGTTTTCATTTTATCAACTCTTTGATTAAGTGAGTTTACTTCATTTATTATTCTATTCATCTTTTTCATTTGTTGAGTAATTTTAGAACTCAATTCATCAACACTTTTTTGGAATGTAGTTTGTAACTGCTTTAAATTTTTTTTAATTCTTTCAGGTAGTTTTTCTATTTCATCTTCTAATTGTTCTTTCAATAATTTTATCTGTTGTTTATTTTTAATGACTGCAGATTTTAAATTTATAGAAAGTAATATTAAAATTTTTGATTGTTCTGAAATCTCTTTAAAAAGTTTTGCTATATCTGCTTCTAGCTCTCTATCCTTTTTATCAAGTTTTAATAATTTTTCGTTTAATGATTTGTCATTAAGTTTAAGCAACTTTAATTCGTTCATCAGTGGAACCAAAACATCGTTTATATATTTTTCTTTTAAGTCATTGATTTGTGTATCAACATATTGTTTATTTGTCAACTCCGTATTTTGTTGCGGAAGAATAGAAAGATGCAATGGACCAGATAAAACGTCTCAAGTTTTCATGATATAATTTTCTATCTCTATTTCTAATTCACGATTATTCGGGATATATGCACCTCCACCAACATTTGGTAACATCATTTTTTAACAATAAAAAAATAAAATGTTTTCTAATAAAAATAAAAATATAAAATTTTTTCTAATAAAAATAAAAAAATGGAAAATCCAAATTTAAAAAAATCATATTCGCCCGCATCATCCTGTTCTTCTTATTCGACGAGATCAACGGGATTTGATAATAAATGTTTTGATAATAATAATAATACTATTACAAATCCATGTATAGATGTTAATCTTTTGTTTCAATTAGAGGCCGAAATATTTAGAGAACAGACTAAAGGTTTACCTTCTATAGAGACTAACTATTGTTACAGATTGTTTTGTTCAGAAAAAAACTGAGTTTTAGATAGTTCTTGAATCACTGCTTGCTTACTTGCTTTTCAGATGTAGTTGACATTTTCTTTGTTAGTTATTTACGTGAAGACTGAAAAGTGACAACGACGTTGACAGTTGATAAATCTTTATTCATCAGAACAAAAAGGAATACATTAGCCTGCAGGACAAAAGAATAAAGAATCGCAGATTCCCACGAAGCGTCAAACTTCAATCTAAACGTTACAACTATTGGTGTTGTTGATTATCTTCTTCTCTTTGAGCATGCTGTTGCCGTTGTTGCTCTTCTATTCGCATTTGTTCTTGTACTTGTTCATATGGTGGTGGGTTTGATACTTCAATATTAATAGGTTGACTTGTTTGCTGTATAATATTTTCTTCCTCCACTTCTGATGATTGTCTATTCATATTATAAAATAATTTCTGTCTCTGTTCAATAAGGTTTAGTATTTTTTGTCAATTCTAAAATTGACTCTTCTTTCACCAAGATTTTGAAACAAGACACCAATGTTATGATCACGAAATAAATTGCTCCTCGATTGAAGTTGTATGATTTGCCTTGTCGGTCCTTCTATTCTCTGTCGTTTTACTTGAAGTCGAAGTCTGCGTTCAATAGATCCAACCATGATATTGTGATAAAGTCAACGCTTTACGCAAGTACTCTCTTTCAAACGAAATGAGATAAGTTTAAAATTTGTTAAATGAGATATAGTTTATAAGCATCAATGAAATCCCTATGACAACGTTGACGCGACAATTGTAACTTTCTAAAACAATAGCGCTCAAGTAACCAATGAATCGCTGCCAATTTCTGAGCAGTTTTGGATTCCGAAACGGTTTTGGCAGCAAATGCGGTCATGGATGGAAAACTGGCAGCACATTTGGCAAGTGGGGGGAAAGAGAAAGACATAAGTGTGGGTAACAGCTGTTTGATCTGTAATGCAATGGTTCATGAATTCGTGAAATAACTGCATTGTTTTATGAATGCGGGTATCAGCTGTTCCCTACAATTGGGAGGTTCATCAGAGTGCAAAGCAGTAACAATAACAGGCATTCTAAGAGATTGTGTTACATTTTTAAAGAAATATTTTTAGTCACATAATTTTAGTTATCTCATATTTTAAAAACCTGAAAAATGGATTTAAAAGACGTTTTTAAAATTACCATTTTTTGATTTTCGGTGTCCTTGAACGGACATGATTTTCAAGGTAAAAATTGTAATTCCGAAATTTGAGATTTTGAAAAATTTGAAAAATTGGGTACTTTTAAAAACGCCTAAATTTATGAATTTAGGTCTTCATAACCTGAAAAAATGACCAAAATTCTTAAATTTAGTCGTTTTTAAAAAGTACCATTTTTTGAAAAAAAATCATAACATTTTAAATGGACTAAATTTATGAATTTAGGTCTTAAAACCTGAAAAAATGACCAAAATTCTTAAATTTAGTCCATTTAAAATGTTATGATTTTTTTTTGAATTTTGTCTTGTTCTGGAACGGTCTTTTGCCCATTACTCACGTACGACATAGAGGTGCAAGTAGCATTTCACTATGACGCGATCGTTGCAGTTTTGGTGGTAATAGTGAGTGTAGCAGATTTTTAGGATCCTGAATATCGCGAAAGACTTTTAATGCGGAAGCGTGTCTTCTTAAGCTGATTGGCATGAAATGGTCACATTGGCAATCAACACCACAGATTATTCGATGAGCACGTCGTCTCACCCTTTCGATTCTCTCTGAGCATTTCTTGTTCATTCCGATAAGTAATGCATCATTATATTCTAATATTGATAACACAGTCGCATTGTATATTAGTATGAGTTCTTTCTCATTCAGATACATTTTGAGACGTTTCAGAATAAAGAGTCGTTGACTTGCTTTCTTGCATTAATGAGTCACAAACATGTCCCATGTCAAGTCGGCACCATAAAAAACACAAGTATCTTAAGGTGGCAGTCAAATTGGATATCGGAGGATGGTATTATCACAGATCTTCTTTAGACAAACATGGTTTGCGTCTTCTGACAATTCACAGACAAACCGTGAGACTGACACCATTCATCAACATTGTTAATTTCTTGCTTGATTGTGTCCTCAAGATTTAGAGTTGAAGTGATAGGCAACACCACAACAATATCATCTGCATATTTTGACATAAAACTGTTAGAGTGAAGAGGTCTCAGTGAGCGCATATGTATCCCAAATAAAAAGGGGGACACCTTTCCACCTTGCGGCACTCCCGAATCAACTGGTACGGTTGAGCTTATTTGGGTCCTCAGTTTTACCCGCTGTCGTCTGCTCTGTAAGTATTCGCAGCACCAATAGATGAATTTTGATGGAAGCTTTGAGTCAATGAGAGATGTAATCAGGTGAAGGTGGTTTAGCCGGTCGAAGGATTTCGCCATATCAAAAGCAATAACAACTGCGCCAACATAGTCGGAATCATCCATTGTGGTAGTTATAAAATCATTTAGAAATATATTGGCATGTAGAGTTGAATAGCCTACACGGAAACCAAATTGATTCTCACCATAGGCTTCAATAAGTGATGACTTTAATGATTTGACCACATATTCCTCGAGAATCTTTGAGAATACTGGCAGAACCGAAATTGGTCTCATATCGTATGCGCTTGGATTCTTGCACTTCGGTATCGGCGTAACATTTGCCAATTTCCACTGATAAGGAACTTTCTGATTCGAGATTGATAGAGCAATTAAATGGGATAATGGACCACAAAGCTCTTCACATGCAGCTTTAGCTAAGAATGGAGGAAAATCATCACTCCCGGCGGATTTGGAAGTCTTTAAATGCTGCAGATATTCTTTGGTTTTCTCAAGAGATACGTTAACAATCCAGTCTACATCATCATCATGAATTAAGTCAAAGACGTGAGACCAATCAGGAGGCTCCGAATTGTCAGAAAGAGCGTCATTGATGGCATGAACTGCTACGGATGTTGAAGTGAAAGCGTTGAATAGTGGATGCATATAAAATATAGTGGATGTAATTATATATAGTGGATATGATTTATATAGTGGATGCATTTTAATAAAGCGTTTAACTATAATAGCAAGCATGCTTTATTTTAGATTCTCTGAAGTGCTATGAAAATCAGTGAAAGTCATTCGCCAGCCTTAATTTTCTGGATACAAGTAGGCCTACTTGTTTTCTCCATTTTCTTCCCCCCTGCATTTTCTCAAATTAAAATTGTTTTGAATCACATGACAGCACGCATCCCTACAGAATGTTTTGGGAATTAATTTGCAAGCTGCTAGAGTAAAATTGTCGAAAAATTTCAATTTTGTAGCGAGTTTTTGTTTTTTACTGCATTTTAACCGTTTTCTTGTATCTCGAAAAAATGTATAAGCGTCATTATCTCGGAAAGTACATCGACGATTTTCCTAATTCTTTTTTTAATCTTTAAAATATACTTGTGAGCTTTCTTTTTGGAATTTTTTTTTTGATGGACTTTTGAAATGAGAAAAAATTTGAAATAAAAAAAAAAAAAAAAAAAAGTAAACACAAGTCGTAAATACTTTTTCTCGAAAACCACACCGAAACCACACCACGTTTTTTTTAGCATGTTTTTAGGCATCACCTTCAATTAGCAGAAATTAAAAATGGAATTTGATTTTTCTCTCTTTTCTCTCTTTGATTGATATGATTTATTTGTTTATTCAAATTTTGATTTTTTTCAAATTGGCCAATATCCAGAAAACTACACCTACGATTATTTTAATTCTTCTTTTGCATGATAGTACAGACTCTCACGATCGCGAAAATATGATGTTTTAGTCTGGGCAATTTTTCACGTGAAAAAGTATATGTTCAGACGCACCGTGAGGTGGCACTTGTGAGTCTTCGTCACTGCGAAATATCGATAATCCGCTCAACGAGACGAAATCTTTAAAACAATTCCCAACTTTGCAGGAATTTCATCACCTTAATGTGCAGCTTCACCGAGCACCGTCGATGTGTGAAGAATAACCTTCAATGTTCAAAGTATGTGCATCATCATGTTCACGAGATTCTTCAAACAGACGAAGCCCTCGTCCTAATGCCGGGGATCCAGATTTCCTCGGCTGAGATGCACACTCCGTCCGCCCATTTTCAAAGCAAATTTTCCCACCCAGCAGAGTGGATCTGGACGCAGCTTCGGAGAAAACAAGCAAATCACAAGCTAAGAAAGCACATAGAAGCAAATTATTGAAAATTAATAAAGCAGACATACGATGCTTTAAAATTTAAATTGTGAATGCTTGACCATACTTTAATCTGGAATTTGCACTTATTGATCAAATCTTCGAACGATGCAAGAAGTGGCGACTTTATCAAAAACATGGAAAATATAGAATTTTTACATTTTCTCTTTTAGATAAAAGGTAATTTTGTTAGTTTTGGTATCGGTCATAAATATATTTAATCTTTATTTCTCCCAAATTTGAAATCCCCTTATTTTTCCGGTTTTCCAGAAATCAATTTTCCCTGAATTTTGCGGTGTTATACACCCTGATTTACACGTGCTTGAAGTAAGACAATTAGAAATTCAGAATAAGTTTCAATTGATCATACAAACTTACTCGTAAATTATTATAAAATCAAAAGGTGGCAATCGTGCGTTATGAGTGAATATGTGTCGCAGGAGCAAAGTCATAAATGAATTACGCGCATGAGTTTACGAGTTGCGACTAATTAATACTAATACAAAAAAAGAAACCAACTCTAAGTGTCGAAAATACAAAGCAAACTGAATTAAGCGCATTCACTCCCTATGAAACATCATCAGAAAAACCAAAAAAGCACACAACAGTTGATGCGAAGATTGCTTTGTTATTTAAAACTTCCACCACTAGTTTTTGTAATCGAAAGTTTTTATCAAGTGTCTTAAGAAACTGACATTATGACAAATAAACAAAGATACCAAAAAACGTGTTTCTTGATAAAACATGTTTTGAAAGTTTTTTAACTATAGTAATAGCATTGGACGATTCATTTCAAATCGACGAAGTGCAGTGTTGTCATTAATTTAATTTCATTCTGTTGTTAATGTCTTGAACATTTCAAAGACAGATAAAATAAAAAATTATGATTTGCCATGTTCAATGAACGGTATCAAATCAGACAGCCTTTATTCAGCTTGAATAATGAACCTCTGCTAAGAATTGGCACGCAAGCTTGGTAGCAGTGCAAAGACCCCCGCTTCAGGACAACTGGTTTTTGCGCAAAGTTCCCAGCCTCGTACAACCTCGGGAATGGTGCCAATGAATTCAGCGAGGTCAATTCTACCCTGGGGGACCGTATTCTCAAAACCGACTTTTCGGTGCGATTCTATGTGGCACAGAAAAATGTTCACTGACCCCCCCCCCTGAAAATTGTTTCTGAGTTTGAAAATCAAGGTTTCATAAACTAACAATTTCTAGTGGAATTGTAACAAAGGAATGCTTTCACTGACTATCCCTTCCAGTACAAGAGTGTAGTATACAGGGAGGGTACTCCTGTTCACAGCTCATTCCTGGTCTGCCCATCTCTCTCTCTCTCCCTCTCAATTACTTATATTACTGAGCTGCTACAAATGGCATGTTCATAGTTTCGAAGTCAGTAGACGCCTCCGAAATCTGGACTGTATTTAGGCATTCATTCATGCGATTTAGTACGTATAAGTGCAGAACAATATCTTCACAACTGAGAACTGTTTCCGGTCATAGCGATGTCACTTGGACTCCCAAGCAGCATTTGTGTATAAATCAAATACTTGATGAGGTGCTATACTTCGGTTTTACAATTGACACTTAAGTAGGATGGCCACATAAATTGTCAAGAGCAATGTTTTTGAGCGGATCGAAATTCCGCTTTCGCTCACTCATTTGCTCTTAGTCGTCCTTTCACTCGCTCACTGCTCATTTCCTCAAAATCATCCTTCGCTCGCTCACCGCTCAAAATCATCGAAAAATGCTGCTCGATCGCTCATTTCTCGATAATATCCTCCTTAATTGCGAGCGCTATATGCGTCACATACCAGTGAGTAAGCATACCAGTACCGGATCGGCACACAAACTCGATGCAGACAGCGAGAGCCTCAGCTAAACGAGGCAGCCACTGACAATCTGCATACCAACTGAGTAGCAAGGAACTAAAGTCATTCTTACTATGATAGTCCAACACAATAAATATAATAGTTGGATAGGGCGGGCAAGTCACTAGCGCAAATATGAGAAAAATTTGGAAATAGAGCCGGCTGCTGCCGTCGACTAGATGGGCTAGGAGGTTGTGCAGTTTATGAAAAAGGAAATACCAGTAGCCCCGACAATGTCGCCGAATGAGAGCCCGCCAAAGGTAGCCGCATTGCTTCTTAACCCTCATTATAACGACTGGGTTCGGCGCTGCAGACACTGATCTGGATATGGATGTGTTTGATTTGGCGTAAGCGAAGGGAACTACCGTGGGCATGAAACTCGGATATACGACTGGCTATTTTCGTCATATGACGATCGTTAAGTCTTGGACAGTCAGTTGGTGCACCACCATGATGATAGGTCTCCACGCCCGTCACCTCATTTCCACCTGTCAGTCGTATTCATATTGGGCGACCATGCGCGCCTTGATGCCGTAACCAAGACAATGAGCACATAATTGATGGAAAAGGGCGGAAGTCTTCCGGTTCATTTCGTCCACGTCTGTTTGGAAATCAGGAAAATTGATAACATAGTCCACCACCACCCACAGACTGCACTCTTGTGCACGGTAAGTTCACATTGATTACTTTCATCAGTTACACTAAACAGTTCCTTTGGAGGTACCCGCCGTCTACTCATCATCATGGAAAATACGTGTGGAAACATAACTCAGCATACTGCATTTAAACTAGCGTAGTTGCACGCGTGCGCACCGAGCACGCATATGTATATATATATATACAGCAGTGCATATCCGCAGGACAGTCATTCACAGTGTACGTTCCCTCCCAACAACATGGCTCATTTATCAATTAACATAGAAGGAAATATGGGTGCGGGAAAGGCCACAATGATGGCGCAGCTCCAGGCGGCTGCGGAGACAAAGCCGGTGTTGCAGACGCTTAACTTTAGTTTCGAGCCTGCTCGTGACTGGAGTAATGCTTACGGCTCGGACATGCTCAGTTTGAACTATGCGAATCCCTCTCGTTGGACATTCACATTCAATCTACATGTTTTGAATACACTAGCCGAGCGACGGCTGTAAAACAAAGTACTAACGCACGCGTTACCATCTACGAGCGGTCTGTTGGAGCGACCCGGAAGATATTTGAGCAACACGCACAACTGGAGCTTTCTGACTGATGCCGAGCACGCCATCTTTAAGAAGATAGCACCTTGTTGCACATTCTATCATCCGAGTCCAGCTGATTATTACATCTATCTGAGAACAGTACCACGAGAATGCTACAAGCGTGTTCTGCAGCGGAAGTCTGCACATGAGCTGCAATCGAATTTACTTTAGAATGGATTGAGTCGTTGCATGAGCTATGTGAAGCCTGGCTGGTCACCAATGATTTTTCTTACATCATTGACGGAAACAATTCCCTGGACCAACTTGTGGAGATTGCTATAGACTTGATTGAAACATTTGTTAATGAACACAAAGACTAGTGTGTTTGTGGCTCAAAATGAAATAAAACTCATTCTTTTACATCCCCGTTGCGACTTTTCAAGTAAAAGTTAATCCCGGTAAGGCCATGCATGGCTTGTGGGCGAAAAGCAAATTTTCTTCTAAGTTATTTAACATCAGAAAACCAGTACGTAGTTTACGGACACGAGAAATTTTCGAGACTAGCTCCCGTGGGAAATGAAAATATGGGTCATAAAAGTTAATTATCATACATACGAAATAAAACTTTTTCACTCTCACCAACCCGCTTCGGTTTCCAAGTTAAAGTTGAAAGACAAATAGCGAATGTTAATTATCAAATACCAGAAATACCCAAATTTATTACCAGAAATTACCATGAATATGTTTTGACCGTTAGTAAATATGTTAAGGCCGTGATTGTTCCGCCCGTTCAATTAGTGGCTGCTACTCCAACGCCTGAGCACTAAGGTACTTCCTGCTCTTGGTGGTCTTACGCTTAGCCACTGCAGCCCCACCATTATTCAATGGAGCCGGCACCTCTTGCGGCACTGAAAATGCTGAATCCGACAGGTCAAATTCAATATCATCAAACAAAGACCGTTCCGTTGACACCATCTCCAATTCCGCATCCATAGGAAGAGGATTACTCGGACTCGGGGGGAGAAACAAACACATCTCCTGAGACGGTGGTAGTCTAGTGTACATTATTTGTGTAATTACAAGTTGAAGCGAGGCAAACTTGTCCACGTTCTCACCATGTGACCCAATGTACGAGCCTCGAACCAAGATAAGGCATGCATAACGACCATACCCAAAGTCGTCCACAGTTAATGGGTTGCGTGAATCAAAAGTGAGTACATCCTCCGCCAACTTCACAAACATCCGGTCCCACGTATAATCAAAAATACGGAAAAGAAATTCACCATTCCCGTATTTATCATGACAAAACTTTGGTGCGCTAGCGGGTGACTGAAATGACTGCTCGGCGAAGGCTTCCACAGTAAGAATCTCGTGAAGAGCAGCTTTGAGAATTAATAAGGAATGCGAATTATTAAAGAAACATCGCGACGGTGGGCCAGTTGCAAAATCCGGTGTCTGCACCGCAAATCGTTCTCCATTGAGCGAAATATAACGATACCAAAGGTTTCCAACTTGTTTTATCGTTGAAATAGTCAGACCTTTAGCGGACACGGACTTGGTCACAGAATGCATTACAGTTTATACATAAGTTAGACAGACGAGTGAGTGAAAGAATGAAACAGGACGAGAAATGCGGATTGTTATATATCCTTCAAAACGGGAGAAGCGCATCGTCCAATGAGAATCGTGCGCGAATATCGGACATATGAAAAATGACAAAGTGAAAATTTTGAAATTCTGGCAAACACTTGGAAAACATTTTTCAGAACATATAACCCCCTCCCCACGACTAGAAATTATTTTCAAGCCAAACCGAGCGGTTCAAGCCAGAGTGTGTCGTCCGATGAGAATCGTGCGCGGTTACAGGACACGCCAAATTTTCTTAAGTTATTTTCGAAGCAAACCGAGCCGTTCCGAACCAAACGTGACCAGTGCAACACATCACATTTCGCAGATCTCCCCTCGTGTCCTATAACCGCGCATTCTCTCAATACTTTCCACAGACGGTTTTGTCGAGACTTTGCGCAAGTTGCTTCTCCACTAACCAATCTGACTAGCGCTAAGGTCCATTTCCTTTGGAGTGATGACAGTGACAAGTCATTTAATAAAATAAAAGCGTTGCTGACTTCTCCCATTCTTAAGTCTGCCGACATGAACAACCCTCACTGTGGATGCTAGTGATATCGGTGTCGGAGACGTCCTTTCACAAAGTCATGAAGATATCGACCACCCTGTATCGTATTTTTCGAAAAAGGATCGATGAGCCCGAAATGTGAGCATCCTTCAGTGAACATTCAATATTCGATGACTGACATTCGATGAACATTCATTCCTTCTTCATTCAGTATTAATTTTTATTCTTTTGACCGCTGGAAGTGTGATGGCAGTCTGTGCTGCTCCAGCTGATTCCCTACCGCAACGAGGCAGCCAGGTTTCCCTACCGCAACGAGGCAGCCAGGTTTCCCTACCGCAACGAGGCAGCCAGGTTTCCCTGCCGCAACGAAGCAGCCATGTTTCCTTACCACAACGAAGCAGCCAGGTTTCCTTACCGCAACGAAGTACTCGCCGCCTCTTAAAAGCCAGTCGCCGGCACGGACCCTCCCTCGCTCTTTGTCGCAGCACTGCACTCACTGTGCTACGATTAAACGCTGTTGTTTGTATTTATCAAATAAATGTAAATTGTAATGATCTGCAAATGTTTCGAATTCAATATAATTCTCGAATCCTTGACAACAAGTGACGCTTTTATTTGTCGGCACATAAATTGGTAGCAGAGCGCCAAAATGATCCATCATCTAATCAACTAAACTCATTAAACATAATTCCTAAGAGGTTCCCAATCTATTAAGCGTTCAAAATTAAAATCTGACTCGAATAGAAAATTCTGAAAAATATGCCGAAGCAGCTTCAGATAAAACTTGAAAATGAGAGCAATAAAAACGAAAAAGCTTTGAGTTTGTTAGGTAAAGAGACTACACAGAAGTACATTAAATCCAGTGAAAAAATTGAGAATTTGAAAGCATTGTTGAATGCAGTGAAATGCTGAAACGTTATAGTAATGCTGAATGTTAGTTATTCTAGTGATGTTAGAGTAATCGAGAATTTGAAAGCATTGTTGAATGACATTAAGAACCAATGCGAGAGTTACATCGAGTTCTCGCGAAATCATCGAAGATCTCAGCGATGATCCAAAGTCTACCATTTATGAAGTGCAATTGTCACGTGAGACCGAGAATGTAGAGCTATTGTCGCAGAAAATAAATGACACTGTAAAAGTGCTGAAGTGCTTTGTATTCGAAAGTTATTTGCTAAAGAGCCGTAACAAAAAAGAAAAAAGTGATAGACTTGTTGAAAAACAAGAAGAAAACATTGAGAGGAGGCACCGAGAAAATTAAGAAGCTGAAGCAAAACGACATGATGATTTGATTAATTTGCATTTGAAAACTATTGAACTCAATGAGCAGCAAAGAAGTAGGGAAAAAGAAAAACTCGATATTTCCAAGTCGTTCGTAAAACTTCATCCTATAAAGCCACTTGAGTTTAACGGTGAAATTACGGAGTACATTTATTTCGAATTGGCATGCCACCGTTGATTGTCAAAATCTAAAGGACGGTATGAAATAACGATATCCCCAAAATTCGTTAGGACCTATACCTCGAAGAGCGATTTCAATGCTAAAATCAGATCACGAATATAGACCTGTGCTCTCACTACTAGAGAAAAGGTACGGTAACCAAACGTCTAAAACGTGCCTCCCTAAAGAAGATAGGAACTTGCCGAGCAACATCAAGTCAGATGAATTTTTGAAACTTCGACATTTTGCCGACGATCTGGAAATATGCTGTCATGCTTCATCTGAATATGGCATTGACTCAGATTCACAAGATCTGATTCTTCTTCATACTCTTGCAAACTGCCCAAAGATTTGATATGTCCGTTCACTAAATCTGTCGGTGGTAGCAATAAAATGAAACTTTCATGCTTAAGAAACTTCTTGGAAGAGCACCTGACGACTTTTGACGCAATAAATATTCATCGCACAGAATATGAGCAAACCTTTTTCGGAAATGATGAAAGAAACTCGCGCCCACAGTCTTCTAAACAAGTACGCGAATAATCGAAATTTCCGCCGATTACAGACCCTTGACAGAGGAAATCGTATTCAATATTCGCAACGGCAAGTGCTAGGGGCCCTGCGAGTCGGGCTTTTGTCAACCTCGAGTCGAGTCGAGTCGGACAAAATTTTCATTGATATTAAGAGGAAGAAATGTGTAGGCCTACTTAGGCCAATAAAAGCAATAAAGAGAATAAGAAAATAAGGTGTATGGCGATGCAAATCGTTGATCGAGTGAGTGGGTTATCCTTTGTTAAGTATATGTAGTTGTGGGCAGTAGACATACATTATACAAATTGAAAAAATTCTATGCATGTTATCAATTATTTAAATTATTTTTGCAATCGATGTTTTGAAACCTTTTGTTGAAGTATTGTATACATTTTACCTTGCACGCATATCACACAGTAATTAGTAAGCAAGCGTGCCACTATTTTGAATACCGTACAGGGTGAGAGAGATCATGGCTCATTTACTATTAGGAAATTGACAAAAGATAAATTTCATCTTTAACGAGATAACTTAAACCTCTATTTTTCGTAGTTGTGATGTGCTATGTCTACTGGTCGCTGTTAAATGTCATAGCAGGCCCCATTATTTTCATATTCATAGAAATCGCAGCTTTTACTCAAGTTGTACACTACTGCAATGTGCATTTATCGATTTTTGTGTTCTTATCATAAAGTGCTCTATTCAGTCAGCAATTAAACAGCTTGCGTAGCTATTTATCACTGTAGAGAATAGCACATGATCAGACTATCTATAAATTGCAGCTGATTAATGTGATGTTGCCCGAGTTGTAGTCTGCTGACCATTATATCATCCTGCACTTGCCTTTATGAGAAATTTGGGGAATGAATATAAGAACCATTTCATTGCACACTTCAACAACAGTGCTGTGAACAAAACATGATTCTGAATAAAAACGTTAAGGCAGTAAGTCATTAGAGAAATTGAATGTCATCGAAAGAAGAAAGCTATGCAAACACGATGTACTCTTACACATGTTCGCCAATAGGAAATTAGAAATGCAGAGACTGAAAATTTAACACTCCAAAAATAATGAAGACCATTAATTATTCTGTTGGATCGCATCGAGATAATTACAAAATAACATCTGACAAATAATAATTCTATATTTATTATGACAAAGAGACCCCTGGGGGCAAAATGTCGTGCTCCAGCAATAAATAAACTTAAGTGGATTCTTGTGTTTGGAAATCTACTTAGGGAATTTCCAAGTAGAATTACAGGGATTTCACTGTCCTGCTTTGATTCCCTTGTCGACTGGAATATCTTGTCGATTAGCTATTGTAGATGGAGTTCAAAGGATGAGAAGGACATAATGCTTTCTTCGCTAAACCCACACCTAGGTCATCACAAAACTCAGCAAATTTTTTTTGCGAGATAGGTCTTCTTCACAGACGATCTTCAAACTTGATTAGATTAATCATGCGGCACTTTTTGATGCTACACCAGGCAGGGTATCCGTAGCTCACAATTGATTTTACCATAGTGCAGCAAGCACTCCATAGCACGGTCTTAGATGCTTTCACTTGACGCAGAGACAGTGGCGTAGCGTGTATAGTATTCACAGTATTCAGTGAATACCCATTTTTCCGGGGAAACTTAAAGTAAGGGAAATTATTTCATAACAAGTTGCTTCTTATAGTCAGCGTTAGTCAATCATTGGAAATATTTGTTATGAAAATTCTGATTGATTGCTGATTTTCATTTTCTTTACAAGTTCTTAATGACATCAATCAGTGCAAACTTGTATGTATTTCATGTGTCGATTTTGACACTTTAACTTCTACTCTGAGACTTCCTAACACGTGCTGAATGTGCTTATCACACGCCTCCTTGATTATCTCCACCATGTCGACACTTACATTGTCAGCTTCAATTCTGTCAGTATGCGGCCATTATTCAACCTGACCAGCTGAATAACACTGTTAGGATAGAGGATGCAAGGCAGATATGCGGCAGCTGTTTTTCTCATCTTCTCATTTCTCGTCAGGATCGTGAAATTACTTGCAACTACGGAGATAAATGCAGTGGCGGGGATAATGCCTTATCGTTTCAAGTATTCAACCAAGGAATCTGAATAGTGTTGCTGAAATAGGCAACGCTCTCTGGGAATAGGGCAGTTGTTTAATGTAAAGATACGATTTCCGACTCTCATTTTAGCTACATCATCGATAGACGACGTAACAGAGAATGGCGTGTAACAGTAACACAACCAAAAATTCTGTTGAAAACCCCTCTTATTTCATACGATGAAAAGGTTGAACTGAAAATTAACGGTCCGCCACGTCCTGATTTTCGATTCGAAGGCAGAAGACAGTGTACTTTCTTAGAGCAGTATAACCGTGCTGATGCAGAATGGATGTGTGGCTGCGGAATTCGGAGGAGATTTTTTTGCTACCCATGTTTAATATTTAAACGAAAGACATCATCATGTTGGACTTCCTCAGGCGTCGCTGACTTGGCAAATCTTTCGAACCTAATCGAAATGCACAATCGCTCAAGGGACCATCTTTCAGCTGTTTTATCATACTCTTTGCTTGGAAAGGTGAATATTGCCAAGTCAATCACCGATGGCCACCAATTACAAATACAGAGAAATAACGACCAAGTTCGAAAGAATCGCGCTGCATTTCAACATCACATTGATGCTACAGTATATCTCGCTGTTCATGGACTTCCTTTTCGAGGACACAGAGAATCTTCAGCCGAATATTTCCGAGGTAACTTTATTGACCAAGTTCGATTGCTGTCAAATTACAGTAACAACCTAATCGTCGACGAGATGGTGAGGAATGAGAATGCTGTCTTTAGTGGACTTTCTCCTGAGATACAAAATGATATCATCGCTTGTCTCCATCAACTCCTCTTCGACGAAATTCGTAGTCGTGTTGAAGGAGCATCCTGCTTGGCGATTCTTGCTGACAAACCACCGACATCAGTAACAAGTCAGATGTGTACAGCCATACAGCTTATATATAATGGTGCACTATTACGAACACATGATCGATTTATGTGATGTTTCGGAAGATCGACGAGCAGCCTCTTTGGCCGAGATAATTATAAACAGTCTTGAAAGTGTCAACGTAACATTGGATTCTAAAATCGTGGGACAATCGTACGACGGAGCTCGAAATATGGCAGGTTTGCACAATTCGGTAAGTAGAATCATTATTGATTAATGGCCCTCGGCGCATTTCGTAAACTGTTATGCTCATAAAATGGCGCTCGTTTTACGCCAAGCTTGCTCTGCAATTGATGAAATTGAATTGTTCTTTGGAACTCTGGAAACTATCACTTCTTTTTTTCGATCTTCTCCAAAACGACCTGCCGGACTTATTACGAGAATACCGTCGATGTCCCAAAGTCGCTATCCCGTGGAAAATCCGTTAAGACTTTTGATTCGTTTTTCACAGAGATACTAGAACATCTGGAAAAGATCTCTAAAGATCGTTCATTTTCTTCAATGACTCGAAACGATACGCTTGGTATGGAGAAATGCGGGACACTTGACAGTTGAAGTCTATGAGGGAGCCTGAATTTTTCGAGAGCGTTTGGACTGAAATTTCAGATCGTGTGAAGGATGCTGTTGAGAAGAGGAAACGTCAAAGCATTCATAGACATTCAAATACATTCATAGACTGTGGGTATAATATTACAAATGATGATGATGAAACCAGTAAGACTAAGTGTAAAAGACTTTCAGTCGAAGTAATCGATGTGATCCTGACACATTTGTCGGAACGATTTCAGGATTTTGCTAATTACTAGTGGATAAAATTGTTATACTTCATAATGTCAGATAAGTCTGATGCCATACCTGATCATGAGTTTGATCTGTCTTTTCTTCAAGCGATATCCACAGATGACTTGTAATATCGGCAAAATTCAACTTAAAATTGAATTAAAAACTTTACAGAGCGAATCTTCTATTATCTCGATTATGAAATCCGAGCCTGGAGTTCCTTTGTTTCTGAAAACTCTTCATGAAAGGGGAATTTTGAAAGCACTTCGAAACACACATTGCTTTTTAAATGTGGCATTGACTATTCCTATGACTAGCGTTTCATGTGAACGCACTTTTAGTGTCTTAAAACGTTTCAAAACATGTACAAGGAATTCCATGGGACAAGCTAGACTTAAGCAGTTGATGATGATCGATGTAGAAAAAAATCTGTTTTTTCGAATTTTTTTTCAAAACAGGATTTCTACGACAAGGTGATTGATGAATTCTGCAAGATGAAGGAGCGTCGTCTTGATCTTATGTTCAAGGTTTGAAATATAGCCTATTTGTACATAAACGTCAGTATTTTTTCTTTTCACATGTAGCAGGAGAAAGCAAGATTTTTTTCAATTTTGTAAATGTGTAGGCCTACATGTCATAAAAAATAAACATCATGATATGTAATAAGTACATGTATAGGTATATTTAATTCTGTATGAAGGTTATATTGTGTGGGAGGTTGATTGTTTACAAGGCAAAGTTTTCTAAATGTACATTTATACAAGTGTACATGTAGTGTAATTATTCGTTATATGTGTAAAATTGTGTGTGATAGGACGCGGGTATAGACATATTCCAAGTATGAAGGCAACGTGAAATGTTTTCCTTGAATACCTATTTCAAACCGGCACTCTACGCCACTGCGCAGAGAATACAACATATAGACTCTTTTGCGAATTTTTGATAGGATGTTGCAAGTATGAGTATTCCATGACAAATCGGAATCAATTGTAAGGTCTAACAATTTGTTTGAGGATACAACTTGAATAACAGAGTCGGAGTGAGGATCTTTCAGTGGAGATAACGAGAGTGATCTCATTGTCTGAAAGTTCATTAATTCCGTTTTTGTGCTGTTCTATGTCAATCCTTGTGATTGTGACCAAGAAACAATGTCATCAAGTTCTCCTGATAATTGGTCATCTTCCTCATCACGAACAAAATGTAACAGACACATGTCATCGGCAAATTTGATCAATATGCTGTGCTGATATTGGGGCAATATACTGTCCACTGCTTGCGCGAATGAAATCGCGGAAAGTATAATCGCAGAAGTGTTCCTTGAGGAACACCACTGGCAGCCTGGTAACAACCAGAGAATGAGTTTCCAACTTTTACTACTTGCATTCTATTCATCAAGTAAGAATCAATCCAATGAATGAGCTCCTTCGGTGCATCAAAGGAAGTAAGTGATGACAGAATGGTGGTGTGGCAATTGATACTCGATCAACACTTCAGTAATGATGCATTTTTTAAAAGTTCATGTGCCAAATGCAAAGCAAGTCTGGCTAGCGGATGTCCGCAGGAGGAAAGGTGAATGATTTATTTGAGTGGTTCAAAAGCCTCGAAATAGAAGGGAAAAAAGGTATTTTGTAAATATGAAAAAATGTTGGCTGATTACAAAATCAGAAGAAAACATGAAGGAAGCAAAGCAGGTATTTGGCAACGAAGTGAATGTTACGACAGAGGGAGAGAGACATCTTGGCGCTGTTTTGGGAAGAAGAACTTATAAAGAGTCATACTGCAAGAAAAAGGCTGAAAAGTGGGTCAGTGTATTGACTGAAATATCAAAATCTCAGCCTCAAGCGGCATTCACTGCTTCCAGCAAATGCTTCAAATCAAAATTCACTTTTTTCATGAGAACTATATCAGATCTTGAAGATTTCCTTGAAGCGCTAGATAATGCCATCAATGATAAATACATTCCGATTATCTTTGATTGTCGAAGGACATACAAGAGCTTCTCAAGCCTCCTATTTCTCAAGGAGGATTGGGGTTGCCAGATCTCAGAACCCTCTTTACAGCATTTATTGTCTACAATGTGAACAGACTTCCATGTGTCATCAATTCTGTCGCAAAATCTGGTCAGAGAAAATGATGATTTGAAAATAACAAAGGTAAAAATTGAACATTTGAAATCAGAGCACTTAAAATCAAAAATCAAGAAGGTTGAAGATACAATTCCTCCAGAACTGTTAAGACTTGTGCAACAAGCAAAGGATAAGTAAGCAAGTTCTTGGCTTAATGCAATACCACTGGAAAACCAAAGATTTTCTTTAAATAAAGAACAATTCAGAGACTCTGCGATTGCAGTATGGATTGTCATTGCCAAATTTGCTATCATTTTGTACTTGCGGAGAGAAATTCAATGCGAATCATGCTCTTTCGTGTAAGAAGGGTGGCTTCATTTCTTTGAGACATAACGGGATCCGTGATCTGTTGACAGGTTTATTGACCAAGGTGTGGAAAAACGTGCAGTCCGAACCCCATCTCCAGTCACTTCATAATGAGACGTTTGACTTGAAAGATGTCAATACATCATCGGAAGCAAGGTTAGATATCAAGACAAGTGGTCTTTGGTCACGCGAAGTAATCTCTTTCTACGACGCGCGAGTTAGGAGTGTCAATTCTCCCACTTACCAAAATAAATCTACGCCTGAAATCTTTATCCAACGCGAAAATGAAAAGAAAAGAAAGTATTTGCAAAGAATTTCGGATGCTCAACATGGAACATTCATTCCACTGGTGTTCGGCAGGGAAAGAATGTGGACAATTTTCAAAACTCTTGCATTAAAGCTAGCCACAAGGGATCAAGAGAGATATGCCTCTGTCATAACATGGCTTCGAACGAAGCTGTCGTTTGAAATCATTAAATCTGTCCACCTATTCATCAGAGGTTCACGTGTGCCTTTTCAGAAGGAGTCCATCGATGCTGTCATAGGAGATTTCGGTCTGAACGCTTTTCGTTACGATACTTGCTGAACCTCTCTTTTTTATGATAACTGGATGAAATCAATGACAAGTTTCCCTTTTTCATGATTTTTTTATACTTTCTCTTTGTCCGTGACTTAAATAGACTACTCAGACACGAAAAATTTCTACGTATATAGGCGATTGTCCATATTTGAAAATTAAGTTATTGTTTCATTCCGTAACCCTTTCTCATGCTTGTATCTTCGTAAAGTCATAATTGTGCTGTTGTTGTTCGAAAAGAAACTAAATTGTTTCATGCATCCTATTTGTTTTCATACCTGAAATTGAGAAATTGGGTTTTCTTTCTGTGTTTTTGCTGCTGAAGCTGAAATGTTGTTCATTTTCATCACTGTTCTGCGCTTTCGATGGATTGCCAGAATATAGGAACTTCTTAGGGGCATCTGAAACACAGCAACATTATAATCAACACACTTTCACATACAACCAAATAAAACTAATCAGATCATTGATTATTCTTTTCATGATTCATAAGACCGAACGTGCAATTACTAAGGTTTGAATAAATGCATGCTGCATATTTCACCCCAATTTTTAAATTTAGCATGTTTTGTATTCTTGGCGTTCGGGGGCACGTGCAGATATATATATTTTAACCCATTTGCACCGTGCTAACAATCAAGCTGTTGTGACAAGTGCTCTGATGGAATTTTAAGGCATTTCAACTTTGATGACATTTGAGGGGGGGGGGTTTCTTGAGAAACATTCCTCACCATGCGTTCGGGATGTCATGAATAATTGTATTCTCGACAATGACAGCAAGAATCGAGGATAGGTGTTAATAAAAGCTCACCGTTGACCGAACATTGATAAAACTATTTTGATACTGAGTGGTGTATCGTAACCGGCAATTGTTGACACCAAAACATGCAGAACTAATTAAGTGCGATGAACTGTTTGTAAACAGTAATTTTATCTATTTATTTATTTGCCTCCCCATGGGTCCCAACAGATTGGGGTGCGGCATGACCATTACAAATAAAGAAACACACTGTCAATAATACTAGTTGATCACATTTGGTCACATACATTGGATCCTACGTCCAGTTAGCAGTTCTTCTCCATTCATCTATGTCCTGCGCGATCTTCTTCCACTCGGTGATGTCCTTTCTCTCCTTCACGTGGCTACACTGTCCTTCCATCACATCCTTGGGCGCCCGCGTTGTCTCCTGCCTTCCACATGCATTGTCTCTGCCCTCTTTGGTAGTCTCCCCTCTTCCATTCTCTGCACATGACCTATCCTTCTTAACACTAGAAGGACCAAGAAATTTCACTGCCTAGAAGGACCAAATCGGTCAAAATTGACCGCATATGCTATTCAGTTTATTTCAGCATTCAATTACCAGTATTCACTTACATTATTGCATCAGTTACTATTGTAAAGCAGTCTGCGCATTACCGATGATGTCAGATATCATGTTATCTTGTTGAGATAGTTGTATGATAAGTCAAAATCTGTATTACGGATAATGAAATATCATCAGCATGTGAGATGTCGTGATAAGAAATCGAAACAATTATGATGGCTTAATAATAAGAAAGATTCCTTCAAAATGAACTGCAGTGGAAGTCAGAGAGCTTATGGCTTACATGAAAAGTTTCTTTCAAACATCCAATTAACTAATAAATTTGGCCAGTAAAAGTATCACGAGAGAAGCATACTTCACTTCAGTAGCAATTAATGCGTGCAGCAATTACATGTATTTCGTTTTTCCAATGTCTTTTTCACAGCATATTTTTGGCACACTTCACATTTTGTTACACATTTGCTTTATTAGCCATACTAGCAATATCCCCTAAGGCCCACATTCTTGTGATTCTTGAATCGCTTGCAATGCGCTGTCAGTTGACCTACTTATGTTTTGTTTGCACTTTTCTTGAACTAAATTTAGCAGATGTATCCTGTCGACGTCATACATCGCATGCAGTTGCATAATATTCGAGATATCATCCATCAATTTATTGCCACCATACCAATGATGTTGAAAAAAAAACAACACCGACGATCAGTTTTACATAAATGGTTTCTGGCCATCTGGTCGAAAACATCAACTCCACATTTTGCAGTGTGGTTGCAAGCAATTGTTTCAGGGATTGATTTTGGGATGTGATTCATTCACAGCAATTGAACGATGAAGCGATTGTAGAAACAGTTCGTCCAGACGGTAGAGATCCATCCTATATATGCAAGGAATCGAGTGGCAAAAATATTTTGTTTCAACACAAACCGAATATATTGGGCTTCGTATAGGTATATTGCGTGAAGGGGCATCGCGTTTTGCATGAAAGCAAGTGTTCATCTATAGCTATATTTTGGTTAGGATTTTGACAATCATTATCGAGTCAATTATTACTAAGCTCCACATTTTAGATGCAGGAAAGAATTTATCCGCGCCACTTCTATTCCGTCTGGTTTCTATAATATCGAAATGCATATACTCTATTATATCCATCAATAGATGCCGACTCACACCTTCATGGAAGATTGCAGGTCCCCGTATTTTGTTCCAAAGATCAATCTTCAACGGTGCATTCTTTGCTACCAAAACATCACTGGCACGAACTATTTTTATCCGGATGAGCTGTTTCGTGATCACTACCACTGTCAGAGTAGACAGCAAACTCGTCAATTTCGTCTTTGTCCTTGTCCTCACCAGAATCATTCCAATCAATTGCCTGAAACTCAGTCAGTATTTCACTAGCACTGAGTCTTCTTAGCCACACAATACGTCCATCGTCCTCAGCCACAGCGTTGTAAATGAATCAATCATGATATCTATGTCTCATGATAGCCTATCATCGTGCACTGTCACTGGCTAATAAATCCCATGACCTGACTCATCCTATCCTCTCTAAAGTTCTTGGTTGTTTGTTTTGACATCAAAAATGGATAAGAACAACAATAGATCAATTGATAAATTGATTGTTAATAATCATTGTTATCAGATATCGGCATATCAAAAGAATTTGCATACGAATGAAACAAAGAATGATATGTAGCACGCGTTGCTGTACAACGAATTGAAATGAAATTATGAATATAAGTCGATATTGATTGCTATGTATGTTGCAACTGTAGCAAAATAGGCCAAACAAATTATACATGTGGTTTATCTATCCATCTGAAAATCATTACTCAAGTGATGTATTTCACTCGCATCTGACAATGCAACAATTTCTTTTGAAGCTTACCAGGCTATTCCGATTTCTATTCGCAAATAAAATGTCAAAGAGCTAAAATTCTAAGCGACATTAATAAGCGGTCATTTTTGACCGGTCTGGTCATCGTAGGTAGACACACAAAAAACAAAGAAAATAATTAGCCCAAATAAATTTTGATGCGTCCAATATGAAGCAATTGCAGATTCATGAAAAGTCAAGAACTGAATCGGAATACCGAACTTGAAAGAAAATATGACACTTCGTAGTTCAGTAGCGGTCAAAAATGACCGGTCGGTCCTTCCAGTGTTAATCGATTGTCTTTGATCTTCCTTGTTATCGTCTTCTGCAGTCCCACTTGTCGCCTCAAATCTTTCATACTGCTCATTTCGATCAGCCGAACCCCGCATATTCTCCTTAGACAACTGTTTTTAGCCGTTTGAAATTTTGCCATCACTTAATATAGCGAGCAAATTACTTCATGAAGAATAATGAATTTGTCAGTTTGACTGTAGCTGAGGGTTGCCAAGATGCAGATGAATTGATTAGAACCGGCTGACAGTAGGCCCAACATCGCTACACTGCAGTCTATCATAAAAGTTAACTGAGAAGGGCCGATGAAAGAAGCACCTCGGCCGCAAGGAAAATAAAATCATCATGAGTCAGCCGGCGAGTCATCGCGCTGCAAGGAAATTCCAAACCAGAGGAATTTCAAAATGTTACTTAACTGTCATTGTTGGTCAGTATCTTATCAATACATTCAGTTCAAAGACTTTCAGTGAGACGTTAACAATGTCGAATGCGAAGAAGCACAAGTATCGCGACAAACTACGACTGGATCAAGACAAGTACGGTACTACTTCTATCAAAAAAGGAGAACTGGATGTTTCACAGTGCGTGTTTTGTTTGAAAGCACCAGCTAACAGCTGTTCAGAAATAAACCTATGGGGTTTACCTACGCGTCGCGTCCGGTGTGAACAGCCCCATAGGTTTACTGAGGTTCTGAACAAAACTCCTGAACGTGTGGGCATGCGCCGCGTCCGGTGGTGAATTGACTTCAATACGCGCTAGATTGGATGCAGATAGTTCATTCCAACAAACGCATTACTCCGTCGTCGAAGCACCCTACGCCGTCGCACTCCGCATCGCTAATACAAGGTAGCACGCAACATCGGAGAAGCGTTGGTGAAGCCAGGGTTGCCTTATGGATTGCACAAAAATGGTTTTGAACGACAGTGCCTGCAGCCAGTTGAAACAAGTTTCCCTTCCGAATGTCAAGTGATATCAAGACACAGCTCACTTCTGCCGTGAGATCTTCACCTTTTGCAATGCAGTTGGACGAATCTGTTGTATATGTTCGGCATGTGTCCGGGACAAGTATCAAAGAGGATATCTCACGAGTATTCTGTCTCTTACAATAAGTCAGACTTTTTAGTTTATCTTTGTCGGTAGTTATAGATGTGAAAAAGGTGTACTTCCCTAGGTTTAGAACCGCTTTGTGAATCCATTTCTGGTACATGTACAAAGTATGTGTTGCTCATCTCATACATACGCTTTAATTTTCAGACATACTCGTACAGTAGTGCATAATTCAAGAAGCATAAACATCATATAATAATCTAATAATAATATAATGTAATTACTTTACTTCATGCAGATTTAATTTTCATTTCAATATACACGTACGCCTAAAATCATCGCTAATACAATAATTCAATAGTGTGTACGTTAGAAATAAAGTTTTAGCTGTTTGTATATCAAAATAAAGTTTCAGGAGTTTACAAGTTAGAAATAAAGTTTCAATAGTGTATGCGTTAGAAATAAAGTTCTAGCTGTTTGTATATCAAAATAAAGTTTCGAGAGTTTACAAGTTAGAATTAAAGTTTCAATAGTGTGTATGTTAGAAATAAAGGTATAACTGTTTGTAAAAATAAGATCGCAAGATTTACTAGTTTACAAGTTGGACTAAGTGTAAATTAAAAATAAAATTGTAACTGTTCGCGGGTTGGGGCGTTGATGCAACGATGAACAATTGATAAGCTGAAAAGTTTTAGATTCACTTTAACATTGCCATGTGTTTACAGATGGAAGTGTATCACAGCAAGGCTACTTCGTGAGTTGGTTTGCCGGGAGTGTATCATCTCAAACTTTTGCTCCGTCGTTGAACTCCGTCGTTTGACTGTTTAACTCAAGCTTCATATCAAATAGATGCGATATTTTACAATTCATTTACGAACGGAACTGGGGCAAAAATGGTTAAGAACCACTGTTTTACAGTGTAAAGTCAGTTATTTTGTGATCTTCCGTTCATTTCAGGACATGTTCGATCTATTTCGTGCGTCCAGTAAGGCTCTACAGTAGCATGATGATCAAGATTTTTAAGAATTACACTCATTAGATTGAATGGTTTTGTCGCTTGCGTAAAATATGCTCAGTGCTTATTATACACGCCAAATATTAACGGCAACTTGTATTAATTGACATCATGCATCATTCATAAACAGAATTTCAGTGATATGTATATATCTTTATTGGTTCATATTTTGCAGTGATAGACGGTATTTTGTACTTGACATTACTTGACAAGTTTTGACATTGGATGACGCTTGATCGTAAAACTATTGTGAAAGGTGAAAGTATTCTTAACGAAATTCATTTCACCACATGTGATGTCTTGATTCATTCCAATATATTCTATTCTTGACATTTGTCATTTCACACCACAGTCTAATTAATTACATCATTGCATTCCTGGATAATGAGCATTGACCTGAATTCTACTCAGCACATTTGCTTTGTGTAATTGCTTGTGCTTGAATTTTGACCATTACATTTCCTACTTTCGGGTCGTAACACACATCAAATGCATCTGACATCTTAAGTTTTAATCTTTTCAGCATCATATCGGCTGTTATGTCATACTTAATGAGAAAGGTGCACCAACATATTTATCGCTATTTAATCCCTATCAAAGAAATACATATCGACTAATAAAAAAGATCAGAAATTCAAAGTCTCTTCCAAGTGATTTTAATATATATATATATATATATATATACACAAGGAAAAAATAAAGTACCCGGTGTAAAAAGTTATGTTAACAGTGACAAATTTATCATTTCAGTCATTTTTTTCTACTCGTTGGTGTGAAATATGAACTTTAGAAGTTAAATCAATAGTCAAACCATTAGGCCTCAACCACACAGCGAGCTTTTCCAAGCGTTTTGCAGCAAATACAAAGTCATCATTGCAGCATTTGTAGACTTCCATAATGCACGCAAAGCAAACTAGAGCGATTGATAGCTTGTGGACATGCGGTTACTCGAGACGCTTGGTACGCTCGTGTTTGCTTTGCTTTCAGTGTAGCTGAGGCCTAATGCTATGATTCCATTCATTGTTCTTTCATGCATACCGAGCTGTACTCTGTTCAATCCGCTAGCTACATACACCACAATCATTGACAGTATCGTAGCATTAGCAAATTAGTCATGGCGACACGTGGATGTGATTTGACTGAATTCAAGAGAGGTCAAATCTACGACTTAAAGTTTCATGCGAATTTTTCAAGACCTTAAATTGCTGAGTGCCTCGAGATATCAGAGAACACAGTCAGAAAGTACCTACAGAGGCTATCAGCTGGTGGAGATGCTAAAGCAACCAATCGAGCTTCTTGTGGCCGTAGGAAAAGTACAACTGAAGAAGATGACGAGGAAATTTTAACTTTCTCTTCGAACCATCCTTTTTGCTCTGCCAGAGTAATTAAGCAAAACTTAAATCTAGAATGCACCAGAAGGACCGTAACAAATCGATTGCTGAGCGGTGGTTTCAAGGCATTTACACCAGCTAGAAAGACAGCCTTGACAGCAGATCATGAACATCGCAGATTGGAATGGGCTACAGAAAAGTCATCGTGGACTTTGACGAGGTGGAAGAAAGTGGTGTTTTCTGACGAATCGAAATTCTGCTTGGGTCAGTCACGAGTACAGTATGTCCGTCGATCGATAGGAGATCGGTACACGGATCGCTACGTCTGCCGTACTCCGAACAGATCTGTCGCGCATGTAATGGTGTGGGGTGCATTCTCAAGTAATGGACATACGAGCCTGGTGAGAATTCAAGAGAGATTGGATGCCCAAAAGTACATCGACATCCTTGAAGGTAATCTTCTTCCAGTATGGAATACAATCACTCAAGCAGGTGGCATCTTCCAGCAAGACAATGCACCGATACATTCGGCGAACCGGACGAAACTGTTCCTTCAACACAATGGAATCCCTACCTTAGACTGGCCTGCATTTAGTCCCGACATGAATCCCATCGAACACGTGTGGGCACAGATGGAACTGAAACTCCAAAGAGAATATGAGGACCCAGAAGACAGTGACCAACTCTTTGCTACGCTTGATGTCATTTGGAATGAACTGATGGATGATGTCAATTATCGAGCTTCTCTTATCAGTTCAATGCGTGATCGCGTAGAAGCAGTACTGGATGCTGAAGGTGATTTTACGAGATTTTGCCTGTTTTCTATGTACTAGTACGCCTTTCGTGACTTTATACGCGTATTGATATTGTTTCTGTGATCGACTCTGAAGCACAAGTAGTGCATATTGTCTAACCGGGTACTTTATTTTTTCCTTGAGTGTATATATATTAAAAAAATGAAAAAAATGAAACAGCTATTATTGGTCTAAATGAAGCAAAAAAGGACTGGATGAGAACTGAAGATTCCCGTGCTATCAAAAATACAAGGCCTAAATCGAATCTAAGCAAAGAAGAGCAGAATGCTTCTAAGATTCTTAGAGAAGATCGCACAATTAAGATTCTCAAGGCAGACAAGGTAATGAATGCTACTATCATATCAGATTCTCTTATTTGCGAACAAAAGCTTAATTTGTTAATCGAAGAAGTCCCGTACAATAGACTCAAATCTGATCCCGGTAATCGTTACAGGAAACAAATGTACGATATTCTACAACCGGCACTTTCCGATGGCAGAATTTCAAAGGATCTTTTATTGCATTGGTGTCCAACTCATTTTCAAACACCTCATTTTTATGGCCTGCCAAAAATCCACAAGCCGAATGTCCCTCTTAGGCCAATTGCAAGCATGTATGGATCTTTCAACAGTATGTTATCCAAACATTTGAATGACAGCATCAAGCCTTTTGCAACAAGCGGCTCTTCATTTGTCAAAAATTCATCTGATGTTATTGATAGATTATCAAAGACCACTGATCTGAATGAAGGAATTATCCTGAGTTTGGATATCGTCTCACTTTTCACGAACATTCCTTTAGATGAATCAATTAACATAGTTGAAGAATGCTTATTGAATGACTCTACACTATCCAACAGAACTACCTTACAAATAAGTGAAATAATCAAACTTCTGCGTTTTTGTCTAACTTGCTGTTACTTTCAACATGGAGATTCAATTTATCAACAAACGGATGGAGTTGCAATGGGTGGAAGTCTTAGTTGTTCTATCGCCAATATTATCCTCTTCCATCTTGAAAAAGAAGCTGAAGAAAAATCAACAGCTAATTGCATTGTTTGGCACTCTATTTATCTACGTTATGTCGATGATATATTTTTACATTGGAAAGGAACTATGAATGACCTCGAAAATTTGATGAAGTTTTTGAATTCTTTAAGACCTTCAATCAAATTCACAAAAGTAGTAAGGAATCCTCCCAACTGCGCACAGTTGGGTTGTTGACGTTCTGGGTCGACCGTCCGTGTGTGTCGTGGTCGACCGTCGTTGATGGTCTTGGGCGGCGGTCTATGTTTTTGGTGTGTAGGAGTGTTTGTAGGCGTGCGTTGTGCTTAGATTTGGCTTCCTGATGAAATTCTGCGTCGACATGTTGAGTTTCATGGGTGTAGGTGTGATTCTTGTGTACTTTAGGTGGGTTTAAGAGGGTATTTGAGTGAGAAAATGGCTGTAGCGGCTAAATGAAGCCTCGTACGTTATGTTAAAATGGACGGCGGATTTGAGCTTTTTGGCCAATTTTGGGTCTAGGTGAGTTGTTTCCAGCGTCATAGGGCAAAGAACGAAGAACTTTGACCCCCCTCGGCAGCGTTTCTTCCAACTTTGGTTCCAGAGATCATAGAAAGTCGTGCAATAGCTCGTTTGAAAGCTAAGAGTGCCACAAATTCAATGGAAAGTCAATGCACAGTTTGGCCATACCTTCCTTTGCTGAGGCCTGAGAGTGACATTGAGACTTTTGGTCATGTTAGAGAGCCGTCAGAGGTTGAGTTTTGTGTTTTGGGCTCCAGTGGGCGAACGAAGCATCGGACGAGAAAACTGAGACCACATTTGGAATCAGCGTCAAATTTTGGATAACCAATGTCTGACCCCCCTCTTATCGATTGCATATTCACAGGATATATAAGTACGAGTTCGGGAGAGGAATCTCACTAAGTTGAGAAACTGACTACAGGTAGGTCGTTTCTCTTGAGGTCCGATATCGGACTTCTGACTTTTCATTGCTGATATCAGCTAAGGTATCAGACTGATAGGTTAGTCAGTATAGCATGACTGACCATTTGATGATAGTAGAACGAAATCTTCAAACGGCTATAACTTTGCTTCTACAAGTCCTTTACACTTAATTCAAAAAACTTTTAACAGCTCATGATGTGCTGTAGGTGACAGACTACTTGTAAACGTTTTATGAGTAGTACTAAAATACTGAAAAATTTAAATTCGTTTAATGATGATGATTAAAGATTTTGAATAAAAAGCAGTCGCTTATGAGTCTCTGCGACTTGGGACGTTTCCTCTTGTAAATAACTCCACCGGTTTTCATGTCAAAATCGGGGTCCGGATACCAACACAGTGACATGACGAACGCTCTTTCCTCCCGAGGTTGGATTTGTGGGTCGAGGCCTTGGAGCTGCGACATCCCCTCTGAGTAATGCCTGTAACGGATTCAAGAGCCTAACGCCTAGGCGACTGCTATCAAATGTTTTTGGACTTAGTCTTTCAATGCATATCAGGAGGTAGTATTCTATAAACACTTGCTATCAAATTTTTACTCTATCTTTACAGAATCGTCACTATGACTAAAATGATCAATGCGCGAATGCTCATCGGCAAGTGTAGCTGTGGCCGTATTGCGAGAGGCAGCGAGCTAAAGAAACACATTAAAAAAGAAACGGTGGGCGAGCATGTGAGGAAAGTGTTGTTGAGGGTGTGTATGCATCACAAGGTAGTATGTGAGGATGGGAGTGATGTAGAGTTCATCAGGAACCATAGCCAGTGCCCTAGTGGCAATATTAGTATGCAGGGGTTTAAGTCGTGGTTTGAGGGAGTTTTGATGGATATGGAAGAGGTGAGAGTGGCAGTGGCGACGATTGAGGATGCGGTGGGAAAGAAAGTTGTAACCAAGGCGACTGATGAGGGTATGAGTGAGGAAGAAGTGGAGTTGAGAGGGGACATCAAGAAGCCTGATGTTGATGTTGATTTGGATGACGTGTTGGAGGAATTGTTTGGGAACATTAATGATGTTGAGAAGGGGACGGATGAGGGAAAAGAAGTGGGTAAACCGTTGGCAGCATCATCGCCTCGGAGGGAGGAAGGGAACACAAGGGATGAATATGTGAGGATGAAGGATCGATTGAGGGCGGTTGAGGAGAAGAATAAAGTATCCATGATGTGGAATGAGAAGTTGACTGCGAAGGCTGAAGGGTATAAGGTGACGAGAGAAGAGTTGGAAAGTATGAGGCAGAAGGAGAAAGAGTGGTTGGTGGAAAGGAGTGAGCTGATGAAGAAAGCAAGCTTGGTGAGTAGTCTGCAGGCGAATTTGTTGAGGAAGGACGATGAGATAGATCGGATGCGAAGCGTGGTGAAGGAGATTGAGGAAGTGAAGGGCGTGAACAAGAGGTTGGTGGCTAAAGTAGAGCGATTGCATGAGCGTGAGAAGTGTAGAAAAAGAAGAGTGTATGAAGTCCATCTTCCCCTCTTCCAAAATAATGTGTGTGACGCCCAACCATCACTAGCGACCCAAATCAGACGCAACAGTGCTATGAGGGCGACGGAGTCCGATGTCTGCACATCAACACGGACATCAGTGGCGAGCTTGAGGACTTCGTCGTCCGAAAAGCCCGGAAGAAGGTTCCCAGTAAGTTGCTTCAACATGATCCTTTCTCCACCGCATCTATATCCTATCCTAATCTCCTATTCATTTCTTTTCTTTTCAGAGTTTTTACATCAGCAGTGGGATCGCTTTGATCCCGAGAACGCCCCAAACGGCTCTTTTGAGAGCCACACGGAGCAAGAGTGATAGTACCTCCTCGTGGTTTGCTCTGGACAGACTTCGGTCTGACTGAATCTATCACATAATTAGAAAGACTGAGTCGTCTTTGTATCAGAGAGGTATATAAACCATTGCCTCTCTTTCATTTTCATTCTATGCTTCATCATGAAAACACCTAAGACGACAGTCAGCTCTCCTGACAAGCCTCGGCTTAGACCGAGAAATTTATTTATTGAGATTCTACAGATGGAGGAGCGAGAGCTAGTATATAACAATCTTGCTCGAATTGGTTCATCAACAACTGAAGATGATGCCAATTCAACAGAGTGGGGGTATATACCGCCCTCTAACAGTCAGCTTATAGTAGATGAGGTCGATGCCGCTGACATAGAGAGATTAAAAGTCTCTCTCAGCGGAATCGGCCAAACCTAAGTCTATTCATATCCCGAGAACGAACCAACGGTCTTTTTAAAGACCACCATGGGGCAAAATATGATAGTACCTCCACGTGGTTTGCCCTGGACAGACTTCGGTCTGACTGAATCTATCATACAAATAAAAATAAAATCACAAAGTTGTATCTGCTATCAGTCAACTTAAACGTTGCATGTTAAGGAGGATTTCGGTATAATTCTTCCTGTTGGTGGGCGATCTCTCTTGAGACAGCGGATGATATCGTAGTGATAAGTGTGGCAAGGAAGTGTGTCATATTTTAGACCGCAACCTCTGGGGCAACTCATGTTGGGCATTTACACAGTTCTCAATGTACCACTTTGAACGCCAATCGGTTGAGTCCTAGCTATCTGCCACAGGTTACTTTTTAAATTCTCCATTGCCAACGTTATCTGAGAATGAGCCATGAGTTCTTTTAAGAACTGCCTATATCACTGAGGCTAAATTATGAAGGGATGATATGGGAGGTCATTCTTACGCCACACGTATACAAAATCACTTTCTATCTTCTCTAATGGTGCGATCTCTTTTGATAGAAAAGTAGACCGATAATAAATGTGATAACTAACCCCATACCTAAATGCCTCCATTTATTTCCATTTCTAGATAAATACATTGCAAAACAAAGACATGTAGTATGTAGGTTTAGTTACAATTGAAGCACATATACTTTATAGCGAGGAAAAGTCAAGTGGAAGAACCTTTACGTCATTCTAGACTTTGTAGCACCTTGGTCGTTTTGGGGCATCGGGCGCTCTTCTCACGCGCGTTGTTTTTGGTGTAAAATCACCATTACTCCACACAACTTGCACTATCTTGCCTTTATCGCAAGTCTCCTTCTGATCACAGTCTTCATCCCACTCGTCGACCACTTCAAAGATTTTTTGAAGATCTCTAAGGCGGGAGATGTACCTTCCATCATGAGATAGATGAGAATGAGAAGTGTTTCAATTTTCTGACTTTTACATGTTTTTCAACAATGAATTCCTCAACAATCAATCAGAATGATTCTAATTTAGATGAAGACTACATAAGTCGGAAGATTGCAGCACTCTTATTCACATTATGCGATCTAGCACACCAAGATGACAAACTCAGAAACACCATGTAATTTTGTGATTGTCAATGAGTGGTGTGATGAAGACAAGTGTGATCAGAAGGAGACTTGCGACAAAGGCAAGACTGTAACAATTGTCTGGATAGATGAAGAGTGGACACTGAAAATAACGCGCGTGAGAAGAGCGCCAGATGCCCCAAACCGACCAAGGTGCTGCAAAGTCAACAATGACTTAAAGGTTCTTCCACTTGACTTTTCCTCGTTATAAAGTAGCTATAAAGTATATGTGTTTTAATTGTAAATAAATCTAAATAACTACATGTCTCTGATTTTGACATTCAATACCTTTATCATTTATCCTCAGAGATAGAGGTAGTACTTAGGAAAAAATGATTGTATCTATCATCAGCTGGTATGATTTATAGTGAGCTGTCAAATGATCAGATTTTCACTATTTTCCGTTTTTACATCTCCCTGATTGTAAAGCAGGTATTTCCATCGCACATAAATCATTTCTAACTCTTCTTGCTCCGTTAGAGATGGTAATTCCAACTTAGGAATATCATCCAGCCTTCTCTGCCTCTCCACCTTTGCCTTTTTCGGAGCGGGAGGACAAGTTGGCATGCTTGATGCAGACACTGGTGATTCATGCAAGAGAGTTGATGGCGAATCCATAACTTTGAAATGTATGCCATAAACTTGATTTGTTAGTGCTTAAGTATAAGCAAGCAACCAATCAAAATGAACAGCCAATGATTGGTGAGTATGGGAGTATATAAAACGGAAAATAGACTAGATTTCAATCGATATTTGAGACGTATTAACGCCAAGTGAACATTTCTCTCCCCTCAAATATATTCTAACGTTTCTGACGTGCCCTATTTTGGTTTGAGTCAATTGCTACATTCTGACTATTTGACTCAGATTTTGACTTAATTTCGTTGAAATGTAAGTTAAAGATTTCATCACTCATCTCCCTTAAACGTTAGGTCAATAGCATCTTTCTCAATTTCAGGCATCTACTTCATCATCAAAGCGCTCCCTTCTCGAGGAAGCTTTACAACTGTTGAGTGAAGGTAGGTTGTTGAATAAGCTATGACTTCAATGATTTCTCCTCCAGATGATGACAGTTCCAACTCAAGTGCGCAGTCGCGGGAAGCATCCAAAACATGTGCAGATTGTGGGCATATCTTTACGAGGAAGCGCGATCTCACCCGACACATCAGACGTGTGTGTCAACCCAAACCTTCATCAATCTCCCGAGGTGAGGATGATTCTATTCAACATGTCTCCTTTACTAGAGACTTTCGTTTCCAATCTTTTGAAACAGGCTTTGAATTATCTTCACATAGACTTCATCACACACACAAATGATAGTTATAGCAACACCACCTCCTCTATTCGACTAACTGAAGTATCGCTGAATAATGTAGTGAGAAATTACCATATGGAATCCTCAGAAACTATTGCTGATTTTCCGGAGTGGTTCCATCAAAATTCAACATTGATAGATGCGCTCTTTCATAATTTAGAGCAGTTTAAAATAAAAGCGCTCATCTACCTTAAAATAAATATGTTAGAGTTGATTATCATACAGGTGAAATAGTACAGAGGTTGGTGTTTTACATACCCTCCTCTCCTGCTACAGAGGTAGTCGATAAAGAAACTTGGTTAAATTTTCACATCCAAGGATTAAAATCAAATATTGATAAATTCAACGAGCGCGATAGTGATCTAATTTTTGATGGCATAGAATCTGCCAATTTTAAAATTACTCTATTAGAAAATTACCGTGGACGAGGCTCCTTCAATCTTCCAAAAACGTTGACATCTAAGACTGCAGTGACTTCTGTTGATTGTGAATCACAGTGTTTTAAGTATGCGGTATTAACTATTCTCCACTATCATGATGTACAGAACAACCGTTTCCATAGAAGCAAATATCATGAATGGGAGAATGAATTGAAGTTTGATGACTGCAATAGCGAAGACATGAAGTGTAGAAATATTGTAGAAGTGTAGAAGTATAGTGTAGAAGATATAGAGAAATTTGAAAAATTAAATGAAATTAAAATAGCTGTTCACATCTGGCAAGAGGGGCTTAAGGGTGTGCGCTACAACAGCCGTTCATCAACTTATGATCGGGTAGTCAATCTCCTGCTAGTATATCAAAATGATAGTGAAAATTGGCATTACTGCGGTATTCCTAAAATGACTCGACTATATTCCCACTTAACATCTGGAGGAGGAGAGTATTTCATATGTGACCGTTGTATGCGCCCCTTCTGGTCAAAAGATAAATTTGAAACACATTATGAATGGTGTAAGCGAGGTAAACTGCAAATAGAATGCATGCCCAAAGATTAAGAGTTTTCATATAGAGAGAAAGGTGATGAATTAAGTCCTCTTCGTGTCATCTATGCTGACATCGAATGCTGTATTGATGATAACACCCATAAAGCGGCAGCCATATCATGTTATGAGGTATGGCATGATTACTTCAAAAATTAAAATAATAAAATGCACGTCTGGCAAGGTGAGGATTGTATACATAAATTCTTACAATTCCTCGAAAGCGCTGTCAAATTTCAGCAAAAATATGATAGTGAACTCCAACGCAGATCATTGAATATGTCAGCAGATGATCAAGTAAAATTTGAAAGTTGTAAAGTCTGCCCAAAATGTAATAAAACGTTTGATGAAGATAAAATCAAGAAAGTGCGCGACCATGATCACATCACTGGTAAATTTAGAAACGCGCTATGTACAAGATGCAATTTTTCACTGAGACTGACACTGAAACGGCGTACTCTACCCGTTATTTTTCATAACTTCAAAGGTTATGACAGTCATATGATAATAAAAGGGGGTTAGGAAAAATGAAAGAGTGGAAGTTAGGTGTGATAGCTCAAACGAGAGAAAAGTTCATGGCCATGACAGCAAACGTAGCAGTTGCCAAAACTGCTACAAAAAAAATAAAACAGTCTATTTTGATATAAAATTATTAGATTCCTATCAATTCATGGCTTCATCACTAGCATCTCTCGTTCAAAATCTTAAGTCTCTTCCACTAACTCAAAATTTGAAGAAACAATATCCTAACTTGACAGATGAAGTCATCACACGCAAAGGAGTGTTTCCATATGCATACTTTGATAACATTTCTAAACTTATTGAGACTTCTCTTCCATCAATAGACAAATTTAAAAATGATTTGACTGGTGTAGAATGCAAGGTAGAAGATTACAATCATGCTCAAGTTGCATGGACAAAATTTGACTGTCAAACGTTTAGCGATTATATGATCGCCTATCTTAAGTTAGATGTATTTTTGCTGGCTGATGTATTTCAGGAGTTTCGACGAGTGGCATTAGAAGAAGATAAATTAGATCCTGTCCACTTTGTCAGTCTTCCAGCCATGTCATTCCAGTCTGCTTCTAAAATGACTGGAGAGACCATCCATCTTTTGCAAGATCCAGAGATGCATAATTTATTTGAACGAGAAATTCGCGGTGGTCTCACATTTGTAAATAGGCATCAAAAAAATAAAAAATAGTAGATGATGATCAGATTCATCTTAAGTACTATGACAAGAATAATTTATATGATATTTCACTGTCCAAACCTCTACCTCACTCTGAGTTTAGCTGGTTGGGTGATAATGAAATTCAGCATTTCTCCAACCCTTCAAACATACTAGCTACTCCAGATGATGGTGATTGGGGGATATTATTTTGAGATAGATCTTATCTATCCAAATAGTATTAAAAATAAAACTGTGGATTTTCCACTTGCACCCGAATCAGGCGACAGGGCAGACATGGCGTGATTTGGCAGCCGCATCAATTGCAAACTTAAAGAAAAACGACCAAGCTCCCAAAGTTAGAGGTCTCTATTCGCGACGTGTTACAGGCCAGCTGCTTCGTCAGGCCACAGTAATAAATCTGAATCAGGCGAAGTGACTGAAGATATGTTTTCGGACTTTATGAAACAATTTCATTAAGATTTAGAAGGAAGCGGACAGCCCAAGTATAAGCCTTGCCGTAAACTTTTGCTTACTCAATTTGATAAAGAAAATTATTTAGTTCACTTCTCTATCTTAAAATTGTATTTAGAAATGGGGATGATTTTAAAAACAGTTCACCGCATTATCAAATTAAGACAGAAAGCCTTTCTGAAACCTTATATTGATAGTAACATCCAGAAACGTGCACTAGCCCAAAATAATTTTGGAAAGGATTTCTATAAATATAAGAATAATAGTTTTTTTGGTACGACGATGGAGAACGTTAGAAAGCGTATTAACTATAAACTTGTGAATCATAATGATAAGTTTCAAAAGTTAGCGACATCACCTCTCTTTATTGATAGAGATATTATAGATGATGAGTTGTTTGGTGTTAAAATGATAAAATCAGAAGTAGAGTTGTGCAAGCCTATCTACATTCGCTGTGTTAGATTATTCCAAGCTTAAAATGTATCAACTCTTCTATAGAATATCAAAACCATGCCCTCTAATTAAAGACGTGCGTTTCCTGAGCTGTGATACCGACAGTTTCTTTTTAACTATCGCTGCTCAGAAAGAGTTAATTTTCAATGAAGTAGGATAATCTCTACAAAACTATTTTGATACATCAAATTATCCTACAGATCACCCACTATACTCTACTAAAAATAAAGCAAAATTAGGATGCTTTAAAGATGAAATGGCAGGAAAGGAAATTAAGGAAATGATTCTTCTTCGTCCCAAAATGTATTCTATGAAACCGTAAGACTCCAGTGACAGTATTAAGCGCGCAAAAGGCATATCTAAATCGATTGTTGTAAATATGAAACATGGGGTCTATAAGATGGCCTACATAAATAAGAACTTAACATTTGTCAACATGACCATCTTAAAATCAAAGACACATGAGGTAAAAACTCATGCATTTAGGAAGCGAGCACTTTCAGCGTGGGAGGATAAGAGGTGTTGGATAGGACATAACATATCTCTTCCACATGGACATCCCGGCACAAACATATCACCACCCAAAAGAATTAAACTCACACTACCACATTCAGGAGATGTGTAAATAGATTCATTCTCAAATCAGTATTTTGATGATGTTTTTTGTTGATATTCATTGTTACTTTATGTATCGCTTTAGATGGCATTTCCTTGTGAATATATGCCTACAGTCAGTTCATTCCCATTATATCTGTAAAAAGACTTTCCCACTTTGTCAACACTTCTTCAAAACACTTTTTCATACATATCTTTTTATTTCAATAAAATTTTACAATGACTTAACTTTGTTTTGCGAAACACTAAAGTTATGAGGGATTTAGTATCTTTCACATGGAAGCACTCATGTAAACCATTTGTAATTTTGAGAGAAATAGACGGGATAGTTTGTTTGATAACAGGATGGTAGAAAATATGTTTAAATATCTTTTCAACGATTACATAGGAAGCGTCTTTATCATGAATGAAATTGCGTAAAATGTATTCTTTTTTCTCACCAACAGAAATAGGTGAAATCTGATCACTTTGAATGTGGAGATGTTCATGTTTATCAAGTGTCATTGGTGTTCAAACAACAATCGTGTATGAAGTAGCAAACTTATCTTGTAGCAATGAAAAGCCAGAGTTTTTCAAACTTTTACTCAATTGACATTGAATGTGATCACCCAGCTTCAGAACAGCACTTTGATTTTTAATTGAAAACGAAATGTGATGTACCTTTGCATCATATCTACTTTTCAACACTTGCTTCAACTTATGTTGTATATATGGATTTATGACACGAATAAAGTTTTCAACTGCATTGCATAGACGCGGCATTGTATTGATACTAACTTTAGTTTCTTGATAAGATTGGTAAATTTTCTTGATGCGATCACCATAGATGTCCACCCATCATTCATCATTAACTGAATCAGCTTTAGTGTGATATTCATGAGAAGCATAAACCAAACCGCTTCCAATAATAGGCGATACATGTCCTACAAAATTACGCAAGGTTGGAGAGAAATAAACTGTAAGTTTGTCATTATATTTCTGAATAACCAACGTATCCTTCCGAGCCATGACTTTCTCTCCATACTTCTTACCCACAGTCTCATTCCATCATTTTACTAACTCAATAAGTGACAAAGGCTTGACACCACGCTTTTTCAAAATAATGCGTTCTTCACATTCTACAACATCATCAAATATTTCAAATTTATAATGAAATTTGCTTATTCGGTTTGAATAGATTTTTGTAACATTTGCAATAGCCATTGATGTCAGATGCAGACTGTGTCCAAAACCGAGATGTGGATAGAATTCATTATCCAACCTCAATGTAAGACCTTTAGTAAAAGAATGAAAGCGAAGGAACTGTCTCCCACTCCAATGATAGATAGTAAACTCATAAGCTTTCTGATTTTTATTCTTCATGATGGAAGTATTATCACTGTTGAATGCCTTCATGATTTTATCTTCATCTGATGACCCATAATAATCTGATTCTAGCTGATTCCATTCATGATTCCACTTTCCATCTGATGTTAAATTGTATGGAAACTTGAATGCATCATTCATCCTTATTCCATCATGGGTGCGAGGAGTCAATACCATTTCTTCCAATTCATTCACATTCTGAATATTACTATCATAACAAATGCTGGAAACACCTACTTCCCATTCACCTTCTAGAAGTAATGGACGATTTAATTCTACTCGATAGTCTGATGGTTTATTTTTGGGAAATTTATTCATAGAAGCATTACTGGGCAAGTAGATTAGAAACGAGTCCTTATTTTCACCTTCCATATCATTCACATTGGAAACATATATTTCCACACTTTTGCATTAATTCTTCATTCGAAAATGGAGTGTGATACTTGTCACAGCATCTTTATGAAAAGGAATCCACGCACCAGCATCGTCATAAATTGCAATATCAATTTGTGGTATATAGTTTGATTTCAAGTTTGTATAATGCACTTTCTTAAAAGTATGCTCAGATAGAATACTATAGCTTTCTGGTTGGTAGGGTATCATTGCTAGAAGTGGAGCTTCAACATCTCCCACACGTACATCTTCACCAATATTGGAATATATCTGAAAATAGTTAATACGACGCGATAACGATATGCTCGCGCTAGCTTTTGTTACAGTACCACTTTTAAAAGTATTTTGATCAAATCCCAAAATGTCCATTAGAGTATTGTCCATAATCAGCTCAATATTTTTCCCACTTACACTAAGAGACAGGACACCTTCTTTTTCAGAAAAAGAAATATGCTGTTCATTAATCACTTCATTCAAATAATTTATAGCCAATTTCACTGAAGTGATCATGCGAGGTGTCAACATTCTTGTTTTATGTAAGATACCACCTGAAGGATCTACACACTTTCTGTATAAAGATACGGACCATTCTGTATCAAATTGATTTGAACTATTATATCCCAGATTGCGCATATTCAATTTTCCATGAAGAGCTGCAAAAAGATGTCGCAGGAACTGATGAAAATCTTCTGAACAAACCAATACTAGATCATCATCATTTAGTTTATTGATTACGATATGATTAGACCATTTGTTGTAAGTAAATGTTGCCACTTGTTCACCATCTACTCGAAGGAGATAATTAAATTACTTCAATAATGCTTCATGAGTCATGTTCGTCTTTCTTGCCTTAATCACAATCTTCTTCACCAACGTCTTTTCATTTTTCGGAATAAGATCCACATAATAGGCTTTCTCTTTATAAATTAAATTTTTTGCAACCTCTTGGATAGTAATCAGGTCTTTTTTTGGATCACGACCACACAATGGTCGGTTGTAACTCAAGACCTCGGAACCCTACCAGGACTCAGGGAGATCCAGAGTGCGTCTGAGGATGTAGGCACTACCGAGCAGGGCAGCCTTAAGTAATTGAGATACTTGGTGTCGACCGGGAATCTCTTTCAGGTACTTCTTTAGGTTGTCAGTATGGGCTCCCAAGGATCCCACTACTACTGGTATCACATTTGCCCTAATCTTCCACAGCTTCTGTACTTCTATTTTGAGGTCTTGGTACTTTGGTATTTTCTCTCGCTCTTTATTGCATATGTTTCTATCCTCGGGAACGGCGATATCGATTATGTATCCCATCTTCTCTTCTTTGTCCACTATCACTATATCGGGCCTCCTTGCTGAAATGTTCTTGTCGGTTCTTATTTCGAAGTACCATAAGATCTTCACCATGTCTGTTTCAACTACTGGCATCGGCATGTGTTTCCATGGCTCTGTCGATACGCTGATGTCATACTGTAGACAGATGTCTCTATGTATCATTCTGGCAACTTCATTGGGGCGATTGAGGTACTCTTTTGATGCCAGTTTTGAGCATCCTGTGAGTATATGGGACACTGTCTCATCTGCTGACTTACACATTCTGAGCTTTGCATCATTGCTGGTTTTCAGGATGTATGTTGCATGTGCTTTCGTATTGATGGCTTGGTCTTGAGCTGCCGTTAGTAACGCTTCTGTGGTAATTTTCAAATTGACAGATTTCAACCAACAGTAACAAGCCTGCCTAGATGTTATTTCCAGCATTTTCCTTGTGTATTGTCAGTGCATTATCTTATCTTTCCATTTATGGTATCGATCTTCTACAACTTTCATCTTCCAATCTTCTAAGGTATGTTGTCGCTGCCTGTACAAATTGCCCGATTTAACCACTGCCAGCAGTGGGTCATCCTTTCTGTTTTGCACATATTCTGTTAGGCTTCTGTCTTCTTGTTCTATGACTTCCGCCAGATCTTTCAACCCCCTACCTCCCGGATCCCGCGGTAGGTAGAGACGGTCGATATCGGCTCTTGGATGTAGTGCACCGTAGATGTTTAGTATCTTACGTGTCTTTCGGTGGAGTTCACTTAGTTCTTGCACTGTCCATTTCACCACTCCTCCAGTGTAGCTGATTACGGGTACTGCATATGCATTTATAGCCTCAATCATATTCTTGGCGTACAACTTCGATTTCCGCAGTTTCTTTAATCTCCTCTTGTATTCTGTTGTTGCCCTTGCTTTTGCCACAGCATCAAGTATGGTTTCTCTCTGAGGAATTCCCAAGTATTTATATCCATCTTGGGTCACATCCCTTATTAGCGCTTCTTCAGCTTGAAATCCGTCTGTTTCAATTACTCTCCCTCGATGGATTATAAGTCGCGCACATTTTTCGACTCCAAACTTCATGTTAATACTCGTATAATCGCTGTATATCTTATCCGAGTTGATGAGGCAGTTAATGTTGTTTTCGGTTTTCCCGAATAGTTTTAAATCGTCCATGTATAGCACATGATTGATTTGTCTTCCCCTTGTAAGTTCATACGATTTATCTATTCCATGTAAGATCTCACTCAGTGGGTTCATTGCAAGGCAGAACAACAGTGGTGAGAGTGAGTCTCCTTGGAAGATTCCTCTTTTGATCTTTATTGCTCCAATAACTTGCTTACCATGTGTAATGCTGTCTCCCAATGTTTCATTGATGTTATCACTTTTTGTATTGACTTACTGATTTTGTACATGTCAAGGCATTTCATGATCCATGAATGTGGAATGGAATCGAAAGCCTTGCGATAATCGATCCATGCCATTGACAAGTTCTTCTTCCGTTTTTTACTTTCATCGGTGATTGTTCTGTCTATGGCAAGTTGTTCTTTTGTGCCTCTGCAGTGTGGACGACAGCCCTTTTGTTCGCTGTGTATTATCTTCTTTGATTTTACATGTTGGTTTATCTTTTTTGTTATTACTCCAGTGAACAATTTCCATAGGGTTGGGAGACATGTTATTGGCCGGAAATTGTCTGGAGTTGGAGGTTTATCTTCGTCTTTCTTTATAAGTACTGTTCTACCATTGACCATCCATTTTGGAATCATACTTGGATTCCGAAGGAACTCAGTGTAGTACTTGGCAAGTCTTTCATGTAACTTATTCAGCTTCTTAATCCTGAACACCTGTATCTTATCAGGTCCTGCTGCTTTCCAATTTCCCATACTTGCAAGTTTAAATTTTGTATCTTCCTCTGTTATCTCTATGTCGTCTTGATAATCGAGACTTTCGTATTTTCTTTCCATTAATTTTAGCCATTCAGCCTCGGTATTGTATTGTCCTTCATTTTTCCATATGTCTTTCAAATAATCCATTATTCCATCCGCATTTTCGATTACACTTATATCTGATTTATCTCTGCCTCCTATCTGTAAGTATACTTTCTTCGGATTTTCTCGAAATAACCTGTTTATTCGGACTTGTTCATTTCTTTCTTCGTATCTTTTTAATCGATGACTGATCGCGATTAACCTTTATTTGGCATCTTCATATGCTTCTTCAATGAATCTGTTATTCATGTCATATTTTCTTACCAAGTAGTGTGTTAGTCTTCCGTTATTGTCCATAGCTGACTTAATTTGACTTGCTTCTTTCCTGAGATTATTTATTTTATTCAACAATCTTTGTTTCCAGGGTTGTATGCGTATAGTTCTTGCATTATCTGTAACAATTTCTTGCGTAACTTTTGCTGCTGAATAAATCAGCGCATTGATCTCCGTTATGTTTTGTGTAGGTATGTGTTCTATCACTTTATTGATTTTCTCAATCACCTTGATTGTATTCTTATTGATACGTATCTTCTTGATGTCGGATCTATTGTCTGTGTTCACATAAGTCGTCATATATTGCGTCATCTTATTTTTGAGGCTCCTTGATTAGTCGGTAAGTGTTTCAATAGTTGTCTGGTTTGTCGCTTGTGGTTCAAGTATTGATTCGTTATTAGCTGAATTATCGATTGTCCTGTCATCTTCAATAGTTGTAGTTGTTCCATTCACTCGACCAGCAATGCTTTGTATCTCGATATTTGTTAACAAGTTGTTCTTCATGATAGACCGTTTCTGGTTAAGCAATCCTTGCTCGGATATTGTCGATTGCGGGTATTGCTGTTTCCAAATTGCGTACATACGTTTCCGATATCCTCTCTCATTTGGTCGACTCATATAGTAACACTCAATTACGGTGTCATTATCGGCATATGTCCACTTCCTTCTATGACGTTGCTGGTGATCATACGTTCCAGTAGCCCTTCAGCTTGAACATCCTGGTTCCCCAACATTCAACGCAGGCCTTAGTAACCCGGGCGACGCCTGTTCCGGTATGGAATTTGTATTATTTGAATTCTCCATATTTTGTGTAACCTATGGGTGCTGGGGAAGAACGAGATTAAGGAAGGAGCCGCTTCTCCTTCCCGAGTTGGCACTTATTGTGATTCGAGCGTCTGCAGTCTGGTTAATAATCAGCCAATTACACTTTCCACTTGCGACCTCCACGTAGCTGGATTACAGGTGTTTGCCACACACCCCGTCGGCTGTAAGGATATAGATGATATTAGAATATAGTTATTAGAGATCTTTATCCACTGTTATCGACCTCCAATTAGCTGGATTACAGGTGCTTGCCAAACACCCGGACGGAAATTTATTAATAAGGTTGACTGCGCAAAGAGTCGAACCTGGGCCATCCAGACCACAGGCAGACACTTAAACCACTGTGCCACTCCCTCGCCTTAAATTATTTCTTAAACTCGGACTCAAAGCAACAATCCAATCTTTATCAACTGCATGATACATATGATCATATACACCATTGTGGGGAGTAAACTCGACAATGTGTCTACATGCTTTATTCAGGAAATCAAATACGATTTTTTTACATGTTGAGAAATCTTTCTTCGGCCATTTCGGAATGTAAACTCGACATCCCTCTTCACACTGATAGGCATCTGTACGTCTCATATTAATAGTCATCACTTCATGATCAAAAGTATAGACATAGTTACTGTGAACAACTTGGGTGACGCCTACTTCCCACTTTCCATACAGCTGTTGTGTATTATCAATGGGAGTAGAAAAGATAGCAGCTCGATTACCAACAAATCTTTGTTGCCACATTGCTAAGCAAAACATGATAGAATGACATTTTCATTTCGGTAATCTATACATTACCAATTTGCATAGCATCATGAAGACTTGGATTTTGGAGTCTCTACAATACATATTAAATGTAATATATAATGTAATTTAATAATGTAATAATAATGTAATATTAAATGTAATAATATAATAATATTATAAGACACATTTAATATTAATTAATACATATTAATGTACAATGTATATTAAAGTTGATCGCGATGGAAATGTTCATTTCAAGAATTCTTGTGGAAATACATAGAAAGGAATTACATTAACATGGCGTCAATTTTTCAATCTTAATGATATCATGAGGGATTTGGAATATTTCAAAACGTTAAAATTCATCTCCTTGGGTAATCAAGTTTGGCTTCAACATCACAGAAATGAAATTCAAATCTATCATTCTCATCTCCCCAACTATTTCTCATTTCGCAAATGCAATTGGGAAAAATATAAAAGATGTGTACATCGCTCCATTATGTCATTCATTCGTCGCGAGTTCATCGCATTGCTACGCAAATCTTAATCAGACACCATCTTCAACACAATGTCACACTCCATCATGAAAACTTGGAAATTGGATTTCCTACAATATATTGAGATTGATCATGAACGAAACACATGTTTCAAAGATTATACTGGAAATGTAAGATGAGTATTTGCTTTATCATATCGACATTTTCAGTCTCTAAATCATATTATGAAGGACATAAAATACTTCTATATGAAAAAACATTCACGCATAGGAAATCGCATATGGTTGCGACTCAACAAACAGCGAATTCAAATATATCATTCACAACTTTCCACCTACTTCACATTTCATCAAGGTAGTTGCGAAAAGTATAAAAGGAAGATACATCGCTCTATTTACTCATTTCTTCATCATGAAACGTCATCGCTACACCATCGTCAACATTCTCCGACGCATCAGACTCTACACGAAAATCGATCTCGCAACATTACATCAACAAATTCGAAACAGCAAGTATTATCCGGGTCGGTCGCAAATGTGATCGCAAATGTGGTCGCAAAGGTGAAGATGAGCAATTTACGGAATCTTCAACTCTTCCCAAACGGAACTGTTCAGATTCTCGGCGACCTTTCTCATTCATCAGCGCGGTTAATGCGCTTAGAGCTGCAGAAACTACTACGACGGATATGGAAGAGGGAGAAGTATGTGATGTCGAATCTGACTGTGGCCAATATGGTGATCTTTACTCAATTGAGTGAAGATGTATCGTTTTTAAAGATTCATACCAGCAGTTTCAATTTGTGTTATGAACCAGAACTTTTACCCGCGGCTCTCATTAGCTGCTGGTTACCTGTACATGTTGCAATCTTTCATAATAGTAAAGTTATCATTACTGGACAGAAATCTGAAATGCAAGCAGATACGATCCTAGACTATCTAATCGAGTATGTACATAACCAACGGATTGTAAAATAAAAACAATTTTAATTCCCACATGATGTTTTTTATTTCAAATCATTATAGAACTTACAAATCATCTTTTCATTAGAAGATGGATTACATGAAAGCTTTTGAATAACAGATTTAAATTGGTGTACATGTAAACGTCTTAAAATGAAATACAATACGAAAGCACCACAAGTTGATGAAAGTGGATGTTGCAGCATCCGCTCATTTCGCTGATATTGACGAGTATGCTTTCTCAACCACTGTCGTGTTGGTATATTCGGAGGTTGAGCAAGAGAGTCAAATAGTTCACCACGTCTGTCTTTTCCAATAAAGATAGCTTTCCAATGCTCACCTTCTAAATTCTGTGAATGAGTGTTCAATACGATAAAGATGGGATACTGTTTTACTGTAGTCGGTAAGGTATCTAGCGAATAGACATTATCAAAAGCTTTCAACGTAGCTTCATCTGCATCACGCTGCAGCTTAGCCTTAACATCGTCAGCATTCAACCAACTCATTAGCGATTATACTGAAGAATCACGTCACGATACTTAGTTATTTCAATACTTGAATGAAAGACTGCATAAATTAACACATTGATCGTCTCCGTTAGCGTTGTTTTGAACGCCAGATCCAAGCTAATATTATGAAGAACGTTAGCTTGACGATAAGGTGCACTAATATCGCTGTCGGCAGTCAAATCAAATGCATAAATAGTATATCCATTTTTAAACTCTTTCATTGTGAGTCCGTTGGTATCGTCTGTGTTGTAAAAGCCAAAGACATTCATATAATCAACATAACTACGCAGAAATTGATAAGAAGTAAAATCTGGTTAATAGGGTGGACCAGGATGACTAACACCATTTACGAACGATGCAGTCGGATTCATAAATTAAACCTTGACATTACAAGTTATATCTTTGCATAAATCACTGACGATCGCGTAGATGAAGGATGTCTGCACGACTCATCCAAGAGTTCATACTTGAAGGATAACTGACCCATTTAACAAGACACCATTCTTCACCTGGTCGTTTTTTACGTCGAATGATTTTCTCTTCTTAATATGTTTCACTTTGAGTGACCAACTCAATCTCATCACGATAAAAGCTACCATCAATTTCTTCATTATCGTAATCTTTCAACTTGTAAGTTGTTGGGGAGTCTTTTTTATTGATACTTGAAACTGTGAAAATTTCTTCTGTCCAATTCGGGAGATAACCTTTGGCAAAAACACTCATTACTCTTGATATGCGAACTTTATCACCTATTTTCACATCACTTTTTGCATTATTACGCTTGCGTTGGAATGTTTCACGCACTCTATCTACGTTGTCAGCATTCACATCCGCTGGTCTGAGTCCAATAGAACGATGAATAGAGTGATTGTAGGCATGTAGCGTATCTTGTAGAACCTTTGTCTAATTTTGTGTTAAGCTGGCAGTGAAATGTCGCCACAAGCGATTTTTTAATGTGCGATTAAAACGTTCAACTAGTGCAGCCTTATAAGCACTCTTTACACTAAACAACTCAATGTCATATCTCTCAAACAATCTTCCCACATGCTGATTTTCGAGCTCTTTTCCTTGATCACTCTGAATTCTCTTTGGAATACGACCCTCTCGGAAAATTGACAGGAATGCCTTTGCTACTCGTTTACCTTCTTTAGTTTTTAAAGGTTGAGCCCACGCATAACGCGAGAAAATATCAATTACGGTTAAGATAAAATTGTGTCCCGAGTTATGTTTTGAAATAGCGGCAACGTCAAACAAATCTGCTTGCCACTGTTCATCAATGTCATGAGCAATATAATGACCGGTGCGGTACTTCTTTTTCGCTTGTTTGTGGAGTGTATATGTAGCTTGACCCTTTAACCATTGTTTAACTTGTGAGTGCGGAAGACCGCTCGCTTTTGACAATTTCTTTATAGATGCAAATCCTGCAGGATGTTTTACATCATAATATATTGACTTTAAAAGTTCATCCGATGACGACTGACTCTTTCTCCTTCTTCTCATGTTTTTGCTTTCTTACCTTTTTGCATTTACAGCAACCACAGGACTAATGGGATTTACGTTTACATTGCTTAGGAGTCTCATTGTGAGAGCTGGCACAGCAAGTACAAGTTACAGTTACATTTACTTCCGGCGGCTCATTACATGGCAAGCAACACATCTGCTTCATATTCATAGTCTGAGAACATGTATTTCTTTGGAGGAGTTCTTCTAAGTCGTTCTCTTCCCCTTGTTTGCTTGATGGGTGTGGCTGAACACTATCTTGTCCTGTAAATGTAGTAGAATTAGTAGATTCCTGAAAATAAAGGAGATGCTATTAAGTTAACAGTCAAGGAAGGAAGGTTCCGACTTACCATTTCAGATGGATAATATAATAGGAATGTAGAGGGAGAACGTGCGTCCGACACTTGTGCGACTCTAAGATAGAATGATTGTCACTCTGAAAACCTCATTATTTATAGAGAAATGCTGGATTCTCATTGGATGTACTCCTCATTGGCCAATGACATCAAGCTGATTCCAAATCTGGTCTCAGTTTTCTCGTCCGATGCTTCGTTCACCCGCTGGAGACCAAAACACAAAACTCAACCTCTGACGGCTCTCTAACATGGCCAAATGTCTCAATGTCACTCTCATGCCTCAGCAAAGGAAGATATGGCCAAACTGTGCTTTCCAATGAATGTGTGCCACTCTTAGCTTTCAAACGAGCTATTGCACGACTATCTACGATCTCTAGAACCAAAGTTGGAAGAAACGCTGCCGAGGGGGGGGGGTCGAAGTTCTTCGTTCTTTGCCCTATGACGCTGGAAACAACTCACCTAGACCCAAAATTCGCCAAAAAGCTCAAATCCGCCGTCCATTTTAACATAATGTACGAGGCTTCGTTTAGCCGCTACAGCCATTTTCTCACTCAAATACCCTCTTAAACCCACCTAAAGCACACAAAAACCACACCTACACCCATGAAACTCAACATGCCGACGCAGAATTTCATCAGGAAGCCAAATCTAAGCACAACGCACGCCTACAAACACTCCTACACACCAAAAACATAGACCGCCACCCAAGACCAACAACGACGGTCGACCACGACACACACGGACGGTCGACCCAGAACGACAACAACCCATCTCACGCTACAGAGGGGGGCGCTGTGTGCAGTTGGGAGGATTCCTTACTACTCACAACAGAATTTGAATCTAATGGTGAACTAACTTTCTTGGATATTCTTTAAGATAATGATAACTGATTAAGGATATCCTCTACTTTAAGTCAAAGGGCCAGGGAAATTTGTTCAGCTGATAACCTCAATGACGAACTTCAGGATCTTGAGTATATTTTGACATTAAATGGTTTCTCGGAAAAAGAAGCAAAATCAGTTCACTTCAAACCAAGAATAACATGCACTCAAACCAACCACCAGACAAGAATTACCTGATTGCGTAATTCCGTATATTCCTGTTCTTCATGAAAATATCGTTCGAATTTTTCGCAAAGTAAATCTCACCATAGGATATCAACCAATATCGACTTTGAAACAACAGGTATGTTGAAGCGCCCTAAGCCTGCTAAGAAATTTGGTGCTATCGACAGGATTGATTGGGATGAAGCAATTTGTAACAAGTCATACGAGTATATAGGAGAGACAAATAGAACTATTGATGAGAGAACGAAGGAACATCAAACGTCACTACGCAATATGGACACTTACTCAGAAATTGCTAATCACTCGATAACATTTGACCATAGAATCAATTGGAATACACAAATTATAATTGAAACAGAACAAAACAACAAAGAACGGCGTGTAAAAGAAGCCATATGGACAAAAAGATACAACAGTGGCAATAAAGTGAAATTTACTCTGAGTGATGCCTGGAACAACATCACTCACATCATATATCTTCACACGGCTTGCTTGGCCCGTAACGCTATTGTAAGATCGACCAACGAAGGCGCTGGACGCCGAAGATCAGTCTGTTTACTTTTGGAATTTTTACTTTTGGAATATTCTTCGACCTAAAACTACTCGGGGAGTTTTTGCTGCTATCGTTTCGGTAAGGAACAACATCATTCCCAGGCAGTGAGTTTTTGAATCTTTTTTCCATGTTGCTGTAATATTAAGATATCTCCTACTCATGAAACCTTTTTGCCTTTTTCTGCTATTGAATGTAGTCCTAGGACATCGACTATCCTAGGTCTACATTTTAGAGCCAAACTTGACGAGATCGGTGTGGAGGACCTTCCCACTAGTCCATTTTTCAATCAGCGCTTCTAAAGCGGGGCTGGACCTTACCCCTAATGGTCCTTTGACTTGTGATCCTGGACAAATGCATGAATGCATGAAGGTCTTTAAGCACAAAGACTTGACGGATCTGATATATGTTATCTTCACATTTCCTTAAACTACATATCTCAATTCTCATACATTTCTGACTTTTCAGTGATTTTGAATTTCATATCCTGTTTGCCTTTTATCGTGAACATGCTTGTACGAAGGACATCAAAATGCATCGATATTAAAATTTAAACATTTTTCGATTGGTAAATCTTTGCCCTATCGTTTATTTTTAAACATATATATATATCCATTCTGAATATATTTGCAATTTGTAAATGGAAACATTGATATAAAGAGTAACAGCTCACCCCGATTATTCATTCCAGATCATTCGGATCAGCATAGAAACTGAAAATAAAAGACAATATTTACCAAAATAATGAAAAATCAGCAATGTCAAAGCAAAATATTTATGTCTATAAGTAATTATGCTAGTCAGGTCCGTAAAAAGTGGCGAAAGGCATCTGCAACAATCACGTAGTTTGGATCCACTAGCTTAAATTACATGAATATATGGAGGACTTATAGTTAATCTTAGATTGAAGTAAGTCAGTTTATGACGATCCTAGAGGATAAACAAAACTTCAGAATTAAGCGTGATTCGTAGATTTCCTGACATTTGTTTACATCCGTGCTTCTTCGCATATAGGAAAGAGCTTTCACGGTCTTTGATTGTGATACCTCTTGACTTAAACGTGATTAGCTTCCATGTCTCACTCTTTGTAATACATGAAAGCTATAAGCCGAAAATAAAATCTTCATACTTGGTTGTTAACTTTCTTTTTGAGATTAAAATGTTTCGCTTGATTAGTGCTAAGTGTTCGATCTTATTGAATAACAACTGATATATTCTTCACGATCGCCAAAATTTAAGCTTCGTCTCTCATTGCCATCATAAGCTTTTCCCTTGTCAAATCTTTACATTTCCTATGCAGATGAACTTGACCCTTCGCCGATGGAAACACAAAAGTGCTTTCCCGTATAGCGGTGGTAGGAGTAGTAAGGAATCCTCCCAACTGCACACAGCGCCCCCCCCTCTGTAGCGTGAGATGGGTTGTTGTCGTTCTGGGTCGACCGTCCGTGTGTGTCGTGGTCGACCGTCGTTGTTGGTCTTGGGTGGCGGTCTATGTTTTTGGTGTGTAGGAGTGTTTGTAGGCGTGCGTTGTGCTTAGATTTGGCTTCCTGATGAAATTCTGCGTCGGCATGTTGAGTTTCATGGGTGTAGGTGTGGTTTTTGTGTGCTTTAGGTGGGTTTAAGAGGGTATTTGAGTGAGAAAATGGCTGTAGCGGCTAAACGAAGCCTCGTACATTATGTTAAAATGGACGGCGGATTTGAGCTTTTTGGCGAATTTTGGGTCTAGGTGAGTTGTTTCCAGCGTCATAGGGCAAAGAACGAAGAACTTCGACCCCCCCCCCCCTCGGCAGCGTTTCTTCCAACTTTGGTTCTAGAGATCGTAGATAGTCGTGCAATAGCTCGTTTGAAAGCTAAGAGTGGCACACATTCATTGGAAAGCACAGTTTGGCCATATCTTCCTTTGCTGAGGCATGAGAGTGACATTGAGACATTTGGCCATGTTAGAGAGCCGTCAGAGGTTGAATTGGTCAGTTTTGGTCTGTAGCGGCTAAACGAGCCTCGTACATTACGTTAAAATGGACGGCGGATTTGAGCTTTTTGGCCAATTTTGGGTCTACGGGACTTGTTTTCAAAGTCGTAGGCCAAACAACGAAGAACTTCGACCCCCCTCCCCCTCGGCAGCGTTTCTTCCAACTTTGGTTCCAGAGATCATAGAAAGTCGTGCAATAGCTCGTTTGAAAGCTAAGAGTGCCACAAATTCAATGGAAAGTCAATGCACAGTTTGGCCATACCTTCCTTTGCTGAGGCTTGAGAGTGACATTGAGACTTTTGGTCATGTTAGAGAGCCGTCAGAGGTTGAGTTTTGTGTTTTGGGCTCCAGTGGGCGAACGAAGCATCGGACGAGAAAACTGAGACCACATTTGGAATCAGCGTCAAATTTTGGATAACCAATGTCTGACCCCCCTCTTATCGATTGCATATTCACAGGATATATAAGTACGAGTTCGGGAGAGGAATCTCACTAAGTTGAGAAACTGACTACAGGTAGGTCGTTTCTCTTGAGGTCCGATATCGGACTTCTGACTTTTCATTGCTGATATCAGCTAAGGAGTCAGACTTATAGGTTAGTCAGTATAGCATGACTGACTATTTGAAGATAGTAGGACGAAATCTTCAAACGGCTATAACTTTGCTTCTACAAGTCCTTTAGACTTGATTCAAAAAACGTTTGACAACTCATGATGTGCTGTAGGTGACAGACAACTTATAAACGTTTTATGAGTAGTACTAAAATACTGAAAAATTTAAATTCGTCTAATGATGATGATTAAAGATTTTGAATAAAAAGCAGTCGCTTATGAGTCTCTGCGACTTGGGACGTTTCCTCTTGTAAATAACTCCACCGGTTTTCATGTCAAATACCAACACAGTCACATGACGAACGCTCTGTCCGCCCGAGGTTGGATTTGTGGGTCGAGGCCTTGGAGCTGCGACATCCCCTCTGAGTAATGCCTGTAACGGATTCAAGAGCCTAACGCCTAGACGACTGCTATCAAATGTTTTTGGACTTAGTCTTTCAATGCATATCAGGAGGTAGTATCCTATAAACACTTGCTATCAAATTTTTACTCTATCTTTACAGAATCGTCACTATGACTAAAATGATCAATGCGCGAATGCTCATCGGCAAGTGTAGCTGTGACCATATTTTGGGAGGCAGCGAGCTAAAGAAACACATTAAAAAGGGACGGTGGGCGAGCATGTGAGGAAAGTGTTGTTGAGGGTGTGTATGCATCACAAGGTAGTATGTGAGGATGGGAGTGATGTAGAGTTCATCAGGAACCATAGCCAGTGCCCTAGTGGCAATATTAGTATGCAGGGGTTTAAGTCGTGGTTTGAGGGAGTTTTGATGGATATGGAAGAGGTGAGAGTGGCAGTGGCGACGATTGAGGATGCGGTGGGAAAGAAAGTTGTAACCAAGGCGACTGGTGAGGGTATGAGTGAGGAAGAAGTGGAGTTGAGAGGGGACATCAAGAAGCCTGATGTTGATGTTGATTTGGATGACGTGTTGGAGGAATTGTTTAGGAACATTAATGATGTTGAGAAGGGGACGGATGAGGGAAAGGAAGTGGGTAAACCGTTGGCGGCATCATCGCCTCGGAGGGAGGAAGGGAACACAAGGGATGAATATGTGAGGATGAAGGATCGATTGAGGGCGGTTGAGGAGAAGAATAAAGTATCCATGATGTGGAATGAGAAGTTGACTGCGAAGGCTGAAGGGTATAAGGTGACGAGAGAAGAGTTGGAAAGTATGAGGCAGAAGGAGAAAGAGTGGATGGTGGAAAGGAGTGAGCTGATGAAGAAAGCAAGCTTGGTGAGTAGTCTGCAGGCGAATTTGTTGAGGAAGGATGATGAGATAGATCGGATGCGAAGCGTGGTGAAGGAGATTGAGGAAGTGAAGGGCGTGAACAAGAGGTTGGTGACTGAAGTAGAGCGATTGCATGAGCGTGAGAAGTGTAGAAAAAGAAGAGTGTATGAAGTCCATCTTCCCCTCTTCCAAAATAATGTGTGCGACGCCCCAACCATCACTAGCGACCCAAATCAGACGCAACAGTGCTATGAGGGCGACGGAGTCCGATGTCTTCACATCAACATGGACATCAGTGGCGAGCTTGAGGACTTCGTCGTCCGAAAAGCCCGGAAGAAGGTTCCCAGTAAGTTGCTTCAACATGATCCTTTCTCCACCGCATCTATATCCTATCCTAATCTCCTATTCATTTCTTTTCTTTTCAGAGTTTTTACATCAGCAGTGGGATCGCTTTGATCCCGAGAACGCCCCAAACGGCTCTTTTGAGAGCCACACGGAGCAAGAGTGATAGTACCTCCTCGTGGTTTGCTCTGGACAGACTTCGGTCTGACTGAATCTATCACATAATTAGAAAGACTGAGTCGTCTTTGTATCAGAGAGGTATATAAATCATTGCCTCTCTTTCATTTTCATTCTATGCTTCATCATGAAAACACCTAAGACGACAGTCAGCTCTCCTGACAAGCCTCGGCTTAGACCGAGAAATTTATTTATTGAGATTCTACAGATGGAGGAGCGAGAGCGAGTATATAACAATCTTGCTCGAATTGGCTCATCAACAACTGACGATGATGCCAATTCAACAGAGTGGGGGTATATACCGCCCTCTAACAGTCAGCTTATAGTAGAGGAGGTCGATGCCGCTGACATAGAGAGATTAAAAGTCTCTCTCAGCGGAATCGGCCAAACCTAAGTCTATTCATATCCCGAGAACGAACCAACGGTCTTTTTAAAGACCACCATGGGGCAAAATATGATAGTACCTCCACGTGGTTTGCCCTGGACAGACTTCGGTCTGACTGAATCTATCATACAAATAAAAAATAAAATCACGACAACTTAAACGTTGCATGTTGAGGAGGATTTCGGTATGATTCTTTCTGTTGGTGGGCGATCTCTCTTGAGACAGCGGATGATATCGTAGTGATAAGTGTGGCAAGGGAGTGTGTCATATTTTAGACCGCAACCTCTGGGGCAACTCATGTTGGGCATTTACACAGTTCTCAATGTACCACTTTGAACGCCAATCGGTTGAGTCCTAGCTATCTGCCACAGGTTACTTTTTAAATTCTCCATTGCCAACGTTATCTGAGAATGAGCCATGAGTTCTTTTAAGAACTGCCTCTATCACTGAGGCTAAATTATGAAGGGATGATATGGGAGGTCATTCTTACGCCACACGTATACAAAATCACTTTTTATCTTCTGTAATGGTGCGATCTCTTTTGATAGGAAAGTAGACCGATAATAAATGTGATAACTAACCCCATATCTAAATTCCTCCATTTATTTCCATTTCTAGATAAATACATTGCAAAACAAAGACATGTAGTATGTAGGTTTATTTACAATTGAAGCACATATACTTTATAGCGAGGAAAAGTCAAGTGGAAGAACCTTTACGTCATTCTAGACTTTGTAGCACCTTGGTCGTTTTGGGGCATCGGGCGCTCTTCTCACGCGCGTTGTTTTTGGTGTAAAATCACCATTACTCCACACAACTTGCACTATCTTGCCTTTATCGCAAGTCTCCTTCTGATCACAGTCTTCATCCCACTCGTCGACCACTTCAAAGATTTTTTGAAGATCTCTAAGGCGGGAGATGTACCTTCCATCATGAGATAGATGAGAATGAGAAGTGTTTCAATTTTCTGACTTTTACATGTTTTTCAACAATGAATTCCTCAACAATCAATCAGAATGATTCTAATTTAGATGAAGACTACATAAGTCGGAAGATTGCAGCACTCTTATTCACATTATGCGATCTAGCACACCAAGATGACAAACTCAGAAACACCATGTAATTTTGTGATTGTCAATGAGTGGTGTGATGAAGACAAGTGTGATCAGAAGGAGACTTGCGACAAAGGCAAGACTGTAACAATTGTCTGGATAGATGAAGAGTGGACACTGAAAATAACGCGCGTGAGAAGAGCGCCAGATGCCCCAAACCGACCAAGGTGCTGCAAAGTCAACAATGACTTAAAGGTTCTTCCACTTGACTTTTCCTCGTTATAAAGTAGCTATAAAGTATATGTGTTTTAATTGTAAATAAATCTAAATAACTACATGTCTCTGATTTTGACATTCAATACCTTTATCATTTATCCTCAGAGATAGAGGTAGTACTTAGGAAAAAATGATTGTATCTATCATCAGCTGGTATGATTTATAGTGAGCTGTCAAATAATCAGATTTTCACTATTTTCCGTTTTTACATCTCCCTGATTGTAAAGCAGGTATTTCCATCGCACATAAATCATTTCTAACTCTTCTTGCTCCGTTAGAGATGGTAATTCCAACTTAGGAATATCATCCAGCCTTCTCTGCTTCTCCACCTTTGCCTTTTTCGGAGCGGGAGGACAAGTTGGCATGCTTGATGCAGACACTTGGTGATTCATGCAAGAGAGTTGATGGCGAATCCATAACTGTGAAATGTATGCCATAAACTTGATTTGTTAGTACTTAAGTATAAGCAAGCAACCAATCAAAATGAATAGTCAATGATTGGTGAGTATGGGAGTATATAAAACGGAAAATAGACTAGATTTCAATCGATATTTGAGACGTATTAACGCCAAGTGAACATTTCTCTCCCCTCAAATATATTCTAACGTTTCTGACGTGCCCTATTTTGGTTTGAGTCAATTGCTACATTCTGACTATTTGACTCAGATTTTGACTTAATTTCGTTGAAATGGTAAGTTAAAGATTTCATCACTCATCTCCCTTAAACGTTAGGTCAATAGCATCTTTCTCAATTTCAGGCATCTACTTCATCATCAAAGCGCTCCCTTCTCGAGGAAGCTTTACAACTGTTGAGTGAAGGTAGGTTGTTGAATAAGCTATGACTTCAATGATTTCTCCTCCAGATGATGACAGTTCCAACTCAAGTGCGCAGTCGCGGGAAGCATCCAAAACATGTGCTGATTGTGGGCATATCTTTACGAGGAAGCGCGATCTCACCCGACACATCAGACGTGTGTGTCAACCCAAACCATCATCAATCTCCCGAGGTGAGGATGATTCTATTCAACATGTCTCCTTTACTAGCGACTTTTGTTTCCAATCTTTTGAAACAGGCTTTCAATTATCTTCACATAGACTTCACCACACACACACACAAATGATAGTTACAGCAACACCACCTCCTCTATTCGACTAACTGAAGTATCGCTGAATAATGTAGTGAGAAATTACCATATGGAATCCTCAGAAACTATTGCTGATTTTCCGGAGTGGTTCCATCAAAATTCAACATTGATAGATGCGCTCTTTCATAATTTAGAGCAGTTTAGAATAAAAGCGCTCATCTACCTTAAAATATGTTAAAGTTGATTATCATACAGGTGAAATAGTACAGAGGTTGGTTTAAAAGAAGTTGAAGAGGTTGAAGTTTAAAGATATAGAGAAATTTGAAAAATTAAATGAAATTAAAATAGTTGTTCACATCTGGCAAGAGGGGCTTAAGGGTGTGCGCTACAACAGCCGTTCATCAACTTATGATCGGGTAGTCAATCTCCTGCTAGTATATCAAAATGATAGTAAAAATTGGCATTGCTGTGGTATTCCTAAAATGACTCGACTATATTCCCACTTAACATCTGGAGGAGGAGAGTATTTCATATGTGACCGTTGTATGCGCCCCTTCTGGTCAAAAGATAAGTTTCAAACACATTATGGTGTAAGCGAGCTAAACTGCAAATAGAATGCATGCCCAAAGATTAAGAGTTTTCATATAGAGAGAAAGGTGATGAATTAAGTCCTCTTCGTGTCATCTATGCTGACATCGAAAGCTATATTGATGATAACACCCATAAAGCGGCAGACATATCATGTTATGAGGTATGGCATGATTACTTCAAAAATTAAAATAATAAAATGCACGTCTGGCAAGGTGAGGATTGTATACATAAATTCTTACAATTCCTCGAAAGCGCTGTCAAATTTCAGCAAAAATATGATAGTGAACTCCAACGCAGATCACTGAATATGTCAGCAGATGATCAAGTAAAATTTGAAAGTTGTAAAGTCTGCCCAAAATGTAATAAAACGTTTGATGAAGATAAAATCAAGAAAGTGCGCGACCATGATCACATCACTGGTAAATTTAGAAACGCGCTATGTACAAGATGCAATTTTTCACTGAGACTGACACTGAAACGGCGTACTCTACCCGTTATTTTTCATAACTTCAAAGGTTATGACAGTCATATGATAATAAAAAGGGGTTAGGAAAAATGAAAGAGTGGAAGTTAGGTGTGATAGCTCAAACGAGAGAAAAGTTCATGGCCATGACAGCAAAAGTAGCAGTTGACAAAACTAAATAAAATAAGACAGTCTATTTTGATATAAAATTTTTAGATTCCTATCAATTCATGGCTTCATCACTAGCATCTCTCGTTCAAAATCTTATGTCTCTTCCACTAACTCAAAATTTGAGGAAACAATATCCTAACTTGACAGATGAAGTCATCACACGCAAAGGAGTGTTTCCATATGCATACTTTGATAACATTTCTAAACTTAGTGAGACTTCTCTTCCATCAATAGACAAATTTAAAAATGATTTGACTGGTGTAGAATGCAAGGTAGAAGATTACAATCATGCTCAAGTTGCATGGACAAAATTTGACTGTCAAACGTTTAGCGATTATATGATCGCCTATCTAAAGTTAGATGTATTTTTGCTGGCTGATGTATTTCAGGAGTTTCGACGAGTGGCATTAGAAGAAGATAACTTAGATCCTGTCCACTTTGGCGACAGGGCAGACATGGCGTGATCTGGCAGCCGCATCAATTGCAAATTTAAAGAAAAACGACCAAGCTCCCAAAGTTAGAGGTCTCTATTCGCGACGTGTCACAGGCCAGCTGCTTCGTCAGGCGACATTAATAAATCTGAATCAGGCGAAGTGACTGAAGATATGTTTTCGGACTTTATGAAACAATTTCATTAAGATTTACAAGGAAGCGGACAGCCCAAGTATAAGCCTTGCCGTAAACTTTTGCTTACTCAATTTGATAAAGAAAATTATTTAGTTCACTTCTCTATCTTAAAATTGTATTTAGAAATGGGGATGATTTTAAAAACAGTTCACCGCATTATCAAATTAAGACAGAAAGCCTTTCTGAAACCTTATATTGATAGTAACATCCAGAAACGTGCACTAGCCCAAAACAATTTTGGAAAGGATTTCTATAAATATAAGAATACTAGTCTTTTTGGTAAGACGATGGAGGACGTTAGAAAGCGTATTAACTATAAACTTGTGAATCATAATGATAAATTTCAAAAGTTAGCGACATCACCTCTTTATTGATAGAGATATTATAGATGATGAGTTGGTTGGTGTTAAAATGATAAAATCAGAAGTAGAGTTGTGCAAGCCCATCTACATTCGCTGTCTTAGACTATTCCAAGCTTAAAATGTATCAACTCTTCTATAGAATATTAAAACCATGCCCACTAATTAAAGACGTGCGTTTGCTGAGCTGCGATACCGACAGTTTCTTTTTAACTATCGCTGCTCAGAAAGAGTTAATTTTCAATGAAGTAGGATAATCTCTACAAAAATATTTTGATACATCAAATTATCCTACAGATCACCCACTATACTCTACTAAAAATAAAGCAAAATTAGGATGCTTTAAAGATGAAATGGCAGGAAAGGAAATTAAGGAAATGATTCTTCTTCGTCCTAAAATGTATTCTATGAAACCAAAAGAATCCAGTGACAGTATTAAGCGTGCAAAAGGCATATCTAAATACATTGCTGTAAATATGAAACATAGGGTCTATAAGATGGTCTACATAAAGTAAAAACTCATACATTTAGGAAGCGAGCACTTTCAGCGTGGGAGGATAAGAGGTGTTGGATAGGACATAACATATCTCTTCCACATGGTTATCGTGGCACAAACATATCACCACCCAAAAGAATTAAACTCACACTACCACATTCAGGAGATGTGTAAATAGATTCATTCTCAAATCAGTATTTTGATGATGTTTTTTGTTAATATTCATTGTTGCTTTATGTATCGCTTTAGATGGCATTTCCTTGTGAATATATGCCTACAGTCAGTTCATTCCCACTATATCTGTAAAAAGGTTTTCCCACTTTGTCAACGCTTCTTCAAAACACTTTTTCATACATATCTTTTTATTTCAATAAAATTTTACAATGACTTAACTTTGTTTTGCGAAACACCAAAGTTATGAGGGATTTAGTATCTTTCACATGGATGCACTCATGAAAAGCATTTGTAATTTTGAGAGAAATAGACGGGATAGTTTGTTTGATAACAGGATGGTAGAAAATAGGTTTAAACATCTTTTCAACGATTCCATATGAAGCGTCTTTATCATGAATGAAATTGCGTAAAATGTATTCTTTTTTCTCACCAACAGAAATAGGTGAAATCTGATCACTTTGAATGTGGAGATGTTCATGTTTATCAAGTGTAATTGGTGTTCAAACAACAATCGTGTATGAAGTAGCAAACTTATCTTGTAGCAATGAAAAGCCAGAGTTTTTCAAACTTTTACTCAATTGACATTGAATGTGATCACCCAGCTTCAGAACAGCACTTTGATTTTTAATTGAAAACGAAATGTGATGTACCTTTGCATCATATCTACTTTTCAACACTTGCTTCAACTTATGTTGTATATATGGATTTATGACACGAATAAAGTTTTCAACTGCATTGCATAGACGCGGCATTGTATTGATACTAACTTTAGTTTCTTGATAAGATTGGTAAATTTTCTTGATGCGATCACCATAGATGTCCACCCACCATCCATCATTAACTGAATCAGCTTTAGTGTGATATTCATGAGAAGCATAAACCAAACCACTTCCAATAATAGGCGATACATGTCCTACAAAATTACGCAAGGTTGGAGAGAAATAAACTGTAAGTTTGTCATTATATTTCTGAATAACCAACGTATCCTTCCGAGCCATGACGTCTCTCCATACTTCTTACCCACAGTCTCATTCCATCATTTTACTAACTCAATAAGTGACAAAGGCTTGACACCACGCTTTTTCAAAATAATGCGTTCTTCACATTCTACAACATCATCAAATATTTTAAATTTATAATGAAATTTGCTTATTCGGTTGAATAGATTTTTGTAACATTTGCAATAGCCATTGATGTCAGACGCAGACTGTATCCAAAACCGAGATGCGGATAGAATTCATTATCCAACCTCAATGTAAGACCTTTAGTAAAAGAGTGAAAACGATAGAAGTGTCTCCCGTGCCATTCATAGATAGCAAACTCATTAACTTTCTGACCCTTATTTTTCATGATAGAAGCATTGCCACTACTGAATGCCTTCATGATTTTATCTTCATCTGATGATCCATAATAATCTGATTCTAACTGATTCCATTCATGATTCCACTTTCCATCTGATGTTAAATTGTATGGAAACTTGAATGCATTATTCATCCTTATTCCATCATGGGTGCGAGGAGTCAATACCATTTCTTCCAATTCATTCACATTCTGAATATTACTATCATAACAAATGCTGGAAACACCTACTTCCCATTCACCTCCTAGAAGTAATGGACGATTTAATTCTACTCGATAGTCTGATGGTTTATTTTTGGGAAATTTATTCATAGAAGCATTACTGGGTTAGTAAATTAGAAACGAATCCTTATTTTCACTTTCCATATCATTCACATTGGAAACATATATTTCCACACTTTTGCATTAATTCTTCATTCGAAAATGGAGTGTGATACTTGTCACAGCATCTTTATGAAAAGGAATCCACGCACCAGCATCGTCATAAATTGCAATATCAATTTGTGGTATATAGTTTGATTTCAAGTTTGTATAATGCACTTTCTTAAAAGTATGCTCAGATAGAATACTATAGCTTTCTGGTTGGTAGGGTATCATTGCTAGAAGTGGAGCTTCAACATCTCCCACACGTACATCTTCACCAATATTGGAATACATCTGAAAATAGTTAATACGACGCGATAACGATATGCTCGCGCTAGCTTTTGTTACAGTACCACTTTTAAAAGTATTTTGATCAAATCCCAAAATGTCCATTAGAGTATTGTCCATAATCAGCTCAATATTTTTCCCACTTACACTAAGAGACAGAACACCTTCTTTTTTCAGAAAAAGAAATATACTGTTCATTAATCACTTCATTCAAATAATCTATAGCCAATTTCACTGAAGTGATAATGCGAGGTGTCAACATTCTTGTTTTATGTAAGATACCACCTGAAGGATCTACACACTTTCTGTATAAAGATACGGACCATTCTGTATCAAATTGATTTGAACTATTATATCCCAGATTGCGCATATTAAATTTTCCATGAAGAGCTGCAGAACGATATCGCAGGAACTGATGAAAATCTTCTGAACAAACCAATACTAGATCATCATCATTTAGTTTATTGATTACGATATGATTAGACCATTTGTTGTAAGTTAATGTTGCCACTTGTTCACAATCTACTCGAAGGAGATAATTAAATTTCTTCAATAATGCTTCATGAGTCATGTTCGTCTTTCTTGCTTTAATCACAATCTTCTTCACCAACGTCTTTTCATTTTTCGGAATAAGATCCACATAATAGGCTTTCTCTTTATAAATTAAATTTTTGCAACCTCTTGGATAGTAATTAGTTCTATAATTATCATAGCTTGTCAAGGCGCTAGCAAAGTAACCTAAATCATTTCTTAAACGCGGACTCAAAGCAACAATCCCATGTTTATCAACAGCATGATACATATGATCATATACACCATTGTGGGGAGTAAACTCGACAATGTGTCTACATGCTTTATTCAGGAAATCAAATACGATTTTTTTACATGTTGAGAAATCTTTCTTCTGCCATTTCGGAATGTAAACTCGACATCCCTCTTCACACTGATAGGCATCTGTACGTCTCATATTAATAGTCATCACTTCATGATCAAAAGTATAGACATAGTTACTGTGAACAACTTGGGTGACGCCTACTTCCCACTTTCCATACAGCTGTTGTGTATTATCAATGGGAGTAGAAAAGATAGCAGCTCGATTACCAACAAATCTATTTGTTGCCACATTGCTAAGCAAAACATGATAGAATGACATTTTGATTTCGGTAATCTATACATTACCAATTTGCACAACATCATGAAGACTTGGATTTTGGACTCTCTACAATATATTAAAGTTGATCGCGATGGAAACGTTCATTTAAGAATTCTTGTGGAAATACATAGAAAGGAATTACATTAACATGGCGTCAATTTTTCAATCTTAATGATATCATGAGGGATTTGGAATATTTCAAAACGTTAAAATTCATCTCCTTGGGTAATCAAGTTTGGCTTCAACATCACAGAAATGAAATTCAAATCTATCATTCTCATCTCCCCAACTATTTCTCATTTCGCAAATGCAATTGGGAAAAATATAAAAGATGTGTACATCGCTCCATTATGTCATTCATTCGTCGCGAGTTCATCGCATTGCTACGCAAATCTTAATCAGACACCATCTTCAACACAATGTCACACTCCATCATGAAAACTTGGAAATTGGATTTCCTACAATATATTGAGATTGATCATGAACGAAACACATGTTTCAAAGATTATACTGGAAATGTAAGATGAGTATTTGCTTTATCATATCGACATTTTCAGTCTCTAAATCATATTATGAAGGACATAAAATACTTCTATATGAAAAAACATTCACGCATAGGAAATCGCATATGGTTGCGACTCAACAAACAGCGAATTCAAATATATCATTCACAACTTTCCACCTACTTCACATTTCATCAAGGTAGTTGCGAAAAGTATAAAAGGAAGGTACATCGCTCAATTTACTCATTTTTTCATCATAAAGCGCCATCGCTACACCATCGTCAACATTCTCCGTTGCTTCAGACTCTACACCAAAATCGATCTCACAACATTACACCAACACCTTCCAAACAGCAAGTATTACCCGGGCCGACCTCAAATGTTAGTGGTGAAGATGAGCAATTTACGGAATCTTCAACTCTTCCCAAACGAAACTGTTCAGATTCTCGGCGCCCTTTCCCATTCATCAGCGCGGTTAATGCGCTTAGAGCTGCAGAAACTACTACGACGAATATGGAAGAGGGAGAAAAGTTCGATGTCGAATCTGACTGTGGACAATATGGTGATCTTTACTCAATTGAGTGAAGATGTATCGTTTTTAAAGATTCATACCAGCAGTTTCAATTTGTGTTATGAACCAGAACTTTTACCCGCGGCTCTCATTAGCTGTTGATTACCTGTACATGTTGCAATCTTTCATAATAGTAAAGTTATCATTACTGGACTGAAATCTGAAATGCAAGCAGATACGATCCTAGACTATCTAATCGAGTATGTACATAACCAACGGATTGTAAAATAAAAACAATTTTAATTCCCACATGATGTTTTTTATTTCAAATCATTATAGAACTTACAAATCATCTTTTCATTAGAAGATGGATTACATGAAAGCTTTTGAATAACAGATTTAAATTGGTGTACATGTAAACGTCTTAAAATGAAGTACAATACGAAAGCACCACAAGTTGATGAAAGTGGATGTTGAAGTATGCGCTCATTTCGTTGATATTGACGAGTATGCTTTCTCAACCACTGCTGTGTTGGTATATTCGGAGGTTGAGCAAGAGAGTCAAATAGTTCACCACGTCTGTCTTTTCCAATAAAGATAGCCTTCCAATGCTCGCCTTCTAAATTCTGTGAATGAGTGTTCAATACGATAAAGATGGGATACTGTTTTACTGTAGTCGGTAAGGTATCTAGCAAATAGACATTACCAAAAGATTTCAACGTAGCTTCATCTGCATTACGCTGCACTTAAGTCTTAATATCGTCAGCATTCAACCAACTCATTAGCGATTATAGTGAAGAATCACGTCACGATACTTAGTTATTTCAATACTTGAATCAAAGACTGCATAAATTAACACATTGATCGTCTCCGTTAGCGTTGTTTTGAACTCCAGATCCAAGCGAATATTATGAAGAACGTTAGCTTGACGATAAGGTGCACTAATATCGCTGTCGGCAGTCAAATCAAATGCATAAATAGTAGATCCATTTTTAAACTCTTTCATTGTGAGTCCGTTGGTATCGTCTGTGTTGTAAAAGCCAAAGACATTCATATAATCAACATAACTACGCAGAAATTGGTAAGAAGTAAAATCTGGTTAATAGGGTGGACCAGGATGACTAACACCATTTACACAAAGCAATTTCACGTAAATTGTTGTGTTTGAAGTTGAAAGGATTCTTCATGACATTTCCATTGAATGTATCATTTTCAACCATTGATACCATGAGGGGTTTTGGCGCTTCCGATGGAAATAAACGATCTTTCATAAAACTCTTTTGATCTTTAGGAATAGTAAATGTGAGAAGCTTTGTATGTTAAATGGGATAAATGGCATTGTTGCGGTTAAGACCGTCAGCATGCCCTCTAATTACACTTGGATTAGCCACCACTCGACGAATGTATACTGTAACATCTTCCACATGAATTTTAAATTTCACCGCTGAAGCAAATGCATTCAATAAAAATTCAGGCTTATTCAATGTCAGCTTGAGTCGCATGCTGGTATTACAGAGTAAAAATTTTGATTGTCTGAAGAAGTCCACCATATAAGTGGACCATATAGCTGACATACTTTACAAAACCAGTGTTTGTCTCACTATCAAATAGTGCTGCTTGATCTCTATACCATCCCATTGCTTCCATATGACTGTTTTCATCTGCTGGATGTACCTGTGATAGAGCATTCAAATATGCTTCATAAGGATAATCGCCTTGACCACCTTCCACCTGTTGATCTCCAATACTTAGAGAAACATCGCGAAATAATGTAGCCAGCGGTAAATTGTTTAGACCAACTTTATGTGCATCTTCAATTTTAGTTCCATCTTCTTGTTGAATTCTAAACCTCACATCAACCATCGCATAACTCAAATCAATGTAATCATCGCTAGCGCCAGGAATAACAAATTCAAAAGGACCAGTATTCTCAGCTGTACGAGGATGATAATCTACAATACTTGAACTCAGAATATCTGTCTGTATTGCTTGTTGTTCAAACAAACAAAAGCATGAAGTTTTGCACTTCATGACTAGAAGTCATGACAGCGTCGTCGTTTAGCACTTGATGAAAGATAACATCGCGCGCGACGTTTGCGTGAATGCCTTTTCTTAGTTTTGTTTGAAGTTCACTTCTTGCCACCACCGCGCTGTTTTCTTTTTCGTCTAACATTCATTCGTTTAGGTGCTTTCTTTATTTGAGTAGCATTAAAAGTGTGCTGTAATGTTCTTAAACCGCGTTCCTTCCCACGATTTAGTAAACTACTCTTTTCATTTTTACCACTAGTAATATCATTAAAAACATCACCAGCAAAGCCAACAGCATTATCGAAAACAGTTCATTTTAAAGATCTTCCGACAGTAGATAAGAGGTGCTACAATAGATTTCAGCGCACCAAATATGCTACCTCCACGTTGACGACGGTGCCGCTGTAAATTGCACCCACGCTACTCAGATAGGAGGGGCGTGAATAAAACGATGCAGTCGGATTCAGAACTTAGACCTTGACATTACAAGTTATATCTTTGCATAAATCACTGACGATCGCGTAGATGAAGGATGTCTGCACGACGCATCCTAGAGTTCATACTTGAAGGATAACTGACCCATTTAACAAGACACCATTCTTCACCTTCTCGTTTTTTACGTCGAATGTTTTCTCTTCTAAATATGTTTCACTTTGAGTGACCAACTCAATCTCATCTCGATAAAAGCTACCATCAATTTCTTCATTATCGTAATCTTTCAACTTGTAAATTGTTGGGGAGTCTTTTTTATTGATACTTGAAACTGTGAAAATTTCTGCTGTCCAATTCGGGAGATAACTTTTGGCAAAAACACTCATTACTCTTGATATGCGAACTTTATCACCTATTTTCACATCACTTTTTGCATTATTACGCTTGCGTTGGAATGTTTCACGCACTCTATCTACGTTGTCAGCATTCACATCCGCTGGTCTGAGTCCAATAGAACGATGAATAGAGTGATTGTAGGCATGTAGCGTATCTTGTAGAACCTTTGTCTAATTTTGTGTTAAGCTGGCAGTGAAATGTCGCCACAAGCGATTTTTTAATGTGCGATTAAAACGTTCAACTAGTGCAGCCTTATAAGCACTCTTTACACTAAACAACTCAATATCATATCTCTCAAATAATCTTCCCACATGCTGATTTTCGAGCTCTTTTCCTTGATCACTCTGAATTCTCTTTGGAATACGACCCTCTCGGAAAATTGACTGGAATGCCTTTGCTACTCGTTTACCTTCTTTAGCTTTTAAAGGTTGAGCCCACGCATAACGCGAGAAAATATCAATTACGGTTAAGATAAAATTGTGTCCCGAGTTATGTTTTGAAATAGCGGCAACGTCAAACAAATCTGCTTGCCACTGTTCATCAATGTCATGAGCAATATAATGACCGGTCCGGTACTTCTTTTTCGCTTGTTTGTGGAGTGTATATGTAGCTTGACCCTTTAACCATTGTTTAACTTGTGAGTGTGGAAGACCGCTCGCTTTTGACAATTTCTTTATAGATGCAAATCCTGCAGGATGTTTTACATCATAATATATTGACTTTAAAAGTTCATCCGATGACGACTGACTCTTTCTCCTTCTCATGCTTTTGCTTTCTTACCTTTTTGCATTTACAGCAACCACAGGACTTATGGGATTTACGTTTACATTGCTTAGGAGTCTCATTGTGAGAGCTGGCACAGCAAGTACAAGTTACAGTTACATTTACTTCCGGCGGATCATTACATGGCAAGCAACACATCTGCTTCATATTCATAGTCTGAGAACATGTATTTCTTTGGAAGAGTTCTTCTACGTCGTTCTCTTCCCCTTGTTTGCTTGATGGGTGTGGGAGGGGATTTAGAAGGTGATCTCTTAAACCAATTCCTTGACATTTTCATTTTACTCTTAACCGGTGAAGTAGATGAAGTAGCATCAACTGCTGAAATAGAATCAAGTTCTTTCAATGTTTCATTATTCAAAGCAAATTTTGGAACATTGTGCTTTTTCAATAGTTTAAGAAAGTAAGACCAACCAGGTGGGACATAGCCTTGACGGCGCTTTCTGCGTGTTGCATGCTGAATCAAGTCTTCATAACGTGAAGCGTTAATAATTTCATTTTCATCTGAAATGATTTCACCTCTATCATTCACAGTGAGATATGGTTCAATGCTGTTGAAAAGGGACATTGCATGTGCGCGAGATGGTAAAGGTGTAGCAGTCGAAACAGAGTCACGCATCTTATTCTTCAAACTTTTTAATTCTTCGACAGTTTCCGATTGTAATAATACAGCACGATGTGGATCTTTGATATGCGCATTTTGCTGATAATTTAATTCATTCTTATACATTTGATTTGCGAGAGGTTGTCTTACTTGTTGCATAGCAGTCAATTGTACATATTCATCCTGAGGAATAACAACCATGCGAGAATAAGAACTCATAGTTTGTAGATAATCATAGGCTTTTTCAAAATATCACTTCGAAATCTAAATTCTTCCGGACACTCCTGTGTAAAATCAATAAATAAGCAACCGTGTGGTTTTTCAGTTGCTGCTTGAAAAATTTCAATTAAGGTTTTGAACCTCTTGGCGCAACTTGTCGCGCTAAAATTTCAAATTGACTTCTATCTCGTGGATTCTTAAAAATAGCGTAATAGTGTGTATTCAGGTTTCGTGTGCGGGCTTCTTTCCCATCAGGAAACAAATTTTGCGTGATATAGATTATAAAGCATCTTTTGTCATGTGCTGCGCGAGTGAACATATCTGTAACATCTTTACAATTCTTGCTTTCTTTTAATAGATCATCCAATACAACGACATCATTGGACTGAATCTTATCCACTGCAATAATTCCTTCATTTCGAATACAGTTACGACGTTGCAATTCCTGAAAGAGTGACGGTTGATAAATGCCATAACACCAAATCACTCGATTGATAGGTTCCCTAACAACTCTTTTCTTTTATCTAGCAAATTCAGAGTGAAAACAATTTTACCTGCATGGGATGGACCTGATACAGTCAGAACTTTATCGCATTGAAGTCTGAAATCCATTTTAATACTTTGGGATTCAATATTTGCATAATTAACGCTTGGGATTAAAGATCCTACCCAATAGGTCACCTACTACAGGAGCTAACAGCGGAAGTAACACTGAAAGGAAACCACCCCTTCGTGTTCGAGTTTTCCTCTTTCTTTGAAGGGTAACTTTTGGATTGGAGATGAATCGCAATTTTGTAGTATGCCGCTTAAGTAACTTTCGTTGTTGTGGTGATAATTTCTTTGTCCTCAAACTTCTCACATGAGAAACAATTTCTCGAATAAATTTATCATTAGCATGTCGTATTGCATTATATCGCTGATTTCCTTTCATTCGTTGAAGAGCTCGAATGGTCCAGAAAATTTTGAAGACTTTCGACTTTTGCGTTTCGCCATTTTTGTCTTAACCATTGTTACAACTTGATTTTTCCACATTTGCATAGGTGCTAACTTTAATGACAGAAGTGACACTCAAAATGAGCTACATCACAGTGACTGCATTGACAAAGTTTAATAGAGTATCGTATGAAACAGCGCTGGCAGAAAGTATGCTTACATCTCTTAAAGATGCGTTTTTCACTTCCATCCTTTCGCTTACATAAATCGCACATATTTTCACTCTTGGTAACCACTTCTAAAACAAGTCTTTTTGAAGACATGAACTTGCTAGCCTTTTCTAAATAATAGACACATGTGCAGAAGGAATATACTTCGAGAGTAAGCAGACACAATTCGAAAACCGATTGTGCTACGATCAAGTACCATTGGATCTTTAAGTTTCTTTTATACAAAGTTGAATGTGAATATGTGAAATCGCTTCAATCACTAGAGTGCTACCATGATGGTTAAATGCATTAAGACGTTGAGCAATTTTCCCATATGTCTTTCAAAAAACTCTTCGGGAGTATCTACAACTTCCATCGAATAAGAAGCAAAGTGGAAGAAACGATCTTCTACATCTTCTTCCCCAAAATGGCTGAAATGAATTTTTGTAACTAATCTTGCCATTACAATTCTATTAGAAAACGTATCCATTAACTTCAAAAATAGAGTGATAGTATCACCAATAACTGATTTAATGTTGATCTCATCTTTATGAAAAGTTATCACATAATCTTGAATAGCTCCCTTTAAGCTTTGTCTATGAAAACTTAATGTTCCACAATCATTTGAGAAAGACATTGTCATCCTTCATCTATCCCATCCGTTGCAAGAAAATAACAAATTATCTTCATAAAGCATTTATTAAACGACTTTAAGAAGCATGCATTGCAAATTGTGGGTTTGAAACAGATAAAGTAGATACAGTTAGTAGCTATCATATAAAGAGCAATGATGACCAAACATTACTTTAGCAGTGTTGAGATATGGAGGAAAAAAGCATTGATTATGAATGTAGCGACTACAACGAACATTTAAAATAGGAGCACTAATTCCTTAAAACGTTTAGTGACTTCATGATAGTGTTGATTAACTCTACTATCCCAAGGTGGAAGTAGAATATCATTGATGATTAGATTTGGAAATAGTTTCTTCTCCTTAGTAGGATCATTGCAAAAGATACACACAACATTAAAAGCTGCGAACCATCTTTTAAAGTCAATAAGAAGAGCACATTCATTAGAAAAGCCATAGTCTTGCAAGTATTGCTGATTAAGTCCATGGATGTGTTTTCTCGCCCAGCAATCAGCGTTGGGATCACACTTGGCATGTTGATGGTAGACACTAACAAGTTGATACGACCAATTGTCCATAGCAATAGCACTGAGCTCCTGTACAGGTTCACCCTCACAATCCATAAAAATGATGATAGATGACTAAAAAGGAAATTACAAATTTTTACTCATCTGATGAACAGTCCTATAACATATTACAAAATGATGAAGTACATCGATGCTGTTCACGACAAAATACACAAATAACATAATGGCAGCGAAGAAGTAAAATGTATCTGATAAGTCCACGTCTACGACACTCGAAGCACAGGAGCGAATTGTCATAAGGTAGAGATAGGTAAGGACTACTGATTCTCCTTCTTTGGCTTGCGTTTACCGGCAGCATTCTTCTCTGACTTGCGCTTTGTACTGCTCTCGTTGAGGATTTGATCAATAATGTCATGAACATCTGGTTGCTTTGGTATATATAGGATGGATTGAGCATGCATCGATATAGAGGCTAATTTGTTATTCTGGTGATAGCCATAATATATTCCACTGATAGCAAAACCAATATTCCAAGTGCCTTCTGCGAGGTCTTCACATCTGATGGGCGTCACTTGATCTCCATCCTTTTTATAGTATGAGCACGATAGTGGATAGTAGTGGTAGTGGAGAGCGATAGTGGTAAAGAAAGCTTTTTACCATCCCATATCTTTCTATATGGAGTATCATTGTCGTCTCTCGCCTTCCATTCCTTGCTAAGGAGAGTAGGGATGTCCATATTTAATGTTGCAAACTCTTCAATAACATCGAGTTGGCGACGAATGTATGGATTCACAGGAATGACTACGTAGTCCCCATACTGATTGTTCAATATCTTCACTTCAGTGGAAGGAATCATTCCCATTTGCAATACTATACTATGATCGTAATAACGTATGGCTTGTCTAAATTAACGCGATAGTGGGGTAGGATTATGTACCTTTGTTGTCTCTTCTACTGGCCTAAAAAACATAAGACGATCTGATTGTAGAGATCCTTGTAACGTCTGAGCACTATCTTGTCCTGTAAATGTAGTAGATGTAGTAGATGCCTGAAAATAAAAGAGATGCTATTAAGTTAACACTCAAGGAAGGAGAGGAAGGAAGGTTCCGACTTACCATTTCAGATGGATAATATAATAGGAATGTAGAGGGAGAACGTGCGTCCGACACTTGTGCGACTCTAAGATAGAATGATTGTCACTCTGAAAACCTCATTATTTATAGAGAAATGCTGGATTCTCATTGGATGTACTCCTCATTGGCCAATGACATCAAGCTGATTCCAAATCTGGTCTCAGTTTTCTCGTCCGATGCTTCGTTCACCCGCTGGAGACCAAAACACAAAACTCAACCTCTGACGGCTCTCTAACATGACCAAAAGTCTCAATGTCACTCTCAAGCCTCGGCAAAAGAAGGCATGGACAAACTGTGCTTTCCAATGAATTTGTGGCACTCTTAGCTTTCAAACGAGCTATTGCACGACTATCTACGATCTCTAGAACCAAAGTTGGAAGAAACGCTGCCGAGGGGGGTCAAAGTTCTTCGTTCTTTGCCCTATGACGCTGGAAACAACTCACCTAGACCCAAAATTGGCCAAAAAGCTCAAATCCGCCGTCCATTTTAACATAACGTACGAGGCTTCGTTTAGCCGCTACAGCCATTTTCTCACTCAAATACCCTCTTAAACCCACCTAAAGCACACAAAAACCACACCTACACCCATGAAACTCAACATGCCGACGCAGAATTTCATCAGGAAGCCAAATCTAAACACAACGCACGCCTACAAACACTCCTACACACCAAAAACATAGACCGCCGCCCAAGACCAACGACGGTCGACCACGACACACACGGACGGTCGACCCAGAACGACAACAACCCATCTCACGCTACAGAGGGGGGGCGCTGTGAGCAGTTGGGAGGATTCCTTACTACTGGTAGGCAACCAAGTTGGGATAGCGGGCCACAAGGAGTGACTCGCGGGCCACCAATTTTAAAAGGCAGTTGTATAGGCTTAATATTCTTTGATTTCGACCTTTTAAGTATACGTGTACATAAGGACTGCTGTACCGTATGTGCATATATAGTGGTCGTATTACAAAACAAAATGCTACATGTAAATGTATACAGCAGTATTGCACGCAATTAATTTGTTTAATATTAAGGAATCATAATTTACTTTCCACAATTCATATGAGTATTGAAGAGAAAATAGTCCTATAACAAATCATTGAAGCTTTTCTTTTGTGTAATTAAACGGTAATTTGACTTTTTTGGTGATTTGACCGACATTACCCTATTTCATCGAAAAACAACGGTCTGTAAGTGCTGTGCAACTATCCGCTTGAAACCCGTACGAGATAAAATTGATTTTGCTACAATTATTGATGATGCTACATGTACATACGTGCACATCTGTCACCCAAACATTAACGGCTTTCAAAAATAATGTCAATGAGAAACATGCACAGCAGGGCATCGAATGCTATGAGACTCCGCATAAACTCGTGCAGGTGATGACCATTTTCCGCTTATGCGAGATATTAATTACGAACGGAGCATGGTTGGATAACTCAAATGTGAATTTTTGTTTTTTTATGCCATCATATTGCTCAATTAGTTGTTAATTGATGGTTTTGCAAATTCTAAAGAGGATCCTTCATCCTTAGATGCACCTCACAAAGGTCGAAGTCGGAGTGAATCATTTTCACATCATCGATTCAGATGATGTCCGCGGGCCACATAAGATATGAGAACCGGTGGCGTGCCACCCAATATGTCCCGGCGTACCACGCGTTGCCCACCACTGCAGTGTAGTGTCATTGTAATGTACCGATGAGATCATTTTTGATGATTTTACGGCGTTCAGAATATATTTTATCTAGCAGATTCGCTGCCTATTAACATGTAGCACTATAACTGATTTATCAGTGCATTTTTTGATTGATGAGGATGAGATAAGATAATAGATAAAGATTTTCTAATAGATATTTCCACCTGCTAATCAGCAGATCATCTATTTTGAGAGTGGTAGATTTCGGTAGTGGTGTGATCGATCAAATCTTATGCGAGCGTGCGAAGATCTTGCTATTTTACCAATGAGATACAGCTAATTTATTTGCTTTCATTTGGATTTTTAAAGGAAAACGAAACGCCACATCTACACCATTTCTCTAGTCGCACGACTGATTCAACAGTTAATTGAACACCTGTTGTTCGCGCAATCGAATAGTTCAACGGTAAGTCGATCTGCTAAACAGAATGTCAAATTATGAATTGATGCTTCATATTCAAAGTCAGTGGTGCAATGCGTCAATTGGAGTAGCCTCCTCACAACTTCATCTGGCGCTGTAGCAGACGCACGCATCCTTGTGCTGTTCATTCAGGCGTTTAGTGCAAATCAGCAAATTCCTGTTTTTGGCAACTTTCTTATTGTGTTTTTCGTCGATTTTTACATCAGTTGGTCAGTTTATTTCTGCGCTACTTCATGAAACTTATTGCACGACTTTATTCAACGCATTTGTCTCAAAATTTGAATTTCTTTGAATTGCTCTCTCAACTGGATTTTTTTAATACATGATTGATGCTTTTTCCTCCATCATTCCAATCTCTCCATGACGTCATCGCCAAGAATCAATTACTCACGGTCCGCAATTCTTCAACTACGACAAGTTAACGCGCTCACACACACAAGGGTCATGTTTTTCCATCGTTCGCTGCTTCTCAAATCGCGTACGTCACCTGTCCATCCGCCTAATAAATCACGAATGTCTCCTGACCAGCCCTACCTTATCGTGAAGAAATCCGCAACATCATCTCTTGTCTGGTTACGTAAGCCGAAATATCCCTTATCTCCAGCTCCGTCCTTTCTTCTTTTCAAAGCCAGATCTTTTTTCAATAAACTGGATGATCTGCGAGTTAGGCCTCAGCCACACTGCGAGCAAAGCAAACCAGAGCGATTGATAGCTTGCGGACATGCGTTTGCTCGCGTTTGCTGGGGACGATCGTGTTTGCTTTGCTTTCAGTGTGGCACACGTCTTAGAGTTGAGTTTTGAACCAGATATAGTGGTTATTACGGAATCCTGGCTTGACTCATCAATCTCCGATCGATCTATTTCTCTCCCTGGCTAACAATGGGTAAGACAAGACCGCGACTCCAACGGAGGCGGCATTATCTGTCTCTACAAATTTCACTTCAAGCTTTCCATCATTAGTAACTGCTATGTGTCTGATATTATGTGTCTATTGTTATCTCTAGCTACTTTTAGGAATTATCAATTATTTTGCAACGATTTCATATAAATTCATTTTCAATTGTCAACGCATTAAATAGTTTCTTAACGCACCATTGAGAATTTTGTCCAAGTATTACGCCAACAATTGTATATAGGCTACTGATTCCTCATGTGATCAGCATGTAAGATAAAGTTTAAATTATTGCCCAATTCTATACATATGAAAATAATTCTGTTGGCATGTTCATCAAAATATATTGCTTCAACTCATTTTGTGCAATAGCTACTTTAATACGTTGCATGATGGTCTACATTATTTCATCGTGTTTTAAATTTCAACGAAAATGAAATGATGAACTTCCCTTTTACGCTCAAAATATTTTATTCAATTTAAAGCATGGCATTAGCTCTGAGTATAAAAAAGGTTGTAGAATTAGAAAAAAAAGAAAGGTTGTGTCATAGAGAAATGAGTGAGCGAGTGGCATTTTTCGATGATTCTAAGTGGTGAGCGTGCGAAAGGATGATTTTGAGGAAATGAGCGGTGAGCGAGCGAAAGGGCGATTATGAGCAAATGAGCGAGCGAAAGCGGAATTCCGATCCGCTAAAGAACACTGATTGTAACCCAAGTCTTATCGTTTGGCAGGCGTATGTCAGTTTTGCTTTTTGTCACGTTGTTTTATGCTGGCCTGTCATTTGTGACACAAACACATCCCAGTTTAAAAAGCTTGTAAAACTCGATCGCAGTTGGGTATGTATGTCCGAAAATGCATCCTGTTTACAGACGATGTTAGATAAAAGTTGCATAAAATCGATCAAGAAAATAACAAGAGACAAAGACATTCTGTGTTCCTTGCACCTTTAAAATAGATTATGGCCAGTTATTTCTTCTTCTGGAATCTTATCTGCGTTTTATCGGCTGGCCACCACTTACAGTATTTTTTAAATAGAAATTTAGATTTCCTCCCCTACTTCGTTTGAATGACATGCCTGGGTGTAGTGTCGAAAGCAACAACATTGACAGTCTGAGAAGCTAGCAGGTACCCCGATCGGATCGACCATCTGAGAGGGACCGGCCTGAGAGTGGAGACGGAAGTTTAAAATTGCAATCGATTCGCCAGCAGCTTCAAACATGGGATCTTGGCAAGTCTCATCTTGGAAGTAGTTAAGATAGGCTTTAATAATTTCAAACATACTTTGAAAGTACTCAAGAAAAATTTGCATCCAGTTGACTGAAAATCCCTTTCACTATTGCGAAATACAGAAATCACATACAATGAGATATACAGCAGTGTAACCTACAGTATACATCCGTAACATCTGTATAGTCAAATAGTCTACATCCCAGACACTCACATGGTCAGTCATACAAAATGCTTTATAGTTCAGCGTAAGGTTGTAGTCCCTAAGTGATAGTCACAATAATGCAGTATACATCATTTGCATGCAATTGTACATAAATGCACATTTAGCATTTCTACTGTATATCTAAATTTAACTAGTTGTATAATTGAGATATTTCTAATTAAATTTGTAGGAGTCTAGATCAGTGTTTCTCAAGCTTTCTATCTTCATCACCCACTTTTTATATCAAATTTAATAATCGCCCCCTCGCTGTTAATATCATACATAGCAGTACGTTTGATGGAAAATACAACGTAATTCGTATACCATTGACTTAAAAAAATCATTTTGACCAGTTGCAACTAAGTATTGAGCGCATAATAATAATAATAATAATCTTTATTCGGTGCTTCAATTCGAGAATCAGAAGTAGCCGTTACAATTGACACAAAATACATGTACAATGATACAGAAGAAGATGAAAGATGAAGATGATGATGCTGATGATGGTTCACTAGGCGAATTTGATGAGTGAGCGTTTTAGCCTCGACGTTTTTGCGGGGAGCTTCCGATGATTGTTACCGAGACGGGATGAATATCGCGTGGCAGACAGATCATATATGCAGTGGAGAGGATGGTCTTTGTCCTTAGCTTTGCCGGCGAGTCGAAGACAAGCAGTTTGACACAAGTCAGAGATGAGGGGGGCTTGGCCGATTGCGAAAATTTTTCACAACCTTTTCTCAAACCGGGAAATAGTTTTGAAGCGCGTGAGGGAGATATTGCACCATACAGGGAACCCGTAGGTGATGATTGATCGGATAGTGGAGCAATATACGCGCCAGAGCAGGAGTTTGGAAGAGCCGGCTTCACGTAGAGAGTACAAGTAGAAAATCCTTTTCTTGGCTTTGCTGATGACATAGCTGACATGGTCATTCCATAGGAACTTGTCGTCAATGACAATGCCGAGGATTTTCGCCGAGTGAACGGTCTCGATTCTAGCCTGGGTAGCAAGGTCGATGAGGTCTGGTAGCAGTAGGGATGATTTGGTTCGGAAGTTAAGAACTTTTGTTTTGGCCATGTTGAGCTTCATACTATGATTGACAGCCCAATCCCCAACATGCTTGAGTTCATCGGATAGATTATCGTCGCTGTTCTCTCGTATGTAATGCACAAGATAGATGTCATCAGCGAATTTAATGATGGCGCTGTTCGAAAATTGTGCATTTAGCGAGTCGATGCCGAATGCGAACAAGAGAGGGGCTAGGATACTGCCTTGCGGAACTCCACTGGTTGCATTGTACCATTTTGACAGTTTACCGTCGTTCTTGACCCTTTGCAACCTCCCGGTGAAGTAGGACTTGAGCCAGATAACCAGCTCGACGGGCGCGTTCTTGTTGATGAGCGAGGTTAGGACTGTTTCGTGGGGAATAACATCGAAGGCTTTGGAAAAATCGAGCATATGGAGACGCACTGCGCCAGGAATGTCCAGAAAAGTAAGGATTTTGTGGATGAGGAAAGTGAGGGCACAAGTAGTTCCTTGACCTATTCCAGGAGTGAAAGCGAATTGCGAGGGTGGGATGTGGACGGAGAGCGGTTTTAGCCACTTGAGGAAAACAGCTTTTTCTAGCACTTTAGACAGAATTGATAGTAGTGAGATTGGCCTAAAGTCTGTGAGAGTTGGGCGGTCACACTTCGGAATTGGAGACACAAGCGCTTTCTTGAAATTGGGAGGAACAATTCCTGTTGACAAGCTGAGGGAGATTATGTGATGAATGGAGGGGGATAGCAGATGTCGAAAGTCGCGTAATACCCAGAAAGGGATTTGGTCGGGACCAGGGGATCCCTTCTTGAGAGAACGCAGGAGGTTTAGGGTTTCAGCAAGGGAGAAGTCGCTGGGGACTGAGGGCAAGTCAGCAAGGTCAAGACTGTCAATATTGGAGACAGTAAAGATCGAGGAGAAGTAGGTGGACATGGCTTCGACATCAATCAATGGAGTCCTTTTGGTATCCCGATTGAGGAGCTTGTCGACGAATTGCCATTGTTCTGCAGGCTTCTTATCACTGATCGGAGATCTCAAGAAGTCTTGTTTGAGTTGATGGATATGTTTGATCACTGTCTCCCGTAGCCGGATGAATTTCAAGGTCTTACCGTCGGCGTAGGCTCGGTCTCTCTGATTGATCAGGATTTTGAGTGACGGCTTCACCCAAGGCTTGTCGTCGTTCCGAAGTTGGATACAGCGGAGAGGGAAGTGCTCATCGAAGACTTTGTAGAGGTTATCGGAAAAGAATGATGCTGCATCGCCAACAACTGACAGTTTGGTTGTTTCAGTTAGAAAGTCGGAGTCGGTTAGAGATTGGTGAAATTTGATAGAAGCAAATGGGGATACACGTCGGAATTGGATTTTGGTGTACTTGACGGGGCTGGTCGATGAAGTTTGACAAAACACTGTGGAGTGATCGGAGCGTCCTATGGGGGAGAGTAGCCTCGGATCATCGAAGAAACGTTTTTGATCACATAAGATGAAGTCGAGCTGGTTTCCGCCTCGGGTAGGAAATTGAAAGAGGTTTTCAGTGCCTAGAAGTGAGTTTAAGTCGTCGACGTATTTGGATAGGCCATTGAAGTCTCCGCACACAATAACAGAGCTGGTCAGGTGTGACTGTCGACCATGAGCAACTAATTCGATGATTAGGTCGCAAACTGTATCGTGATAATTTTTTCAATACAATTGGCATACATATGACATATAGGCCTGCAGTCCTTCTTGAGAAATGCTTGGTGAGTTAGTATGAAGAACGATTTTCATATATTTTCTCTAGGGACCTGCGAATCGGTAAATTTTGAGTCGAATCGAATCGGGTCGTGATTCGCGAATCGAATCGAATCATGAAAACTTAAATAAGCCTATTTGAGCTTATTCTTGTGTACAATTTCCTTAACTAGCTTTACCGATAGCCTTTCAGAAAATGAGCCTATCAAATAAGACCTAATAATCATGCAATTTATATGGCTATTGAAAGATACAGTGACACTTTGGCACTCACTCATAAAGAAATAAGCAGTCACATTACAGTGTCTCTATTTTTATGAGAAAATCTAAATCTTCTACGCCTTGCACCTACAGCCTATTAGGAATGAATTTGACAACATGTCTTGAGATGGATATTGACCTTGCTTTGACAAATTTCCCGCAGGTTGATGACAGGGACTATGTTTATGACTTCAGGCTTTATTGAATACACCACTTTATTCTAGAAAATCAACAATATATTGCGTTGTGTCTGTTTTCTACAATTTACATGTCCAGGCCGTCGTTCAGCAGATCATTACAAACATTTGAATGTTCATATCACAGCTACATACATACCTGTACAATCTCATTATGACATAGATTTCATAACATACACTTCCACACCTAACTGCCGCAAACATAGCATTATAGTTTTCCATATAACTCAACATTCTCAACAGGCTTATTGAAAAAAGTTCTCGGAATCTCACGAGGAACTGGAAATGTAACCTCAAACAATCGTCCCTGTACTTAAATTCTGAGCCCGGGAAAGCTACAATTTGAATGAACAACCAATCAGAAGATTCTATAATTTTCATAGCAATTTCCAGATCAGAAGACAGTAATAGAATTTTGCAACAGTATATTGATGCCTTCAACTTCCCATTCCATTTCTGTCGTCCGTAATGTCTATCAAAGCTATTCAGGACGAACTCAAAATAAATTATTAAATAGGCTTTGTAGAGTTCTACATAAATTTTCACTCAGGCTCATGCAAGCAAAGGATTACAGAGGACTTTGAGCACTTTAATGTATAACTAACAATTGTAGTCATAGATCTGCTAGCTTGCAAATGGAAAATCAGTGAAGCAAGGAAATCCTGCTGAAAGCCAACGATAGATACTGTATGAAAATTATTCAAGTGTACGCGCCTACAACAAGCCACACGGATGAAGAGGTGGAAGAATTCTACGATCAGCTATTTGATGTACTGTTGCCAAAGGAACACTTCACAGTAATAATGGGAGATTTGAACGCGAAGGTGGGCAAAAGATAACACCCACGAGAAGCCAACATCGGAAACTTCAACATCGACGCAAGAAACGAGAGGGGAGAAACACTCATTGAATGTACAAAGGCAAACAACATGTTCATCATGAACGGCTTCTACCAAAAACCTAATCACAGAAGATGGACATGGCGTAGTCCAAACGGAGAAACAGTGAACGAAATCGATTACATAATTACTAACACTCAGTATATTTTTCAAAACGTAGCAGCATTGAACAAGCTAAACATCGGAAGCGACCATCGACCTGTGAGAGCAACAATGAAGGTTGATCTAAGGAAAGAAAGGAAAAGACTTCTTACAGAGAATTAAAGAGAATTACACAAGGAAGGTGGACCTAAACATGTTGAAAGAGAAGGGAGAAGAATTCCAATTAAAGCTGATAAACCGCTTTGACCGTCTGCAGGATGACAACGACCTAAATGAATTCGCAGAAGAGATGATAAAGATAATAGGAGAATGTGCACAAGAAACAGTATATACAGCACGTCAAAAGGAAAGCGCAATCGGTAATGACACTAGCGAGTTAATGAAAAAGAAAAGAGAAATGAAGAATGCCGGAGCTGGAAGGAGCAACATTGAATATGCAGAATTATGTAAACTATCAGGAAGAACATATGAGAAGAAATAAAAATGTGGAGTACATAAGAAAAACTATCGAGCAAGGAAAAAGTTTAAAAAACGAAAAGATCGTTCAAAACCGGACAAGAAACACTAATGGCATTAGACGACAAAGAAGGAAACGAATTAACCGGCAGAGACAGAATACTCAAAAGAATTGAAGAATTTTACGTTGAACTTTACAAAAGTAGCAAGAAGCCAAAAATCACCACTACTCAGGGCCACGAACCAATGATCATGGAAGCGGAAGTTGAAGCAGCTCTCAAAAGCATGAAAAAAGGAAAGACGACAGGAAGCGATTATATACTAATTGAAACACTACAAAAAGGCAAAGAAGTGATAATACAAAGTTTAACAAAATTATTTAACAAGTGTCTGCAACAACGAGAGATCCCATCAAGCTGGAAGAACGCTAATATGGTATTGCTGTCTAAAAAAGGAAACAGATAAGAATTGAAGAACTACCTTCCAATCTGTCTGTTATCAAATATTTATAAATTATTCACGAAAATCATATCCAACAGAATTCAGAAGACTTTAGACACACAACAACCACGGGAACAGGCGGGCTTCAGACGTGGATACTCAACGGTCGACTACATACATGCCCTAAACATGCTCAAGCAGAAATCAAACGAAAACAGCTTACTTCTATGTCTGGCATTCATCGATTATGAAAAAGCATTCGACTCCATTGAAACGCAACCAACGTTCAAGGAGTTCAAGACAACTACACAGAACTACTAAAGAACATCTATGGAGATAGCTCTGTAACAGCAACGTTACACAAAGAAGGCAAAAAGATCAAAATAATGAAAGCGATCTCTCCAAAGCTCTTCACGGCGGCGCTCGAGCAGATTTTCCGAAAAATTAACTGGGAAGAAAGAGGCATAAACATTAAAAGAGAAAGACTGTCACATCTAAGATTCGCGGACGACATTTTCATAATTGCGCAGTCAGCCAGCGAACTGAAGATAATGATGGAGAAATTAATAAACGAAAGTGCCATTCTGACGGTGTGAGAATAAACACCACAAAAACAAAGTGCATGTTTAACAACTTATGTAGACGGTCGAAAATAAAAATAAATGGGACAGAGATCGAGGAAACCGAGGACTGCAAATATCTCGGACAGCGATTCAGCCTCAACGAAAAGAACCAAGAGAAGGAAGTATCTAGGAGGATAGGTATAGCGTGGGACGCTTTCAACTAACATAGAGACATTTTCACCAGCAGTCTGCCTATCTCTCTAAAGCGGAAGGTACTCGAGTCATGTGTAATTCCAGCATTAATCTACGGCGCCGAATACTTGGACAATGACAAAGAAGACGGAACAGAAGATCAGAGCTACACAAATGAAGATGGAGAGAAGAATTTTAAAGATAACATTCATAGACAGGAAGACGAACGAATGGTTGAGAAGAATGACAAAAGCCAGAGACGCACTACAAATGGTGAAGGCAAGAAAGTGTCAGTGGGCAGGACACATTGCCCAAATGGAAGACAGTAAATGGTCCCAAACATTAACAACATGGAGACCATGGGAATGAAAACTAAGAAGAGGAAGACCGCCAAGAAAGTGGCATGAAGAAATTGCGCTGTTCTGCAACACAATTAACTGGCCACAATTAGCCGGAGACAGAAGGTGGTGGAGGTCTCATACTGAGGCCTTCGCCCTGCAGTGGGCAGATATGGGCTGATGATGATGATGATGATGAAGGAAATCCAGTAGCTAGCCGTAGCCTATCGGAGAATCTGTAATTCAAAGACCATAAACAGGCGATAAACCATATTTTGTACTTGAACTCATTTAAACTTCGTGCTAGACGTCTGATTAATTTCGTCTCTGAGATGAAGATGATTTAGGAAAAGAGGAACATTTCGTCTCTATCAACCATAGACAAAATCTCAACAGGAATGAGCACCTGGTCAGCTCACCAAATTAGTCGATCACTAAAATTGAACAAATAGCACTGATTTTCGGAGATGATCGAAATGTTTTGCGCTGACTAGATTTTTTCTGGTTGAATTTGGCTTCATGCAGTCTACATAAAATGCCCCTTAGCCTGAAGCTTCTGTAGGCCTACCTCAAAGATCGCGTGTGATCGGGTGGTTCAAAACTTACATGCGTTAGGTGCAAAAAACCTCATTAAGCAAGGTCATTGATGGACCTCATTAAAAGAAGTCTGAGGAGCACTGTCAAAGATCGGAAGGTATGCTGATGCATAAAGCAATATTTTCTTAGATGTCCTGTTTGAGTTCTGCTTCCTTACGTCATGGCCTACTTCAAGCAAGAGTTCGTGTTTTAGGATGTAGCATAATCCACTGTTTTATAGCAAGCCGCTTGTTGAGCCTATAAGAGTCTTGACGAAAGACAGTCTGAAAAGTATATGTCTTACAGCCTGTAAGACAGAAGCTCACGGACCTGCTAATGGGCCATCTACAATTCTGCTTTAAATCAGTTAGTTAATGCTGCGAAGTATATCAGACTCGGTCAAAAAATCGAGATTCGAGCCGAAATGTATATTTTGTGTATTTGAAGGTTAGGAGGGACTGGAAATTGTGCGATCAAATTCGAAAATGAGTTCTTTGTTATTTTCACATTATTCTGAATGGCAAGCAAATTGTTTTAAATGGTCTGTGAAGCTAGCATTAATGTTAGGATTAACTTTTGATGTTTTGGTGTCATTTCTTCCTATTTCCTATGATTTCTTGAGTTCGTGGTGTTGATGAGCAAATTCCTGGTTGGAGAATTAACTTAAACGTGAATTTAGATATGCGAGCAAATTATCTGAAAAAAGTCAATACTGGAGTTAATGCTAACTTCATCCTCTTTTCTGTTGTCATGTATCCAAATTTAGTTTACACATTATGTTTAAGCTGTGCTTCCCTAAGTTTGGAAAGGACTTTTTTATAGTTCATTTGATTTGGTTGGTCTGGCCCCGCCATGTGGTACAGGTTGGAGGTTAGAGACCGAAACCATGGTTTATGCAGCCGCATGATTCCACCTTAATGACTCCGTACATATTTCTCTAATTTTAAATTTCTCTAGCTTTGTGGTTTTTTAGTTTCATTTGCAAGCTTGATCTGTTTCCCGTCATATTTCATGTCAAGCTCTCGTCTTTAATTTATAACAATATAAAATGATTATTAGTTTTGATCTGTTTTTCCTTCCTACTTAAAAGTTGGGTCGACTAGTATTTTTATAAGCATCGTATCATGCATCCTACTCCATACTAGGGTATGGATCTGTATATTTTAGGTACTAATAGCATTTGTGCACACTAGACTTTCTATAATCTAACTAGTTCCAGAAATTTCGATCAGGGTAGGGCCTACTTGCTTAAGTTGTATTTCTCCGCTTCCATGATTTTTCGAAATTCTTTTAACGATGGGGTGCTTTAATTTAACTATCATTGCAGAAAAGTGGACGAATGCTATTAAATGTTTTGAGGACTCCCGATGGTACCGGTAAAGTAATAGAGCCTATATACGCCCATCCCGGAGGATATCACATTGGCCTGCCGAACTCTTCTACGGAATAAATGTGAATTTTGTAATGCGATTGGCGCAAGCAAGACAAATCTTTAGTTATGTCAACGGGTGACAACGTCAACGCTATCCTATCTTTTAGGTAAATAATAAATTGTAATAAATAACCATAATCATCTGAAAAAAATTATTATGTCAAACATTTCGATGTTGTAAGTCTATTTCAGGAGGCACACATCAATAAGATAAAAATAGTGTGTGAAGTATTGGCCATTGACAAACTATATGCACAGAAGCCAAAATTAACAAAATACATCTAGGGCTATCATCGCATTATTACACCATGAAAAGGAAAAAGCAATACATCAAAATAAAGATCCTACCCTCATGAGCAAGGGCCGCGAATAAATTTCTTGAATAAAATCATGTGTCACCATTAGTATGAAGATAAACTGTATAACACATGGAACATAAAAAATTTGAAAACCGAACTTTACATCTGGGGCTCCCTCACCAACAAAACCGGCTCAATCACCACCAGACTCACTCTCAACACTCTTCAGGTCTTTATCTCGAAGGGCCGCATTCCCAAGCACTTAGTGTTGATTGAACCGGCTTTTTGGCCGTGGGAGCGCTAGATGTAAATTGTCATAAGTTTCGTAAGTTTGCGAGGTAGATGTGTTTGAAAGTGATTGTGCAGACGATTACATCCTTAAGTATGGGGTAACGGGAGTGCGGCCCTTCGAGATAAAGAGCTGAAGAGTGTTGAGAGTGAGTTTCGTGTATTGCTTTTTCCTTTTCATGGTGTTATAATGCGATGATAGCACTAGCTGTATTTTTTTAATTTTGGTTTCTTTCCCTGGATGTATTTTGACAATAGACGAAGCATTACATCATCAAGCAATGGGATTTCACTACTTTGGTAGACTTCTTTCATCGCTTGATCATTTCATCAATTTACATCAGAGACAAAAATGAAATACTAGTTTGTTTGAGAACATTACCTCCTACCCTCACCTTAATCGCGTGTGATGGCTCCTCCAAAGCCAATGTTAAAATCGGAAGTGTACTCATATTTTTTGAAGAAGGATGGGGATTTTCTTGCCTGGTAGAGACTGGAGAAAAAACGTGTGAAGCACACATTAACAAGATGGGAGGAGCCAAGTCGCATTCATCCAACTTAATGCGACATTTCATAAACTTTAATCAAAAATGATTGATAACTGATACAGCAATGATCACTAAAGATAGGTTCAGGTAAGCCTATAATGATCTATGATGTAGGTCACCAGTTTTTTCAAAAAACTAGGTTATATATACTTGCTGCCCGGAGTCGGAGTCCTATCATACCCCGGAGTCGGAGTCGGAGTCCCATCAAAATGATAGGACTCCGCATCCCAGCCTTCAGGTAAAATGGAATCGAAGCATTCATCATCAATGGCAATCAAGAAGAATGTTGAAGTATATCAATTGAAGAAGCGTATTCCGTAATGCATCAGCTGAACGTCTAAAGATAATGACAAATATTATGTCTATGTAAGACACAAGCGCCCTTGATTCCCTTACCGCACTCGCTTGACTATGGATCAGAACCGAAATTCCCGGAGACGAGCTCGAACCTTCTTCACTAGGTCACATCGACGGTGCAAAAGGAATGTAAGAGAGGTCAGTAGTCACCTCGAAGTGATATCTACAGCCTCATTGAGATTTTCAATTATCAAGTTAGTAATATTTCGACGGGCATTCATTAAATACCGCATCACTTTGAACGCACTACCGGCAAAACGCCTGTTAGTGCGCCTGTAATTATAAATAAATGCTACTTTTTGAAAACATTATCGAAATAGAACAATTAGACATTGAGCTGCATCCTCAGTTGAGAAATGGAAACAGACCTGAATAGCTGCTATTTCATCCAACATCAGGTGTCAGGGCAGCTTCATGTCCATTATTATTGACAGAATGCTACTAGTATTCATTCTATGGCGAGACGGCATGTCAGCATATTCCTGGGTCAGGTGGATGCGGTTGAGGAATCGAGGGTGTTGGTGTCTTTCACTGACTTAATAGTTGTCACTCTTTATAGATATTCATTCAATGTACTTCGACAGAGCTTTGTTGTCAATATATCAGCTGTCCAAATTTCAACAATGATTGTTGATGTAATTCTATGAATGTAGTACGTTTAAACAAATTACAAAATTAAAATGATTGATCCACAGAAATCCGACTTTTCGCTTCGCTACAGTTAGAGCGACTAAATTTAGTCCAGGAATGTTCGGTCTGAAATGACCTAACATGGAAAATTTGCATCAGATTTTTTCGTCTAGAAATCACTCATACGAGTCTCTGTAATACTCATATCAAGGAAGAGAGAAATTGAGGTTTGCAAAGCAATATGCAGTCAAGCAATGGGATTTCACTACTCTGGTAGACTTCTTCCATCGCTTGATCATTTCATCAATTTGCACATCCCCACAATAAATCTTTAATTTGGTCACGTACAGTGTCGTCGCGTGCTCCCAGACCGCAGGCCTTCGCTCGGCATTGGAATACTATTGCACCTGTTCACCATTTAGTTCTTAACTGTGCCTAATTTCTACAATGTAGTGCTGGACTCTCTATTGTGTAACCAAAGCATGTCAATGTTCAGATTATTGATTGTCATTTGCATCAGCTACTTGTAAAATTCAGTTCTTGTGACATCACCACTGAAGAAGGTCGTAGGACCGAAATATATTTGGTGCCAAGAACTCTGTGCCTTTTTTGGATTCAAGTATTGACTATCGAGGGGGCAGGAGAGCGACATGCGTCGATCTTTTGGTCGACGCTTTTCCTCAAACTATACTAGACTTTTTTATGTTGTAACATTAATTTTCATAAAAGATGAATTTTTAATAACAATTTCACGAACATTTTTTAATGCCAAGTGAATGTGCACATGAGAAGTTGATTACTCATGTCGCCTAACCGCCTTACTCAAGGAGCTGAGATTACTGTATCACCTCTCTGTCCAGACCACATTTTCTCGAGAAAAAAGGAGGAAGGGAAACAGTTCCTCGCGTTTCTCGTGGCTGGTCAGCCACTCATGTGTTTGAACTTTGATGCAAATGTCTTGTGTATTTAATTTCTTTCTCTGTGAGTATATACTAATTTTTATATCAGGTGTTGGCCTAACTTGCTTGACGACTGTCATCTTTTCAGTATATTCCCTCTATATTTAGGTACCGAGCCTCGATCAAGAATAACGGAGAATTTCATTGTAAAAATTGGAGAAGGCAAAGCATATTGTCTATCAGGAAAGCCAATATTGATGCGGGCGCGGGGAGGGGCTCCATCATGTTGATAGAAATGTCCATCTGGTATGCAGGGTGTGATCATATTCTGTAGAATTGCTATGTATCGATCCTTAGTCACGGTGTACCGATACCGTCATCAAAAGAAACTGCTGCCCAAACTGCAATACGAATTTGAAGAACTCGCTTTCCGTTTTTTTGTGCTTGTTGACTCGACCTTTCAGGTAGAAAGTGCTCTCATCAGAAAAAATAATTTTACGGCACCATTTTTCAGAATCGGTCTGCATCCAATTACAAAGTTCAAGTCTCCGATCCGGGTCATCCTCGGCCAGTTCTTGTACAAAGGTGTACTTGAGAGGCTTTATTCCAGCTTCTTTCAAACTTTTGTACACGCTTCCCAGTGAAACGCCAACTGTTCGCGAAATTTCTCGTTTTGTACAGCTACGAATTTTCCGTTGCGTATTCTGTCACACCAGTCTTGGATGCTTCATCGAGTGATGGACGACCAGATCGAGGCTGGTCCATAAGAGTTCTTGTTTCTATTAATTTCTTCTTCCAAGTGCTAATTGTTGTCCTTGGCAGAGAAGGCATGGTAAATTTCTTTTCAAATTCTTCAGCTGCTTGTGTACAACTACTCCTGACAATTTCATGCGCAACCAAGATAACTTTATGTTCAATCGATAATTCTCTGTCACCACTCATGTCTATTAGATCATAAAATAATGTAGTTTTGTCCGCAGACTATGTGCTGTATATTTAGTGATGCAAATGGAAAATTTTCCAATTTTTTCAAAATTTTCCGGAAAATTTTCCAATGGAAAATTTTGAAATTTTGTTTTTGGTGATTGACGTTTTTGCCTTTGTTTTGGAGACTTGTTGCAGTCGTTTGAAAAGACTGTGTAACATTCAAAGTCCGAAAACTTCTCTATCATCCCTGCATGTTAACTTTTGGAACCAACTGCACCCTCCATGTCTATTTCAGATCTTTCCAACTGAATATCGGATATTAAATGGATTTCAGCTAGATTTCTCTAATTGAATTTCAGATATTTGTCAGAAACTCAACTTTGAAAGGATCTTAGATTCAACTGGAGAATCTCCAATTCATCTGGAAAAGTCTGAAATTCACAGATCTGAAATCGATTTGGAACTATCTGAACCATCTGAGCTAGAAATGGAAGATGTGTAGTTTGTCCTCCACGAAGATATCGGACATTACCCCAGAAGTTAGAAGCTATCAGCATATAGATTTTCTTATACTCATCACAGATATCTTTAGTTTCCAAATATCTCACGAGTTTACAGTCTTATCTTCCAATATATGGTCGCTCATGCATAATGCTGTGTTGGACTGTGTGCCTGTGCTTCACATGTTCATTAACACATGGAGAATTTGTATCATTGCAATCAAGGCTGCATAGTAAAGCTTAACTTTCAAGCCATAAACAAGCTCCCAAATAAAGTGCATTCTTTTTGCTCCAGATCTTTCACAATGCATGAAATTATACTCCTATCGTAAAGGAAAAAAATTCACGTTGTCCCAAAAGATGTCTGTGTTATAATATTAAAAATGCCAACAAATTGCCACAAGCCACTGGTGGCAAAGGCAAAGGAATGCTAAAAACTCCGCGGACGGGATTCGTATTGCCACGATTGTTTTAATCGAAATGATATGATGAAATCAAGAGTTTTGGAACAATTCTATTGATGTGTCTATGCATGCCTCGATCGGCTGTGATAGAAGACGTAAAAATTATGTCACAAAAATTCAAATTTTTTCACTTTTCAAAATCGGTTTAATCAAAATGATAATCAAGATCACCACTTTTCGACCCATGCTATTGGTGTGTAGCTGCCTCGGCTGTAGAAGCGGTCAAAGCAGAGGGCCTATCACAAAAAATTAGAACTTTCAAAATTTTCCAAAATTTTCCAATATTTTCCGATTTTTTCCAAAATTTTCCAATATTTTCCAAAATTTTCCATGGAAAATTTTGATTCAAAATTTTCCGGAAAATTTTCATCACTATGTATATTCAATTGAAATATCATGATTCAAATATTTGAATCTAATTGATTATCGAAGTGTTTGACCATGATATCTATCTCTGTAGATAACGATTTAAACACGAATGCAGCCATTAAATTGCCTTGAATTTATAGCGACGAGGATTTTTGGAACGCTCGGTATATGAATATATAACTTTTGATGTCTTATTAACGTTTATTTCGGTGAGCGGGAATAGACATTGGGAGCAGGTTCTTTTTACACCACACCACCATTTGATGTTGGGTCTCCCGCATTTTCTTTTGAAACCTTGGCATCTCTGACTCTGGAGGAAGCTCGATTATATCAACTATATCGGTTTCTTCAAATTCGTCGCCGTCAATTTCTGTAATCATTTCCACAGCCTGTTCCAAAGACATAGCCTTCTTCATAGTTCAGTCACACAAATTTAGATGCACAGTTTTGAAGATCGATATTATGTTTACGCAATATAGTCTACAGGCAATATTCGCTAACTACACGAATTGAATGAATATCACAGACGAGAGAGAAATAGACAGCGCACGCTAGTAATGGGAAAAAGACCGTTCCAGGACACCATAAAAATTCAAAAAAATAGTATCTTTAAAAACAACATAAATTCATGAATTTAGACCTTTTTTCAGGTTTTTAAGACCTAAATACATGAATTTGGTCCATTCAAAAAATACCATTTTTTTCAAAAATGGTATTTTTAAAAACGACATAAATTCATGTATTTAGGTCTTAAAAACCTGAAAAAAAGGTCTAAATTCATGAATTTACTTCATATAAAAAAAAAAATACCCAATTTTCAAATTTTTCAAAATCTCAAAATTTGAGAATTACAATTTTCACCCCCCCGCTTAAATCATGACCGTTCTAGGACACTAAAAAAATCATAAAAGTTAAGAATCTCAAATTTGTGAATTACAATTTTCACCACTTAAATCATGACCGTCGCAGGACACTGAAAAAATCATAAAAGTTAAGAATCTCAAAATTTGAGAATTACAATTTTCACCCCCCGCAAAAATCATGACCGTTCTAGGACACTGAAAATCAGAAAAGTTAGTATTTTTAAAAATGACTAAATTCATGAGTTTAGACGTTTTTCAGGTTTTTAAAATATAACATGTGACTAAAAATATTTCTTTAAAAATGGAAGAAACAAAAATGGAAGAAACCTCAAGAATATATCCTTCTTTGTCTCAATTAAAAATAAGTGAATTAAATATTGAAAAACACAGAGATAGAGTTAGGTATATGAAAGATAAGGAATCACAATTATTATTTAAATTAGAGCATTATAAAAAATTAAGAAAGAGATGGAGTAAAGTTAAGAATGTAACACAAGGAATTGGCATATTCTTAACAATAAGTTTAGGTACTTTAACAATTGTTATATCTTCAGGTGTTTTAGTAATTCCAGTAGTTGCTACAGCTTTAACAGGTACGGGTGTTTTTGCAACTTCACTTGCTACAATGTTAGATAAATCTTTAATAACTAAGAAACGAAAATCATTAAAAACTAAGCATTTACATATTAAAGAAGTCTATGATAAGCTACATTACTACTTTCAAAGAGTATGTGATGATAATGTTATTACGTTAGATGAGATTGAAAAATTTGATCAAATAGTTAATGAAGCTAATAAAACGCCATTTCAATTACAGTCCGAAAAAGTTGATGATAAGAATAAACAGGATGGTAAAATTTCTAGTGATGGTAAAACTTTTAGTGATGATAAAATTTCTAATGAAGAAAATGATAAAATTTTTTTAGAAGAGCTAAAAACTTTATTAGACAAAACTTTATTAAACAAAACTTAAAACGAGAAAACTTTAAACGAAAAGATGTTAGACAACAAAGAAATAAAAAAATAATTTGTTCAGTAAAATGTTTTTGCTGTATTCCAATGTTACCACAAAATTCAAATATTATATTTTAAAAAAATAGATAAAATTAAAGCTGATAATAATAAAAAAATAAAATATTAAAACATTATATTTGTATATTTTTATCACTCGGTAAACAATTGTTCGATAACTCTTTCATGGATTTTTTTATCAATATTAATTGTAATGAAGCCATAATCTTTTAACCAAGCATTATTACACGATTGTTTAAATTCATCTTTATCTCTTATACATAAATCTCTTAACAAATCACTTAAGTTTCTTGCATTTATTTCAAATAGTATAAATATATTTGCATTCTTTCTAATAACACTTCCGTCTAATGAATACATACTTTGTGTTAAATAAAATACACTACAGTTATTATGTCTACCTCTTGTGAAATAATTTCTCTGAACTGTCTGATTTCTATCATTAACACAATCATCAAAAATTACACAATGTTTCATTGTTTTATCTAGTTTACTAGGATCTTGCATATTACCACTATCATCTATTAATTGTATCTTTATATGCTTATTTTTATTGGATTCAACTAATTGTTTATTTTTTGCTGCTTCTTCACACCACAAATTTATTTCTTCTTCATATTCAGATTTTTCGTATTCTTCGAATAGAGAAGCAATTGCTGTTTTTGTAAGATTATTTTCAAATCCATATTTTAAAAATTGATAGACGGGTTGTTCTGCTGTTGTTGTATAAATTATAAGATTGTTATAATCCAAAAAATTTGGAGTCGTTAAAATTTTAAATAATAGATATGTTTTTCCACAACCTGATCTTCCGCAAATAACTGCTAAAACTTTATTAGATAAATTTGGATGATGATTAAATTTAAGTTTTTTTTTATTTAAAGACATTTCATTCATTTTTAAAGTAATAAATTCATCCATTATTGAATTAGTGTTTTTAGAAACAAAAAAATAAAAATGAAATTTTAATTTAAATTTATTTTTATTTTTTTGTTTCTAAAAAGATTAATAAGGTTAATAAGGTTAATAAGATTAATAATGAAAATGATAAAAAAATTAAACTTCTCTAGTGTAGCGTGAAAGTTTATACCTCTCTAACCAAAAGATCTATCATAATCTCTTCACCTCCAAAATTTATTTCTCGTCCTTTCTCATCAGTGATTCTCATGTTAATACTGTTAATAGTTTTTCTTGTAATAGGGAAATATATTAATGTTTGTGGAATTACATTTAATCTATAACCAATGGGTACAGTAAAAGCTGGAAAACTGAATATTAAATTTGACAATTTACCATTTATATATCCTCCTTCAATAATGTCACAATGTACAACAATTGAATTTATTTCAGTTATTTTTGGAATCTTCTCACTTAAATGATAACCTTGACTATAAGTTTGTTTATTAAATCCTAAAAGCTTTGACAATGATCTATCATGATTAAAATCAACTTGATGATTTTCGTCTAAAGTAAGAGAAAATTTATTAACTGCCGGTTCAACTGCAAAATGTAATTGTTTCTTATCTTTAAATGCTATACCTGAATGTCTCTTAATTTCATTTGATATTGATTCAACTTCGTAAGAACCAGGAAGAAAAGTTAGTATTTTCCATGTTTTACCTTTATCAGTAGAATATCTAAATTGATCATTCACATCTTTGATAACATTTTGAATAGTGTTAAATGTAGAGAAACTAGTCAATGCAATTTGATAATTTTTATTTTGTTCCAAATGTAGAATGGGTTCTAAATTACAAGTGTGTGATGAAGCAGTTGTTATAATTTTTAACGTCGTACTAAATTTTGATGAACCCAAAATCTCTGTCAAATTTTCTAAATGATTATTAATTTTGTCTAAATCTGCTGAACACATTTTTTAGTTAAAAAATTAAATAAATATTTTTTTATGAAATATTTTTTTATAAAAAATTAGAAACAACATATTTCAGCTACACTTTTATAATCCTCTTCATTTAGAATCTTCTTTTCTAACAGTCTTTTTAATATAGCATGAATTTCATTGAAACTAGAATTATGTCCTTCTTTTATTGCCGATATTAAGATATTTAATCTATTTAGTAATTCTTGTGGATCATCTGGTAAAAATACAGTTGTTTCTGTTTTCTGTTTTTCAGATAAACCTTTTCCTACTTTAACTCCCGTTGATAATGAATTTTCTAATTGTTTATAACGTCTTAGAGATTTTACTACACCAACTCTATCTAACATAGCTTTATATTTTATGAGATCTTCTACAGCATAATTTTTTAAATCTGCTCCTCTTAAAAGATCAACAAAACTTCTATCTAAACTAATAGGTTTTTTATCTGGCGTAAAAAGTAATCCTCGTAAAGGTTGTGGAAATATTTCTTTACTACCAAGATAAAATCTTGCAAATAATTTTTTATCTAAAAAGAAAGTAGAATGTTCGAATAACATAGATTTTGGTAATTTTTTATCTATGTTTGCCTCTAACAAACCATAGTCATCTAATAGTGTTTTAAGTACAGGATCCGCTATATCAACACGTTTTTCATTAAGTTCTTTTTCAAGAGTTTTAAATGGTTCGACAGTTTTTTCATAATCAGTTTTTACTTCTTCAGTTAATTTTAATTGATCAAACATATCAGATTGAATACCAGCTTTTGTCATTCTATGTTGAAGATGATTTTCTTTCATAATATTTCTTTGTTTTATTAATTCGTCTAATTGTTTTATTCTTTTAAAATTATCAGCTCTAACTTTATCCATTTTTATATGATAATTCTATATTATTTTATATTATAATTTTATGTTATATTATTATATTATTTTATAATATTTTATATTTTTATATTATTTTTTATTTTATATATATATCAAATTTGTCTATCTTAGAAATTAGGAAATTAAAAAGGTGAAGTAGTTATTCCATCAGGTAAAATTTTTCTTTTATCATCAAATGGATCTAATGCTAATTTATGTTCTTCTTTTAAATACATTTTATGTTTCTTTGAATTAAGTCTATAATTACATGCTGTTTTTATTTCATTATTAAATAATGCATTTTTATAATCTTGAAATGTTATTTGATTAGCCACTGATGCCTTTGAAATTCCTTTTAATGTTTTATGTGTTTTAATATTATTAGTTGTATCATAACAGTAACAGTTAGATTTTAAAAATATAGCTTCTGTTATGAAATCTTCATTTCCTTCTAATTCATCTTTTACTTTACATAAATCAGAAGGATGGATGATATCTTTTATTTTATCTATTTCTTTATCAAGTGAAGAATTATACGGTATTGTTAATTCTAAGAAAACAGAATCGGTATCTGTAAAGTGTAATTTATAGTTTTTGCCATAAGCAGGTGCTAAATAATCATATATAAATCTATACATAAATAGTTTAGCTAATTCTAATATAGTGAAACCAATAAAATTAAACTTATCATGTTTTACGCTAATTCGACGTAAATGTACAGCACATAGTTCATCACTAAATCTAGTAGTTCTTTTATATGTAGGTTTCCTTGTTAAATTTTGAAATCTATCTTTATCATAAACTATTTCAATATTTTGTCTATTACGCACATTTTCTAAAGTCTTACCATAAAATGCATTATTCATTAATTTAAAGAACACGTTTCCAAAATCATCTTTATTTCTTTTAGCTATTTTACGTTTTTCAATATTGAACTCTATATAATTTTTTAACCATTTAGATTTTCTATACACTAGTTTCCGATGTATTTTAGTGAGAATCATTCCATGATCTAAATACCAATCTAGCATTCTTCCTTCAACAACATACTTTCCTTTATTACCTTGTGTTAACATAAGTTTTTTTGTTGGTCTGTATTTCTTAGGAATTATAGACTTTTGATAATCTGAAAAATCTTTTATAATGGGAATTTTGTTTCTGGGCAGAAAGGATAATATTTTGTTGCTTCTTTTATATAATCAGGGTATACTAAATCAACTTCATATATATAACCAGAATTACGATTTCCATCATATGTTTTTTGATAATCAAGATTATTACACCATGTCATCTCACCTGTTGGTAATTCTTGTATCATGCAAGAAGAATATAAGCTATTAAAATCATAATATAACAAATAGTTTTCTCTCATGAATTCATCAATTGCATTTTCACGTTCTACTCCTTCTCGTTTCGTTCGAAAAATTTCTAATATTTTTTCTTTTTCTTCTGGAGATAAAGGTTTCATTATTCCATATTCCTGTGGATTTACTTTTTTATTATAACACTTAACATATCTATTACCTAAAACTGATGAAACTCCACCTCTAATACCAGATTCAAAAAATAATAATTTATCATATGTATTTTCTTTATAATGTTTAAGTTTAATGCCAGTATGTTTTAATCCTGCTAACCATGTTAAACCTGGTGTAGAATAACAATAACATGGATCTATTCCGTAATATTCTAAACACATGTCACGAAAGTTTTCAAAAAGATCAGCTAGTATTAATACATCTATCTGAAGATATTTCATTGTATAATCATACATTGTTTTACAATTTAACTCTCTCCAATTTTTTTCAGCTTCTGCATAATCTTCTTCAGATAATTGTGATTGTTTTAATGTTGATTTAAATTTATTTATTGGAGGAAGTTGTTTTTCTTCCATAATTTTATTCACAGATTTAAAATTAGTCTTCGACTGTGAACCAAAGGTTTTATCTCCAGTTATGTACTCATACGGAAATATTCCTTTTAAAGGTTTTAAATTATATTTATTTAGTATTTTACATTGTTCAGATTTCAAAGTTTTTCCCATAACATCTAATGAATAAGGAGTAAAAAATCTAAATGCATCTAAAATTCTAATACAACCTAATTGCATTGAAAAATATTCTTCTTCTTGTTTACATAGTACATTTATTTTTTGTTGTTGTAATTTTTCAGATGAAAATAAATCTTTCATTATTAGATGGAAATCATATTTAGAACCATTATAGAAATATAGAGGAACAAAGTTATATTTAAATTTATTAGCATTAAGATTACAAGAATTATGTGCTGCACCTCTATATAATCCATTTAGATGATCATGATCTTTTACCTTGTCAAGATATCTACCTCTGCCAGTTTTATATTTATTTGTAAAACCTTTTCCACAGTAATAACAATTTATTTCATCATAAAATTCTTTTCTTTCTTCATTTGTTAATGGAATCATTGGCATATTTGTTTCAAGCAATTGTGAAAAACGTCCTTGTAATTCTTCTACTTTCTTTGTAAACATTTCTGAACTATCTTCACCATAGTATTGAAAATATTCTGATTTAAATAAATTAGGATAATTTGAATGAATGTACATTCCCCAACATAATGGTTTTTGTTCAAATAAATATTTTTCTTTACTTTGTTCAGCTACACTTTTTTCATATTTATAATTTTCAGAATCGGGTGAAGCCCTGGAACTTTCCGTTTGATTTTGTGTCATATTAACATTATATGCTTCAAAATCACAATAAATAGTAAAGGGTACTTTATTTTTAAAATACCATTTATTATATTCTAAATAATCACCCTTAGGAAAAGTTTTTTCAACTGCTTCATTTTGTTGGCAATTCTGCAAATGTCTATTCATTTCTTCTAAAGTTCTAAAACTTGTCATACATTGAAGACAAGGAAAATTTTTATTATCTGAAGTTTTTGTGAATATAGAAATATCTTTACACAATATAAAATGACCCTGATAATATAATATATTCGCTTGTGCTGGTTGTTTTGACTGTTCTAATTTTACAAATTCATCTTTATATATTTCATGTGTTTCATTAATTTCTTTTGTAATATTAAATGTATTTCGATGAAAATTTTGATTTAATATTTGTAACTGATAAATATATTCTTTATCATATTGTTCTTTATATTGTTGTAGACATTTTTTTAAACATTCATTTAATTCTTTATTGTCTTTATTTTCTTCATTATTTTCTTCATTTAATTTTTGAATTGTTTCTATCTTATTTTGATATTTATGGTGATATTCTTGTAGTAACATTTTTAATTGTTGTTGATAATCTGTTTTACATTTTTGTAAACTTTTATTTAAATTTTCTAATTTTTGTTGATATTCTGAAGATAAAGATGAATATTTGTAATTATAATCATCATTACGTCCTTTATAATTATTATGATTAATCATTATTGGTGATAGTGTTTTAACAAGTTCAAATTTTTCAGTACATATTATATTTCCTTGGTAAAAAATATTATGATGCATGTAATTTCCTCTATCATTATATACTATTTCTGATTGGCATAAATTTTTATTATTCAAATAAAATTTTTTTGAATCTGAGTAAAGTGGAATAATTTTACCAATAGAAACATAATTCACATTTAATTCAAAAACATTTACTTCTATTAAATTTTTATTCTTTTTATGAAACTTTTTTAACCTATTATAATCATATGGAAATTCATCTAATCCATCCGAAAGATCAAATTCCTTTATATATTCTTCTTTATTATAATGACTTAGTCTTTCTTTGTGATATTCTGCAGGATGTAAATGTGCTATAATACTCCACAGAAAACAATAATCATCTTCATTTTTTATGTTGATTATTTGTGGTGAACTGAAAGGTAAAGGAACATAACTACCACCAGTATTATTTTTATATTTATCAATTACTATTTTCTTAGATAGTATTTTAACAAATCTCCAACCAGATTCACGTAACTGGGCTTCAATTATACAATTTTCTAATTTAAGTATCATTTGTTCAAATATGGGTTGTATATCATTTACATTATGAATTTCTTGTGAATTTGTAAAATGTCCTTGTATTATTTCTTCAGGAATTCCATCAGGTCCAGTTTTTGTATAAAGTACTTCTACATTCATATAACATTTGAAAGATTTCTTAAATATATTATAAAAGTTAGTTAATACATTATAAAAAGTTTTATCGGTTTCATTATGTTCAACAGATTCATTAAATAAATATTTTATATTTGCTACCGCTTCATCGGTTTTTTAGTATCATCAAATTCATCTATTTCGTTAAATTCATCAGTATCGCTAAATAAATATCTTCCATCTGGTACATGTTCATCTTCACTATTAAAAACTTTTTTATATTCCGAATGTGAATAATCATCAAACATTTTTTAACTTTTATATCAGCAGGTAATGTTTCTATATAGTTTTTATAATTATTTAATTTCGATATATTTCCTTTATCAACTCGTTCTACATTTTGTAAATGCATTTTACTTTGTAGATGAGATTGATAACTTCTTTTTGTTTGCAATTTTTTTTCACATAAGACACAATAAAACTTTTCCATTTTTTTTAATTTTTTTAGAGAAAATTTAAGAAAAATTTGTGTTTTAATTTTTAAAGAAAAAATTCTAAAATATTTTTTTAATAAAACTTTTTTGTAAAAAATTATATTTAATTATAAAACAAAAATATATTTAATTATAAAACAAAATTATATTTAATTATAAAAAAAAATTATATTTAATTATAAAAAAATGTTTGAAGAGTATAAAAAAATTATATTTAATTATAAAAAATAAAAAAATGTTTGAAGAGTATAAAATAGAACATGTACCAGTTTTAAAAAATTATAGACATCCTACTAATCCACTGACACCTAAACAAGAAGTTAAATTCTATTATCATCATAAATACATGCAATTTGTGAAAGATTATAAAGTAAAACATGGTATACCTAAATATGCTAAAACAAATGATTTCCCGTTATGTCTTCGAAGTTTTAGAGTATTCTTGGCTTTTAATAATTTATGGTGGTTAATTAATAAAGATAACTTAACAGTATATGATTTAAAAACATTACATAAATTGAACATTCCTCCATATATTTAAAAAATATATGAAAATATGAATAATTTAAAAAATATGAATAATTTAAAAAGTATGAAAATATGAATAATTTAAAAAATATGAATAATTTGTTTAATTATTAAGTATTTCACTAACACCATTTATTAATGGTTTTATATCATTATATGTTTTTTTGGCTTCATCAAATGTAGATTTGACATCAGAAAATGTAGATTTAACATCAGATATTATTGGTGTTGCTTTTCTTAAACCGTTTCTAACATCATCTATTGCAGTTTTCAAGTAGTTTAATGTTTCATTATCTTGTAATCTGTTTGGTATTGGTATACCAAATTTTGTATTTAAATAGTTATCAAAATAAAAATAAAATGTATCAGAAATAATTTTTAGTGGTACTTTTGCTTCAGTCTCTAAAAAAATAATTATTTGTTCTATAACTTGATTTGATAAATGTTTTTGCATTTGCATACATTCTAATATCAGAATCTTGAGAGTTATTATAGATTTCATGTTCGGTATCTACTAATATATTCAAGTCTTTATCATATACTTGCATATGTTCACTTATGGTGTCAACACGTATTATTCCATATTTATGTTGTGTATAATATGATAAAGGCATATTTATTTTATAATTTTTATTGATATCATTAAAGAATGCTGCATTATTTTGTGTAGTTGTAAAAAATGTTTGAATGTTTTCTCTAATCTTATTATCTACATCACAAGCTTTATGAGCTAATACAACTATTTGAATATTTTGATGTCTTCCTTTTGTAAATATTTCTGACATATTTTTTTGTTTTGATAAACTTGCAACATCATCTAAAATTAATAAAGATTTATTTTCAGGTGTACCAGCAAAATTTTCCATATCTTGTAACTCATCTAATTGTTTATCATTATAAACGTTTGTAAAAGTTGGCCATTCAGAAGTATGCATACAAAAAATATGTACTTTTATTTCGTCCTTATAATATTGGTTTATATATTTTTTAATAAAAGTAGTCTTACCACTTCCAGTTTTACAGTAAACAATGAAATGTAAATTTTCTTGATACATTTTACCTTGTTTAATATTTTTATTATTAGTTTTATCCTTAATCTTATCCTCCTCAGTCTTCCATCCTTTAAAAGTTTTTATTTCTTGTTTATAAAAATTTATTCTCTTTTGTTCCTCTGTTAGAAAGTAACCCCATTGATTTCCAATACATATAACAAGATGATAAATTAAAAATATTAAGATACATGCTAACAATATTTTTATACAATGAAATTTTAAAAAATTCCAAAGACGTGTAAGATCTGATTGTGGTATTTTTTTATTAAGAGATGAATTAGGGAAAAAAATTTTTTTTGGTGATCACTCTAAATATTTTTTATTATATATATTATTACCTATATTATTATATCTAGTATTATATATAGGATTATCTACAATATTATTAATATCTTTGAGATTCGGATCTTGAGGGGTTAGTGTATCTTGAAACTCAGTGTTATTCATATAATTATTTATTATTTCATTTATTGCATTAATAGATTTATGACGACTTAGATTACTTTTATTACTTTTATCACTTTTAATTATAACCGGTGAATATAAATCTTCCAAATTTTCGTTTTTATTCATTTAATATTTTTAAAATAAAAATTTAGGAATTATTATTTTTTAATTCCGGACTCGCATTCTTACACTCTTATGAGTGTTTTTAACCTCCGTAGAACCTCCGGAATGTGTCGGAATTTTTGTTCCTATACTCAAAAGAAGTATTTTTAGTCCTCTCCTCTCTTCCGGAATGCTTAAGAATATTTTAATAAAATAATATTTTATTCTTTATAAAAAAATAATATTTTAATATGTATAAGATTATTTTAGTAGAAATACAAATATTTTAATATACATGTATATAAGACTATTTTAGTTGAAATACAACTATTTTAGTAGAAATACAACTATTTAAATATATAAGACTATTTTAATAATAAAAGTAATTTTATCTAATATAAATTATTATTGTTTTGATATAAATTATTATTTTGATATAAATTATTATTATGTTGATTATTATGTTGATTAAGTTTTGGACACAGTGTTACATGTCGCTGAAAATTTTTCTTTAATATAATTTTTTGACAACCTCTACATTTAACTTTTTCTTTTAAACAATCCTTACACTGATATTTACTATCATAAAACTCTGTCTTAGGTTTAGTAATTTGACAACTTGTACATTGTCTTGTAGAACTTATACAAGAATTATAATGATTAGTAATTCCTTGAATTGTAAAATATTTATTACAATTACGACATAACTGATCTTTTAATTTATCTTTTTTATTTTTTTTAACCTCTTCTGGTTGTTCGCATAATTTTAAATGACGTGCAAAATTTTTAGACGTTATATTTTTATTACATCCGGTACATATTTTTTTGTTATTACATTCAACAAATTGATTTTTATCAACATAATTATTTTGTGCTACATTATTATTTTGAACAAAAGGATTATTTTGTGCTACATAATTATTTTGTGCTAAATAATTATTATTTTGCCTAGGTGTATTTTGTCTAGCAGTATAAAGATTTTGTTCTTTATCTGAAATAAATAAATGCTTTAATCTTTGTAATGGTTGCTCTGATTGAATATTATTATTATACTGAATACTATTATTAGGTTGAATACTATTATTAGGTTGAATACTATTATTAGGTTGAAATTGATTCATATACATACCACATGGTGTGTTTTTCATATGAGAATATAATAGCGTTTGATTTAAAAAACGCATATTGCAAACTTGACAAATTTGAGACATTTCCATTTTTTATTTTTATTAGAAAAAATTTTATTTTTATTGTTAAAAATTTTATTTTTATTGTTAAAAAATGATGTTACCAAATGTTGGTGGAGGTGCATATATCCCGAATAATCGTGAATCAGAAATAGAAATAGAAAATTATATCATGAAAACTGGAGACGTTTTATCTGGTCCATTGCATCTTTCTATTCTTCCGCAACAAAATACAGAGTTGACAAATAAACAATATGTTCATACACAAATCAATGACTTAAAAGAAAAATATATAAACGATGTTATGGTTCCACTGATGAATGAATTAAAGTTGCTAAAACTTAATGACAAATCTTTAAACGAAAAATTATTAAAACTTGATAAAAAGGATAGAGAGCTAGAAGCAGATATAGCAAAACTTTTTAAAAAGATTTCTGAACAATCAAAAATTTTAATATTACTTTCTATAAATTTAAAATCTGCAGTCATTAAAAATAAACATCAGATAAAAATGTTAAAAGAACAATTAGAAGATGAAATAGAAAAACTACCTGAAAGAATTAAAAAAAATTGAAAACGGTTACAAGCTACATTCCAAAAAAGTGTGAATGAATTGAGTTCTAAAATTGCTCAACAAATTAAAAAATAAATCATTTGAAAATTGAAGTAAAATCACTTAATGAAAAAGTTGATAAAATGAAAACTCTTAAAATCAATTTAGAAAATGAATTAAAGAAAAATTTACAAAACTCTAAAGAAAATAAAGAACAGTTAGATTCCGTTAAAAGAAAAGTAGATGGTCTTAAAGTTCAATTAAATGCTTTAAAAACAGAATTAAAGAAAAGTGAGAAAAATTTAGAAATGACTAAAAAAGAAATTAAAGTACATCACACTCTGCTTGATGCAATAGATAAAGTGCAAGAATCAATTAATGAAGTTATCTCGAAGTTGTTAGATATTCATAAAAGTAAATCTTAAACGAGTATTGTAAATTCTATCTTAAATATTAACTTAAATATTTTTACCTACTAAAAATAAAAATCATAAAAATATAAATATAATTTAAAAAATATAAAAGTAAAAATATAATTTTTTAAAAAAATTTAAAAATATAAAAGTATATAATTTTAAAAATGGATAAAATTAGAGCTGATAATTTTAAAAGAATTAAACAATTAGAAGAGTTAATAAAACAAAGAAATATTATGAAAGAAAATCATAGAATAAAAAGAATGATTGATGCAGGTTTGGTTCCTGACAAAGTTAAATCAAAAACACAATCTGTAAAAGTTAAACCAAAAACACAATCTGTAAAAGTTAAGAACAAAAAATAAACATTTTTTATAATTTATATTTTTCGCAAAAGTCAAATTTATTACTAAAAAATGCCTATAATTTATAAACACAATCTTAAACATTTTGCTTCAAATCAAAAAATTGCTCATGAACCATCTATGAAATCTGTTTACCATTATGATAATAGAGAAACCGTCCAAAAAGAAGGAGCTGGTATCTTTTCTGGTATTGGAAGTATCGTTAACTTAATTAAAAATAATAAAGATTTTATTACATCTGCTGCAAAAGGAGCAGCTGCTATAGGTAGTACAGCTAGTGCAATATCAAATGCTGTTAAATCACAAAACGAATTAAAACAACTAGAAGCTATTCGTAAACTCAAGAATGATTCTGAAGAACTAAAAATATTAAAAAAACTTTCAGATGAAACAAAAAACAAAATTGCTAACATAGCTGTAGAGGGTGATAGTAAAAATAATGAAAAAACAATTGAAGAAATAAGAGGTAATGGTCTAGCAAAATTCTAAAATTATATTTTAGTAAAAATTTTTTAGTAAAATTCTAAAATTATATTTTAGTAAAAATTTTTTCTATCTGTGAGAAAAACAAAAAGTCAAATTATTTTTTATAAAAATGTCTTCGCTTATCGAAAATAAATTTAGATTAGACGATCCTCCGTTCGTCAGTTACAATCAAAAAAAGAATGACTATATAAGAATTGCTATGAATCCCGGATCTTCCAGTCGAGTAAATACTGGAGGTGATTTAATTTTTGAAGTTGATAATCAGCAGAGTTATATATATCTACCTGATTCGTTTTTACACTGTGAATATTCTTTATATAGTGATGCTAATTTTACAACACCATTACCAGATACCGATAATATTGCATTAGAGAATAATTTCTTTCCAAAATTATTTACACAAATGCGTTTAGATGTTGCAACTCAAAATATAGAAACAATAAGTGATTCTCCAGGTGTAATTGATGCAATGCTTAGATTTGTAACAATTGGTGAAAATAATAAAAAGCATGAAATCGAAGGTTGGTTTCCTGATACTAATGATGGTATAATTATTGATGATTTAACTCACGCTGGAACAGATGCAGCAGGAATTGCGAAAGATGTAGAAAATATTGCAAAACATTTAAATAAAACAAATAATGATGCATATAAAGAAAGACGTGAATTTAACAAGAAAAGTAAACAGACAGTAAATTGGTCATTGTCTCCATTATTCGGATATTTAGATTATGATAAAATATCATATCAATTAAAATTTAAGTTAATAATTCATCGTACAGCAAATAATGAATTAATCTTTTATGGTAAGACTGGAAAAAAAGCATATTTAAAAATTGATAGACTTGAATGGTGGATTAAGCATATTACTCCTAGTTTAGAAGTTGAATCAGCTATTGCAAAAAGATTAAATACTAACAAACCAATTCCAGTAAATTTTCTAAAGCGTACTGCTAGTTCAGTAACTTTTTCCGAACAAAGATTTAACTGGCATTTTACTAGAACTGCGAATACTCCAAGATATTTATTACTAACTTTTCAAAGAAATAATTCTCCAAGTTTTGATAAGAACAATAATCTCTTCCATATTAATACAATTCGAAGTTTACAAGTTTCATTAAATCAAACCCGGTATCCAATTGATCCATTAAGATTCGATGATACCAATAATCAATTTATGGAAGGATATGATGCTTATAGAAATCTTTGTATAGAATTTGGAGTTGAACCACAATTAACTCCTGGAGATTGGAGACATTTATATCCAATTTTCTGTTTCGATTTAAGTGCACAATCAGAAGATATTATTAAAAATGGTTGTGATGTAACAATTAATATTGAAAAAAAAGATTCCACAACTTCATTGATGGCTTATGGTTTATTGCTTGAAGATACAAAATATTCTATTGAAGTTCTTAATGGGAAGATGGCTAGAATAAATTAATTTAATTTTTTTTGATAACTTAAAAATTTTTCATAACTAGAATAGATTAAAAATTTTGGTAACTTAAAATTTTTGGTAACTAGAATAGATTAAAAATTTTGATAACTTAAAATTTATTCATAACTAGAATAGATTAAAAATTTTCGTAACTTAAAATTTTTTTATTAAAAATGTCGCAAGCGAAAAGTAATAATAATAATAAAACTGTTGAATTAAAATTACGTAATATTGTTGACAAAAATACCCCTAAAACTATTACTATTAATAAAAAAAAGTATTACATAAGTAAACCAATGATAGAGAATATTCAATTACAAGAAGAAAAGAATGGCGGGATTCTCCCATTAATTCCACTAATAATAGGTGGCATAGCAGCTGCAGGAAGTGTTGCAGGTGGGACAGCTGGTATTGTCCAAGCAGTAAATAAAAATAAATCAGAGAAGGCAGCATTAGAAGAACAAAAACGTCATAATAAAGAGTTGGAGAAAGTTGCTAGGGGTGAAGGGACATCGGAGATGTCTTCCAGGGCTTCGCCCGAAGGAAAAGGAGTAGTAGATAATTTTATTAGTAAATTAAAATTAGTTGATGAAGGAAAACGAGTTCTCAAAAATATTCTCCACAATGTTGATGATTTAATTGAAATTAAAGAAACTAAAGATGGTTCTGGAATATATCTAAGTCCTAGTATGATTAGGTAATAACCTCAGAACCTTTGGTTCGATTAGGTAAAACTTTTATTTTATCTTTTAAAATTTTTTAATCTTTAAAAATGGATTCCGCAAATTCTACAAATTCCGAAAATTTAACTAAATTAAAAATTTCTAATTTAGATTTATTGAATTATCTATTAAACAAAAATAAAAACTCAAATTGTAAAATTTATGAAGGTAACGACGACAAACAAAGTTTTGCTACTACCTACGGTGGTGACATACAAAAAACATTAGAAAACTTTCCTGGCTTTATTTGGAGTAAATATTCGAAAGAAAAACATCTTCCTGGTCATTCATATACTGGTCCAGGAACTCGGTTAGATATAAGACTAGATGAGAATAATAATCCGAAACCAGGTGAAGAACCAATAAATAAAGTAGACGCCGCCGCTTACAGGCATGATTTAGCTTATCGAAATCATGATCTAAGTTCTCGACATGCAGCTGATAAGAAGATGATTCAAGAATTAGATAGTATTCAAAATCCTACATTTAGAGAAAGAATTGAAAGAATGTTTGTTAAGAAAGCTTTACAAGCTAAAATATTGCTCGGTCAGGGTTTAAATGAAACGACAGCTAAGCTGTCTGAGAGCAACGCTCGAACCTATGCGTCCGAAATTCACAAGGAATATAGAAAGCCGAAATATCTATTGAAAGTAAGAGTATTTAATAAAGATGATATTTGGAGTGCTGATCTTATTCATATGCCGAATGAAAAAGATTATAAATACGCATTGACCGTTATAGATTTATATACACGATACGCTTGGGTAAAGCCTTTAAAAAATAAAAGTGGTCTATCAGTTAAATATGCGTTTGAAGAAATCTTTAAAGAAAGTAAGAGAAAGCCAAAAAAATTGTTTGTTGATAAAGGGTCGGAATTTTATAACCGAAACGTTCAGCCACTATTTGAAACTGTTTATTCCACTGAAAATGCAGGGAAGGCCGTAGTGATAGAAAGATTCAATAGATCATTAAAAAATAAAATTTTCAAGAAATTTACTCAGCAAGGAAATCAGAAATGGTTGAAGATATTACCAGGAGTTGTAGAAGAGTATAACAAGATTCATTCAGGTATTGAAGAAACTCCAAAGAATGCTTCTGACGACCCTGATTTGATAAGAAAAAAAATATTCGAGAATAATTATTCAAATGAGAGTAATCCGAATTTACAGAAACTTAAGCCGAAATTTAAAATTGGAGATAGAGTTAGAATATTTAAATATAAGAATAAATTTGAAAAAGGCTTCGTTGGCTATTGGACGAAAGAGATATTTGAAGTTTCTAAAATAAATCAAAGTTATCCGATTACTTATGAAATTAAAGATTTAGATAATGAAGATATCAGAGGTCGTTTTTATCAAAATGAATTACAGAAAACAGAGCTTTAGCTTCGCTTGAGTTATAGATTGTTTAACTCTAACATAATATCAAAAAATGATACTCCTTTTTGTAATTTGTACAAAACGTATAAACATAATTGTCCACAATAGGTAGTGCCTGGTGTTTGAATTTGAAACGTATTGTATGTTCCCGTTCCAAGTAATTCTTTTACTTCATTTGTAGGGGGCAAACCGTATGAATCAAAATAATAGTTCTGCTGATGATTTTTAACGCCTGCTGACCAATGTACACCATTTTCATCTGACGTATGAAGATTTGTTATGAAATTTACAGTTATTGATGGAACTTTGTTCCGGGAACTGAAGGTTCCTGTTGGCTTATTTTTGATCAATTGTAATTCATCTCTCATTAGAACATGAAAATTCTTTATTCCTAATCGATTAGCGATTTTCTTTAGGTCGAAATTCGTTGTCGTTTGTGTTCCATATAATTTCAAAAACTCATTTATGTTGCTCATTTTATAATAAAAAAAATTTCTTAAGGGACCCCTAGAAGTCAGAAGGGGGGGTATTGATTTAAAACTGTTCTCTAATGATGTCTTTCCTTACTACTTAGTCAGAAGGGGGTATTGATTTAAAACATTTTTATAATGATGACTTTCCTTACTACTTAGTCAGAAGGGGGTATTGATTTAAAATGGTCTCTAATGATGTCTTTCTTTACTACTTATTCGATTTTGAAATGATTTAATTTAGATTAAATTAAAACGTTACATTGTTACATTTTATTAGTAGAGTTAGTGTTTCGTACATCTTTTATCAATAGTAAGTCATTACTCATCAATATGTGAAAATTCTTTATTCCCAATTGCTTAGCAATCTCATTTAAATCGAAATTTAATGTGATTTTGTTTGCCGTATATTTTTAGAATGTCTCTAATGTTTCTCATTTTTATAGAAGATACAATGTTTCTATTATATTCCCGTAAATGAGAAATTAAAAACAACACATGGATATTTCAATTTGGTTACATCCACTTTGCATACATTCAATTTGGATACATTGAAATACATGTAAATTTGTCCACGCGTGGACACGTTTTAATTGGTTGAAACACTCTATTGTATTTACATGTGCAAGAGGAAATAACATTGCATATAAAACAGAGGGGTTTCAAGAATGATAAATTTTCTTCACAGCGCGTCTAATGTTAACGCGTTGATTTGATTAGTTGAATGGCGCAGTATTTTAGCTGAATGGCGCACCATTGTTAAGAAAATTAAAATGAAATAGCATAGGTCTAAACGAAAATAAAGTGTCGTGCGGCCGTATCGCAATAACAATAGCGGAGTTTAACATCCAAATTCCATTGAATATGTCAGCGCAATATTGACGCTAAATGACGCACCATTGTTTGGGAGAAGAATGGAATCATTTGGAATGACACATAATTGCTTTACACAATGAAGTCAATCTTCCGATAACATTAGATCGTGACTTTTAAAGTACAAGAGAAACAGACACCCAACAAAGCGTAGGAAATTTGTCTGCTAATTTACCTAATTTCATAACAAATGAAACTTCGGTGCGTGAATAATTGATATGATTTTGCTTCAAGAGACTATAAAAATAAGACTTGTCATTATCACAAACAGAGAGCAGATAGTGCTTACCGATAAAAATTTTACACATAACACTGAGTGAATTGTTTCTTTTTTCATGCAACAAGAATTTGTGTAAGTTTACAATTGTATTATTCTCTCCACCATTTGGCTCTATGAAATCACTCAAAGTATCTGTAAATTCATGCCTCTCAAAATATATTCCTCTTGAATTCCTCTCGTAATTTTTTCATCCTCCCTGGCAACGATTGTTTTCTTCTATCTTCAAATTGATCTTGTCTCATTTTGAGAAATATATGACGAGAGCGTTTTGACACAACCTTCACTGACAAGAAACACTATTTAATTAAATAAGTCTTCAGCACAATTGTTTGAAATAGCCATATCGATTATTGTTGTTGTGTATTGTTTCACGGCATTGCAGCCGGAGTAGGATTTGCTGGATATATATTCCACGTCTTACAAATGTCTAAGTGGGTGCAGCAGCTGTTTGTTCTTTCATACATTGTTTCCTTTCAAATGTTTGAGTGGGAAGTCCCAGCTCTTTACACTGAAATGCCTTTTATTCATAAATGCGAGAAGCAGATGTTCTCTACAATTGAATGACAATTGTAAAAGTACCTAAACTTATTGTTAAGAATATGTCAATTCCTTCAAATATTTTTAGTCACATGTTATATTTTAAAAACCTGAAAAACGTCTAAACTCATGAATTTAGTCATTTTTAAAAATACTAACTTTTATGATTTTTTCAGTGTCCTTGAACGGTCATGATTTAAGCGGGGGGTGAAAATTGTAATTCTCAAATTTTGAGATTCTTAACTTTTATGATTTTTTCAGTGTCCTAGAACGGTCATGATTTAAGCGGGGGGTGAAAATTGTAATTCTCAAATTTTGAGATTCTTAACTTTTCTGATTTTTTCAGTGTCCTAGAACGGTCATGATTTAAGCGGGGGGTGAAAATTGTAATTCTCAAATTTTGAGATTTTGAAAAATTTGAAAATTCGGTATTTTTTTATATGAAGTAAATTCATGAATTTAGACCTTTTTTCAGGTTTTTAAGACCTAAATTCATGAATTTATGTCGTTTTTAAAAATACCATTTTTGAAAAAAATGGTATTTTTGAATGGACCAAATTCATGAATTTAGGTCTTAAGAACCTGAAAAAAGGTCTAAATTCATGAATTTATGTCGTTTTTAAAGTTACCATTTTTTTGAATTTTTATGGTGTCCTGGAACGGTCTTTTTCCCATTACTCACGCTAACACTTGAGTGGGCGAGTGGTGTCATGCGTTGAGACCGTCTACCTTGGTCGATCGATGATTCAGCGTTTGCATGGAGAGACGGAATTCCCACAAAAAACACAGTCAAAACAGTGAAACGAATTGCAGATGAGATAGATACACGACGGTGGCGTGTCGACAGAATGAATTTTACAAGATACGATTCATCCTTAGCTACATGTATATAGAAGCTGCGAAAATTGTGTGAAGAAAAATTTATTTCATTAAATTGCACGTGATATCGAATAAGGCCACGGTCGTCAAATGACGACAACTACAATAATCAGTTTCTGTAACTAACAAAAATTGAGTTGAGCTAAATATGAGCTCATAATTCATTCATCCGACGTATTTTCGTTACACATTTCCAGTTTTGTATTTATATAAAATTTATTACAAAGATCATGAATCAATATGATAATGTAATATATAATTATGAATTTATGACGATTTTAAGTTCTTTGTATATTGAATAATTTAAAAGTAAAGCAATCTTGATCCCTAGAATATATCAAATGGATTATAAAGTCACTAGAAATTCATTATATAAATACATATCTTTGTTTGATACAATCACATATGTATTTAAAGATTTGTCGTCAAATGACGACCATGGACGTAAATGGGTTAATGCAGAAAATAGCAAGGCATTTTCCTTTCTACTTAGCAAGAATAACGATGACATCACATCTTCAATGTATTGTACTATGCATACCTGTATTACGCATTATTCATAAATATTCCAATAAAAAGAAGATTACATGATGCTTGTCTGAGTAAATAATTGAAAATTAGTCTCACTGAAACTCATTTGGCTATTTCTCTAAATTTTAAAGCATAAAAATATGCTTGTTCAGAAATGTACCGTGATGATTAAGAAAATGTACGGGCTTGTCATTTTGAAGGAGTTTTCAGATTATTCCGCAATTTGATATAAAAACGTCATTTTTTGGCTTTCCATCTTGTCGCCCAAATCTTTCAATAGCATCGACAACATCAAATCCATTTATTACTTCTCCGAATACTACATGTTTATTATCAAACCATGGACATGGAGCGAGAGTTATGAAAAATTGGCAGTCGTTTGAATTTGGACCACTGTTTGCCATTGACAGAAGATACTTACGGTTGTGCTTCTCACGAAAATTCTCATCTTCAAAGTATCTGCCATACACCGAAATTCCTCCAGTGCCATCAAAATTTATTATATCACCACCTTGGCATATCAAATTAGGAATTATATGATGAAATGTTGAACCTTTGTAGCTCATTCCTTTTTCACCCGAGCAAAGCTTTTTGAAATTGTTTGCCGTTTTTGGAACGATGTCATCGTAAACCTGAATATTAGAGGGACATATTTACCAATTAAAACAATTACAACAATCTACTGATATTGAATAGCAATATATTTTTTCATTGGATTGTTATTTGCTTTACAAAAAATTATAAAAAATAAAATAACATCTTTTATTAATGGCTATTTGTCATTGATTTGGTTATTTGTCTATCAATCAATTTGTCATTGATTTGGTTATTTGTCTATCAATCAGGACCGGATAAATGAAATGTATTTCAAAGTTTACTTATAATAAGTGAGTTAACCCACAAACGACCGCCAAATTTACACTCACATTCCGAACACCAGACTGCATCGTTGATTGCCTTCGAATTATCTCCATAAACTTCAATGAGTTTAATAAATCAATGCATATTACGTGTGTCGACATTTGTCTCCGCTTGTCATATTGTCTCACTCTCTGCATTCGTGCTTGACGACGAGTGACAGGCTTACTCGAAGTTCGTAAATTAATTTTATTTTCCTTCAGTGTAAATCAAGAAAAACCCGTTGAAGTATTTTTAAGAAATGTACATATACAGCTTTGTAAAATATTGATGATCTCGCTTCGTCCATCAGAATGCGTTTTTAGTATATAAGTGATAAGTCTATTCCGAGCACGTTGGAAGGACATAAACTTTCAACTGAATTTATAATTTTTCATGCATATGCTGGAGAAAACGTCCTTTAGTTTACATGTAATACTTTCATTGCCTTTATATGAAAGAGGTCCTGGTCAGTCACTTTAGGTTTGTGGTTGGAAAGAGCCAGCAGTTTTCTAATATGCTATAATTATTCATGTGTGCATAGAATTTTCTACTCCTATCCGGCAGTCATTTTCAGGTGCAAAAGAATCTGCTGACATGGTAAAATGTATGTATGATTAAAATTATAATTATAGTATATAAATTATATAATTATATATTATATATAATTAGCATATTATATGATTATATCACATAAATTAGAATTGGCAGCGTTTCTTCCAACTTTGGTTGTAGAGATGGTAGAGAGTCGTGCAATAGCTCGTTTGAAAGCTATGAGTACTACAAATTCATTGGAAAGCACAGTTTGGCCATGCCTTCTTTTGCCGAGGCTTGAGAGTGACATTGAGATTTTTGACCATGTTAGAGAGCCGTCAGAGGGTTTTTGAGTGAGAAAATGGCTGTAGCGGCTAAACGAAGTTAGAGCCGTCAGAGGTTGAATTTTGTGTTTTGGGCTCCAGCGGGCGAACGAAGCATCGGACGAGAAAACTGAGACCACATTTGGAATCAGCTTGTTGTCATTAGCCAATGAGGAGCACATCCAATGAGAATCCAGCATTTCTCTATAAATAATGAGGTTTTCAGAGTGACAATCATTTTATCTTTGAGTCGCACAAGTGTCGGACGCACGTTCTCCCTCTACATTCCTATTATATTATCCATCTGAAATGGTAAGTCGGAACCTTCCTTCCTCTCCTTCCTTGAGTACTAACTTAATATCATCTCTTTTATTTTCAGGCATCTACTACATCTACTACATTTACAGGACAAGATAGTGCTCAGACGTTACAAGGTTCTCTACAATCAGAGATCGTCTTATGTTGAGGCCATTAGAAGAGACAACAAAGGTACACAATCCTACCCCACTACAGCGTAAATTTAGACAAACCATACGTTATTACGATCATAGTATAGTATTGCAAGCGGGAATGATTCCTTCCACTGAAGTGAAGATACTGAACAATCAGTATGGGACTACGTAGTCATTCCTGTGAATCCATACATTCGTCACCAACTCGATATTATTGAAGAGTTTGCAACATTAAATATGGACATCCCTACTCCCCTTAGCAAGGAATGGAAGGCGAGAGACGACAATGATACTCAATATAGAAAGATATGGGATGGTAAAAAGCTTTCTTTACCACTATCGCATTGGTGCTCATATTATAAAAAGGATGGAGATGAAGTGACACCCATCAGATGTGAAGACCTCGCAGAAGGCACTTGGAATATTGGTTTTGCTATCAGTGGAATATATTATGGCTATCACCAGAATAACAAATTAGCCTCTATATCGATGCATGCTCAATCCATCCTATATATACCAAAGCAACCAGACGTTCGCTACCTACTCGCTAATACCAAGCACGACGGTCGGTCGCTCTCTCTCTTGCTGTCTTCGTCATTGAATAGTGTTGTGAATCGTCGGTATTCCTGCATCAATTTATATGTGAACATTCGTCTCTCTTGGCATTGTTGTCTGGTGTTCTTCGTTTCCGTCACTGTCGGTTACTTTTGGAGTTATATCCCATTTTGTGCTCATCAGTGGTGAATTCTGTTCAATGTGACATGTCGGTTCTTCGGAAGGGCAGCGATGTATCCAAGCACCCTATTGTGTGTGGTAAACGTGTTGCGGCTATTGACAGTGAATCCATTCAATGTAATAATTGTAAAACTTCGTTTCATCTGAAAAAGGATTGTGCTAATATCACTGGAACAACTGCCAAAGCCATTTCCTCTAGTGAAAATGTCGTATATCTATGCAACAAGTGCAAATCTTTCAACATGTACGATTTTCTTGACCGCTTTGCTGCCATAGAAAGCGAATTGCTTACTCTTCGAAAACACTGAACTCAAAATTAGAATTCGATATTTGCAAAATTGTTAATGACGCCATATCGGAACATGAATTGAATAAATTCAATTTTTATTCCTAATAACTCTTGTATTTTTAAGATATTTTTTTGCATTTATTGGTAAATCATTAAATTTTTTTAAATTTGTTATTTCTTCACTTCAACCATCTAATGTAATATTATTTGGTTTACACTTAATTAAATCTTCATTTAAAATTGGAAAATAATCAATAACTTTGTTATTTAAAGTATATGAAACACAAATTTTTATTTTTTTAAACCTGATAATTCATCTAAAAGGGTTAAGCAAATAGAAGACATTCCAGAAACTAAAATTGAGTATTTTGTTGCAACTATATCAAATCACCCTACCCTTCTTTTTCTTTTGGTTACTACTCCTATTTCATAACCTTTTTTACAAATATAATCAGAAATTGAAATATCCTTTATCAATGTTTGTAAAGGTCCAGAACCAACACGAGAAATATAAGACTTAACAACACCTAAAATATTGTTGTAATAAATTGGTTTACTACCAAGACTTCCAGGAATTGCGGAGGCAACACAATTTGAAGAAGTAACGAAAGGATAAGTTCCATGATCAATGTCAAATAATGTTCCTTGAGCACCTTCAAATAATACTTTTTTATTTTGCAATATTCAATTATTAATTGTTTTTTGTGGATTTTTTAAGATTTTGTCTTTTATTTCATTGAAAAAGAAAACAATATCTTTAAAAACAATTTCAAAATTTAACTGTGCATTTGAGTCATAAACATGTTTTAATGTTTCATTTTTTATTATAATATTTCTCTTTAATTTCTCTTTAAAAAGATCTAAATTATATAGATCATATAACTTCAAACCAAATCTTGAAATTTTATCTTGATACGCAAAACTAATACCTTTTTTGGTTGTGCCAATGTAATTATTTTTATCACTTGCTTTATCAAGTTCAATATGATAAGGTAAAATTAAAACTATATCTTCAGCAATAAATAAGTTTTTTATTTTAATATCTTTTTTCTCAAGGTAGTCTATTTTTTCAATTAATTTTTAAGTCAATTACACAACCACTATTTATCAACTTAATTGCATTTTCATTAAAAATTCCACTTGAAATAACACTTAAGTGATATTTGTTGTTATTAAACATCACTGTATGTCCTGCATTATTTCCGCCACTTCATCTAATTATTACATTAGAATTATAAGTTAATAAATCAACAATTTTTCCTTTTCCTTCATCACCCCAATGAGAACCTACAACAATAAATATATTTTTATTTTTCATATTTTTTAAATGCAATTACTCGAGAAATTGAATACTTTTCACTATCACTGATAGAAATAAACAACTCATAAAGAGAAAAAGATTTTGTATAAGGAATACAATTATAATCATAAATCGTAATATTATTAAATGATTTTTTCACATTTAAAGCTTTATAAATTGCTTCTTTACAACTTCAACGATTTTCTAAATAATTTACTTTCATGTTATAATTTTTTATTTAAAAAAAAATAATTCTTTTGGAGATAATTTTTTTCATTAATTTGATATTATTGAAGTTAAATCTTTTTTTATTAATAATGTCAAAACCAATTCCAACAATTTTCATTTAAATAAATAACAAATATATTATAACATAAAAATCTTTTTTATCGACATTTTCTTAAAAATGTTTAAATATTATCATGAATATAGTTAATGATGAATCTGGAAATGGCTCAATATGAGGTCCGATATTTTTTTGCTCAGTAATAATATTAGATATAAAAAAATTTGATTTAATTTTTGGAAATATAATAAAGGATTCAAAACTAATTAAATCATACAATAAACTTTGTAAAATAAAAAAAATTGATTTATTCCCTAACGTAGTTATGTATACTTGTTCTGAAATAAATAATCTTGAATATGACAAAATTTAAAAAAATCATTATTATCAAATTTTAAAGTTTGGGCACACAACAACATTCCAAAAGTTAATTAAAAAATTAAAATGGAATATTATGAAAAAATTAATTGATGTATTGATGGTTATAATACTTCAAAAAAATATAATATCATTAATGAAAATACAAAATATTTTTTAAAATTTAATAATTTAAAACATCTTTTTAAACGAGAATTGGATAAAAGCAATATTTGTGTTTCTGCTGCATCTATTATTTCATCACACTATCAAAAAAAATACATAATCAAACTACAAAATACTTAACAAAAAACTATAACATTAACTTACAAGATTTTGTATTTAATGGGAATAATTTTGAATTAAATAAATTATTTATTTACTTTAAAAAAAGGAAAATAAGTTTTAATGAATTATCAATATATTTAAAAAATACTTTTAAAAATGTTGAAGAACTTAAAAAATATTTTTTAATTATGCATACTTTTTAGTTTTATCTGCACCACAACCAATTACATTATCTCATTTTGGATGTTTTTTATATAATTTTGCATCATGTTTTTCGTGAAATCTAATACAATAATAATAGTCTTTTGTTTTTTTTCAATTGGATAATGAAAAAAATTTATATTATTTTGTTCAAATAATCTTTTTACAGCTAAATTTTGAAATAAATGTGATTTACTTAAGTGAATAACATGGTCTATATTAAACAATATAAGAAGTTTTGCGCATTGTGGACAAGGCAATAATGTTGTAATTACTGTTTTTTCATTATTTTTAAAGTTTTTGCTGTTTACATAATCAAGAATAGCTTTTTGTTCTGCGTGAACTACATAAGGATATTTTGTTTCTGTAATATCTTTTCCTAAACGGTCTCAAGTAAATATATTATCTTCAAAAAAGTTATTTATCCCTTCTCCGACAATATTGTTGTCTTTATCCAAAATTAATGCTCCCACTTTTGTGTTAGGATCTTTACTTTCTTTTCTTATTTTGTTAAGTTTATCTGAAACTTTTTTACAATTATTAAACTTTCTTTTTTAATTTGACCAAAATTATCTTGATTTTTCATAATTTTCATTTGCTCCCTTCAATGATTTGCTCATATTACTGAATATTCTTTATTTAATTTTTTTAAAAGATCATCTTAAATATATAATATTTTATAATTAAATAACTTTATTTTTCATTGTAAATCATCAAACTTATAAATTTTTGAAGGTCTTTCTTTTATTTGGTTATGTTTAATTATCATATTTTTTTCCTTTCAATACTCTATAGTACTTTTATTATACATGTAAAAAAATATTGAAAAAAAATATTTTAAATTCGGTATTTTCGTTAAGCTCGAAAGTAAAATTTTTTTATCAAATATACAAAAAAATGATAAATGATAAGCCATTAAATACTGTTTGTATGGAGAAAATATTGTTTTGAAATATTTATATCATTATAATACTCTTCATCTCCAACAATTGTATGATTTATATATATTAAATGTACTCTTCTTTGATGAGGTCTACCAGTTTTTAAATCAACACTTACTAAAGCAAAATGCTTATGATTTTTTAAAACAATTACTTCTGAACAAGAGGATTTACCAAATTTTGTTATATTGGAATTAATTATTTCTTAAATATTGTTTTTTTATTGGGAGGTTAATAATTGCTTTTTTTCTTTAAATTCATTCGATACAATTGCATAATATTTTTTAGTAATTCTTCTTTCTAAAAATAATTTTTTTAAAAATTCATAATTATTTTCAGTTTTGGCAATTATCATTAAACCTTTTGTATTTTTATCAAGTCTATGAACAATACCTAATCTTTTTTTATCAATAAATTTTTTTTTTCAATCGTTAAAATGAAATATTAAAGAGTTTGATAATGTTTTGTTTTTGTATTTTTTGTTGGTTGAAAGATTAAATTGTTTGGTTTATTTATTATTAAAAAATTTTAATTTTCAAAAATGATATTTAATTTATAATTTCAAGGCTTTAACTCTTCTTCTTCACTAAAAATTTTAGTATAATCTTTAACAATTATCAAGCCTTTTTTTAATAAAAAAAATTGTTTTAGGAATGTTGAGGAAGAACGTGCGTCCGACACTTGTGCGACTCAAAGATAAAATGATTGTCACTCTGAAAACCTCATTATTTATAGAGAAATGCTGGATTCTCATTGGATGTGCTCCTCATTGGCTAATGACAACAAGCTGATTCCAAATGTGGTCTCAGTTTTCTCGTCCGATGCTTCGTTCGCCCGCTGGAGCCCAAAACACAAAATTCAACCTCTGACGGCTCTAACTTCGTTTAGCCGCTACAGCCATTTTCTCACTCAAAAACCCTCTGACGGCTCTCTAACATGGTCAAAAATCTCAATGCCACTCTCAAGCCTCGGCAAAAGAAGGCATGGCCAAACTGTGCTTTCCAATGAATTTGTGGTACTCTTAGCTTTCAAACGAGCTACTGCACGACTCTCTACCATCTCTACAACCAAAGTTGGAAGAAACGCTGCCGAGGGGGGTCAAAGTTCTTCATTCTTTGCCCTATGACGCTGGAAACAACTCCTCTACACCCAAAATTGGTAAAAAAAGCTCAAATCCGCCGTCCATTTTAACATAATGTACGAGGCTTCGTTTAGCCGCTACAGCCGTTTTCTCACTCAAAAACCCTCTGACGGCTCTCTAACATGGTCAAAAGTCTCAATGTCACTCCCAAGCCTCAGCAAAGTAAGATATGGCCAAACGGTGCTTTCCAATGAATTTGTGGCACTCTTAGCTTTCAAACGAGCTATTGCACGACTTTCTACGATCTCTAGAACCAAAGTTGGAAGAACGCTGCCGAGGGGGGTCAAAGTTCTTCATTCTTTGCCCTATGACGCTGGAAACAACTCCTCTACACCCAAAATTGGTAAAAAAGCTCAAATCCACCGTCCATTTTAACATAATGTACGAGGCTTCGTTTAGCCGCTACAGCCGTTTTCTCACTCAAAAACCCTCTGACGGCTCTCTAACATGGTCAAAAGTCTCAATGTCACTCCCAAGCCTCAGCAAAGTAAGATATGGCCAAACTGTGCTTTCCAATGAATTTGTGGCACTCTTAGCTTTCAAACGAGCTATTGCACGACTTTCTACGATCTCTAGAACCAAAGTTGGAAGAACGCTGCCGAGGGGGGTCGAAGTTCTTCGTTTTTAGCCCTATGACGCTGGAAACAACTCCTATACACCTAAAATTGGCCAAAAAGCTTCACGTACGAGGCTTCGTTTAGCCGATACAGCCATTTTCTCACTCAAAAACACTCAAGAACACACCTAAACCACACCTACACCCAAGAAACTCAACATGTCGACGCAGAATTTCATCACGAAGCCAAATCTAAACACAAAACAACCCTACAACCAATCCTACACACCAAAAACATTGACCGCTGCCCAAAACCAACAAGGACGGTCGACCACTACCCACCCGGCCGGTCGACCCAGAACCACAACAACCCAACTCACGCTCCAGAGGGGGCGCTGTGCGCAGTTTGGAGGATTCCTTACTACTTATCATTCCTTATGTAATTCGGTTTCGCAGTTTGAGGAAGATGTGAACGACAATGTGTGAAAATATTTTTCTTCGCTGGTTTACGTTGAAACTCAAAGATAGGTTCATCAGATGCACACATCGTAACACAAAAGTCAAGTAAACTTAAACTTAAACGATTGTCGTTTTCACTTGGTAGCTCGATTTCAAATTTTATGTTTTCTCTCTGTGAGTTGAGATGTTGAAGAAGTATCATGCCTTGATCTTTGTTCTGTGCGAAAGCAAAGTAGTCATAAACATAGCGCATGAAAAGTGGTACATCATGCATCACTCGCATTCTTCTTAGAGCAGTGGTTTCAATACTATCCATAAAGATGATGGCAAGGATACCGTATAAAGATGATCTCATCGGTAAGCCTTTTATTAGAAGAAAAATGTTGGTTTTGAATTGGAAATACGTATTTCTGAGGATAACTTTGGTAGTTAGGGCTTGAATGGCATCGGAAATATTGGAATTGAAGCATACCTGCTGACGACATTGAAGCTGCAAGGATACATTTCGTTGGTTTGATTAGTCGATTTTACTTTTTCGATAAGTTGCATACTGGATTTTCAATTGGCTGGAGCTTTGTCAAGTAATGGGAAGAAGAGTCGTGCAAATAGCCATGACACTTTAGTCGCAGGTCCTGAAGTGGTTTTCACAATCGGTCGTATTTTCAATTCATTGCCATCCTTATGAGTTTTCATAAGATGGTATAAGTACGGCAAATAGCAGTTGTTTGTGCAGTAACTGTCAGCGATATAAGTGGGATATTTATTGTCTTTTGCTAACGATTTCCAGCAGGAATTAATGCGCTTTTCTATTGTTTTTGCGGTCATATGGGGTATAAGTTTATATGTACTGTAGATTCATCACTCAGATGCTTAAGTCCAGGTTCATCGTATGCTGTATTTGATATAACACAAAACTCAGAATCCTCGATAAGGTCTGACTTTCAGTGGAAGCTTATTGGTGATGAATCCCCAACGCTTGACGATGCGCTTCAAACGATCGATTTTCGTAAACAACTTCGCAGGGATGTCACAAATAGTGGGCCAACAGAATGAAATTCTCGAGCAAGCAAATGTGATGTAAGTTTGCCATATAATAATAGTGATAGTGTATATTTCTCATCAATGAAAATCATAATTTCACATTCGTTCAAGTTGCATGTTCAATTGCTTAAAGCAAGTTCAAAGAGGACAATGTAGTCATTTACAGACAACTAAGAGATAAAGATTAAGATAATAAAGTTATTTCACTACGCGCTCATGGAAGACAAATGATGGATAGGTACATGTACACTATAAGCGGCTGCATCATCCACTGACAGATCGAACAGGTCACATAACTCCATGACATTTATCTATGTTAATCAATTTTGATGCATGCGGAAAGAATGAGAGTTTTCGCCTCTTCGTGCGACAGAGAGTGAGCTCAAAATGTCCAGAGTGTGTGAGTCGTTTAGGTATACATTTGTGCAAGATGTGATTCTGATTTGATGCAATCTTCTGGAAAAGCTTTTTAGCGATGTGCTCTCTACGTTGAATAAGGCATACATTGGATTCCTTGTCCATTAGCTTATAGGCACGTCGCTGAACTTTTTCCAATTTGTTTTCTAAAAATTTCGGCAAGGCAATGAAGAGCGGACACGCATATTCAATTATTGATCGAATCAAGCAGTTGTATATCAATTCAAGATTTTGCTTGCTAGTGTACTGTCTCATTTTTCTTATCACATAAAGCCGACGGTTGCTTCTAAGAGTTACATCTTTTATATGATCATGCCATGTCAATCGATTATTTACAGTGACACCAAGAATTCTTGTTTTTTCAACTACTTGAATCGGAAGTCTAGGCAAATGAGAATTTGGTTTCTTCAAGCAGATGAGAATGTTTGACTTTGCTTCATTCAACTTTAGGCTGTTCCTGTCACACCAGTCCTGAACACCCTGAATTTCAATATTTACAACTTTTTCAAAGGCACGCATGTCTTCAACGGTCTTGCTTGGTAGTGGCATCACAATCGTTACATCATCCGCATACATGACATGCATGCTTTCACGCTGTCTGCATTTCAAGTCAGATATGAAAGTAGCGAAAATCGCCGGACCCAAGACAGAGCCTTGAGGAACACCTTTCCTGACATTGACAATCCGAGATAGACAACTTTCGATCTTTACCATGCACTTCCGACTATTAAGGTAGCTATAGAGCCAGCACAAGAAACCCTTTGGAAAAAGCAACCCTTTGATATATTACAGCTGTCATTGCCATTGAGTGACAAGCATTTAACCAATGACAAGGCATGACAACACCTTTGACATAAAAAGGAAAATTCACAATTCCATGAACAGTGTTAGGTTTTGTCTCTCAAATTTCTCAATGTAACTCTTTCATGAGCATTAAGGCTTGAAAATCTTGGCTGTGGTTTTATATTCTCTACAATTCTTCTGCATCCAAAGTATGATCGCTTAAGTTTTTCTTCGACTAGATCATTTCTTGGGGACATTGATAATGTTGTATGCCATGGGTACTTTGGGGGATAATTGTCTTCAGATGGTGATTTTTCCATTTATACTGAAATGTTCATTTCCTGAAGATAGCTATAGATAATAGCTGAAACTATTTGACCGCAAGAAAATAAAAATACAGATCAATCAATCACTGGAATTTGGCTCTTTCCAAAGAAAAAAAAGACTATGACCAATAGCAAAGGAATCTTTCCAATCGGAAATATTATTCACACTCTTCAATTTTTCACGATCTTAATTTACTGACTTTCTGACTGTGCACGTTTAATATGATGTCAATCCTCTGACTCGTCAGAATTCATCCTTGACTTTACCTTACTTTCAATGAAAAATTGATCTTCTTGCCTCTCGAGACTAGTTCTAGCCGTGACCATCAGCATTAAGGAAAGTCATCTCTAGACCCAAACACGCAGACAAGGCAATTTGTCTCTTGTTCATCACTATAAACGTAGCCGACCAAAAATTATCTTCAGCGACACTGTAACCAACAATCATAGAAATAAATAGTATTAGCATAATTAGCCGCATTAGTCCGGCAGCCAGGACGAGCTTCTGAAGGAAACGAGACCGAAAAGGAGACTTTTACTGAATGATGTACACCCAACGGCTACTACGAATCTACGCGTCTGCTGAGTTCTAGTTAGTTCCTGTCCTTGTCAGGCAGGATAAAAAAACACAATGGGATGCAGATTGCAGTCTTTGGCAAAAATTAAATTTTCAATGTTTTCTCCTAACAACTGAAGAGTAGGTATTAAGTCTAGAGCCATAATATTTGACATGGAATGCCCTCGGATTATTTCCTATCACGTTCATGAGCATTTTCAATTTTGGGGCACATTTCTTCGTACATGCATTTAGGCATGAAGGAAGCAATTATCAGTAAATGTGATTCCGATTTTTCGAATCCGGATAATCGAGAGTTCGGATAATCGAGGGTGTGTATTTATTATGGTACACATGTTTCGTTTACTCTATTACAATTATTAGATGTATTGTATTGCCTCTGTAATCATAAATTATAATGTGAATTACCATATTTTTTCCATTCTCTCTTTGTCAATAATTGTGCAAAAAAAATAACAGGCAATTTTCACTACATACTCGTATATTTTATTGGTAATCCAGATCAAAGATTGATAGGATCACTACAACAAAATCTTCGAATTCACAGTCACATATTCGAAATTAATTTGAAACAAATCGATTTTCATGTAATAAATCACTTTTCCTTGGATTGATTTCCTTTTGTACTCAGGTGATTGCAAGTGATCCCCGATCTAAGAATTTGAAATTCGTAAATGAAGAGGTGGCATCAGGCATTCGTTTTCGACTAAAGACTAAGTGTTAATGAAAGAAGCACAAAATGCTTCATTTCAAGATTTGAAGCATACAGCAAATGATTCTCAAAGTATAGGTTACTTTCAATTGCCTTTGATGCTCTTGAAGTTAAAATATCGTATACTGACAAGGAGCATTTGAGACAGGATTTAAAAAGTAATGGAATGTTCCTGTCTTTCCCGCTTCATCACTCTAGTGCGAATCCACTCAAATGGTGGAATCAATACCAAAAGACGTTGCGCCTAAAGTGCGACTGTACAGTAGCGCTAGGACACTTTTCTTAAAACATGGAACGGCTTTAAGACTTGATCATGCTGTCAAGATTCTGTCTATGTACATATTTAAATGAAGCGCTGTTCAATGGCTGATTTTTCATTATTCTGCTGCTATAGTCCCTAATTAAGCATGCTGATTGCTGATGCGCATAACCCAAGCTTTGAAGCCCTTCATATGATTGTTTTCAATAGCTATCTTGCAATTATTCCAAAAATTAATGCAGAAATATTATGCTATATATATTATAGGCCCTTAACCATGGAAGGATGACAGACTGGTGATAAGTAGTAAGTAAAACTCCACCACTGGATAGCGCAAGATGGCCGCCGTCGCTGACGTCCCCCCCCTCCTGTCAGTCGGTCGTGGTGAGGTGTCGTGTTGCTTCGAGTCTGACGTCCCCCCCCTCTGGCCGGCCGACGTAGCGAGCGGTGGTTTGTGATGCGCTCTCCAGGTTGGCGTGGTGTGCCGGCCAGGTTGGGAGGATGGAATGTCGTAGCTCACCTGAAAAAATCCTAAGTGTCAGAGTGGCGTTGTATGGTCAAAATTTTGAAAATTTTCCAAAGTGTGGCATTTCGACCTGGGACCGTCACCAAAGTTTGTTTCATCAAATTTCACTGACCCCCCCCCGACAGCGATCTTCTAACTTTGGTTCTAGTGGACGGATTTTGTCTTACAGCTACTTGTTTGAAAGAGGAGAAAAAACTGCTCGGTGTATTTTTTGTTGCGAGTCAATCGGACCAGCCGTTCAAAAGTTAGAGCTGTTACAAGATTTTAGGTCGGAGCTCACCTGAAAAAATCCTAAGTGTCAGAGTGGCGTTGTATAGTCAAAATTTTGAAAATTTTCCAAAGTGTGGCATTTCGACCTGGGACCCTGACCAAAGTTTGTTTCATCAAATTTCACTGTCCCCCCCCTTCGGGAGAGCTAGCCTCGATCTTGGCTTCCAGTGGACGGATTTTGTCGTGCAATAGCTCGTTTGAAAGCTAAGAGTGAGACAAATTCACTGAAAGAAACGGCTTGTTCATATCTGTCTTCGTTTAGATGTGAGACACCATTTAAGATTTTGGGAGATTGGCGAAAAAACGACAGAGTTAGAATTTCTCAAGAAACAGCTCCAGCGGGCGAATGAAGGCTCAGATTGGTAAACGGAGGCCAGATTTGGAATCAGCTTGATGTTATTGTCCAATGAGGATCATCATCCAATGAGAACCAAGCATTTCTTTATAAATAGCGAGCCTTCCACAGTGGGAATCATTCCATCGTTGAATCACACGAGTGACGGACGCACATTTTCTCTCTCTCTCTATTCTATTATCCAACTAAAATGGTAAGTCGCTACTTCCCTCCCTCTCCTCCCTTGAACGTAAACTTAATACAATCTTTTTCATTTTCAGGCATCTACTCCATCTGCTGCACTAGTAGGACAAAATGGCGGTCAAACGTTACAAGGTTCGCTACGATCAGATCATCTACAACTCAGGGCAGTGGAAGAAACAACCAAGGTACATAATCCTACACCGCTACAGCGTAAATTTAAACAAGTCTTGCGTTATGACGATCATAGCGTAGTACTCCAAACGCAAATGCTCCCTTCCACGGATGTCAATATAATGCGCAATCAGTATGGGGACTACATACTGATCCCCGTGAGTCCGTACATTCGTCACCAACTTGATATTATTGAGGAGTACGTGACATTAAATATGGACATTCCTACTCCTCTTGCTCAAGAGTGGAAGGCGACAGATGACAAGGATACTCCCTATAGAAAGATTTGGGATGGTAATCAAATTTGCCTACCGGTATCACATTGGTGTACTTACTATAAGAAGGAGGGAGATCATTCAACATCCATCACATGTCACGAGCTCGGAGAAGGTACTTGGGATATCCTTTTCAAAGTGAATGGGCTATATTATGGTCGGCACAAGGATAATAAAATGGCCTCTCTCTCCATGCATATGGAATCCATCCTATATATTCCAAAACCACCCAACGTGGACGACATAATTGATCAAATCCTTAACAGCAGTGGCACGAAGCGCAAGTCGGAGAAGAATGCTGCATCAAAACGCAAATCAAAGAAGGAGAATTACTAGTCCTTTCCTAACTCTACCCTATGACAATTCGCTTATGTGCTTTGAGTGTCGTAGACGTGGTCTTATTAGATACATTTTACTTCTTCGTTGCCATCATATCATTTGTGTATTTTGTCCTGAAAAGCATCGATGTAATTCTTCATTTTGTGATATGTTGTAGAACGTTTCCTTAGATGTGTAATTTCCGTTTTAGGCTTCTATCATCATTTTTATGGATTGTGAGGGTGAACCTGTACAGGAGCTCAGTGCTATTGCTATGAACAATTGGACATATCAGATTGTTAGAATCTATCATCAACATGCCAACTGCGATCCCAATGTTGATCAATGGGCGAGAAAACACATTCATGGACTTAATCTGAAATATTTGCAAGACTATGGCTTTTCTTGTGACAGTGCTCTTCTTATTGACTTTAAACGATCGTTAGCTGCTTTCAATGTTATACGCATATTTTGTAATAATCCTGGTAAGGAGAGAAAAGTATTTTCCAATCTAATCATTGATGATATTTTGCTGCCGCCTTGGGATAGTAGAGTGAATCAACATTATCATGAAGTCACGAAACGTTTTAAGGATTTGTGTGTTCCTATTTTGTCTGTTCGTTGTAGTAGCTACGTTCATACCAATGCTTCTTTCCTCCTTACCTCAACACTGCCAAAGTCCTGTATGGTTATCATTGCTCGCTGTATGATAGTTACCAGCTGTATCTATTTTATCTCTTTCAAACCATTGATTTATAATGCATGCTTGTTACAATTATTCAATAAATGTTACTATGAGAAGAGTTGTTTTCATGCAATGGATGGGTTAGATAAAGGGCGATCATGTCTTTCTCAAATGACTGCGGAACATTACGTTTTCATAGGCAAAGTTTAAAAGGAGCTGTTCAAGATTATGTGATAAATTTTCATAAAGATGAGACCGACATCGAAGCAGTGATCGATGATGCTAGCACTCTATTTCTAGAGTTAATGAATACATTCTCTAATAGCATTGTCATGGCGCGATTAGTTGCGAAAATTAAGTTTAGTCATTTTGGAAAGGAGAAGGTGGAAACTCGCTTTTTCCATTTTACTTCTTATTCAATGGAAGTGGTAAATCACCCCGAAGAATTTTTTAAAAGACATATGATAAAAATTGCTGAACGTCTTAACGCATTTAACCATCATGGTAGCAGTCTAGTGATTGAAGCGATTTCAGATATTCACATTCAACTTTCTATAAAGAAAAATTGAAAATGCAGTGGTACTTGATTGTAGCACAACTGGTTTTCGAGCTATGCCTGCTCACTCTCGAAGTATATTCCTTCTGTACATGCGTCTATTATTTAGAAAAGGCTGGCAAATTCATATCTTCAAAAAGACTTGCTATAGACGTTACCAGTAACGGTGAAATTATGTGTTGTGATGTATGTAAGCGAAAGGATGGAAATGAAAAGCGCATCTTCAAGAGATGTAAGCATGCTTTTTGTCAACGCTGTTTCATACGTAATTGCATTCAACTTTGCAAATGTAACCACTGTGATATTGCTCATTTCGAGTGTCACTTATGCCGCAATAGTTAGTACCTATGCAAATGTGGTAAAGACAGGTTTTAGCAAAGACTAACACGGAAAATGGCGAAACGTAAAAGTCAAAAGTCTTCAAAGTTTTCTTCAGCCATTCAAGCTCTCCGACGAATGAAAGCAAATCAGCGATACAATGCTATACGACATGCTAACGATAAATTCATTTGTGAAATTATTTCTCATGTGAGAAAGTTGAGGACGAAGAAATTAGCACCAAGACAACGAAAGTTACTTAAGCGATATGCTACAAATTTGCGTTTCATCTCCAATCCTAAAGTCACCCTTCAAAGAAAGAGGAAAACTCTAACACAAAAGGGCGGTTTCCTTCCAGCAATACTTCCGATGTTAGCTCCTGTCGTGGGTAACCTATTGGGTAATATCTTTGGCTCTAAGCGTTAATTATGCAAATGTTGAATCTCAAAGTATTAAAATGGATTTCAGACTTCAATGCGATAAAGTTCTGACTGTATCAGGTCCATCTCATGCAGGTAAAACTGTTTTCACGCTGAATTTATTGGATAAAAGAAGGGAGTTGTTTAAGGAACCTATCAATCGAGTGATTTGGTGTTATGGTATTTATCAACCGTCGCTGTTTCAGGAATTGCAAAGTCGCAACTTTATTCGACATGAAGGAATTATTGCAGTGGATAAACTTCAGTCTAATGATGTTGCTGTATTGGATGATTTATTAAAAGAAAGTAAGAATTCCAAAGATGTTACAGATATGTTCACTCGCGCAGCACATCATAAAAGGTGCTTTATCATCTATATCACACAAAATTTGTTTCCCGATGGAAAAGAAGCTCGTACACGAAACCTGAATACACACTATTATGCTATTTTCAAGAATCCGCGAGATAAAAGTCAATTTGAAATTTTAGCGCGACAAGTTGCACCAAGAGGATCAAAAGCCTTAATTGAAATTTTTCAGGCAGCTACTGAAAAACCACACGGTTACTTATTCATTGACTTTACGCAAGAGTGTCCGGAAGAATTTAGATTTCGAAGTGATATTTTGAAAACTCCCATGATTATCTACAAACTATGAGTTCTTATTCTCGCATGATTGTTATTCCTCAGGATGAATATGTACAATTGACTGCTATGCAACAAGTAAAGCAACCTCTTGCAAATCAAATGTATAGGAAAGAATTAGATTATCAGCAAAATGTTCACATCAAAGATCCACATCGTGCTGTATTATTACAATCGGAAACTGTTGAACAATTGAAAATTTTGAAGAATAAGATGCGTGACTCTGTATCGACTGCTACACCTTTAGCATCTCGTGCACATGACATATCTCTTTTCAACAGTATTGAACCCCACCTCAATGTAAATGATAGAGGAAAAATCATTACAGGTGAAAATAAAGTGATTGATGCTTCACGTTATGAAGACTTGATTCAGTATGCGACACGTAGAAAGCGCCGTCAGGGCTATGTTCCACCTGGTTGGACATACTTTCTTAAACTATTGAAAAAGCATAATGTGCCAAAATTTGCTTTGAATAATGAGACATTGAAAGAACTTGATTCAACAGTGGCTACTGCTACAATGCTTCAGACGATGAAAATGCCAACAAATTGGCTTAAGACGTCACCTGCTACATCCCCTCCCACACTCACTAAGCAAACAAGCGGAAGAACTCGACGTAGATCTAGGCCACCACTAAAACTAGTAAAAGGAAAACGTAAAACAGCTCCTCCCTAGAAATACATGTTCTCAGACTATTAATATGAAGCAGATGAGTTGCTTGCCATGTAATGAGCCGCCAGAGGTGAATGTTGTTGTCACTTGCACTTGCTGCGCAAGCTCTCACAATGAAATCCCTAAGCAATGTGAACATGATCGCGAAACCGCTAAAGCTAAATGCTGCAGTTGTAAATGTAGAAAGGCAAGAAAACAAAAAGATGAGAAGGAGGAAAAAGAGTCAGTCGTCATCAACTGAATGTTTGAAGTCAATCTATTATGATGTAAAACATCCAGCAGGATTTGCATCGATCAAGAAATTATCAAAAGCGAGTGGTCTTCCACAATCACAAGTGAAACGATGGCTAAAGGGTCAGGCTACCTATACACTCCACAAAAAAGCGAAAAAGAAGTACCGCACCCGCCATTATATTGTTCATGACATCGATGAACTGTGGCAAGCAGATTTGTGTGATGTTGCCTCCATTTCAAAACATAACTCGGGCAATAATTTTATTTTAACCGTCATTGATATTTTCTCGCGTTATGCGTGGGCTCAACCTTTAAAAACTAAAGAAGGGACAGGAGTAGCAAAAGCATTCCAAACAATTTTTCGAGAAGGTCGCATACCAAAAAGAATTCAGAGTGATCAAGGAAAAGAGTTTGAAAATCAGCATGTGAGAAGATTATTTGAGAGGCATGACATTGAGTTGTTTAGTGTAAAGAGTGCTTATAAGGCTGCACTCGTTGAACGTTTTAATCGCACATTAAAAAATCGCTTGTGGCGACATTTTACTGCCAACTTGACACAAAATTGGACAAAGGATTTACAAGATACACTCCATGCCTACAATCACTCTATCCATCGTTCTATTGGACTCAGACCAGTAGATGTAAATGCTGAAAATGTAGATAAAGTGCGCGAATCATTCCAACGTAAACGCACTCATGTGAAAAGTGATGTGAAAATTGGTGATAAAGTTCGTATCTCAAAAGTGAAGAGTGTTTTTGCTAAAGGGTACCTTCCGAATTGGACAGAGGAGGTATTTACAGTATCAAGGATTGATCAAAAAGACTCTCCCACCACAAGTTGAAAGATTACGATAATGAAGAAATTGAGGGTAGCTTTTACCGCGATGAGATTGAGTTAGTCACTGAAAGTGAAACATATTTGGTAGAGAAAATCATTCGATGTAAAAAACGACAAGGTGAAGAATGGTGTCTTGTTAAATGGACTGGCTATCCTTCAAGTATGAACTCTTGGATGCGGCGTGCCGACATCTTTCATCTAAGTGATCGACAGTGATTCATGCAAAGTTACAACTAACAATGTTTAGGGTTTGAGCTATGAATCCAACTGCCACATTTTATTCACGACCCTCCTATGTAAGTGGTGGAGGACAAATTTACATCGGTGCTCGCCGCCAACGTGGAGGTAGCATACTTGGTGCACTGAAATCTGTTGTAGCACCTCTCATATCCAATGTCGGAAGATCTTTAAAACGAAATGTTTTAAGTAATGCCGTTGGCTTTGCTGGTGATGTTGCTAGTGATCTTTCCAGAGGTAGAAGTTTTAAGAGCAGTTTGTTGAATCGTGGGAAGGAACGCGGTTTAAAAACATTGAAGCAGACCTTTGCTGGTGTTACTCAAGGAAAGAAATCACCTAAACGAATGAATAAAGGAAGAAGGAAACATCGCGGAGCTGGTAAGGTGCGATCTTCAGTCAAAAGGCATTCACGCAAACATCGAAGAGGCTGTAATCATTCATCAGGCGCTAAACGACGACGCTGTTATAACTTCTAATCATGGAGTGTAAAACTTCCGGGTTTTGTTTGTTTGATCAACAAGCCATACAGACAGATATTCTTAGTTCAAGTATTGTAGATTATCATCCTCGAACAGCTGAGAATGCTGGCCCCATTGAATTTGTTATTCCTGGTGGTAGCGATGACTACATAGATTTGAGTTATGCGATGGTTGATTTGAGGTTTAGAATTCAGCAAGCAGATGGAACTGCTATTGCGGATGCGCATAAAGTTGAACTGAACAATTTACCATTGACTACATTACTTCGCGATGTTTCTCTAACGATTGGAGAGCAGCAGGTGGAAGGTGGTCAAAGCGATTATCCCTATAAATCATATTTCAATCATGTATCACAGTTTCATCCAGCAGCACAAAAAAGTCATATGGAAGCCATGGGATGGTACAGAGATGAAGCAGGAAAATTTGATGCTGAAACAAACAGTGGCTTTATAAAGCGATCTGCTATGATTAAAGATAGTAAGGTATGTCAGCTCTATGGTCCGCTGAATCTAGACTTCTTTAGACAGTCAAAGTTTTTACTCTGTAATACCAGCATGCGACTCAAGCTGACATTGAATAAGCCTGAATTTTCGCTGAATGCATTTGCTAAAGTTGACAATTTTAGAATTCATGTGGAGGATATTGCACTTTACATTCGTCGAGTAGTACCGAATCCAAGTGTCATTAGAGGGCATGCTGAAGGTCTTAACCGCCAAAATGCCATTTACCCCGTTCAGCATACAAAGCTTCTCACCTTTACAATTCCGAAAGATCAAAAGAGTTTCATGAAAGATGGCCTCTTTCCATCGGAAGCACCGAAGCTCCTCATGGTGGCAATGGTTGAAAATGATGCATTTAATGGTAATATAAAGAAGAATCCTTTCAATTTTAAACACAATCAGTTAAGTGAAACTGCTTTACGTGTAAATGGTGTGAGTCATCCTGGTCCACCCTACAAACCAGATTTTGCTGCGGATCAATTTATGCGCAGTTATGTTGATTTTATGGATGTCTTTGGCTTTTACAATACGGATGACACCAACGGACTCACTATGAAAGAGTTTAAGAGTGGATATACTATTTATGCATTTGATTTGACTGCTGACAGCGATATTAGTGCACCCTATCGTCAAGCTAACGTGCCTCATAATATTCGTTTGGATTTGACGTTCAAAAGAACACTACCTGAGACGATCAATGTATTAATTTATGCAGTCTTCGATTCAAATATTGAAATTACAAAGTATCGTGACGTGATTCTTCAGTATAATCGTTAATGAGTTGGTTGACTGCTGACGATATTAAAACTAAAGTACAGCGTAATGCAGACGAAGCGACGTTGAAAGCTTTCGATAATGTCTATTCGCTCGATACCTTACCACCTGCAGTAAATCACTATCCCATCTTTATTGTGCTAAACACTCATTCGCAGAATTTAGGCGGTGAGCATTGGAAAGCGATCTTTATTGGAGAAGACCGACGTGGTGAACTATTTGACTCTCTTGCTCAACCTCCAAATATACCAACATAGCAGTGGTTGAGAAAACATACGCGTCAATATCAGCGAAATGAACGCATACTACAACATCCACTTTCATCAACGTGTGGTGCTTTTGTACTATACTTCATCTTTAAACGTTTACATGTATCTCGATTTGTATCTGTTATTCAAAACTTTTCATGTAATCCATCCTCTAATGAAGAAATGATTTGTAAGTTCTATCATGATTTGAAATAAAAACATCATGTTGGAAAAATTGTCTTTTATTTTACAATCCGCTGGGTACGTACATACTCGATGAGATAGTCTAGGATCACATTTGCTTGTACATGAGATTTCAGTCCAGTAATGATAACTTTACTATTATGAAAGATTGCAACATGCACAGGTAACCAACAACTAATGAGAGCTGCAGGAAAAAGTTCGGGTTCATAACACAAATTGTAACTGCTGGTACGAATCTTCAAAAATGATACACTTTCACTCAATTGAGTAGAGATCACCATATTGTCCACAGTCAGATTCGACATCACACACCTCTCCCTCTTCCATATCCGACGTAGTAGTCTTTGTAGCTCTAAGCGCATTAACTGCGCCGATGAATGAGAAAGGGCGCCGAGAATCTGTACAGTTCCATTTGGGAAGAGTTGAAGATTCCGTGAATTGTTCATCTTCACCACTAACATTTGAGGTCGGCCCGGGTAATACTTGCTGTTTGGAAGGTGTTGGTGTAATGTTGTGAGATCGATTTTGGTGTAGAGTCTGAAGCGACGGAGAATGTTGACGATGGTGTAGCGATGGCGCTTTATGATGAAAAAATGAGTAAATTGAGCGATGTACCTTCCTTTTATACTTTTCCCAACTACCTTGATGAAATGTGAAGTTAGTATGAAGTTGGGAATGATAGAGTTGAATTCGCCGATTGTTGACGCGCAACCAGATGCGATTTCCAATACGTGAATGTCTTTTCATATAGAAGTATTTCAAATCCTTCATGATATGATGTAGAGATTGAAAATGACGATAAGATAAAGCAAATACTCTTCTCACATTTCCAGTTGAATCTTTGAAATGGACGTTTCGATCATGATCCGTTTCAATACGTTGTAGGGAATCTAATTTCCAACTCATGGTGCGTGGTAGTCATGTCTGATTAAGATTTGCATAGTAGGGCGATGAACTCACGACGAATAAATGTCATGATGGAGCGATGTACGTATCTTCTATACTTCTCCCAATTGTATTTGCGAAATGAGAAACAGTTTGCGGAATGAGAATGGTAGATTTGAATTTCATTGTTGCGACGTTGAAGCCAAACTTGATCACCTAAGGAGATGAATCTTAATGTTTCAAAATATTCCAAATCCCTCATGATATCATTGAGGTTGACAAATTGTCGCCATGTTAATGTAATACCTCTTGCAGTATGACCATGAGAATTTTTGAAATGCACGTTTCCATTACGATCAACTCTGATATATTGTAGAGAGTCCAAATTCCAAGTCTTCATGATGTTATGCAAAGCCGCAGATCACCAATATAAAAATGTCGTTTTATCATATTTTGCTTAGCAATGCGGCCGCAAATAGATTTGCTAGTAATCGAGCCGCACTCTTTTCTACTCCCATTGATCATACACAACAGCTAAATGGAAAGTGGGAAGTGGGTGTCACTCAACTTGTTCATAGCAACTGTGTCTATATTTTTGATCTTGAGGTGATGACTATTAATATGAGACGCACAGCTGCTTACCAATGTGAAAAGGGCTGCCGAGTATACATTCCACAGTGGCCAAAGAAAGATCTCTTATCATGTAAAAAGTTTATATATGATTTCTTGAATAAAGCGTGTAAACATATTGTCCAATTTACTCCGCACAATGATGATCATAATTATGTACATCATGTAGCTGAGAAAGATTGGATTGTTGGTTTAAGTCCAAGTTTAAGAAATGATTTAGGTTACTGCGCTAACGCCTTAACAAGCTATGATAATTATAACGTTAATTACCACATAAGTGGTCATAAACAGTTAATATATCGAGAGGAAGCTTATTATGTAGATCTTATTCCAAAAAAAGAGAAGACGTTGGTGAAGAAGATTGCGATTAAGCCAAGAAAGACAAACATGACTCCTGAAACATTATTGAAGAAATTTAATTATCTCCTTCGAGTTGATGGTAAACAAGTGGCAACATTGACTTATATCAAATCATCTAATCATATTGCAATAAGTAAATTAAATGATGATGATCTAGTATTAGTTTGTTCAAAAGATTTTCATCAGTTCTTACGACATCGTTCTGCAGCTGTTCATGGAAAATTTGATATGAAACATTTGCCATGTGAAAGGTCAAATCAATTTGATACAGAATGGACCGTATCTTTATACAGAAAGTGTGTAGAGCCTTTAGGTGGTACCTTACATGAAACAAGAGTGTTGATGCCTCGCATTATTACTTCAGTTAAATTGGTTGTAGATTATTTAAATGAAGTGATTAATGAGCAACAAATTTCATTTTCTGAAAAAGAAGGTGTTTTGTCTCTCACTATAAGTGGAAAAGGTATTGAACTAATTATGGATAAAACTCTAATGGACATTTTGGGTTTTGATCAAAATATCTTTAAAAGTGGTACTGTAACCAAAGCTAGCGCAGACATGTCGCTATCGCGTCGTATTAACTATTTTCAGATATATTCCAATATTGGTGGAGATGTACGTGTGGGAGATGTTGAAGCTCCATTGCTAGCAATGATACCATACCAGCCAAAAAGCTGCAGTATTTTATCGAGCATACTTTCAAGAAAGTGCATTATACAAAGCTGAAATCAAACTACATCCCACAAATTGATATTGCAATTTATGACGATGCTGGTGCGTTGATTCCTTTTCATAAAGATGCTGTGACAAGTATCACACTCCATTTTCGAATGAAGAGTTAATGCAAAAGTATGCTAATATATTTTTTCCAATGTGATTAGTATGGAAGGTGAAAATAAGGAATCGTTTCTAATCTACTTGCCCAGTAATGCTTCTATGAATAAATTTCCCAAAAATAAAGCATCAGACTATCGAGTAGAATTAAATCGTCCACTACATCTAGAAGGTGAATGGGAGGTTGGCGTTTCTAGTATTTGCTATGATAGCAATATTCAGAATGTGAATGATGTGGAAGAAATGATATTGACTCCTCGCACCCATGATGGAATAACGATGAATAATGCATTCCAGTTCCCATACAATTTAACATCAGATGGAAAGTGGAACTATGAATGGATTCAGATAAAATCAGATTATTATGGTCCATTTGGGAATAAGAAAATTATTAAGGCATTCAACAGTGGTAATACTTCCATCATGAAGAATAAAAATCAGAAAGCTTATGAGTTTACTATCTATCATTGGAGTGGGAGACAGTTCCTTCGCTTTCATTCTTTTACTAAAGGTCTTACACTGAGGTTGGATAATGAATTCTATCCACATCTCGGTTTTGGCCATGGACTACATCTAACGTCAATTGCTACTGCAAATGTTAAAAAAGTTTATTCAAATCGAATCAACAAATTTCATTATAAATTTGAAATATTTGATGAAGATGTTGTAGAATGTGAAGAACCCATCATTTTGAAAAAGCGTGGTGTTCAACCTTTATCACTTATTGAGTTAGTAAAACGATGGAATGAGACTGTGGGTAAGAAGTATGGAGAGAAAATTATGGCGGACAAAAATAAGTTGGTTATTCAGAAATACAATGACAAACTTACAGTTTATTTCTCTCCTACCTTGCGTCATTTTGTAAGACATTAAACACCTATTATTGGAAGCGGTGTGGTGTATGCTTCTCATGAATATTACACTAAAGCTGATTCAGTTAATGATGAATGGTGGGTGGACATCTATGGTGATCGCATCAAGAAAATTTACCAGTCTTATGAAGAATCTAAAGTTGCTATCAATATAATGCCGCGTCTATATCATACAGTTGAAAGCTTCATTCATGTAGTAAATCCTTATATACAACAGAAGTTGAAGCATGTGATGAAAAGTAAATATGATGTAAAGACACACCACATTTCGTTTTCAATTGAAAATCAACGCGTTGTTCTGAAACTGGGTGATGACATTCAATGTCAATTGAGTAAAAATTTGAAAAAACTGTTTGGTTTTTCAATGCTACAAACTGTGTTTACTGCTGCGCATACGATTGGTGTAGAAACACCAATGACACTTGATAAACATGAACAGCACCTTTACATTCAAAGTGATTTGATTCTACCTATTTCTGTTGGTGAGAAAAAAGAATACATTTTGCGTGATTTCATTCATGATAAAGACGCTTCATATGGAATAGTCGAGAAGATGTTTGAATCTATTTTCTATCATCCCGTCGTCAAACAAACTATACCCTCTATTGCTATCAAAATTACCAATGGTTTACAAGAGTGCATCCATGTGAAAGATACTAAATCCCTCGTAACTTTAGTGTTTCGGAAAACAAAGTGAAGTCATTGTGATATGTTTATTGAAATAAAAATATGTGTATGAAAAAGTCTTTTCACAGATATAGGGGGAATGGGCTAACTGTAGGCATATATTCACAAGGAAGAAACGATCTCATGCGATACATCAAACAACCATGTATATCTACAAAAAGCAACATCAAAATACTGAGTTAAAGTTGATTATGTCAATACATCTCCTGAATGTGTTAGCGTGAGTTTTATTCTTTTGGGTGGTTATATGTTTGTATCAGGATGTCCATGTGGAAGAGATGTGTTATGTCCTATCCAACACCTCTTATCCTCCCATGCTGAAAGCGCTCGTTTCTTGAACGTGTGCGTTTTCACAGTATGAATTTGTGATTTTAAGATTGTCATATTGACAAACGTTATAGTTTTATTTTTATAGGCCTTCTTATAGGAGCGATGTTTCATTTTTTGGACAATTGATTTTGATATTCCTTTAGCACGCTTAATACTATCTGCACATTCTTTTAATTTCATGGAATACATTTTAGGGCGGAGGAGAATCATTTCATCTATTTCCTTTCCTGCTGTTTCATCCTTAAAACAACCAAGTTTGGCTTTATTCTGTATGGAAAAGAGTGGATGAGCGGGATTGTAGTTAGATGTGTCGAAATATTTTTCTAATGACTTAGCTACTTCATTAAAATTTAAATCTTTTTGAGTGGTAATACCTAAGAAGAAACTATCTGTATCACCACCCAACAAGCGAACCTCTTTTACGAGAGGACATGGTTTTAGTATTTTATAAAAGAGTTGGTACATTTCAAGCTTAGAGTAATCTAGTACAGCTTGGCCAATATAGATGGGCTTGCACAACTCAAATTCAGATTTTATCATTTTAACACCTACAAGGTCCTCATCGATAATGTCTCTATCAATGAATAGAGGTGATGAGGTCAATTTGTGATATTTTTGATCATCAGTGACTAGTTTGTAGTTCATACGTTTTCTAACATCCTCCATGGTCTTTCCGAAAAGACTGTTATTCTTATATTTATAAAAATCTTTTTCAAAATTATTTTGGGCGAGTGCACGCTTCTGGCTGTTACTATCTATGTAGGGTTTGAGGAAGGCTTTCTGTCTAAATTCGATAATGCGGTGAACTGACTTTAGAAGCATGCCCATTTCTAAATAGAATTTTAGTATGCAGAGGTGCACGAGATAATTTTTCTTATCATATTGGGTGAGCAAAAGTTTGCGGCATGGTTTGTACCTTGGCTGTCCACACTCTGTTAAGTTATTATGAAATTGTGACATGAATGGTGAAAACATATCTTCAGTCACTTCACCAGATTCAGGTGCGAGTGGGAAATCAGCAGTTTTATTTTTAATACTATTTGGATAAATCAAATCCACTTCAAAATCACCTTCACCCAATCACCTTCATCTGGAATCTTCAGAATGTTTGAAGGGTTGGAGTAATACTCAAGCTCATCTTGATTTAACCAACAAAACTCGGAAGGAGGTAGTGGTTTAGACAGTGAACTGCCATATAAATTATTTTGGTCATAGTACTTTAGGTGGATATGATCATCACCTACTGTTTTAGATTTTATATGATGTTTATTTACAAATGTGAGACCACCGCGTATTTCGCGCTCAAATATATTATACATCTCGGGGTCTTGTAAGAGATTAATGGTCTCACCAGTCATTTTAAAGGCTGATTTAAAGGACATGGCTGGTAGACTGACAAAGTGGACAGGATCTAATTTGTCTTCTTCTAATGCCACTCGTCGAAATTCCTGAAAGACATCAGCCAGCAAAATGACATCTAATTCTAAGTAAGCGATCATATAATCGCCAAACGTTTTACAATCAAATTTTAACCATGCCTCTTGAGCATGTTCATAGTCCTCTACTGGACAATCTTCACCCGTCAAATCGTTTTTGAATTTGCCAATGGAAGGAAAGGTTGTTTCATTTAGTTTAGACATTGAGCTAAAATACGCATAGGGAAAGACTCCTTTGCGAGTGATTATTTCATCCGTTAAGTTTGGATAGTGTTTCTTCAAAGTTTGACTATGGGGAAGAAACTTGAGATTTCGAACGAGAGAAGCTAGTGACGCTGACATGAATTGGAATGAATCTAAAAATTCTATTTCGAAGAAGACGGTCTTATTTTCTTTATTTTTATCAACTGGTACTTTTGCTGTCATTGCCATGAATTTTTCTCTCGTTTGCGCTATTACATTAAACTGCCACGATTTCATCTGGCTCAACCCTCCTTTTATGAGCATATGACTGTCATAGCCCTTAAAGTTATGAAAAATGACGGGTAGTACACGACGTCTCAACCTAAGTGAAAAGTTACATTTGGAGCAGAGTGCGTTTCTAAATTTACCAGTGATGTGATCATGATCACGCACTTTCTTCATTTTATCGTCATCAAACGTTTTATGACATTTAGGGCACGATGTGCAACTTTCAAATTTTTGTTTGTCTTCATCTGACATATGTAGTGACTTACGCTGCAATTGGGAATCATATGATTGTTGAAATTTAGCAGCTTTATCGAGAAATTCTAGAAATTTTGAAATACAATCTTCACCTTGCCAAGTATGCATTTTGTTTTGTCTATTCCTAAAGTGGGCATGCCATACTTCATAGCAGGATATGGCTGCTGGCTTGTGGATGATATCATCAATGTAGCATTCTATGTCTGCGTAAATGACACGCAGGGGACTTAATTCGTCACCATTATCCCTATGTGAAAATATTTTATCTTTGGGCATGCGTTCCATTTGTAATTTACCTCGCTTGCACCATTCATAGTGAGTTTCAAATTTATCTTTATTCCAAAAGGAGCGGATGCAGCGATCGCATACAAAATGTTCACCTCTTTTAGAGTGCCCCAAGTGAGTGTACAAGCGAGAGATTTTGGGAATACCACAGTAGTGCCATTCCTCGCTATCATCTTGTTTTACTAATAAGAGGTTGACTACACGTTCATAACAAGTTGAACGTGAATTATAGCGGGCACCCTTCAACCCCTTCTCCCACACGTGAACGACAATTTTAATCTGATTATGTTTTTCGAACGTTTCTACATCTTTGATTTTCATGTTGTCACTATCACAACCTTCAAAGTCTAGTTCATCCTCCCACTGTCTATAGCTATAGGTATGATTTCGATTCGCGTTGATATCATTATAGTGAAGGATGGATAGGACTGCATATTTGAAACACTGTGATTTACAATCGACATTGATGACAGCTTTCTTATTATACAACGTTTTTGGTAGTTTAAATGTGCCTCGAGCTGCATGACTTTCTAATAGGGAAATTTTGAATATGGCTGAGTCCACGCCATCAAAAATGAGAGCACTGTCGCGTTGATTGAATTTATCTACATTTGATTTTAAACATTGAATGTGAAAATTTAGCCAAGACTCGCAGTCTACAACTTCGGTTGCGGAAGAGGAAGGAACATGAAACTGTATTCTCTCCGTCACTTGACCCGTTTGAAAATCTATTTTAATATATTTTAGTTTGAGGTAGATGAGCGGCTTCATTCTAAAATTGCCTAAATTGTTGAAGAGCGCTTCGATAATGTTAGAATTTTGAAGGAGCCACTCAGGAAAATCTACTATTTGAGTATTGGACTCCATGCAGTAGTCGCGTACTAAATTATTATGTGAAACATTAATGAGGGAGATGGTAGAGGTATCTTTGGTGTAGTGATCATTTGCATGCGTGTGTTGAAGTCTGTGCGAAGATCGCTGAAAGTGACTATCAAAAGAAAGAGGGCACAAATCGCAAGGAAAGGAGATGTCATCGTCAGAATCAACTTCACCTCCGGAGATTGACGCCGCTTTGCGTTGACACACACGTTGTTTGATGTGTCGAAGGAGACTGTGCTTCCTTGTAAACATATGTCCGCAGTCGGCACATTCCCACTCGTTGACTTGTCGCGAGAGTCCTGAGGTGGAACTCACATAACCTGAAAGAGAAATCATTCTATCATCTCTGTTTAAGTCTCAGTGTATTGTTACAACCTACCTTCACTCAACAACTCTAAACTTTCCTTGAGAAGGGAGGGCTTTGTTGATGAAGTAGATGCCTGCCATTGAGGAAGATGCTATTAGCCACACGTTTGAGGGAGATGAGAGAGGAAATCTTCAACTTACCATTTCAAGGAAATTATGTTTAAGGTTGATTCTTCAACAAGATAGAGACTTCACTAGAGAACAGTTTACTTACACGTCTCAAAGACAGAGTGAAATGACACGGATGTCACTTTACATATATACTTTCATATTCATCATTCATTGGCTGTTCATTCTGATTGGCTGCTTGTTTATACTCAAGAATTAGAAAACATTTCAAAGTTATTATTCACAGTCAACATGACAAGCCCTCCGACAACACCGAACACAAAATTCTCTTCTCCATGCTCAACACCAAAGGCGCTCGTTGCACCAAACGCTCCAACGAAGGGGAAGGTGGAGAAAATATACCGACTGGACAATATCAGAAAGTTGTCATTACCAGCGGACGACGAAGAGGAGAGTGTATGTGAGAAGGAGTGTCCCGACTTAACAGGCGTGAGGTGGAAGTATCTGCAGTACGATACTGATGATGTGATGGAGATCACCAGCACCAAATTCCTCCACCAATTATGGAAATGGTACACCCCTAACTCCCAGCCACGAACTATGGCGGAGTGGGAGTACATCGACAAAGTGAGGCTCGCGGTAGAAGAACGATTGAAGCAAGTGAACTGTTTTTGCGATCTATGTTAAGTCAGACTCTGGGACGATATTGACGATGAAGACCTTTTGAAATACATGCCATAATAAATTTTTATTTCGTATTATCTTTGCTTTCATACTGACTTACTTGAATGGGGTTTCAGTGGATGATTTAACCATGTATACTTTTTCATTTGGAAATAGTAGCATGCTTAGTCTAACTTGTAAATCTTATAACATTTCATATGGGCGATGATGGTAGATGAAATAGTGTTAAATAAAATTAAGATAGTTTACACTTCTGATACAGGGATAGCAATCGACTGCGATCCATGTGTAAAGAGCTTGTTAGACTACGGATGGGCTTAAGTGGATGATTTAACCATGTATACTTTTTCATTTGGAAATAGTAGCACGCTTAGTCTAACTTGTAAATCTTATAACATTTCATATGGGCGATGATGGTAGATGAAATAGTGTTAAATAAAATTTAGATAGCTTACATGATTCTGGGATAGCAATCGACTGCGATCCATGTGTAAAGAGCTTGTTAGACTACGGAAGAGAGAAGTGTGTTATGTTGCGTGTGGCGCGTGAGTGTCCTCCCATTTCATTCCATTCATCAATTCGTCTCATTGATAGAGACAGGTAGAACTCATGGTTCTCATAACGTATGCAATGGAAAGTTTTAGGCAACCTTCGACAGTTGGCTAAATGTCGCCCTGGCGCGAATGCATACTACGTTGAGACAGAGGCAATCACTTGCAAACATGACGCAGAGAGGTTTAACAAGATTGACCATTGCCGAATGTGCCTTGCGGTATACATAGCTACGGGTTTCACCGCCGCCCTTTACAGGAACGCCCGTCGAAAGGAAGTATTACACCGAACTTCATTTGCAACGTTCAAGTTGACTGATAGCAGATTCAACTTAATGATAGTATTCGCCAGTCTGAAGACTGCCCAGGGCAAACCGCGTGGAGGTTCTATCATGTCTTGCCCCATGGTGGCCCTTAAGAGAGCCGGTGGTTCGTTCTCGGGAGTAACAAGTTGACTATTGGCTTGAATAGTCAATAGGTATGACGGTTAGGTTCTCATATACCCTATACCGCCTAGGTCGTGCTGGTGCATCTGGCACCTTTCGGATGCGGGTGGTTTTAGGAGTCCATACCTCATCCGTCCAAACGATCTTCTTGATCTTCCCCTTCTTCTCATCCTCTTCATCCCACTCGTCGAGGATGATGACGTTGGGAATGGCTTTGTCTTCATCCAACTCGTCGAGGATGATGAAGTCGGGAATGCTGTTGGTAGGAGACGTTGCTTCCATCGTGACTTAAAATTGAATGAGAAGCGCTACAATCTTCTGGCTTATATAGGGTTTGCAACAATGAATTGCTCAACAGCGAATCAGAATGCTTCAGGGATGGCAATCGACTGCATAACGTTCAAGTTGACTGATAGCAGATTCAACTTAATGATAGTATTCGCCAGTCTAAAGACTGCCCAGGGCAAACCGCGAGGAGGTTCTATCAAATCTTGCCCCATGGTGGCCCTTAAGAGAGCCGGTGGTTCATTCTCGGGAGTCGCCATCTTACAGCCTACCGATTCTGCTGAGAGAGTCTTTGACTCTCTCCTTGGTAGCAGTGTCGACTTCCACGCTAATTGGTATGTGACTGAAAAGTGGAATGTAGCGCCATTCCGTTGGATTGACAACGCTTGCTGTCATCGGATTGCCAATCCGAGCAAGATTGTTGTGGACTCTGTCTTGCTCCTCTAATCTGACAAATTCATCAAATAAATTTCGCGGCCTTAACTGCAGTCCGCGGGGAGAGCTGACTTGACTGTTCGTCGTCTGCATGATTGAAATGAAATGAAATGAGAGGTAGTGGTTTACATAACCCTCTAACGCGACGCAAGTAATGGGCAAAAGACCGTTCCAGGACAAGACAAAATTCAAAAAAAAATCATAACATTTTAAATGGACTAAATTTAAGAATTTTGGTCATTTTTTCAGGTTATGAAGACCTAAATTCATAAATTTAGGCGTTTTTAAAAATACCCAATTTTTCAAATTTTTCAAAATCTCAAATTTGGGAATTACAATTTTTACCTTGAAAATCATGTCCGTTCAAGGACACCGAAAATCATAAAAGTTGAGAATTTCAAATTTGAGAATTACAATTTTTACCTTGAAAATCAAGTCCGTTCAGGGACACCGAAAATTTAAAAAAAATGGTAATTTTAAAAACGTCTTTTAAATCCATTTTTCAGGTTTTTAAAATATGAGATAACTAAAATTATGTGACTAAAAATATTTCTTTAAAATGTAACACAATCTCTTAGAATGCCTGTTATTGTTACTGCTTTGCACTCTGATGAACCTCCCAATTGTAGGGAACAGCTGATACCCGCATTCACAAAACAATGCAGTTATTTCACGAATTTATGAATCATTGCATTACAGATCAAACAGCTGTTACCCACACTTATGTCTTTCTCTTTCCCCCACCTGCCAAATGTGCTGCCAGTTTTCCATCCGTGACCGCATTTGCTGCCAAGACCGTTTTGGAATCCAAAACTGCTCAGAAATTGGCAGCGATTCATTGGTTACTTGAGCGCTATTGTTTTATAAAGTTACAATTGTCGCGTCAACGTTGTCATAGGGATTTCATTGATGCTTATAAACTATATCTCATTTAACAAATTTTAAACTTATCTCATTTCGTTTGAAAGAGAGTACTTGCGTAAAGCGTTGACTCTATCACAATATCATGGTTGGATCTATTGAACGCAGACTTCGACTTCAAGTAAAACGACAGAGAATAGAAGGACTGACAAGGCAAATCATACAACTTCAATCGAGGAGCAATTTATTTCGTGATCATAACATTGGTGTCTTGTTTCAAAATCTTGGTGAAAGAAGAGTCAATTTTAGAATTGACAAAAAAATACTAAACCTTATTGAACAGAGACAGAAATTATTTTATAATATGAATAGACAATTATCAGGAGTGGAGGAAGAAAATATTATACAGCAAACAAGTCAACCTATTAATATTGAAGTATCAAACCCACCAACATATGAACAAGTACAAGAACAAATGCGAATAGAAGAGCAACAACGGCAACAGCATGCTCAAAGAGAAGAAGATAATCAACAACACCAATAGTTGTAACGTTTAGATTGAAGTTTGACGCTTCGTGGGAATCTGCGATTCTTTATTCTTTTGTCCTGCAGGCTAATGTATTCCGTTTTGTTCTGATGAATAAAGATTTATCAACTTCAACGTCGTTGTCACTTTTCAGTCTTCACGTTACTAACAAAGAAAATGTCAACTACATCTGAAAAGCAAGTAAGCAAGCAGTGATTCAAGAACTATCTAAAACTCAGTTTTTTTCTAATTCATTTTGAAAAGTTCATGAAGAAAATGGAAATCTGTAAAACAATGTAGATTAGAATAATTATAATATCATCATTTCAAAATCGAATAAGTAGTAAGGAAAGTCATCATTAGAGAACAGTTTTAAATCAATACCCCCCTTCTGACTTCTAGGGGTCCCTATAAGAAATTTTTTTATTATAAAATGAGCAACATAAATGAGTTTTTAAAATTATATGGAACACAAACAACGAATTTTGATCTAAAGAAAATCGCAAATTAATTGGGAATAAAAAATTTTCACATATTGATGAGAGACGAATTACAATTCCTAAAAGATGTGCGAAGCACTAGCTCTGCTAATAAACCGATTCCTTTGAATTTCATAACAAACCTTCACACGTCAGATAAAAATGGAGTACATTGGTCAGCGGGGAGAAAGAATACTGATAATGTAGAAAACTATTATTTTGTCCGCCCAGAGGCTGAGAACTATTGGTTCGACTCTTATGGGTTGCCTCCAACAAACAAAGTCAAAAAATTACTTGGAAATGGAATTTATAATACATTTCAAATTCAAAAACCAGGAACTACTTATTGTGGTCAATTATGTCTTTATGTTTTATTGAAATTACAGAAAGGAGTACAATTTCTTGATATTATGTTAGAATTGAATAAGGGAATTTCATTCCCGAAACGTTAGTTCCAATAATAATGATTATGATAATTAAAATTCACTTAGTTGTAATTCATTTTGATAAAATCGGCCTCTGATATCCTCATTATCTAAATCTTTGATTTCGCAAGTGATCGGATAAGTTTGATTTATTTTAGAAACTTCAAATATTTCTTTAGTCAATAGCCAACAAAGCCTTCTTCAAATTTATTCTTATACTTGAATATTCTAACTCTATCTCCAATTTTAAATTTCGGCTTATGTTTCTGTAAATTCGGATTACTCTCATTCGAATAATTATTTTCGAATATTTTCTTTCGGATTAAATCAGGGTCGTCAGAAGCATTCTTTGGGGTTTCTTCAATACCTGAATGAACTTTATTATTGTACTCTTCTACAACTCCTGGTAATATCTTCAACCATTTCTGATTTCCTTGCTCAGTAAATTTCTTGAATAATTTATTTTTTAACGTCCGATTGAATCTTTCTATCACTACGGCCTTCCCTGCATTTTCAGTTGAATAAACAGTTTCAAATAGTGGCTGAACGTTTCGGTTATAAAATTCCGACCCTTTATCAACGAACAATTTTTTTGGCTTTCTATTAGTTTCTTTAAAGATCTCTTCAAACGCATATTTAACTGATAGACCACTTTTATTTTTTAAAGGCTTCACCCAAGCGTATCGTGTATATGTATCTATAACGGTCAATGCGTATTTATAATCAGAATCATTCGGCATATGAATAAGATCAGCACTCCAAATATCATCTTTATTAAATACTTTTACTTTCAATAAATATTTAGGCTTTCTGTATTCTTTATGAATTTCGGACGCGTAGGTTCGAGCGTTGCTCTGAGACAGCTTTGCTGTCGTTTCATTTAAACCCTGACCGAATAATATTTTAGCTTGTAAAGCTTTCTTAACAAACATTCTCTCAATTTTTTCTCTAAATGTAGGATTTTGAATACTGTCTAATTCTTGAATCATCTTCTTATCAGCTGCATGACGAGATGTTAGGTCACGATTTTGATAAGCTAAATCATGTCGGTAAGCCGCGGCATCTACTCTATTTATTGGTTCTTCACCTGGTTTTGGATTATTATTCTCATCTAGTCTTATATCTAATCGAGTTCCTGGACCGGTATATGAATGCCCAGGAAGATGTTTTTCTTTTGAATATTTACTCCAAATAAATCCAAGAAAGTTTTCTAATGTTTTTTGTATGTCACCTCCAATATGCTGACAATTTGAGTTTTTATTTTTGTTTAATAGATAATTCAATAAATCTAAATTAGAAATTTTTAATTTAATTAAATTTTCGGAATTTGTAGAATTCATTTTAAAAGATAAAATAAATGTTTTACCGAATCATACTAGGACTTAGATATATTCGAGAACCATCATTAGTTTCTTTAATTTCAATTAAATCATCAACGCGGAGATTCAAATTGCGGAGAATATTTTTAAGAACTCGTTTTCCTTCATCAACTAATTTTAATTTACTAATAAAATTATCTACTATTCCTTCACCCCTAGCAACTTTCTCTAACTCTCTATTATGACGTTTTTGTTCTTCTAATGCTGCCTTCTCTGATTTATTTTTATTTACTGCCTGGACAATACCAGCTGCCCCACCTGCAACACTTCCTGCAGCTGCTATACCTCCCATTATTAGTGGAATTAATGGGAGAATTCCACCATTCTTTTCTTCTTATAATATTCTCTATCATTGGTTTACTTATGTAATACTTTTTTTTGTTAGGGGTAGTAGTTTTAGCGGTATTTTTGTCAACAATATTACGTAATTTTAATTCAACAGTTTTATTATTACTTTTCGCTTGCGACATTTTTAATAAAAAAATTTTAATCTAAGAATTTTTTTAATCTAAGAATTTTTCTAATCTATTCTAGTTATGAAAAAATTTTAAGTTAACAAAAATTTTAATTAACCAATAGAACTTTGTTCAGAGTCTTCAGCCGATCCTAACCATCTTTCCATTAAGAATTTCAATAGAATATTTTACATCTACTAGCAATAAACCATAAGCCATTAATGAAGTTGTGGAATCTTTCTTTTCAATATTAATTGTGACATCACAACCATTTTTAGTAATATCTTCAGATTGTGCACTTAAATCGAAAGAGAAAACAGGATATAAATGTCTCCAATCTCCAGGAGTTAATTGTGGTTCAACTCCAAATTCTATACAAAGATTTCTATAAGAATCATATCCTTCCATGAATTGATTATTGGTATCATCGAATCTTAATGGATCAATTGGATATCGGGTTTGATTTAATGAAACTTGTAAACTTCGAATTGTATCAATATGAAAAAGATTATTGTTCTTATCAAAACTTGGAGAATTATTTCTTTGAAAAGTTAGTAATAAATATCTTGGTGTATTCGCAGTTCTAGAAAAATGCCAGTTAAATCTTTGTTCGGAAAAAGTTACTGAACTAGCAGTTCTCTTTAGAAAATTTACTGGAATTGGTTTGTTAGTATTTAATCTTTTTGCAATAGCTGTTTCAACCTCTAAACTAGGAGTAATATGTTTTATCCACCATTCAAGTCTATCAATTTTTAAATATGCCTTTTTCCAGTCTTACCATAAAAGATTAATTCATTTTTTGCTGTGCGATGAATTATTAATTTAAATTTCAATTGACATGATATTTTGTCATAATCTAAATATCCGAATCATGGAGACAATGACCAATTTACTGTCTGTTTACTTTTCTTGTTAAATTCACGTCTTTCTTTATATGCAGTATTGTTTGTTTTATTTAAATGTTTTGCAATATTTTCTACATCTTTCGCAATTCCTGCTGCATCTGTTCCAGCATGAGTTAAATCATCTATAATTATGCCATCATTATTATCTGGAAACCAACCTTCGATTTCATACTTTTTATTATTTTCACCTATTGTAACAAATCGAAGCATCGAATCAATTACACCTGGAGAATCACTTATTGTTTCTATATTTTGAGTTGCAACATCTAAACGCATTTGTGTAAATAATCTTGGAAAAAAATTATTCTCTAATGCAATATTATCGGTTTCTGGTAATGGTGTTGTAAAATTGGCATCACTATATAAAGAATATTCACAGTGTAAAAATGAATCAGGTAGATATATATAACTTTGTTGATTATCAACTTCAAAAATTAAATCACCTCCAGCATTTACTCTACTAGAAGATCCGGGATTCATAGCAATTCTTATATAGTCATTCTTTTTTTGATTGTAACTGACGAACGGAGGATCGTCTAATCTAAATTTATTTTCGATAAGCGAAGACATTTTTTAAAAAATAATTTGAATTTTTGTTTTTTCTAAAAGTAATTTTCTTAGGATTCTTTTTTAGAATATATTTTAGAATTTTGCTAAACCAGCTCCGCTACAGCTTTGCTGGTTAGACCGAAGGTTGCTGTTCACACCATTACCTCTTATTTCTTCAATTGAACGAACCGTAGGTTCTATGGCTACGCCTGTTTTTTCATCATTTTTATTTTCATTATGTTTACTATCAGACGGAGCTCCGCTCCTCAAGGTTTCACCCCCCACAGCTATGTTAGCAATTTTGTTTTCTGTTTCCTCCGAAAGTTTTTTTAATTTTTTTAGTTCTTCAGAATCATTCCTAAGTTTACGAATAGCTTCTAGTTGTTTTAATTCGTTTTGTGACTTAACAGCATTTGATGTTGCACTAGCTGTACTACCTATAGCAGCTGCTCCTTTTGCAGCAGATGTAATCAAATCTTTATTATTTTTAATTAAGTTAACGATACTTCCAATACCAGAAAATATACCGGCTCCTTCTTTTTGGACGGCACCTGCGGTGCCCAGGAACTTTTGTGTTCCGACTGTTTCTACACTGTCATAATGGTAAACAGATTTCATGGATGGTTCATGTGCTATTTTTTGATTTGAAGGAAAATTTTTAAGATTGTGTTTATAGATTATAGGCATTTTTTAGGATTAAATTTGACTTTTGGAAAAAATATTCACGTTAAGATTTACGTGTGTCATCGGCTAAAGCCTCTGGACAAGGTCCGATCGGCTGAAGCCTTTGAACAAAGTTCTATAGGTTAGTAACCTGAGGACCTTTGGTCCGATCAAGATTTACGTGTGTGAATGTCCAACAACTTCGTGATAACTTTATTGATCTTCCGTTGCACTTTATCTATTGCGTCAAGTAGCGTGTGATGTACTTTAATTTCTTTTCTATTAACTTGCATTTTCTCCTGATTCATCTTTAATGCAGTTTTAAGAGCATTTAACTTAATTTTAAGAACATCTAATTGTCTTTTGACAGCATCTAACTGTTCTTTATTTTCTTTAGAGTTTTCTTGTAAATTTTTCTTTAATTATTTTTCTAAATTGATTTTAAGAGTTTTCATTTTATCAACTTTTTGATTAAGTGAGTTTACTTCATTTATTATTCTATTCATCTTTTTCATTTGTTGAGTAATTTTAGAACTTAATTCATCAACACTTTTCTGGAATGTAGTTTGTAACTTATTTAATTTTTTTTAAATTCTTTCAGGAAGTTTTTCTATTTCATCTTCTAATTGTTCTTTTAACATTTTTATCTGATGTTTATTTTTAATGACTGCAGATTTTAAATTTATAGAAAGTAATATTAAAATTTTTGATTGTTCAGAAATCTTTTTAAAAAGTTTTGCTATATCTGCTTCTAGCTCTCTATCCTTTTTATCAAGTTTTAATAATTTTTCGTTTAATGATTTGTCATTAAGTTTAAGCAACTTTAATTCATTCATCAGTGGAACCAAAACATCGTTTATATATTTTTCTTTTAAGTCATTGATTTGTGTATCAACATATTGTTTATTTGTTAACTCTGTATTTTGTTGCGGAAGAATAGAAAGATGCAATGGACCAGATAAAACGTCTCCAGTTTTCATGATATAATTTTCTATTTCTATTTCTGATTCACGATTATTCGGGATATATGCACCTCCACCAACATTTGGTAGCATCATTTTTAAAACAATAAAAAGTAATTTTTTTCTAAAAAGGAATTTTTTCTTACATAAAAATAAAAAAATGGAAAAAGCAAATTTTAAAAAATTATATTCGCCCTATCATCCTGTTCTTCTTATTCGACGAGATCATCCTGTTCTTCTTATTCGACGAGATCATCGGAATTTGAAAATAAATGTTTTGATAATAATAATAATCCATGTACAGATGTTAATCTTTTATTTAAATTGCAAGCTGAAATATTTAAAGAAGAAATTAAAGGTTTACCTGCGATCGAAACGTATTACTGTATTTTTCCCGGAGAACCTTTTATTAAATTTATGGATATTGTAAGTAAATATAATGATGTTGCATACGTGGAATTAAATAAAGAAAATATGGTAATTATTGGTTATAATAGTGTTTATGGATTTATTAGAGCGGTTTTACCTATTAGTAATACAAATTGGATAGGAAATGAAATAATTAATTTTATTAATGTTACTGAATTAGTAAAAAACCTAAATTTTTTTTCCAAAGAAAAAATCAGATTATTTGTAGATGAATTAAATCAATTCAATATTCATGTAGAAAGTAAAAAACATAATGAAGAATTATTATGCCAAGTTTATTATAGAGATACAGTTCATAAAAAAGAAACATCTGAAATGCCCCAAAGATATGATAATGATACTTATATAGGTTTATATTCAAATTTAAATGTCAATTTATTAGAAAATTATATAAGTAGTTTATCACAACAAGAAAAAATTTATATGTGGTCCACACCTTATTTGAATAAAAATATTGATGATAATCAAACGGAATATCCAGAAATTTTAAATGAACATGAAAAAAATGAAGAAGATAAAAAAGATTCAAATATATTAAAAAAAACCAAATATATTAAAAAAATCAAATAGTAATGAAAATTTAAACGAAGAGAAATTGATAAATCAAAATAATATAAATACTAATATTAGAAGTTTAGATAAATTTCATTTATTAACAATTGAAAATAATAATGGTATAGTTAAAGATACTTGTAGGCAAATATGTTTTGGATCCACGAAGTTTAAATTAGGTTTTACAACTAATCAATTTAAACATTTGTCAGCATTAATAAAAACTAAAAATGATTCCGATTATGGATGTGTACTAAAATTTTCAAATAAAGATCAAACACCTGTATTTTTTCCATAATATTATTAACAAATGATAAATATAATTTGGAACTTGATATACCAATTCGAGAATGGCATCCTATTCCAAAAAGTGTAATTTATGATGTTGAAGAATCAATTTATGATGATGATGATGAATCAATTTATGATGATGAAGAATCAATAGTTAGTGAAAATAAATTTAAATTATCTTTTAATAAAACTTTATATGATAAAACTTAATATGATAAAACTTAATGTGATTAAGAAAATAAAATAACTAAAGAACGTGAAATACATGATAATATATCATAACTCTCAAGACCTTGATATTAGAATGTTTATATCTAAAATTAAAACACAAATTTTTACTTTAAAAAATAAAAAAAATGGAAAATACTAAGTTTTATTGTAACTTATGTAAAAAAAGTTGCAAACAAAAAGAAGTTATCAATCTCATTTACAAAGTAAATTGCATTTACAAAATGTAGATCGAGTTGATGAAGGAAATATATTAAAATTAAATAATTATAAAAACTATCTAGAAACATTACCTACTGATATAAAAGTTAAAAAAATGTTTGATGATTATTCACATTCGGAATATAAAAAAGTTTTTAATAGTGAAGATATGCTGTACACGGGACATCGGAGATGTCTTCCAGGGCTTCGCCAGAGAGTTCCTCGCCAGAGAGTTCCTCGCCCGTAACAGATATGAAATATTTATTTAATGAATCTGAATCTGTACACGGGACATCGGAGATGTCTTCCAGGGCTTCGCCCGTTGAACATAATGAAACCGATGAAACTTTTTATAATGTATTAACTAACTTTTATAATATATTTAAGAAATCTTTCAAATGCTATATGAATGTAGAAGTACTTTATGCAAAAAATGGACCTGATGGAATTCCTGAAGAAATAATACAAGGACATTTTACAAATTCACAAGAAATTCATAATGTAAATGATATACAACCCATATTTGAACAAATGATACTTAAATTAGAAAATTGTATAATTGAAGCCCAGTTACGTGTATCTGGTTGGAGATTTGTTAAAATACTATCTAAGAAAATAGTAATTGATAAATATAAAAATAATACTGGTGGTAGTTATGTTCCTTTACCTTTCAGTTCACCACAAATAATCAACATAAAAAATGAAGATGATTATTGTTTTCTGTGGAGTATTATAGCACATTTACATCCTGCAAAATATCACAAAGAAAGACTAAGTCATTATAATAAAGAAGAATACATAAATGAATTTGATCTCTCTGATGGATTAGATGAATTTCCATATGATTATAATAGGTTAATAAAGTTTCATAAAAAGAACAAAAATTTAATAGAAGTAAATGCTTTTGAATTAAATGTGAATTATGTTTCTATTGGTGATATTACTCCATTTTACTCAGATTCAAAAAAATTTTATTTGAATAATAAAAATTTATGTCAATCAGAAATAGTTTATAATGATAGAGAAAATTACATGCATCATAATGTTTTTTACCAAGGAAATATAATATGTACTGAAAAATTTCAAATTGTTAAAACATTATCACCAATAATGATTAATCATAATAATTATAAAGGACGTAATTTTAATTATGATTATGATACCAATTATTCATCTTTATCTTTAGAATATCAACAACCAGCACAAGCGAATATATTATATTATCAGGGACATTTTGTATTATGTACAGATGTTTCTATATTCACAAAAACTTCAGATAATGCTAATTTTCCCTGTCTCCAATGTATGACGAGCTTTAGAACTAAAGAAGAAATGAATAGACATTTGGAGAATTGCCAACAAAATGAAGCAGTTGAAAATACTTTTCCTAAAGATGATTATTTAATATATAATAGACATTATTTGAAAAATGAAGCACCCTTTACTATTTATTGTGATTTCGAAGCATATAATGTTAATATGACACAAAATCGAACCGAAGGTTCTAGGGCTTCGCCCGAGTCTGTTAATGGTACGGGCGAGGAACTCTCTGGCCAAGCCCTAGAACCTTCGGTTTGTAAATATGAAAAAAGTGCACCTGAACAAAGTAAAGAAAAATATTTATTTGAACAAAAACCATTATGTTGGGGAATGTACATTCATTCAAATTATCCTGAATTATTTAAATCAGAATATTATCAATACTATGGTGAAGATAGTTCAGAAATGTTTACAAAGAAAGTAGAAGAATTACAAGGACGTTTTTCACAATTGCTTGAAACAAATATACCAATGCTTCCATTAACGGATGAAGAAAAATTTAATTTTGTTAATGAAAGGAAATGTTATTACTGTGGAAAAGAATTGGGTAATGATAAGCGAAGCGACGGCTCTGCCGACAAAGTAAACGATCATGATCATCTAAATGGATTATATAGAGGTGCAGCACATAATTCTTGTAATCTTAATGCTAATAAATTTAAATATAACCTTGTTCCTTTATATTTCTACAATGGTTCTAAATATGATTTCCATTTAGTAATGAAAGATTTATTTTCATCTGAAAAATTACAACAACAACAAATAAATGTACTATGTAAAACAGAAGAAGAATATTTTTCAATGCAATTAGGTTGTATTAGAATTTTAGATGCATTTAGATTTTTTACTCCTTATTCATTAGATGTTATGGGAAAAACTTTGAAACCTGAACAATGTAAAATATTAAATAAATATAATTAAAAACCTTTAAAAGGCATATTTCCGTATGAATATATAACCTGCGGTTCACAGTCGAAGACTGATTTAAGTGGAGATTTTAATTCTGTGAATAAAATTATGGAAGAACAAAAACTTCCTCCAATAAATAAATTTAAATCAACATTAAAACAATCACAATTATCTGAAGAAGACTATGCAGAAGCTGAAAAGAATTGGAGAGAGTTAAATTGTAGAACAATGCATGATTATACAATGAAATATCTTCAGATAGATGTATTAATCCTTGCTGATCTTTTTGAAAACTTTCGTGACATGTGTTTACAATATTATGGAATAGATCCATGTTATTGTTATTCTACACCAGGTTTAACATGGCTAGCAGGATTGAAACATACTGGTGTTCAAGCCGATGACTCTAGGACAAAGTCCGTTAAACTTAAACATTATAAAGAAAATACATATGATAAATTATTATTTTTTGAATCTGGAATTAGAGGTGGTGTTTCATCAGTTTTAGGTAATAGATATGTTAAATGTTATAATAAGAAAGTAAATCCTGATGATTATGGTTATTTAAAAATTTTAAATCTAGAAGAAAAAGATCAATTTATAAAATTGTTTAATCAAAATATAGAAGGACTTATATCAAATGAAGAGAGTCAAGCAACAGTTGATGAATTCATGAGAGAAAACTATTTGTTATATTATGATTTTAATAGCTTATATTCTTCTTGCATGATACAAGAATGACCAACAGGTGAAATGGAATGGAGTACCATTCTCGAATACGAACCTACATTAGATGGTGAAAATAATTATGGTTATATATATGAAGTTGATTGAGTATATCCTGATGAAATAAAAGATGAAACAAAATATTTTCCTTTCTGTCCCGAAAACAAAATTCCCAATATAGAAGATTTTTCAGATTATCAAAAATCTTTAATTCCTAAGAAATACAGACCAACAAAAAAACTTATGTTAACACAAAGTAATAAAGAAAAGTATGTTGTTGAAGGAAGAATGCTGGATTGGTATTTAGAACATGGAATGATTCTCACCAAAATACATCGAAAACTAGTGTATAAAAAATCTAGGTGGTTAAAAAATTATACAGAGTACAATATTGAAAAACGTAAAATAGCTAAAAGAAATAAAGATGATTTTGGAAACGTGTTCTTTAAATTAATGAATAATGCATTTTATGGTAAGACTTTAGAAAATGTGCGTAATAGACAAAATATTGAAATAGTTTATGATAAAGATAGGTTTCAAAATTTAACAAGGAAACCTACATATAAAAGAACTACTAGATTCAGTGATAATCAATGTGCTGTACATTTACGTCAAATCAGCGTAAAGCATGATAAGTTTAATTTTATTGGATTCACTATACTAGAACTAGCTAAACTATTTATGTATAGATTTATATATGATTATTTAGCACCTGCTTATGGCAAAAACTATAAATTACACTTTACAGATACCGATTCTGTTTTCTTAGAATTAACAATACCGTATAATTCTTCACTTGATAAAGAAATAGATAAAATAAAAGATATCATCCATCCTTCTGATTTATGTAAAGTAAAAGATGAATTAGAAGGAAATGAAGATTTCATAACAGAAGCTATATTTTTAAAATCTAAATGTTACTGTTATGATACAACTAATAATATTAAAACACATAAAACATTAAAAGGAATTTCAAAGTCATCAGTGGCTAACCAAATAACATTTCAAGATTATAAGAATACATTATTTAATAATAAAATAAAAACAGCATGTAATTAGACTTAATTCAAAGAAACATAAAATGTATTTAAAAGAGGAACATAAATTAGCATTAGATCCATTTGATGATAAAAGAAAAATTTTACCTGATGGAATAACTACTTTACCTTTTTAAAGTTTATTTAGTATTATTTAAATCAGTCTAGAATAAAAATTTTATTATTTAAATCAGTCTAGAATAAAAATTATTATTCAAATCAGTCTAGAATGAAAATTTTATTATTTGTTACTCAGTATAAAAATTTTTATTACTCAGTAAACAAATCTTCTATCGATTTTCAGTCGGGGCGAAGCCCCTCGAGGCGAAGGCTAGTCAGAGAACAATTGTTCGATAACTCTATCATGAATTTTTTTATCAATATTAATTGTGATAAATCCATAATCTTTTGACCAAGCATTGTTACACGATTGTTTAAATTCATCTTTATTTCTTACGCATAAATCTCTTAACAAATCACTTAAGTTTCTTGCATTTATTTCAAATAGTATAAATATATTTGCATTCTTTCTAATAACACTTCCGTCTAATGAATACATACTTTGTGTTAAATAAAAAACACTACAGTTGTTATGTCTACCTCTTGTGAAATAATTTCTCTGAACTGACTGATTTCTATCATTAACACAATCAACAAAAATTACACAATGTTTCATTGTTTTATCTAGTTTACTAGGATCTTGCATATTACCACTATCATCTATTAATTGTATCTTTATATGCTTATTTTTATTGGATTCTACTAACTGATTATTTTTTGCTGCTTCTTCACACCACGAACTTATTTCTTCTTCAAATTCAGAATTTTCATATTCTTTGAATAATGAAGCAATTGCTGTTTTTTAAGATTATTTTCAAATCCATATTTTAAAAATTGATAGACGGGTTGTTCTACTGTTGTTGTATAAATTATAAGATTGTTATAATCCAAAAAATTTAGAGTCGTTAAAATTTTAAATAATAGATATGTTTTTCCACAACCTGATCTTCGACAAATAACTGACAAAACTTTGTTAGATAAATTTGGATGATGATTAAATTTGAGTTTTTTTTATTTAATGGGGAAAATTCATTCATTTTTAATAAAAAAATTATTTAATTTAATTTTTATTTTTAAAGAAGAAGAAGAAAATTAAACTTCTCTAGCTTCGCGTAGGAGTTTATACCTCTCGAACGGGAGTTTATACCTCTCGAACGGGAGTTTATACCTCCCGAACCAAAAGATCTATCATAATCTCTTCACCTCCAAAATTTATTTATTGTCCTTTTTCATCCGTAATTCTAATGTTAATGTTATTAATAGTTTTTCTTGTAATAGGGAAATATATTAATGTTTGTGGAATTACATTTAATGTATAACCAATGGGTACAGTAAAAGCTGGAAAACTGAATATCAAATTTGACAATTTACCATTATATATCCTCCTTCAATAATGTCACAATGTACAACAATTGAATTTATTTCAGTTATTTTTGGAATCTTCTCACCTAAATGATAACCTTGACTATAGGTTTGTTTATTAAATCCTAATAGCTTTGACAATGATCTATCATGATTAAAATCAACTTGATGATTTTCGTCTAAAGTAAGAGAAAATTTATTAACTGCCGGTTCAACTGCAAAATGTAATTGTTTCTTATCTTTAAATGGTATACCTAAATGTCTCTTAATTTCATTTGATATTGATTCAACTTCGTAAGAACCAGGAAGAAAAGTTAGTACTTTCCACGTTTTGCCTTTATCAGTAGAATATCTAAATTGGTCATTCACATCTTTGATAACGTTTTGAATAGTGTTAAATGTGGAGAAACTAGTCAATGCAATTTGATAATTTTTATTTTGTTCTAAATGTAGAATGGGTTCTAAATTACAAGTGTGTGATGAAGTAGTTGTTATAATTTTTAACGTCGTACTAAATTTTGATGAACCCAAAATCTCTGTTAGATTTTCTAAATGATTATTAATTTTGTCTAAATCTGCTGAACACATTTTTAACTAAATATTTTTAGATAAATATTCTAAATAAATATTTTAGATAAATATTTTTTATAAAATTAAAACCCAAACATTTCAGCTACGGGCGAAGCCCTGGAAGACATCTCCGATGTCCCGTTATACTTTTATAATCCTCTTCATTTAGAATCTTCTTTTCTAACAGTCTTTTCAATATAGCATGAATTTCATTGAAACTAGAATTATGTCCTTCTTTTATTGCAGATATCAAAATATTTAATCTATTTAGTAATTCTTGTGGATCATCTGGTAAGAATACAGTTGTTTCTTGTTGAAAACCTTTTCCTACTTTAACTCCCGTTGATAATAAATTTTATAATTCTCTATAACGGCTAAGAGATTTTACTGCATTAACTTTATCTAACATAGCTTTATATTTTATGAGATCTTCTACAGCATAATTATTTAAATCTGCTCCTCTTAAAAGATCAACAAAATTTCTATCTAAACTAAAAGGATATTTATCTGGTGAAAAAATTAAACCTCGAAAAGGTTGCGGAAATATTTCTTTTTGTCCGAGATAAAATCTAGGTATTGTTTTTCCATCTATAAATGAAATAGAATGTTCAAATTGCATAGATTTTGGTAATTTCTTATTAATGTTTGATTCTAGTAATCCATAGTCATCTAATATAGTTTTGCGTTCTGGACTTTTTTTTCAGGAGTTTTAAATGGTTCCATAGTTTTTTGAAAATCAGCTTTTACTTGCTCGGTTTGCTGCATTTTTTCAAACATATCAGATTGAATACCAGCTTTTATCATTCTATGTTGAAGATGATTTTCTTTCATAATATTTCTTTGTTTTATTAACTCTTCTAATTGTTTAATTCTTTTTTGATTATCAGCTTTAATTTTATCCATTTTTAAAATATAATATTTGAATTTTGTGGTAACATTGGAATACAACAAAAACATTTTACTGAACAAATTATTTTTTTATTGCTTTGTTGTCTGACATCTTTTCGTTTAATGTTTTCACGTTTTAAGTTTTGTTTAATAAAGTTTTTAGCTCTTCTAAAAAAATTTTGTCATTTTCTTCATTAGAAATTTTACCATCACCAGAAATTTTGCCATCCTGTTTATTCTTATCATCAACTTTTTCTGTCTGTAATTGAAATGATATTTGATTTACTTCATTAGCTATTTGATCAATTTTTTCAATCTCATCTAACGTAATAATATTATCATCACATACTCTTTGAAAGTAGTAATGTAATTTGTCATAAACTTCTTTAACATGTAAATGTTTATTTTTTAATGATTTTCGTTTCTTAGTTATTAAAGATTCATCTAACATTGTAATAAGTGAAGTTGTAAAAACACCCGTACCTGTTAAAGCAGTAGCAATTACTGGAATTGTAAGAGCACCAGAAGATATAACAATTGTTAAAGCACCTAAACTTATTGTTAAGAATATGCCAATTCCTTGTGTTACATTCTTAACTTCAGACCATCTCTTTCTTAATTTTTTATAATGCTCTAATCTTAATAATAATTGAGATTCCTTATCTTTCATATAGCGTACTCTATCTTTGTGTTTTTCTTTATTCAATTCACTTATTTTTAACTGTGATAACGAAGGATATATTCTTGCGGTTTCTTCCACTTTTGTTTCATCCACTTTTGTTTCTTCCATTTTTAAAGAAATATTTTTAGTCACATAATTTTAGTTATCTCATATTTTCAAAACCTGAAAGATGGATTTAAAAGACGTTTTTAAAATTACCATTTTTTTTTGATTTTCGGTGTCCCTGAACGGACATGATTTTCAAGGTAAAAATTGTAATTCTCAAATTTGAAATTACCAACTTTTATGATTTTCGGTGTCCTTGAGCGGACATGATTTTCAAGGTAAAAATTGTAATTCCCAAATTTGAGATTTTGAAAAATTTGAAAAATTGGGTATTTTTAAAAACGCCTAAATTTATGAATTTAGATCTTCATAACCTGAAAAAATGACCAAAATTCTTAAATTTAGTCGTTTTTAAAAAGTACCATTTTTTTTGAAAAAAAATCATAACATCTTAAATGGACTAAATTTATGAATTTAGGTCTTAAAACCTGAAAAAATGACCAAAATTCTTAAATTTAGTCCATTTAAAATGTTATGATTTTTTTTTGAATTTTGTCTTGTCCTGGAACGGTCTTTTGCCCATTACTGACGCAACGTTCAAGTTGACTGATAGCAGATTCAACTTAATGATAGTATTCTCCAGTCTGAAGACTGCCCAGGGCAAACCGCGTGGAGGTTCTATCATGTCTCGCCCCTAGGTGGCCCTTAAGAGAGCCGATGGTTCGTTCTCGGGAGTGAAATGATGGGGTGGTGAAGGCAGGGAAAAGATCTGCAATGAAAATGATATGTATTAGAATAGGATATACTATCTTATTTGCTTTTCACTTACCAAGTTAGCCATCCTTGGGTAGTCTCGCGGGCTTCCTCACTGAAAATTTATGTAGATGCCCGCGCATACATAGAGTGGCGTGGAGGCATTTTTTACTTGGATGGCCATTATAACAGATGATCGACTCATCCAAACTTTGATTCCCAAGGACTCGACCGTCCAGATGGCTATCCCGAATAGGGATGTGGAACTCAAACATTCTGTCCTCATTCAAGCGATTCCATTCATTCCTCATGCGCTTCAACTTCGCAAACGACTCTCTCTCATCACCCTGCCTACTCACACTCCTCTCCAACTCAGCATTCCTCGCTCTCAATACACTCATCTCCTTCATCAACTCCTCATACTTCGACTCTGCCTCTCCCATTCTCCTCTCTGCAGCACTCGTCCTCTTCTCTCGCTCATCATTCTTGTCTTCCAACACTCGCACATTCTCCTTCAACTCTTTCACAACACGCCTCATACGGATATTCTCATCTGCCACCTCCTTACATTTCACCTCCTTCATTTTCAGCTCACTCAACTCACTCAACGTTCTCTCATTCACCTTCCTCAAACTTTCGTACCGATCAACTAACAAAGCATGTGCCGCTTGCTGCGACACATGCTTCTTTTCCATGTCCTCATCCCACCGCGCCGACTGCTTCCGTAACCCACCACCCTTCACTATTGGGGAAGATGAGCTCTGCTGGGGGTCGATAATGACAATATTTGACACCTCCGACGACGAAGAGCTCAACTTCCTCACACGCTTCCTCACTCGCTCCCTATCCAAATCCACATCATCCTCATCATCACTCTCAAACACTCTCTTCCGCCACTTGTCAGCCTTCAAACCGGCCACAGCATTCTCTACCTCATTCTCCACAGCATTCCCACTAGCTTTCTCAACAACATTCCCACTAGCATTCTCAACAACATTCCCACTATCATTCTCAACAACATTCTTGGCCTCTTTCTCTTTCCCCAACATTCGCTCCTTCTCAGCATTCATCAACTCCACAAATCTCAAGTCGGTCACCAACCCTCCTGAACACTCACCATGCCTCAGATAAAACTCGGCCTCCTGCCCAACAACCAACAGCACCCTGCACTTCACACAGGCAACCCTACTCAGGATAACCATGTGGTCGGCCCCTGCCTTCTTGATGTGGTCCTTGAGACCGTCTCGGCGGTTAATTCGGCCGCACACGCACATTTTAATATGGAATTTCTTACTTCTGTCGTTATTCACCATTGCTGCGATTTCTCGTTAACTGTAAGATAATGAAATTTGTATAAGTTTGGAATCATGTAGTATACAGCCTAAAGCATTACACTTAGTGAGGAATGATAGATTTGAGTGTAGTGAGTGGCACTCGATCCCGTCGACAGCCCGAAGGCCTTGTACTGATCACTAGGGAAGTGAGAGATCTTCCCCGATACCCGCTCTTTACAGCTGAAGGCATCATTGTCACTGCCCCGAAGTGGTAACAGCAACGCCGAGCCAAAGGTAGTGATCAGTAGCTGGGATCTAACCCCTCAAAGCTGCCTTAGACTTAGTTAAATTTCAAATCTGATAGCAGATTTGAACTCAGCATACTTGAAAACCTTAGTCTACATGTTAAAACTTTGAAAAACTGAAAATGAAGAATTTTTAAAAAATTCCGCATTTTACTACTCATACTACTTTTAAAAATTTTATCAGTAGTAAAGACAATATCAAACTTTATCACACAAACTTTGAAGTAAGAAGATAGCTTGCATACTTCAAAAGATAGAGTCCTTTGAAACACCCGATATCGGGAGCTCAGAGCGACGACCGTCGCTTACCTCGTCTTTCGATGAAGTGATCAGACATACGTTGTCGGGGGTTTATATATGCTCGGAAGAAAACTTAAAATGGCTCTATCTCCGAAAGTATTCATCGTAGCGACATGAGATTTGTTGCAAACGATTTGTCTCATCATTCTCTATCATATGACACCTGAACCATTCTCATATGACCACGGAAAGTTGGTGCGTCAGCACATGGCCATGTAACATGCCACAAGTGAAAAAATTCCTAAGTGTGGGAGCTCCAGTGTGGTGAAAATTTTGAAAAATTTAAAACTTCTGAATTTCGACCTGGGACCTTTACCAAAACATTTTTCATGAAATTTCACTGACCCCCCTCCCCCCTCGTTCGGAGAAATTTGATGAAACAAACTTTGGTGAGGGTCCCAGGTCGAAATGCCACACTTTGGAAAATTTTCAAAATTTTGACCATACAACGCCACTCTGACACTTAGGATTTTTTCAGGTGAGCTACGACATTCCACCCTCCCAACCTGGCTGGCAGACCACGCCAACCTGGCCGGCACACCACGCCAACCTGGCCGGCACACCACGCCAACCTGGAGAGCGCATCACAAACCACCGCTCGCTACGTCGGCCGGCCAGAGGGGGGGGACGTCAGACTCGAAGCAACACGACACCTCACCACGACCGACTGACAGGAGGGGGGGGACGTCAGCGACGGCGGCCATCTTGCGCTATCCAGTGGTGGAGTTTTACTTACTACTGTGATACTTGCGGAAATATGAGAAAATAAGGTAAATACCATGTTATAACAAAGAGACAGATATAGTGGGTAGCATACTAGGTAGTACTGGGTTACATAGCACCAGTAGCACAGAAAAAATGACCTGACTGAAAATTTAGTGGGACATAAGTAAATTTTGAATCACAAGTATCAGAAAAAGAGAAAATCCATTTAGCTGTTTAGCTCATGTTTGTTTTTAATTGTTGGTTTTAATTTATTGATATAAAAAGCTTCTCTTAGACGAAGGTTGCTTGCATCCAGGCTTCCTTCTGATGGAAGAATCAGCAACTGTAATGTGGTCTTTGCACCGAACATGGAAATGTCGTACGGTAAAATTTGTGGCATCTAGAGCATGAAATCTGATAGACAATGTTTTTCTTCTTGCACTTCTTAGAGTCAAACACAGGTCAATTCGATAAGCTGCAGCGTTGATTTTTTTGTGAGTTCGTCTTCAGTGCGTTTCTGAGTGTTTTACTTTTTCTTGTAAGTCGAATATTTATTTTCTAGCGGCGAAAGACGTTCTAATTTGGCTATCTACCTTGTCAGGGAATGGAAAATACACAAATTCCTTGTCATTTTTCCGCTCAGATTTTCTTTTATTCTTTGAAGAATTTTTGATCATTTCTGCGGGGCATTAATTGTTGAATAGAATATTTTCGAATACATTTTCATGCCTTTTGTAGACTGGTACCCCACAGAAGGTACATCTCATTGAAACACCTGTTTTATTTCAACAATGTGTTTTTTTGCTTTCGGATCGTAGTTAACTCAGTAATATTCGCTAATCTTGTCTTTAAGTTTGCGGACACGTCCGTATTTTCCCTGACGCCTCTCCCATGCACGTCCGCAAGCGCCTGCATTTGCAAAGGTAGTGCAGAAGGTGGTGAGGATTCCGATGATATAAAGAATATGTAAAGTGATGGCATAGCCAGAAAATGAAATGGGAATTGGATCGCGGCGACAACGCTGGCGAGAGGTGCGTGCGTCTCTCTCGGGCGCTAGTGCCCTTGTAATAAGATAACTTCTGCATCTTCAAATTTCGTCAAAAAATCTGGACGGAATGCGACGTTCAAGGCTGTAATTTGCTCATTCCACAGAGCGTGTTTTCTTCACTGCGTAAATTTATGATGATATGGATATCCCGCAGTTATTTGAGATTTCACACTCTGTCCTTAGTGAGGCCTTTTAATTTCACACACTGTCCTATCTGTAATCAAATATTCTGTTCCACACGAAGATGCATGAATATTTCTTTTCATTGATCATGAATACAACAGTAGTGTTAATCCGCCCGGATGGCGGACACGGGGACGTGGAGGTCTGAAAATTTGCCTAAGTATCGATCCGTACGGAGCGCTCACGGAGCGGACTGAACGGACACAGAACGGAACGTCTACAAAAGAGAGTGAAAATTTGGCTATGCAAAAATTTGCCGGAAAGGCCAGCCATGGCGCTGCGACTTAGAAAAATTTTCAACTGACCCCCTCCCTTCTGAAAGATGTTTCTCAGTTCGAACAACAAGGTTTTGGGAAATCGAATTTGTATGGCAAAAAACTTATAAAATCTTCGAGAGGTTTGTGAAAGGTTCTAGAAAGGTTTCGAGAGGTGTCGAGAGGTTGTGTGCGTTATACATGGTCTAGTAAGGGACTATGGGGTTTATCATGGGTTAGCTTTACCACAAATTGAGTCTCCACAGTGGCTCCGTTCACATCGTGCGTTGCTAAAAACATGATTATCTTTATTATAGAATTGGCATATAGTGAGGGCCAGATTGGTGCTTGTGTGTAAGCACAAACGAACGAAGCTGGTGGAGGAGGAAGGGCAGGCGGCTGATGAAAATAGGTACCTTGTGTTCTCTTTTGGTCCATAGCGACGTCTATCACAACAACATTTCCGCTATGGTATGAAGAGCACGCTCGTTCAATTTTAACAAAGTTGGAAGCGTTTAATGAACGAGACAGCGTTCTCGAATTTTCTAGAGTTGCTTCTTTGGCTATTCGCACACTACCAGCACCATTTCAAGCGGGGGCACGTAGAGCCTTTGTGAAGTTTCCGCACCAGTTAGCACGTTTGTAATGCCTCATCAATGTTCGCTCAAACGGTTTCTGCTTCAAGTATACAGTACTTGCTGCTTTGCATTTCGAGGAAATCCCGCATCAGCACGAACGGTCGAGGATGTCCGCTAATAGGAAGAGCGAGTCAGATTTATCCGGGTTGGATGAGTGTTCGGCGGTAGAAGTGCGTGACATACCACACTTCGAGCGGCGTAATAAGTTCACAGTGACTGTCCACTTCTTCGAACGGAAAAAGCAAGGGCCCATTCACTGCTCCCGGGAAACAGATGTGGAGCACGTTGCAAATGTATTGCTCATTAACAACTCCGGCGATTGGCTTTATTGTACAACGACGAATTTGCGTGCTCTGTGCGGTCGAGATCATACTTATAGCAAGTGTGAGAGATGTTGTCGCTCTTTTAGGATTAAGGAGAATTACTTATGTATGACATACATTACGTGAAATGCTAGAGAGGAAAACCACAGGTGGAGCTGATGCCGGAAAGGCAGCATTATAAATATGAAGTGTCCGGCATTGAATTACGGCCACTACGTATTATCTATGCAGATATAAACTGCTTCATTGACAGCACTCTCAAGGTGCATCATCCGGCCGCTGTGGCGTGGCGGCAGGTTTGGCATTCATTCTGTAACAACAGGAATTAGAATGAAGGTGTAGAACTATGGCAACGTGACAATGCGTGACAGATTTTTTGCAGAGGTTAGACCAATTGGCGAAGGCGCAGTATCATAACCTCGCACAAATGACGGCCAAAAGATACTGATGCGGCCAGAAGATGAGATTTTATTCTTGACTAGCACGCACTGCGCCAAATGCAACCGTCCCTTTACAAGAATAAACGCACGCCGCCGAGTACGTGATCATTGTCACTTAACAGACGCATATCGCCAGGTGCTTTGCTCAGGCTGTAGTTCCGGTTGCACCAGCGGAGGGTAACTCTTCCGGTGGTGTTTCACAACTTTAAGAATTATGATGCTCATATGATTTTGAAGCGTGGAATGGACAAAATGTCCAACTGGGAATTGGACTGTATAGCACAGACCAAAGTGAAATTCATGAACCTTCGGGCGAAAGTCTGTGGACTGTTGGAGAGATGGTAAACAGATGCATTTCAATATTTCGTTTATAGACAGCTACCAGTTCTTGTCATCATCCTCACTAGCCAAGCTGGCAGGCAATTTAGAGAGTCTGACTATTACCCGAACTATGCCTCGTCACTTTCTTAATGCGGTTGAAAATCTGCTCCGGCGGAAGGGTGTATTTCAATATTCTTATTTTGACTCTCTGGAACGCCTCCAGGGGAACTCTCTGCCACCAAGAGAGGCACTCAAGTGTGACTTGACCGGGGATGACTGCTCCATTGCTGACTATGAGCACGCGCTGGCGGCACTGACCAAGTTCTGGTGTAGAGCGTTTGGGGATTACATAAGACGCTATTTAGAGTTGGACGTGAATTTACTTGCTGATGTGTGTGAGGCCTTTAGAGAGGTGACGCAGAGGGACGATGGTCTTCAACCATCTCAGTTCATCAGTCTTCCCGGCATATCATATACGTCAGCTTTGAAAATGACAGACGAGACCATACATCCTCTCACATAGGCCCAGATATACACCTTCTTCGAGCTTGGGATACGTGGATGGCTAGCTTACTTGAACAAACATCTGTTGTCAGCTGGGGAGGACACTGTGTTGGGGTATGTGGACGAGAATAACATTTGCGGTAGTGCACTCTGCCAGTATTTGCCTCATTCCAATTTTGAATGGTTGGAGGCAGCGGAATCGGAGGCACTCGGGCAGAAAGATAGCATCATGGCGTTGCCAGATGATGGAGATTGGGGCCATGTTTTTTATCAAGTAGACCTCCACTACCCGACACACATCCACGATTTCACTGCTGACCTACCACTAGCCGCTGGCAGCAGTAGTATCACTTATGAGCAGTACATCCCATTCATGGTGGAGTTGTACAAGCAGTTGAATGGCCAGTCTGCTAAATTCACAACGTCTCGTAAACTGTTGCTGACCCAGCACGACAAGGAACCGTACGCTGTACACTTAACGATCTTGAAATACTATCTGACAATAGGATTGGAATTACAGCGCACCTGACATGTAGTTCGTTTCACCCAAAAGACCTTCCTCATGCCATACATGATGTATATAAAAGCCGACGGCGGCAGTAGGCAAAGAACGCGTTTGAGAAAGATTCCTGCAAGTTGAAGAATAACAGTCTGTTTGGCAAAACTATGGAGTATGCGCGCAAGCGTGAGAATTATCAGCTGAAAATGACCCTGAATGTTGTCCAAAGCCTTGACTTTGCCGCTCTCGTGCAGAATAGAAGCCATAGATGACAATTTAATTGGGATTTTTAAGTGTTGAAGGCTACAGCGCAGTTGAACAGGCCCATATACGTGTACAAAGGCCAAGCCGTGCTGAACCATTCAAAGTTGGAGATGTAGCAATTGTACTATTACACCTTGAAAACCACTCCACTGATCAGGCAGCTAAGTTTAGTGGCTGGTGACATGGACAGCTTTTTCCTCGAGATGAAAGTTAATCCTAGCGTACCATCCTATGTTCAGTAACATCAATAAAGCACAACTTCAGTGTTTCAAAGATGAGACCTGCGGACAGGTAATTGACGAGTTTGTCTGCCTCCGTCCCAAAATGTACAGTATTAAATTGAAGGCGTATCCGAATCCAAATCAGATTAAGCGGGCTACGGGGATCGGGCGAATTTTTGTCAATGGCTTCAGACTCGCCGACTATTGTCAGGCGTATGAAGAACAGCGGGCTACTCATGTTCAAATGACGATATTAAAATCGGTGAATCACCAAGTGTAGACAGTACACTGAGCGAACGAGCATTGTCAGCTTGGGAAGATAAGAGGTAATGTCTGTCTGCTAATTAGTCACTACCATACGGCCACTACCGAGCGCTTCAGGAGGAGGAAGAGGAGGCGGGATCTTTAGCTGTGTCATCGGAATAACGGTCTGTCTCTCATTCGGACCACCTGAGCACTGCCGTTTGCATCAGTAGTATTTTGTTTCTTGTTTTCTGCTGCAATATCATCATTGCCAGTTATGCAATATCATCATCATTATGCTATATGCATCATCATTGCCAGTTTGCAATATCATCATCAGTTGCCAGGTAGCACGTTTCCCTAATTGCAACGGTGTCTTCTGCCACATATAATTGCAGACCGCGTATTACATTCTCTCATCTACAGTCATGTCAAGTATGGTTCAGACGCAGTTGTCCTCCTACCGCTAGATTCGGCGCTGGTGGAAGAGGCGAAGATGAAGAAGAAGAGAAGAAAGCGGGTCGCGTTCAAATGTGCAACGCTACCACGACTTTATATCCAGTTGATGTCACCGCGCGCAAAACAACCCGAACAAAAAAACAAAAACAAATCTGTGGCAAGGAGGCGTACACTGTGAACACTCGTGACCGAATTGCCCAGCTGATTTGTGAGCGCTACTAATATGTAGCAAAAATGGAGCTGATGACTTTGTCAGATGAATGTGACATTGAAGAAATTGCAGATGATGATGATGTAGTAATGGGCCATGCGAAGCGTGGCAGCCTGGGTTTTGGCTCAACTGGTGTTTGAATAAAGGCCGTTTTTATATTTTATGTATTTGAATTCAGTAAAATTTCCGGTAGTTGGTTTTCTGTCATGTTTAATTGAGTTTCTATCACGTACTGCCCAGTAATGCAGCGCCAGAAACCTAACCCAAGAATTGCGTCCCCGCCTACACCGCACCAATGAAGCTGCCTTCTCAGCTATCTGATGAATAGGGGGTGGTGGTGACGAATATAATCTAGGAAAGCTGTATCTCTACCTTCACAGCAGACAATTCGATCACTGCAAATGATTTACAGTCTCTTTCAGAAGTTCTTCTCGAAGACCAAATCAAACTTTGACGAAGCTGTATTTGGGGCAGATTGTTGAAGACATGAACACTATGATACGAGGGATATCGGAGACAGAGCTTGCCAATAGGCATGAACGCCGCATCAACACGTACCGGTTCACCGATGACTGCTTCATCACGCCGGCGCCTCTTGATTTACTTGATATACCAGCGCAAAATCCATTCCATCCAGCAAGGACGCCGGATGGAACTTCCATCCGCAGCCACAGTAGAAGAACTGAGCGGGGGAAGCAGAGACATCTCGGGTGTGGGACTTTGTGCCGTGTAGAGTACTTGCGTGATCGCTAGCTGGTGTAAGGCAAACTTGTCCACCTTCTCACCATGCGACCCAATGTACATGCCGCGCACAAGTATGAGACATATGTACTGGTTATGCCCCAAGTCGTCCACAGACACCGACTTCAGATCAGAGTCGAAGATCCGTACATCGTCCGCTAATTTCACAAACACCCCGTCGTGAGTGTAATCGAAAACACGGAAGGAAAAGATCTCCACCATTTCCGTTTTTGTCATGACAGATCTTCGATGCGTTAGTAGACAGCTGAAAGGACTCCTTAGCAAAAGATTCCACCCTAATGATAAAATGACCGGCTTTGGTGCGCTGGTAAAAACTTCCGGTGTCTGCACAGCAAACCGGCCGCTTTTACGGGAAATACATCGATACCAGAAATGCCCGATCTGCTTCAGCGGTGATATGGTCAGATCTTTGGCAGACAACGTCGACGTCGCAGAATACATGTCGGCAGTCAGTCAGTCTGTTTGATAAACTCAGCAAGCGAAGGAATGAAAACAACACGAAACGGCGCTCCTTATATATCCTTCAGATCGGAAGATGCCGAAACGATATTAGCCGAAACACATCGGCGAATGAAGAGCGAGAAAACCAAAGTTCCGAACTGTGCCGCGGGAGCGTGTTATATCTTCAAATATGTAACTGTTGTTGTAGTATTGTCGTATTACTTATTTATCGAAATTGGCCATAGCCAGCAAAACCATATCGTTCGTGAAACCTGCGTTAATTTATATTTGTCTCTAGTAAAACAAGTGACAGAATTAATGAACATCATTTAGCACGTTATAAGAATGCAATAGAAATCAGATAATCACATTCTTCCCCTGGTGAAAATGTTGAAACACTCATGTAAGCACAAATTAAACTATACACTATGTGATATCTGTAAAGGCTGTCATAAAATCAAAATACAGTTCGCACACATCAAATTTCATTCCTGTAGCAATGTTAACTTGTAATAACATTTAATCACAACATCACTGTACAATTCTTAAATCGATACTTTGCTGTATCAGTTCGTTTCGGCCACAAGTTGAATTCACGATAGGTGGATGGATGTTTCACATTGTCTCGACGAGTGTCACTAGAACTCACAATTTGTTTGGGTTGAGAAAAAACACATGAAGGTACATTGGGTTTCGACAATTCCCACAAATTATGAAGATCAACAGTCTCTTTTCCACTCCATCTCATTCTTCTCATAAATTTCTAACTCACAACAATAACTCGTCCATCATGACATATCTTACACTCATACACACCATGACCTCTTTTATTGATCACAAGAGCAGGAGTGCTAAAGTTACTCATGTTACCACGTTTCAAGACAGCCTTGTCAGCTGTTCCAAACTCTAAAAATCCCGAACGTTTCTGATTCTTTAAATAATGTTCAGTCAAACATCTTGGTTTAGTTTAAACAATGTTGTTACTAATCAAACTCCACTTAGTAGGCATTGTTCTATTGCAAAATAGCGTGAACGGGGGTTTTCCTGTCGACACATTTGGTGTACTTCGAATATCAAACATGACTCGTTGTAAAGCAATATGATACAACACACCCTCGTCTAAAAGTTTATCCAGACGTTTGTTCAAGGTACCATGAAATCTCTCAACGATAGGATTTCCTTGGGGTAATAAGGACTGGAGCGCTTATGCTGAATGCCACATTTCGACAGAAAATCAACAAATTCTTGACTAGTAAACGCTTAACCATTATCACTGACAATAACCTTGGGAATAGCGACCATAGAAAACAAAGCTCGTAATCCTCCAATAGTCTGAGAAGCAGCAATAGAAGTGACTTCAATCAAAAATGGAAAACGAGAATAATCATCTATAACAGACAAGTAAGTTTTACCACGAAGTCTAGAATTTGGACCTACAAAATCAATGGAAACTACATCCCAAACACCTTTCACAGACTCAGCTACTGAAGCCATCGGAGCTGGCGTATTAGTGTTTGAAAATTTTACACAATGCGCACATACACGCACTTTTTCATAAATTTCCTTAGGCATCTTGGGCCAGTAAAAATATGAACGTAGAACTTCTTTCTTCTTAGTGGACCCTGGGTGTCCCTCATGTGCTTGTAAAATAATCTTGCTTCTTAAGGCTTGTGGTACAACAACTCTGTTGGCAAACATTAATAAACCTTCTTCTGAGACGTACAATTTATTACGAATATGGAAAAACTGACGTAAATGACTGGACCCATCGTTTCTCCAATCACTCATTTTCTGTAACTTCGATTTAATATCAATCAACTCGGCATCGTTTGCAGTCTCATCAATAAGGACTGATACAGTAACTGGCAAATTCTTCAAAACCAAACATACGGACAAAGACGTATCCTCAATATCAGAACTTTGGCGATCACTAGGGCATCTGGACAGAATATCAGCAATTTTATTCTCAGTAGCTGGATTATGATGCACAGTAAAAGTATAGGATTGCAAATGTAAAATCCAACGTTGCACTCGTAACGGTAATTGATCAATCGGCTTATCAAAAAATGAAGCAATTGGCTTATTATCGGTCTGAACAACAAATTTGTTACCAAACTAGAATGTTCGAAAACGAGTAACAGCAAAAAGAATGCCTTTAAAATTCACGTTCTTACTGCGAATACCTTGTTTCAACATCAGTCAATTTTCTTGATGCAAAAAGAACAGGCTTATTGTTCTGAAGAAGAACAGCACCCAAATCTACACCTGAAGCACCTGTTTTGACTACAGAATGTCCAGTAAATCAAAAAATTTCAAAGGCTGAATTCTTTTAATGATATCCTTCATCTCATCAAAAGCCGTGTTACATTCATCAGTCGAAACGAATTCTTTCTGTTTCAAAAGCTCATACAACGGAGAAGCAAAACTGGAAAAATTGAAGCAAATCTATGTGCCGCATACTCAGCAGACCTATAAACGATCTTAATTCTGACTCGCTTGACGGCTTGCGAAAACTCAAAATCACGTTTATTTTGCTATCAAGTTGGTGGACTCCTTGAGACGACAACATATGACCTAGGAACTCAAATTTTTCCCTGAAAAACTGACATTTATGATGGTTCAATTTGAGACCTCTTTCTTTTAGCCTGTGCAGGACTGCGTGTAAATTCGAATCATGCTCGTCCTTGGTATTGCCAAAAATCAAAATGTCGCCAAAATACACGAAAACACCTGGAAGATCCCGTACCAAACCGCTGTATCACTTTCTGAAAAATCTCAGGACCTGTTGAAATACCAAAAGGGAGTCGAGTGTATTGAAAGCTTCCAACCGGAGTGCTAAACACCAAGTATTTTTGAGAACTCTTACTGACAGAAATTTGGTGACATCCACTCTTAGCATCTAAACTCGAAAAATACTTTGTGCCATTTAGTTTCATCAACATTTCTTCAAGAGTAGGTATCTGGAAATACTTCCGCTCAATTACACTATTCAAATATCTAAAATCAGTGCAAATACGAATCTCATTATTTTTCTTCAATACAGGCACAATAGGTGAATGCCACTGAGACGATTCAGCTGGAATAATGATACCCTTACTCAGCAATTTATCAATTTCCTTCTTAATGCCATCAACCGTAGCAGGCGGTACACGTCTAGGAGTAGCATCATTTTTCACGGTCAACTCGTAATCTACACCGAGAACATTCCCAACTCCATCAAACAAAGTGGAAAATTCGGGAAAAATATCAGTATCACATGACAAAGCATTAACATCAAAGTCAGTATCTCACCTCTTGATTATACCGCGAGAAAAACATGTAACACGAGACAATAATGGCAATTCATCTTCAGTACGAACAAAAAGGAAGACAGATTGTGAGGTCTTGCGACCGTAAGATACAGACATATTGCACCTTCCGATCACAGTTAGATAGCAACCACCATATGCTTTTAGCTTATCACCTGTAGGATACACATTGGCAGAAGTTGGAATGAATTCTTGTAGAATTACATCAACAGCAGCACCGGTGTCATCAACACATTTGACAGTATGTCCATTCAAAGCCACGGTAACAAGTTCTTTCTCACCGACAGCATTAGTAGAGTACACTCCATACACGGTTAATTCTTCAGCTTCACCTTCGACTGTAACTTCTCGAATTGTGCCTTGCCGCTTCTTGAGACACATGCGAGAAAAATGACCTCGAGACTTGCAATTGCGACAGTTCTTGTCCTTAGCGGGGCATTCTGGATCACTCGCAAATGTTCTAGGTCACCGCACCTGTAGCACTTTGTCACTTTTTCATCCAACGTAAAAGTTTGACGTTTATTCGTTCATCTTCTAGGCCTTGTAGCGTACACACGATTAACATCAGAAGCAGTCTGAACTTTAGAACGATCGCAAATCGCGCGTTCTACAGTTTCAGCACGACTAACAGCAGTATCAAAAGTTAATGTCGATGCATCTTCGGTTAGTAGCTTTTCTCCCAACGCGTCATTGTAAACTCCGATCACAAAAATGTATCGTGACATTTCTTGCTCGTCTTTAAAACCACTGTGTCTTACCAGTCGGCGTAATCGACATGCAAAGTCCGTAATTGACTCATGACCGCCTTGCTTAGCCTCAAATAATTGCTTGCGTCGCAGTAGTATAGACGTTTTACCACTTAAGTATTCATGTAGTCGATCTTTAGCGTTAGCGTAAGTAGCTTTCGGTTCCTTTAAACCGTCATAAATGGACAAGCCATCTTTACCCTGACAGTTAAGCAGTAGCGGTAACTTCGTACCCGTCTTGGCTTCAACGATATCAACTAATTCTGTAAATCTCGGACAGACGTATAAAGTATGTACGTATAAAGTAAAGGTTGGCAGGTTATGTGGGAGCAGTAATAGCAGAAGCCATGTTCGAAGCAGTAGTAGTTGTAACAGCGGTTCGGCTTAACGCAGCAGACGTAATAGAAGTTCCACACGATATAACAGTCGTAACACAGGCAGTAGTAGTAGGTTCGATCATTCCGTCGCCATATGTTATATCTTCAAATATATAACTGTTGTTGTAGTATTGTCGTATTACTTATTTATCGAGATAGGCCATAGCCACCAAAACCATATCGTTCGTGAAACCTGCGTTAATTATATTTGTCTCTAGTAAAACAAGTGACGGAATTAAGGAACATCATTCAGCACGTTATAACAATGCAATAGAAATCAGATTGATTATCACAGAGTGCACCGTTGAATTCGTCTTCGTGAGGGGATTCAGAATATATAAGGTTTGTCCCACTTTCCTCCGGTCCGGACGAATCTCTGGACAACTTTGTTCAAACGAAACATTTTTCTGAGTTTTTCCAATACAAAAGTCCGTGGTGTAGCGTTCCGTATCAGATCCGTCACGGAACGAGACTTAGGCAAATTTTCACAAGCCTCTTGAAAATTTTGTAAGTTTCTTCCCAAACAAAAGTGGATTTCCCAAAGCCATGGTTTTCGAACTCCGAAACATTTTTCAGGAGGGGGGATGGCAGTAAGCCCAAAATTTTCTAAGTGTGGATCCGTGGGTGAACAAGAGAAAATTTTACTATAATAGAATCCGTCGCGGATACAAGACCGAATTAGCACGGAACAAGTGAAGATTTGGATAAGTTTTTCCATGAAGAACGAAAAAGTTTCAAAGCTATTTTCCATGTACAAGTGGTATTTCTGAAACCATGATTTTAGAACTCAGAAACACTTTTCAGGAGAGGGGGAGTCAGTCGAAATTTTCTAAGTGTGGACCCGTGGCGGACACAACACGGAACTAACACGGAACAAGAAAGAGAGAAACTTGATCATGTTAATCCGTAGCAGACACGAAACGGAGCAAGAAAGATTTGCCAATCTTTTCCCAACGAGTGGAAAAAAGTTTGTAATTGAGATTGTGCTAGAGGTAATCGAGCACGCTGCGTCGAATGACAGTAGTTCCAAGTTATTCGATGACCAAGAAAAGGGTCAAAATGGCCGCTGTCGTATAACCGGACACATGAGGTGCAAAACGAACCGAGTGGACGAAAGTTGGTAAACGAGGTCCCACAAGGAGAAGTCGATCACGCTGAATCGAATGGCGCTGGTCCCAATTCGATCCGTTCCTAGGAAGTGACCCAAATGGCCGCTGATCTATAATCGGACACTGGGTGCAAATCGAATAAATTACAAGCACGCATCCGTTAACGTTCCGTAGCAGATCTGCCACGGATTCAAACACAGCCAAATCTTCTCTTTTTTCTCATTAGTTCCGTATCTCTTCTGTTGCCGTTCCGTTTTGACTCCGCTAGATCCATGTGTTCCGTGAGCGTTCCGCAGCAGATCCGTCACGGAGTGACACTTAGGAAAATTTTCGCAGACGTCTCGAAAATTTTTCCATATTCTTTCCCAAATTCGATTTTTACATTTTTTGCAAATTCGATTTCCCAAAACCTTGTTGTTCGATCTCAGAAACATCTTTCTGAATGGAGGGGGTTTTCTAAGTCGCAGCGCCATGGCTCGCCTTTGCGGCAAATTTTTGCATAGCCAAATTTTCCCTCTCTTTAGTAGACGTTCCGTTTTGTGTTCGTTCAGTCCGTTTCGTGAGCGCTCCGTAGCAGCTCCGTCACGGATCAACACTTAGGCAAATTTTCACAGACCTTCACGCCCCGTGTCCGCCATCCGGTCAGATTTCACTACTTAGTCCTACTACGAAAGTTGTGCTGGTGACTTCTTTATTGATACTTCGACGAAACCAACAACTGAAAAAGTAGAATCTACCACGATGGTATATGAGACCACTCAACATCAAAATAGATATCGATTTGCATGGTAATTATTTGTTAATTAACCCTCAAATGCATAAGATGAGTCCTCGAGGACCCAAGCGGTCTGTTTCTTTAGTTTTTTGTTGATTATGTGATTTATATATGACTGATGCTTCATGTATTCTCAACAATGGATCATTAAACACAATTCAAGTGTTAATATTCTATAATTTTACTGACTATCGCTATGATCGTTATTTTACTACAGAAAAGTGCTGGATCCTCGAGGACCCATCTCATGCAAATACCATAATGGCATCTGTTGTTCACTGAGGTCAACTAAAACATGTAAATAGTGAGCAATATCTTATGTAGGCGTCATTACTTTACATCCAACTAAACAAGTCAGAAATAACTTCTCATCGATTTCCTTTGGCGAGGGCTAACCAATCACAGTCGAGCTGATGAAATATCTTCCATGTGTTATAAGTAATAGGCTATTCTATGACACACGGGTTCATATTCATCGATTGCGACATGAAACGAAGCAGACTATCAGCGACTGATGCAGAACTTACAGAATTCTCAGAAATACAGAATTTATTTGATCAAGAACATGACGATGATTGTGAATCTAGTTCTGTTGCGTCGTATGGTGATGATCTAGATAATTCTAAAGTTATTGCTACACCAACTGAAGACCATGTTTCCACGTTTTCCGTAGTGGAATCGTGGTGAGTGCTTCAAAAGGAAGCTGTTCATTGAACAGTTGGGATTAGAATTAGTCCAGCCTTTGTTGAGAAGAAGAGCCGATTCCTCGTTTGTCGGCGTGAGGCGTCCGATACTGAATGCACTTTCAGCATGTGGCATTGACTTGCCATCGGGAAGTGCGGAATCTGATGACGTAAATTCAGTCGTTTCAAAATCAAAGAGGAAGAGATGCCATCGTCGTATTGTTGACCGAAAATCTTCCCGTGCATGCACAAGTTGTGACAAAACTGTGTGCACTGAGCATTCTTCAAAAATCGAAGTGCATCAATGCGAACCGAGATGTTAGATAGTTTTCTGAACGCTATGTTGGATGTAGATCTAGCCTACAGATTTCGCTTTTGTGAAGATTGTATTGTAATTCATTTTGTTATACATTATAGTATAAATCTCAAACTATAACCGAGTGTGGCTTTAAGATGACAAAATATCTCTACAAAAGGAATAATAGGATATAATAGATTTAGTAGATTCATAAGAAAAATCTTAAGAAAAACAGAAAAAATAGTCTGAATAATTGTAGAAATATGTGTCTAATTTTCATTGGAAGAAGGCTTAATTGCAATGATAAATTACGCTTCATGATATGATGCGTTCATGTTAATGATATTCTAACAATATCACGTGGCTTCGTACATTCAGCAGATTTATATTGGCTTTAACAGCTCAAAATAACACATTGGGTCCTATGCATCTCATGCAAAAACGTAAGTAAAATATTTCATGCATTTGAGGGCTAATGATCTACGGAAGCTCGACGACGAGGCACTTTCGCATGAGTTCTGAAAAGTTCGACATTCCTTTTCGACTTTCCGAGCCTTACCTTCAACGTGCTCCTACACATTTAGCACCCAGTTTCTGCATTTCATTGTCTCGCTATGATTGTCACTTGTCAGACTGTTGGCCACTGGAAATTCTGTGGCATCTAAAGCTTTCAACTTTCGTGTCAGTCCATCATTTGTCAGAAATTGCATAACTGAAGTTTGTGATGCTCTCATTCTGACACTTAAAGAGTATACCAAACTCCTTTAGTGAGGAGTCATGGCGTGATATAGCATGCAGACCGTTTCAAAAATAATTGCCTAAAAAAATAATGCAAAAAAAAATTAAACTATTTTCAAATGCAATTTTTGTGTTAGAGTACCGATTCAATTTTGATGAACGATATACCATGTGAAACCTTATGTAACATAGATTATTGTGACATACATTTACTTTCGTAAATGGTCAGCTGTGGTCAGCAGGTCCTACGAAAGAAAATTAAAGGTTTTCTTTGGTACAGAATATTAGTATAAAGACGACAGAATTTTTTAATGAAAACTAAAGAATAGTGTGAGCTATCATTCAGCTTCATCATGATGTAAAGATTTCATGATTCGTTCAATGTGCATAGAGCTACAGTAATTAACAACTTCTACAAAAAAATTGTTACCAGAAGAGCATCTGACGCGATTTTTCAATTATGATGATGCTCAATTTCAATAAACATAATGCCATGTGAAAGCTTATGTGTAGTACTTTATATTGGCAGAGGATTTAGCATGTGTCTGGTCAATTGTGGTCAGCAGACTTAAAAGTATGCATTTTGGTCAATTCATTCACTGATGCCTACAGACGAAACTACGGAATGCAGAAAATTAAGATTATCGCCATTGAATCAGGCTTGTGTTAAGCTTTCAGATGATATGTTGTTTTTTGAATTTCGACAACATTTAGTACAGTATTACTCAAATAACACTTTAACCTGATTTTGCGCCTACTGTCGCGTTAACAATGCTTTTAGCGGGCACACAGCGTAATAACTTTTATTGTATCAAAGCTGGCGCTTTCGATTTTGGGTTTAAAAGAATGCTGTTGTTATCAGCTCCAAGAATATGCAAGTTTTATCATGATCGGCCCATCCGTTCACTGGCAAACTTCAAATTTGTATTACTCCCACACTCAGTCATTCGGTCAGTCATCATTTCCTTCGGCTGAGATCAGATTTTTTTCCGAATCTCTGATCTGCCCGTGGCTGTATGCTCTGCACCTCTTCACAAACAATAGCAATTCTTCACGACGTAGTTGCTGATGGTGGCATCCGATAAAAGGGGATCACTTTCATAATTGGAATCAAAATAGGCTCTCCCTGCTTTTTTTAGACAATTTATTGAAATTAAAATTGAAATATGAGCGTTAAAAACCCAACGCTTCGTCCGCCACGGACTTAATCATGGGCAACAAAGTCCAGCCATTAATACAATGGGTTTACACGTAGTATATACAGCTAGTGACAGCTCGTCAGTTCATGCTTCCGATTGAGTGTCGGACCATACGATTTAATATAGTTCTCTTCAGTGATCCTGGTAAGAACAGGGTCGCTGAAGCGATCAATAAACTCAATAATAAAATCTTCTAACCTAAGGGTCAAATTGCTATGAAATTGGACAATATGATCTGAGATGGCACTCTTATTATCTCCATTTGACACGCTTCTACGATGTTCAGCATAACGGTCAGCAAACGGGCGATTTGTGGAACCTATGTAATACTCGTCACATGCAGGGCACGTGACTTTGTAGACCACATAGCGCATAGAACAATGATATTTATTCGGCAGTTGGAGACAAATACTGCCTTGACATTTATTGTTATGCCTATAACTGTTCAAATTGCTTATGGTATTTCTAAGTGGTTTATTTACAATCAAATCGTATTTATTTGTTAATTTCTTTAGCTGACGAGTGGAAGCATCGCTAATAAAGTCAAGTTTTAGGAATACTTGATTACTTTTATTTGTCATGTTTTTATTTGGAATATTTTGTCCTTTCCTATGGAACTTTGTTAGAAATCCGGTATTCTTTAATTTATTTTCCATTTCTTTTTTGCATAAATCTGAACTTTCTATATCAGAGCAACGGTTTTCAATATACCTGTAGCTATTTCTAACGAAATTAGATTTGACGTGACTGGAAACCCAACTATCAAAGTGGAGGGTATTACCGGAATGGCTTTCTTTATTGAACCATCTATATTTCACTTCATTATTAGAAATATAAATACTTACTGTATATCTAAGAAATTCAAACTGTTGTTTTTAGGCAAATCAAGCGTAAATTCAATAGAATTGTATCAAAGTAGTCAGCATCTTTAGGGAAAGGACCCAAAATGATATCATTGATGTAGCGCTTATACATATCGGGTTTGATACAATGTTATTCAGGAGACTGTCTAAGGCCATGCCTTCAATTTTATACATAAAGATGGTAGCAACCACCAACCTGTAGATAAGTTTTATCGTTGTAATGAATTTCATAGTTAAAGCAAACAAATTTAAGAAAATCCTCAATGTCTACGATTTTCAAATTATAGTTATTGATTTTATTCCAATTTTCTTTGACGAAGTGCATGACAGTGGTGACTCCATCCATGAGAGGAATGGAAGTATAGAGGTTCTTAACATCTAGAGAGATGAAGACTAAATTATCTTTAGACAAACCACTTAAATCTTTTAAATTTTTGATAAGATCATCAGTGCTGCTGATATTAGTTGGGACTAATTTTACCAGTTGATTTAGAACTTTACTTAACAGCCAATCAATTTTATCAGTTGGGGTTCCAATAGAAGAAGCTATGGGACGCAGTGGAAAGCCATTCGGCAATTTTTGTTTGTGATCTTTCATAGTGCAATAGAATTTTGCAGGCTTACTACCATTGGACAAGAGGCGATTAGTATCTAAGTTTTAGATTTTTGAATCTAGATCTGACTAAAGAGTTAGCCTGTTTTTCAATGGCGTTACATCTAGATTTTTTTAATAACTTGTGAGTATTGGCATCATTTAGGATATTCTCCACTCGATTAATAAAATTTTCTTTTTTAGTAACTACTACGCGGTTCGTTTTATTTGACGGAAAACTGCTGATTTTCATAAACTCACTAGTTTTATCTATTGTTCTATGCATTTGTTTGTATTTACTGCTTCTCTTAGTATAAGTAATTTCCTTATTCAAGATTTTTTAACTTCATGTTGAAACATCATTAACTGTGTCTCGGCATTATCACTCATTTTCGTTGGAAAATTAATCGTGTTTTTACTAAATGGAATACGCAAATCGGTATTGCCACCGTTATCAACATCGCTAGGTCTTGCATCAACAACTTTAGAGTCTACAAATTTAGAGTACCATCTCAGATAATAAGTCAAAGAATCGATAGAAAGCTCATTATGTTTACGAAAAGCATGGTTAATGCGTTTAGGGACACGAAATTTGGGACCTTTGCTAAGAAATATCATGAGGGATATCTATATCAGTTTCGTTAGTTAACCTAAAATTACGAAAATGATCTGACGAGCTGTCACTGCTATCAATGAACTAAAAATCATCAAAGTATGGGAAACATAACTTTGGCTTATGTGGTAGAATATACTATTCTTTCCATAGTGGATAGTGTCTGTTGCACAAGTTGAACCACTAACTACAGTGTCTTCGATAAACCATCTGCTGTTCGCACAATACTGCATTGTTGATCATACTCAGGAGGGTCTGTATCATCCCTTTGTCCAACTGATGAGTAAAATTGAAATATTCGTAAGAATACCAACGATTACTCTCATCCATTTTGGTGCGTAAGGATTTTAGAGACGAACGCAGGATCTCCCATTTCAGAGATAGTGTTTTCCTTGAAATTGCAGTGTCGATGACGATTGACTCAGGAAAACAAATCATGTTAACCACAAATTTAGGGACAACTTTAAAATCCAAACATGCTTGCATAAATAGTAGATGACAGGAAAGGCAGACAATCGTCAAAGCAAAGTTGACCAATTTTCTTCCACATTCTCTTACCATTTTCGGATGTTGTACGGAATTGATATATGTGATTAACGGCGTCATACGAGAGGTGATTTTTCACTTTCATGATTGGAATCAAAATAGGCTCTCCCTGCTTTTTGGTCTATGTGGTCTACAAAGTCACGTGCCCTGCATGTGACGAGTATTACATAGGTTCCACAAATCGCCCGTTTGCTGACCGTTATGCTGAACATCGTAGAAGCGTGTCAAATGGAGATAATAAGAGTGCCATCTCAGATCATATTGTCCAATTTCATAGCAATTTGACCCTTAGGTTAGAAGATTTTATTATTGAGTTTATTGATCGCTTCAGCGACCCTGTTCTTACCAGGATCACTGAAGAGAACTATATTAAATCGTATGGTCCGACACTCAATCGGAAGCATGAACTGACGAGCTGTCACTAGCTGTATATACTACGTGTAAACCCATTGTATTAATGGCTGGACTTTGTTGCCCATGATTAAGTCCGTGGCGGACGAAGCGTTGGGTTTTTAACGCTCATATTTCAATTTTAATTTCAATAAATTGTCTAAAAAAAGCAGGGAGAGCCTATTTTGATTCCAATTATGAAAGTGATCCCCTTTTATCGGATGCCACCATCAGCAACTACGTCGTGAAGAATTGCTATTGTTTGTGAAGAGGTGCAGAGCATACAGCCACGGGCAGATCAGAGATTCGGAAAAAATCTGATCTCAGCCGAAGGAAATGATGACTGACCGAATGACCGAATCTCAATCAAGGTCGCAATACAATATCTGCGGAATGGAGCAACATCCTCAGCGGCACCAGGCCCTGCTAGTGCGTCGTTTTGGACAGCAGATTGGACTTACTTCGAAGTGACAACCTTCGGCCTCGCGAGCCATTCTTGCGTGATGATTATATGTAGCTACCTAATAATGTAAAATTATGCTGCTTATAATCACCAACTATATTTATTAGTATGACGAATAGCCTATGAGTTCACCTTTCTGACCATTGAATTTGAGAAATCTGTAAAAAAAGTTATCAGCCCACCCACTAAAATTCTAATTTCTTCTATTCTTCTATTCTTCTAATTCTAATTCTAATTCTAAATTCTAAAAGTGCGCACTACATTGTAAACTGTAGAATACGAAAGCTGACTGATTTTGACTACAAAAGTGATGTATAAAACAATAATAATGAAATGCAGGAAAGCACTATTGTTCGTGCTCATATAATACGAGAGCGATTGTCTTTCCTATTGGATTATCTTCATTATCCAATAGGAGAACCAATCGCTTTCATAACGTACAGACCGTTTCAAAAGTAATCGCACAAAAAAGCTAGGCCATTTTCAAATGAAATTTTCGTGTTTAAGTCCTGGATCAATTTTGATAAACGATATACCATATGAAACCTTATGTTCCATAGATTGTTTTGACATATATTTCGTTTTCATGTGTGGTCAGCTGCGGTCAGTAGGCCTTATGAAAAAAATTGAGCGTTTTCTTTGATGCAGAGTTTCAACATGAAGACGACAGAATTTTTTTATGAAAGTTGGCAGACAGCATGAATTATCAGTCAGCTTCATCATGATACACGGTTTTTAGGATTGGCTGTATGTACAAAAAGATGCAATGCTAATAAGTTTTACCAAAAAAATGTTGCTAAAAAATCTCTCAAGATTTTCTCATTGATGAAAATGTTCAATTTCAATAACCTTTGTACCATGTGAAAGGTTATGTCAAGCACTTAAATTTGGCAACGCGTTTAGCTTATGTCTGGTCAGCTGTGGCCAGCAGACTTAAAAGTATGAATGTTTGGTCAATTCGTTCACCGATACCTACAGACGAAACTATGCAATACAGTAAATTGAGATTATCACCATTGAATCAGGCTCGTGTTAAGCTTTCAGATGATATATTGTTTTTCGAATTCGGACATCAATTTGTGCAATTTCATTCAATTTACACTTCTACATAATTTTACGCCACTTTCGCGTTAACAATATTCAACAACGGTCAACTGCACACAACTTAACAACTTCTGTTGTATTAACGCTGGTGCTTTCGAGTTTATGCTTAAAATAATGCTGGTGTTATCAGCTCCAAGAATATGTCAGTTTTATCAAAATCGGCCCATCCGTTCACTGACAAACGTCAAATTTGTATTATTCCCATAGTCAGCCATTGCGTGAGTCATCACTTCCCTCACTTGAGGTCAGAAGAAATTCGAATCTCGGATCAGACAAAGGCTTGTCTCGTCTGTGCACCTGTTCACAGCAAACAATAGCATTTCCTTTACGCCGTAGGAATGCTAACTAGGGTTTACAATCTCGAGCCGTTTTCTCAATCCCGGGATTTTCGAGACTGGCTAATCGCAATCCCGGGATCCCGGGATCCCGGGATCTCGATCGAGATTTATATATACTGTATATGTTTTTAATCATTGAGTTTCAAGAAATATTTCAAAAGACGATACATGCTTGTAAAATGTATATCTTTCAACGTGAACTAGACAAACATCTACAGTAGGTAAAACTAGTCATCTCGTAAAAATATTGGCAAAGTAAGGTAAGACACTGAATTGTGCTATCACTCATTCTCGACCGTAATTTCGTTAAGAACAAACCGGCCGCCGAGAATGCCCTTTCGGATTCTACCAATGTTGGAGGTATCGATTCCAGGACTTGTTTCATTCACTTGTTTGTGAGCATACATTCACTTAGAGAACAAATGCATTTTTTGACATAACTTCTGAACCACTGGGTCGATTGTGATGAACGAAACGTTGTCTTCATCACAACAACAAGATGTATACAACTGCAATGTCATTTTGTCGATAACTGATGATTTTTTTCAAATTGTCTTTCACCGTCAATTAATCACCGAGACACAATTCGTTGTCGATGTGTGAAAACCAACACAGCGCAGCTGCAGTAGCAGTCCGGTGACCTGTCAATAGAGCGAATTCGGGAGACTCACTGGGTTGAATGACGGTTTTTCCCTCAAAGACCGCAAACCGCAAATCTAGCTCTGTCTGAACGAGCCTTGAACGGGCCTTTAGTCGTTATTTTAAATCGTTGTGATTTGTCTTTCAGCTATCAATTTACGAAGTATTTTCAGTTTACAGAAGCAATACTAGTAGCAGTATCACAACACTGTTTATTAAGCGTCTGAACGGTTTGTGTCACGGCATTGATTTAGCCCAGATTTCGCGCTGCTCCTCGGCACTAATGTCACGACACTAGTGTCATCGTGTGAACGAGGCTTAACCAGCTGGCTCGGCAAATACAGCACATTGGCAATTTATCAAACTTGGAACATAAAAAATTTAGATGCATTTTCAAAAAAGCCATTGACTCTCTTAACTATGTCACTTAGAAGGAACTCAGGGCCAATCTTTCAAATATCTCGAAATACCTCGAGATCTCGAAGACGTAATCCCGGGATTTTTAATCTCGGAAATAGGGTCGAGATCCCGGGATCCCGGGATCCGAGATCCCGGGATTGTAAACCCTAATGCTAACACTTGCGTTGCGTCCGATTAATGGAGCAGCTCATCAATGATGAAAAGGAGAGTGAGTGACACATGGGCCAACATGATATTGATATCTCAAATAGCATCGCGAAAGTAACAGAGCAGACAATCACTAATTACTTCATTTAATTAGGCAAACCACACCACCATATTTCCAGAACCAAGTGTCTCAGCCTACCAAGTAAATAAGTTTATTGATCGATTATCAGCGTGCGATTAAATTTGACGAGAACATACAAAAGATATAAGAATTTTTTGTGCTGTGCAACGATTTGTGAAACGGTTTGTATGATGTATTTTGTTATTCTCGTTTTGTACATCGCTTTTGTAAGTAGCTTTGGTATTGCACAGTTTACAGTGTAGTGAGGACCTGAAGAAGTGGAGAAGTGTACGAAGCTACTTTAGCAAATGAAGAAATGGCAGCTGGAGGCAGAGAGTCAGTTAAATCAGAAACATTGTCATCTGAAATGAATTTGTTGGAATGACTGAAACCGTTGCTAATTGCAGGTCTAAACGGAATATCGAGGTTCGAAGGGAGAGGTGAAGTTTTCTCATCCAGTGATTTGGTGAGCGACGTGATATTAGCTTCTATTTTCAATGACAGCAACGAGAGAGAGTTCTCCAGTTCTTGGAACTTAATTAGCAAAGGATGATCGGGAGTGCTGTTGTTTCCGACAAGGGGCCCGCCTGGAGGACTATCTTGATTTGCATTTCTAAGCCATTTTTCGTCATAGCAGTATGATTGTTCGGTTATGTATTTCGACAGTAATTCGACTTTCAATGCTTCCAAATTTGAAGATAGGCAACATGTCTTACATGGATAAAGGCCAGGATCTTCGTTAATAACGGAGGAAAGCTGGCGAAATGAAAGGCCTAGACAAAGATAGTGAACCCACGAGCGACAGTTCAAACATTCTATTGCTGTAGTGTTGGACGCTTGGCCACACCAAAATAGAGAACGAACGGCTGTTGAATTTGAGACACGCTTACTATTCTGGGTTTGGGATGACTTGGGCATTATTTAAGGAGAATGGACAGCCAGACAAAACAAAAAAATACGAGCAGGATCTGAACACAAGGAACGAGGCTAGGAAGTCTAACACGCTACCATTACATTATTCTGGCGCTCTATCTTTCAAAAGATTTCTGATGTCTATGAAAGCGTGTAATCCGTAAAGAAATCGAAAAGGGATGCAATTCTGGAGAGAGAATTACATATAAATCTGACTTGGCACAATGCACCGAGCTACAGCACTCTCAACAGCAAAGAAATTAAACAACGTTATTATAGAGATGAATCTGGACAGCAAAGACAAAGCACACTGCAGCTGCGTGTGCAATATTAATAATTTTATTTGTCTCCGTGCATGTATTGTAGATTTCCTATCGCTTTATTTGACCTGTAAAGCAGATTATTGGCCGTGCGGGAAATAATATTTATTCCAATGCACAGGAAGGAGCGTAATCTACGCCAATTATGAGTGCTTCTTGTCCTGCTTTAGTATAGACATGTAAATTACCTTTTCCATTCTAATTAAAAGTTGTTCCGTTCTATTTAAAACCTGTTCCATTCAATTTGAAAATGTTCTATTCAGTTTAAAGCCTATTCCATTCGATTTAAAAATGTTCTATTCAGTTTAAAGCCTGTCCCATACAACTTAAAACCTGCTCCATTCAATTTAAAACATTCAGTTAAGAACGAGCTCTATTCTACTATAAAGACAATATGACAGTCACCAACTCATCAATGTAACTAAATACCGTATTGCAAGTCTCTCTTATCCACAACATCGGCGTTAAACCGTTGCACATGATTGTAGTATTGCCCACATGCAATTAGATCACTTTTATCACTCACTGCCCTATCCAATATGGTCTACATCACTCTTCTTCTGCGAGCATCTTAGCATAAAAACGTGTGGATCGCGCACTCAAAAAGTTTGTGCGTGTATGATGCATGGGATGATGGCGCGCCAAACCGATCTAAAGATTCCTACTTTTGCTAATGTTCAATTTCTTAGAATGGCTCATCTAATTCGATAATGTGATGATGTAGTTATCGAATGTGGCTGTCAACGCTCCGCTCCGACAAGACTTACAATACGGTATTACATTGGTGAATTGATGAACACTTTTAAGATAAAATATTTCATTGTTTATTGTTTTTTATGATCCTCTTATTAGGAATATCCGTATTATCTTATTCATCAGATTCCATGTTGTACATGTATCATGAAATATTATAATATCATTGATTGTTTCAATATTATTTTGTTTTTTTGTAGTAGAATAGAGCTCGTTCTTAACTGAATGTTTTAAATTGAATGGAACAGGTTTTAAATTGAAAGGGACAGGCTTTAAACTGAATAGAACATTTTTGAATAGAATGGAATAGGCTTATGGAATAATAATAATAATGTTTTATTTCACAAATAAGATACAAAGGCAAGTAATAACAAAGTCATGCATTTCACAGAGACCAAGTACCGTACTTGTGAAAAACGTAGCATTGGCTTAAAAAGCGCTTATAATACTACGTAACCGTACACATATCTTGTTGCGACAACATCTTGCAGAAGTTGTGCAGGTATTTTCTGAAGTCCTTTTCCAGCTTATACTTGAAAGTAGAGATATTATTGGCGCATACAATTTCATTTGGCAATTTATTCCAATAATCACACACACGAAAAAAGTAACTGTTCTGAATCGATTTCGTCTTAGCATCAAGTACACAAGAAATTTTATAGCTGTTGAAGGAATAGGATCTAGAAGCAAAATTCATGTCACATTTCACAAAATATTTTTCAAAGGAAAAGTCAATTAGTCCAATATATCTTGTACATCATGCATAGATCAAGAAAAATTCTCCTCTCCTCAAGCGTGGGTACATTCAAAATACGAAGACGATCAACGCAAGACTCATATGAAATAGAGGCACGTTTACATATGACGCGAGTGAAATACCTCTGCACTCTTTCAATCACTTTAATGTTATGTAATAAAAAAGGAGAAAAAACAGGGCTTGAATATTCCAATAAAGGTCTAATGAAAGATTTATAAGCCAGCAGCAATAATCTGACGTCTGCAGTTTTCAAGTTTTTCAACTTGTATGCGGCTCGGGAATACGCGATGGAAGAAATTTTCGCACAGTGATCACTAAACTTTAGATCTTTTGACACATAGATACCAAGGTCTTTTGTTGCATCAGTCTTCGATATCAAGTCGTCAAACAAGAAGCAGTCAATCCAGGACCGTATTTAGCACCATGTACTAGATGAAAACATTTTCCTGTAGAGACAGACATTTGCCAATTTCCAAACCAAGTCTCCAGTGCTTGAAGTGTTTGACACAAGGGATCAAGGATCGATTCATAGCGAACGGCATAAATCTTTACATCATCAGCGTAAACTTGTATTTGAACACGATTTTGCTTGCAGGTCACGATGTCATTGACATAAATAATGAATAAAATCGGCCCAAGGACCGAACCTTGGGGGATCCCGCTAGTAACAGAGATGCTGTCAGATGAAATGCCATTTATGGTCACCTGTTGTGTCCTTCCAGTCACATAAGATGTGAGCCATTGCAGTAGCTCTCCACTGATGCCACAATTCATTAGTTTCAAAATTAATTTTCGGTGCGAAATTCTGTCAAACGCCTTCGTCATATCAAGATAGAGACAATCTATTCTTTTATGCTTGGCTAGGTTTATAGACCTGTCAAAAACTGAATTCAATAAATGTGTCGTCTTTGATCTTCCTGGGAGGAACCCATGCTGGCTATCAGAGATGAATTCATTAGCAAGCTGATATTTTAGAAGAATATCAACAATAATACGCTCCATAGCTTCTCTGAACGGCACTTTCGTATTGAAGAGCAATTGTGCGACATCTCTCTTTATTAAATTTGTATAATTTCCTTTTCTTCCTCAACAACTTCTTGAGCTTTTTGACGCAGCAGGCTTATATCTTCTATGAGTCACTTTTGTACGGATGAATAGCTGAACGGCATGATCAATCACATTCTTAAATTATGTCCATGATGTCTCAATGTCAGAAAAGAAGCAAGGTAAAGACCAATCAATCGCCGACAAAAAGCATCTCATATCATCATACTTGCCATTGTGATAATAATAATATAAATTGCTTGATGAAGATTTTTCTTCACTGAATGCATAATTTGGGTAATTTGATATATTGATTGCAAATACCATAGCAGCATGATCACAATTAGGGTTAAACGGTTCGACAACTTCATTTCTCAACACCAGATCAGGATGAGTTGAAAATAATAAATCTAGCACTGCATTTTCACGTGTAGGCGTGTGAATTAGCTGGGTAAGGTCATTCTCGAGCATGGTAGTCAGGAAAATCTCGTGTGCATTATCTCCGACACATCTGCTGGTTTCCCAAGAAATATGTGGAAAGTTAAAATCTCCACAAACAAATACTGGCTTGTCAGTGCTCATCATTGGCAACAAGGCAGAACTCAGATTTGATGACTGTTCAGCACTTGCACTAGGAGGATTGTAGACCGAGATGAATCGATAGGAAGAGTTGCGGGACAGAGGTAGGTCGAAGCAGATGTATTTCGCCGAGTTAGATGGCTCATTGGGCAAGATCCTAGAGACAAGTAGCTTTGAACGATAGAGTATGGCCATACCACCAAATCCATCATCTCGATCATCACGGAAAATAGAGTATGGGGAGTCAGTGATAAGCACAGAATCCGTAGTGTGAGAACGAAGCCAAGTTTCCGTTATGAATATGATATCGTAATTCTGCATTTTAAGTATTGCATGCAGTTCATCTAATTTATTGTTGATTGATCTTGCGTTGAACATATAACAGGATAATTGAACAGCATCATTTTCAATAGGAGCAAGGTCGAGGTCGTTCAATGTCTTTTCCTTGCCATCATCAGCTCTGTAGGAACACAAAGAAGACAAAAAACGTGATATGTATTTCCTAGATGTATCATAATGTCTATCAATGAATTTGAAATATAAGTCCAGAGAGGTAGAATGGTTTAGATGCAAATTGCTGCTCAATTGATTAATTTGTCAAAACAGCTGGTTTTCGATGTTAATTTCATCTACAACCTTGCCATTAATGAATAATTTTCCGGATTTCAGGTATACATGTACTTTGTCATTAGGGCTGCAAAGCCACTTCGTATCTTTCATCATTTGTCTCAAGCGGTATTCCTCTTTTCTTACCAAGTAGGTCGAATCGCGATTGACAAACACTTTCCCGAAAATTCTGTTGCATCTCTGATCATCTTTGAGTTTTCTTTGATTTCTTAGTATGGAATTTCGAAATTCAACACTGTCAAAGCAAACCAATAGCGGATGTGGTTGCTTCTTATTGCTACCAATATGGCCAAGACGATTACAAGAAGCCGCTGGTACATGGTCAGAACATCCAGTTATGGCTTGACACAACATGGATACCTTTGTCTTGTCATCTGACATGACCTCATTTGAGTCTGTGATTTCATTTTCAGGAATGCCCACAAACACAAGATTGTTTTTCCTTTTCTCCGATTCCATTTTCTCAATATACATTTGCTGCTTTACAATCAGTGATTTCATATGGTCCATTTCACTATCTATTCTCAATTGTTTATCATTGATGCGAGAGACTGAGTTTTCAATTGACGAGATTCGTGTAATCAAAGAATCAATTTTATCCGTGAGTCGTTTCTCCGATTGTTCGATTACCTGATTAATATCATCCAGAGTTGTAGAAATGGATCCCGATCGTAAACTTTGCTTGCCAGTCATGACGGAAATCAGGAAAAATATGCAATAAAACTACACAGGCGGGAATCGAACTTCGAACTTTCAATGTCGCAGAACAAGTTCACAAACGGTAACCACAAGGCCAGGAACGCAATGACGTCAGCCGTTGTGGATGATACCAATGATCTGTTGAGTTTGAAGGACCACGTGACGCGTGTCTGAGACAGTCCAAGATCACGTACAGGCATAGAAATAAACTGTTTATCTGAAGTTCGCTAGAATGGAAATTGACTCAAGGTCGCGGCACATCCGGGGGAACTAAGTTGGGGCATGAAGAACCAATTAAAAGCTTCGATTTACTCATGTGACTGATTCTAACCCAATCATACAGACGTTGGCAGGTGCATCTAAGTGAAAATGCGTGCGATTTATGTGCCGTTATTGTGCATTGCATGAAGCTTAATTTCCATTCTAGAGGTTTTATTGTTGTCAATTTCTATGCGTACAGGCACTGATGAATAATACTCGTCGATGTGGGATGATCACAAAGATTTGGGAGCTGATTGTAGGCAATCCAGAATAAATAGAAGAAAACCAATGCGATGATGCGAAGATGACGACGTGCGCACTATTCTCACAAAAAATTAACGAAAATCGGCCAAAAATAACCACAGAATGAAGGATAAGTAGATATCGTGTGTCACAGCGACCAGAACACAACCATCACATCCGACGCTCGTTGATTAACACTGAATGAACATTTTGAAATTGAATGGAACAGGTTTTAAATAGAATGGAACAACTTTCAATTAGAGTGAAAAAAGGTAGATCTATGAATAGATATTTTCACGATTGATGAGGCTATATTTCTATTCAAATACTTTTGATAATCATAGACATGTCAATCACAATCTGTCCTTGATCATCATAGCACGTCGTCAAATAATAGGTATTTGCGCAACTAGTGCATGATTGCTTCTTTATAACACTCCACGAGTTAGATATCTTAAATGCCCGAGCTCGTAGGGTGAGGGCTATTTAAATCTAACGAGTTAGAATGCTGTGATGAAGCAATCTTATGCACGAGTTGCGTAATTTTATTTGACGACGTGCTATGAAGATCAAGGGATGAAAGGATTGATATGTCTATGTGGTCTATGATTATCAAGAGTATTTAAATACAAATTTAGCTTGATCAAACGTGAAAATGTCTATTCGCAGATCTAGTCTATGCTAAAGCAGGACAAGAGCACTCATAATTGGCACAGATTACACTCCCTCCCGTGCATTGGAGTAAACATTTTTTTCCCGCGCGGGCAATAATCTGCTTTACAGGTCAAATAAAGCGATATGATATCTGCAATAGATGCACGGAGACTAATAAAATTCTCTACGCAACTCGTGCATTAGATTGCTTCATCATAGCATTCCAACTCGTTAGATTTAAAATATCTAACTCGTGGAATGCGATGAAGAAGCAATCCTGCACTACTTGCGTAAGTAACTTTTAATTAACATTTAAATTGATTATTGTTGATGTTATAATAATTAGGGCGATTGGTACCCTGACTTGAATGGGAGGCGATTTGTATCAAGCGCCTTCCAATGGGAGTCGCTGTTGTACGTAGCGCCCTCCCATCTTCATTTGATATCTATGATGAATTGAAACTCTATATGACTTGTGATTATGGTTAATGGTACCATCATACACACATAGAAATGACTCGGCATGATGACAATGATTTCATCAAGGTGGAGCAATGCAAACTACTCGTTTTCCAGAGCCATGTATATACGCCGGAGACTTCAAATGTCACAGCTCTGCCTGGGGCTACCCAAACACTAGCTCGGATGGAGAAGTTCTGGAAAATTGGGCCTCATCTCTTGATCTAACTCTACTGTATGATCCCAAGCAACCTCGTAGCTTCCGATCTGCTCGCTGGGGCTCGTCAACAAACCCGGACCTTTCCTTCATTAACATCGGTCGCGTAGAAGAATCCTCGATCTGTTTCCGAAGTCCCAGCATCGTCCATCATTCATCGAACCATCAGCCTCCATCGATCCTCTGTCTTTACTCCCAGTGAAACGGTGGAATTTCCGAAAAACAAACTGGGAGAAATTCACCGGCATCCTGACTTCCAAAGCACCCGACCTCCAAAGTCCAACATCTGACCCAGATCAAGCATACAGTGCCTGGTGCTCAACAATTCTTAATGCTGCCAAACAATCAATCCCTCGCGGCTTCCGCAAAGATTATATCCCGACTTGGGACAAGGAATGTCAACAGCGTTACCCCGATTTCGCCAACGCTACAATTGATGCAGACCGCATTTCATTGGCCGATAATTTGATAAGAACATTAAATAACAAACGACGGAAACGTTGGGAAGAAGAGACAACTGCCATTGACTTCAGCCACTCCAGTCGGAAAGCATGGCTCTCGTTCAACCGACTTTCTGGACGTACCAAAAAAACCACAAGTATGTCCTGTGAACGCTAATGCAATCGCAAGTAAGCTAGTCGAAAATGGCCGGCAAACAAAAACGAACAAAAACTTCAACAGGAGTGTCAACAACGAGATTCAAGACCTGAAGAGAAATGCAGACCCAGAGGACAACTCACTATCTGGACCTTTCACCAAGGCTGAAATTAAGGAAGCGGTCAGTAAAATCAAAAGCAGTAAATCCCAGGGTCCTGACTTTATCTCTCCGGAATTTATTATCCATTGCGGACCAGAAATGTTGGATTGGCTTCGAGTTTTCTTCTCTAATTGCCTATCAAGCCTTCGCTTACCCAAAATCTGGCGACGGTCAGACGTAGTCGCCAACCTCAAACAAAATAAACCGGCCGAGGACGCAAAGAGCTACAGGCCAATCAGTCTACTGTGCGTGCCCCTGAAGCTTCTTGAGAGAATCATACTATCACGCCTCGAGCCTATTATCGATCCCAAGATTCCTCACGAGCAGGCGGGGTTCCGCCGCGGCCGCTCAACTACCGACCAAATTACTTTGCGTACTGATGATTTCGAAGAGAAGCAAAAAGTCGGAGTAGTATTCCTTGATATGACCGCCGCCTATGACACAGTATGGCTGAAAGGACTTCACCTGAAACTCCTGAGCCTATTGAGTGACGTCTATGTGGAGCTCTTATCTAATCGAAGCTTCAAGGTAAGAACGAATGACAACCGGACTAGCCGCCTTCGACGACTACGCAATGGAGTACCACAAAGGTCTACCTTATCCCCGATGCTCTTCAACATCTACATCAGCGACATCCCACGAACCACCTCCAGGCAGTACGGCTATGCAGATGATCTAGCTCTCCTGACGGCGAATGACAGTTGGTCCCATGTTGAAAACACCCTAAACGAAGATGTGAAACTGCTGCACGACTACTTGACCACGTGGCGCTTGAAAATGAGCACTGAAAAAACAGTTACGACGGCCTTTCATCTGAACAACAACGATAGCAAACATCAACTAACTATTACTGCGAATGGAGCTGTACTACCGAACAATGACCACCCTACTTATTTGGGTGTGACCCTCGATCGCACACTAACCTATAAACTCCACCTCCAGAGGACACAAAGGAATGTAAGTTGAAAAAATGGACTACTACGATCGTTGGTGAGCAGCAGCTGGGGAGCATGTCCTTCGACGTTGCGAACAGGAGCTCTTGCACTAGTGTACAGTGCGGCCGAGTACGCATCTCCAGTATGGTGTCGCAGTGCTCACATAAGGATCATCGACTCAACGCTCAACGAGACAATGAGGATCATCACAGGCTGTCTGCGCCCGACCGAAGCGATCTTCCTCCCGGTCATCTCGGGTATTGTCCCATCCGCAATTCGGAGAGAGTCGGATGTCATGAGTCTCGCAACAAAAGCCAAGGCAAACCAACATCACCTCCTCTATCATCGTATCACCACTGCACCAACTCAGCGTCTTAAATCCAACGGCCTTTCTCACGTCACGCGTCCCGCCTCCTCCGCGACGGTTTTGACATTTTGAAGATGTGGAATATACAAGTTAACGACGGTCCCCTTTTTCTAAAGTGTGCCTGCCCAGCACCTAATCAATCGCTGCCAACCGAAGAAGACCTCCCTCGAAAGCAATGGGTACGTCTGAACCGGCTTCGTTCCAACACCGCTCGCGTGGCTGCAACCCTCCAGCGATGGGGCTTTCGACAGTCCGCCTCCTGTGTTTGTGGTCATCCAGCTCAAACAGTGGACCACATAATCTCGCAATGCTGAGTCCACAGGTCTCCTTGTGACCTGCGCCTCCTACGTGATCCTGATATTGACAAGAAATTGGCGTCAAGAGCTAAAAATTGAACTTTAAATTTGTGTGTTTGGCATACGAATATATACTTACTGACATAATTAGTGAAACAAACTATCATTGGCTTGAATTGAAGTTTGTTTCATGATGCACTATCTCGCTTTCTATGTATTACCATTCAACACATTAGAGAATGGAGAAAGATCTATGGTGGTCAAATTTCAAATTTTGATATCGATACAACTGTCACAATTGCTTTTACAAATTGAACATAAACGTAAACTAAAATCCAGCTTTTGTAAAATAAAATGGCACACGATCCGTTTACCAGAGGTATGGCTATTGGAATGATTCGTTGTGGTAGAAGTTGTGCGAGTGTTGCCGAAGAGCTGCAACTATCGAGAGTCGTAGTTTGGAGGTGGTGGTGTCGATGGAAAGCAGAAGGAGATGCTAAAAAGAAGAAGGAATCTGGTCGACCAAGAAAGTCTGCAGGAAGGACAGACGCACGTCTAGTTTTAGCTGCAAAGAGGAATAGATTTGTGTCAGTCCCAAAGCTAGTCGTGCACTGGAAGAGTGCCTCAAATATAGACAGTAGCGTTCGAACGGCTTACCGAAGATTGCGAGAAGCTGGAATTCAATCGCGACGACCAGCTGTCCTAATTCCATTGAGTTTTGAGCACCGCAGAAGACGAGTTGCCTGGTGTGATGCCCATCACTCATGGAATGACCATCACTGGCAGAAAGTCTTGTGGACGATGAATCGAGATTCACTCTGGATTTCAATGACGGTCGTGTCAGAGTGCATCGTCTTCCAGGTGAACGCTTTGCTCCATGCTGTATTAAAGAACACGACAGATATGGTGGTGGAAGTGTTATGCTGTGGGGTGGCATTTGGCATGGCGGACGAACGACAGCAGTCATCATCAAAGGCACGTTGACTGGAGAGAAGTATCTCAATGAAATTGTGCTTCCTGTTGTTGCCCCAGTGGTCAGGGTGGAGGATCTCGTCTTCCAAGACGACAACGCAAGACCACATCGCTCCTCGGCTGTCATTGCCACTGTTAGGAGATTGAACATTCAAACCCTTGACTGGCCTGCACGCTCACCTGACTTGTCACCCATTGAACAAGTCTGGGACGAGCTTGGGCGGCGAGTGAGAGACCGCTATTCACTTCCACCAGTGTCCCTGAAGATTCTCTCTGAAAGACTGACAGAGCAGTGGCTTCTCCTTGAAGCATCCTTCATTCAGAAACTTTGTGAATCCATGCCATCTCGGATTACTGAATGTATTGGAGCTAGAGGGGGGGCACACGCGCTATTAAAGTTGAATCTGCTACATGCGTTGTTTTTCTGTGCTAGCGAATTGGGGGAGATTGTGACTAAATTATCAAGGTATCATACATACATATATGTATATACCAGTCAAAATTGAAAGAAGTTAAAGAAGTAAATGTTTCAAAAATTTTGTCAATGAGTATATATAAAATACAAACTGGCAAACGTGACAGCTAATAGCAACTAATTGAAGACAATGAGGAGCGATCTGGAATGATGCACTAAACCGATACTATTAAAGGCATATTCCTAGAATTCGTAGGCTCATTTCGCGATGTCAGATGACCAGTTCAGCGACTGGGACGAATTCGCGTCTCAAATTGACACGCTGGATGATGCAATTTTTGATTCCTCTGCTGGGAATGCTTGGTTTAATTGTGTTGCACTTAGTTTAGTTGTGTTAATAGAAGTTTGTTCCTACACATCTTTAATAATCTCATCGTTTGGATCATAAGAAGCATATAAAGTGCAAGATGAAATATAAAGACACTTTGCATCGATCATTTTAGAAATGCGGCATAGAAAGCATATTTGCTTATTTCAAGATTATCGACATAACAAGTAAACTGTAGCTAATATTTCAGTACGTGATGCACTATTCTTGATAGATAAATCAAGAGTAGATACATTATTGGACTTGACTAAGCAAAATCAAACTTTAATGTAATTACAGAAAACACAGTCTAAGACAAAACATTGATATTTTTCTCTCGAAAGGTTTGCAGCTTAGGTTATAGTCTCAATTCTTTTTTTTCAACACTTAGCACAAATTGAGACCTGAGTTAGCCTTATGTGATACAAGAATCTATATAAGTATTATAGAACATCACGAAATAGAATATTCTATATACTATAGCTGTTTTGATTATTTCAATAAGGGCGCTTGGTGCCCCTACTGTACCAGGCGCCCTTATTGAAAATTCAAAATTTAAATATATTCGAATTTTATTGAATGCGTTTTACCGCTATCACATGCTGTTCATTACTAAATATATGAGTATAACAAAAATGTTTTCGATCACGGAGCTAGGTACACTTACTGTACCAAGCGCCCTTATTGGAAATTCAAAATTTCTGTTTCATGCTCTTTGGTTCTGTTACATGGCTGTTTACCACTATACAAATCAATTTGCAATTAGAGCTAAAAAATTGTACCAAGCACCCTTTTTCTTAAATTTTGTACACAGCGCCCTTTTTGTACAGAGAGCCCTGATTATTGTTATATTGTACGTAGCGCCCGAATTTCTGGTAATCGCGTGTACCAAGCACCCTAATCATTATAATAATGACAATGATTAATAATAATAAATTTCAATCAATTATTAATACTTTAATTAATTAAATTTAATATTGATTAGTAATTAATCAATATTAATTAATTTTACAAGGGTAATATTTTATATTAATCATAGATTAATATAAATATAATATATAACAATAATAATATATTGAAGCCAAACTTCAACGATTTCAAAATCGTGCCCACAGAACTATTTGTGGTAAATCATGTGATTGTGGTAATTTTCCTCTTCTTGCCAATGTTAGAAGAACACGTGCTACCAACTTTTTTGACATTCGTGAATTTCATGACGAGCATCCACTGCATCCGTTGATTCCTCTTCGTTTGCCCCGTACTGATCATTTATGTATCCCTTGTGTGAAGACATCACGTAGACTCCACTCATTCATTCCTTGGATGTGTGTCCTTTAAAATGAATATTCCAGCTGAATTATTACGTAAATTCCTAGTTTCTGTAGTCAATTCATACATGTATGTATCTTCCAAGATGTGTTATTGATTCAATGACAGTATTTTTGCTATTATTTTCTGTGTCTCTTTCTGCAATTTTACGATTTTCAATATTTGAATAAACGCTTACTTACTTACTTAGATGTCCCTGACTATGGCAAATTTTAGATGATTATTGAGATTTAAATTTCTAGAGATGGAAAGTATGCAATTCATAGTAGCACATTGATAACGATGTGTCAGTCTGCAAGCTGCATAATAGCAACAGTCCGTCGGTGAACAAAAAAATGTAAGATTTTATTTATCTCATGAAGGATGAACAAAAGCAGGTGGTAGCATAATTGAATGCGCATAAATTTGAATAGCCTTCATTTTGCAAGCCTATTCCTATTGTGCCTTAATAAGAAAAAATACGCAAAATATTATATTCTAGCAGCTCGTATTTGAAGTGGAAGGTCAATACATCGATGAGATGGTTGCACTGAATTTTAATGCCCTTTTAAATGGCATGGTTTTGGGTGTTTGATCTACTTTGGAATAGTGATTGTCAACGTTCTGTCTAATTTTCACAAAATTCTGATCAACATTGCAGAAGGTTAAGGCATTTTAACACAACCAAAATGATACTTGATGGATTATGATAGATGCATTAACAATGGACAGGTTGCAGTCGAAAAAACAGGCAGGATGCCTAGGGAATTTTTGTAAAGGAATGCAATGTATTTGGTTGATCACACTCCACGTACTAATGACAGAAGCAACAAGAGGAAAAGTTCTATTTATCATCCGAAGAAACGCTTTAGCTCCACACCGTTTAATAATAACTGGAACGTGGCATGCAGTTGATTTATCTCACTATAAATTGTTGCGCAGTTAAAGAGACAGCTGTTTCAATCTGAGTGCTCATTGTTCAAGTTCAATTCAAATTCTCAAAATGTCAATCGGAAAATGAAATTTGATTTGATTGATCCCTCCTTTATGTTAAATGGTAAATATTTCAAAACCAATGCTCTTTGCTTCAATTTGAATGTTCATTGGTTCAATTTTTTGCTGATTACATTACTGTGTTTATCTTTGTTTCAGTTTGAATGCTCAGCATTTGATGTAGCATGCACACCTTGTTCATTCTGTCAATAGGAATACTCATTAGTTGAATTTGAGTGTTCATGATTTCATCTTCAAAACTTCATCTAGAATCTTCATTATCTTAATTGAAAAGCTAAAGATCTCAATTTGAATGGTGAATTCTTTGAGTTCAACGCCCATAATTTCAATTTGAATGCAGAATATTTCAATTTGAGTGTTCATCGTTTCAACTTTATTCCTGATTCTTCAATAGGAATGCCCAATATTTGAAACTGCATGCTCAGCTTGCATTTTCCATCAAAAATTGCACAAATACGTGTATGCTTTTGCTTCAATCTTTGGCCATTGTTTAGATTTACAAACGCAGTTGCAAAGAGCAATCATGACAGCTATCACTTCCTCTCCTCATGCTCTCAGTAATTCAATATGGACACCATCTACTCCTAGTGTCTTCCCCCATTTATTTTTCTCTAGAAGTCGCGTTCATAAGAGGATCCTTCATGAATAGATTTCAGTGCATTCAACCCCATCACCTTCTGCTATATCCTTCTGGTTTGAGTTTCTCAAGATTCCGAATCTACTATCGTTTTCTACTATTACCACCACCGCATCTACTATTCATTTGCTATTGTTTTCTTCGATTTCCTTGCACCTTGCATTCCAGCTCGCTTCTCTGTCCTTACTAGTATGTCTCTAAAAAGCAGCATACAATCTTCTCGTTAATTCATCATTTCATTTTCTTTTTGGCACTCTTTCAAAATTTTCACAGCTAAATTTGAATTGCACTACATAGTTTTAGTTTGAGATTATCTCCAAATTTTTCCACGCCATGGTTCTTTGGCATTTTGTTTTTTGGATGCTCTTTAGCAGCCATGATGAGAAGCCTCTTTCCATGTCGTAATGAGGAACTGACAGTGTGGTAACTGTTTTTGCTGAGCTTTTCCAGCAGCTATTGGACATAACAATGTGGATCTAATTTCTCGTCTTGAGATGGCCTCAGTATCACAAGGTTGCTTGTAGAAGAGGATATATCCTTTTCCATTTCGTGAACATTGATTAACATTCCAGCAATGCTGAAAACTTCCTCGATTGCCACTTTTGCGTTCTAGTCTCCCATCAACAAATCTAATTTTGGTAGCTCGCCCTTCGGTTTTCGCGCTCGCTCATCTTCGACTACCTCATCTGCAGCTGCAGTTGTTGGAAGCTTATGTAATTGAGACGCTCATCGATTTTCCTTACCTCTTGATCCTGATGACCCTGTCGGTTATTGGGTTGCCCAACACACATTCTTTTACTACACTGCTGTAAAAGAAGGCAACACCACTCTTTTACCTACGATCTGGTATTGAGACTTAGACTGTGGACAAAATCTGTCATATTCCAGCCCATCTCAGCTCGCTGACATCTGCCAGACTGATGACAACGCACTCTTCAACATTTCAAGTTCTTCAACACCTTCGGAAGCTCTTACATCCGATATTCCTGGTTCTGATCCTCAATTTTTCTTATGGTAGAACCATGATTTTAGAGTTTCGTCACAGCAACATCATTGGGAGAATTCACTCGTGGTGTTCGGAACTTCGCTGCTCCGAAACTGTTTATTGCTTTATTCGGAGCTAACCTTCAATCTTGAGGGCGTTCCAATGTCCGCCACCTGTGTACGCGCCCTTGGTCAGATCCAACCAGGCATTATCGGAGATTGATTGCAATTTAACTGCCACTATCAATCAATTAACAGAAATTGGCATGCGTGTAAGACATCAAAAATGATGCGATGTATGCAGCAGCCGCTTGCCGCGAAAGTGAACGCAAGCCATGTCCACCAAATCGCATCCCCAACTGGACTTGTAACACGACTAGTAGGTAACCTCAAGTCCGTCAGACTCTTCTAAGTGTCGTTGAACGTCGTCAAGCACGTTTAAACAATGTACAGATTTTCCTGGAGGTGTACTGCGTGCGATATGCGTCAACTTGTAGAAAGAGCTGCAGTTTCTATGTAGCAGCAATTATCTTTGTGGATATTTTGATCGTGGAAGTTTATGCATAAAAGACTTTGTATTTTTGATGCATTTCATAATGAAATAAGTGCATTTCCAATTGGCACACCTAAAATTTAAAACTTGGCAAATGAGATTTTTGAATATCTTTAGGAAGCATTTTAGGACTTGAGACTCAGAATAATTCGCACTTTCTGCAATTGACCTCTAGACCAATCCATGACGACGAAGTGTCTTCAATAATATTCAGCGTTTTAAGAATATTCTCTCTGGTACCACAGAAAACTCCATCATCAAAATACCATGAGTGAAATGAATGCTGAGGTACGTTTTCAACAATGGATGAAATGAGACGGTTAATGTTTCCATTGGCCATTCCTGGATGAAGTTAAATACCAATGGCGAAAGCCAGTTTTAATATATAAGCCATTTTATATATAATAAATGAGACGGTTTAAGGCAATAGAAAATAGAAACGGGCCTAAGGGATCTCCTTCTTGCACACCACGAGCAGATAAAAGTGATCCGAGAGTGTCATACAGCTGTGGATGCTGGTCATAGCATTCATGCATTCATATGGATAGATAAGGTATGAGATCTGGAAAATGTTTAGAGCATTCATCGAACATGATTTGTCTGAAAACAAAATTGAATTCGCTCTTAAAATCGATTTTCAGTCGTGTGAGGTCATCATCATTCCAATGCAATCTCGCCATTTCTTTCATGTTTAGAATTAATTTTTCAGTTCTACTTGAAACTGCAACGCCAAGTTGGCAAGGTGATAAAAATTCTTTTGCCGAATCTTTGTAGCGGCCATAGATGCACTTACTTGCCAATCGTCGAATAACATTCCCAACAGCAATGGGTCGAATCCATTTTTGGGTTATCCATTTTTCTTCTTCAAAGCTTTTAAAGAAGCGCTACCAATGAAAGGAGCAGCTGCACTTGGAATTTTTTCTGAGATGAGTTTTTTAATGACGTGATACAATGAAGAAATTATTTGCACTGGCAAAGGCACTTCACAGGTGTCGACAATATGTTAGATTCTGAGACCTGAAGGAATGCAAGCTGTATCTTTAGGAAATGATTTCAGGACAGTCTCCATGTTGAAGTTCGGACCTAGTTGGGAGGTGAAACTTCATCATCTATGACAATTGTGAGAAGTGGACCATCTGGATGCTTTGACTGAAAAGTTAACCATGTTTCTTCATTATTCGGAGCGATGACGTCTGACATCAAAATACGTCTGACACCACATAATGACCATTTGCGGCATTCTTCAAAGCAGCATCGATAATCGATCTATCTACATATTCTGTTAATTCTTCCCATGGTTCTTGCATTTTATTTCTTCAATTAATAGCACGACGTTGAATAGATATGGATGTCGTCTTTGCTGCATTCCATAGTTCAATGTGTTTTCCTTCTTTCCATTGCTTGCAAAATTTAGTAACATTAGGCAGACGGTGACTGTTACCGGCACGTTTCTGCGATGGTAGCACTGATTTCGGAAGCATGCCACGAATCTTCAGGAGGATTTGGATTACTAATAGGCACCTAATTAGAAATAAGAATAGAAAGTCGACATCCTCGAAAATAATTTTCACTCAGGCTTTCATAATTGCCAAGGAATTATATATCAAGCAGCCTAATTGCCTGAAATGGTTTTTGTAGACAATGATTATAATGGCATGCTACATGGTAATATCGTTATTTCAAAAATGATTTGGAATAAAGATGAAATAGAAACTCTTAAGTATGAAATAAAATGTTTACTTCCCCAGAAACTTCTTCAACGTATTATGAGAATTAATCTCAAAACATGGATTGAATCTGAAAATATGGAATTGTCATTGGTTTCTGACTATAGCCATGTCTATTTCTAAGCTGATATCTCCAGAGAACGGACCGTAATTCATTGCTTATTCAAATTACCAGGCCGCAATGTATCACATTGCTTCCTGATAAATTGGCAGGACAAATCGTGTTAATTGTGAAAAAGCAGCAGTCCATGATGCAATCATGAAATTCACAGTAATTGGATGCGATACGAATCAATTTTTCATTCCTTTTAATTTCTGCACACATCCTTGCATTAGCTAGTAATTCAATATCGGTTATTTGGCAACTTCTTTGGTCCATTAGTTTGCTTTGAGTTACAAATATTGTCTTTCACTAAAAATTCGCCAAAATTTCAGCATCAGTATGTTCCAGTAGTTCTTTTTTCGTTGTTATTGGCAAGATAGTGAAGGTCAATGTTCAGGGAGCACACAGATGTTCAGGGATCACAACTTTCCTTGCGTCCTAGCGTGCTGGTCGTCTGTGCGACTTCCTGCTTTTGCAACTGTGCATTACGACATCTTCCTTGATTACTACCTCCAAAGAACTAGATATTTTTCAAACTTTATATCATTTGACTCCTCACAATTCATAGTTTTCATCTATCTCATTTTCGAAATCAAGTTCATGATTCTTGATCGACAATCGCTGATTTCTTTTGTTTTCATCGCCGCAATTACAACTGCGCTCACATGCAAGACATTCAGCATTCACTTTTCCCATCCGCTGGTTATGTCATCCGATGTGTCATCCGTTCCCTGTGTAGCGACAGCTAGACTCCCCTACTCCCGAGCCGACATTCTAAGCCTTCGACGGGCGGATTACACAATCTCTCGCACACAAAGGCGGTAACTGTGGTACTTCAAGCTTCTATCGCGCAAAGACAACTGTGACGCATCTTCCCATATTTCTACGCCTCCATCCTCTACTGCTGACCGAAAGTTACGTAAGCCCAATCGCCGCGTCATCCTCTCAGCTCCATCGATTTCCTCTAAGCCTCCATCCTCTACTGCTGACCGAAAGCTACGTAAGCCCAATCGCCGCCTCATCCTCTCAGCTCCATCGATATTGCTTTTCAATGTTCGCTCTATATTCAATAAAGTTGACGATCTCAAATTACGAGCAGCTAAGTTTGACAGTGACCTTATTTGCATCACCGAATCTTGGCTGGACAATCAGACCGCTGATGAAGCCATTCAAATTCCTGGATACATGTGCATCAGACAAGATCGTGACAGTAATGGAGGTGGCATCATTATCTACTGTAAGTCAAAACTCTCTATTAGGAAGCAAAGCCATTCTTTCACAAGTGCTATCAAGTCTAACATTTCATGCATTCGTGTTGATGAATTTGATGTAACAGTCATAGTCGTCTATCATCCATATTGGGGTAAAACCACTGCCCATGATACTTTGCTTGTCTCTTTGCAGAATCTTGTAGATGACTCGGAGTCTTCCCATATTGTAATTTTAGGTGACGTCGTCACGTCAATGATTTGCGTCACAGTATTCAAGACTTTTGTACTTACTATAACATGATACAGTTAGTCACATTTCCGACTCGTGGTGCCAACACTTTAGATATTGTAATCACTAATCAGCCCTCAAAATTTTGTTCCCCTATTAGCATTTCTCCTCTTGGTCGCTCGGACCATAAAGGTGCATTTGTGAATAAAGAGGCCACCCCCCTCAAGTCTATGACTAGGTTCAGAGTCCGCTCTTGTTCTCCTTCCGATTTCGCTCAGTGTAACAGAGTTCTTTCTACTGTTGATTGACATGACTTCTTGTTATCACATGATAACATTGATGATATGGTTGAAGAACAGAATTAGATTCATCTGCGCGCGCTTCGGTTCCCTAGAAAGGAAGAATTGTATGCAACCTTAATATTGAAATGGCAAATCACAGAATTGACAACTTGCTCCTTCTCGAATGGATAATTCGTGTATCGCATGCTATTGGAAATGGCAAACAATAAGCTGCCAGCAGGGGACACCAGAGCCAGTGAGAGATGCGTGCGTGCTGTAATATCACTTCGCACACATCAAAACACACATCCCTGTCTTGGCTTCGATTCAATGTATGCACTATACAGTGAGCAATGCCGAGGACAGAATGTGAAATCCTCGAGTGAACTAATTTTCGTACGCCTGCTACTTTCTTTAATAATGATCGGAAGGGCCAACATTATGGAGAAAACGTGTGGGCAATGATCTGAAATCTTCGAATCTGAAGAAATTTTGGCAATCGAAGCACTTTGCTGAAACTCACATTAATCCGCAAGCGACGCACGACTTTTTTCCTATCTCTGTAAGGTATTAGGAATTCCTTCTTGCCCACTTAATAGGTTCCTCTATGTGCCGTCAGTTTCGTATTAATCACACTTCCAGCAAACCGAAGCAGATAAACAAAATATTTAATTCTGTGGGTTGAAGACTTCCAATCTTTTTTACTGTACTGCTATGACCTCTTCTATACAGTTAAGAATGTGCGTATGCGCTCTTCAGACCCTCCCTGGCTTACTTCTGCCTTGAAAGCCATATCTGATGCTAGGGATAAAGCTCTATCTCGCGGTAATTACGCCAAATTTCTCCAATTACGTGCACGTTTCATCAATGTGCTAGCTAAGTCTAAAGATAACTACTTTGCTCGCCTGTCTTCTCTAACTCATTCCGAGAAATGGAAGTCAATGAAGCATCAGCTCAGTAGTTCCTCCAAACATTTGCCTATGACACAGAATAAAGCTGAAGAGCTCAATAATCTGTTTATGTCGAACTTTTCTCCTCTTGACATTCAATCCTTCTCAGATAACCGTCCCTATTCCCGTAATGACTCTGTTGTTCATGAATCAGAAGTATTCAACCTCATCAGGAGTTGTAAGTCACGAAGGTCTCCCAGGATTCTTCTATCGTAATTTTGATGAAGCTCTTACTACTCCCTTAACTATCATTCTGAACATTTGTATGCAATCCGGAATTTTCCCAAAACAATGGAAATGTGCTAATGTACTTCCCTTGCCCAAAAAAGACAGTGATGAGTACCGCCCCATCTCTATTCTTCCTTTCCCAAGTAAAATTCTTGAAAAACTGTTAAGAAATTCAGTACTTCTTCCGGCTTTGACTCAACAACTTGACAAAAGACAGTTTGCCTATATCTCGAATGGCTTTGGTGGATGCACAAACGCACTTTTATCAATTCGGCTAACAGCTCTCCAGCACATTTCTCTTCACAAATCTAACACCGTCAGAGTTCTTGCAGTGGACTTCAGAAAGGCATTTGATTGCATAAGTCACAACTTACTTTTGGAGAATTTGATGAAAAATTTTGAATGTTCCCCTCACTTGATTTCTCTCATTAGAAGTTTCTTAAGTGATTGCCTTCAAAGAGTTTGTACTATACTTTTTGCCACAGCTGTTGTCTTAACCAGCATAGTTGTTGGCAGTCTTTAAATATCTTCTTTAAATCAACATATTGGCTATTGGCAGAACGATCATAGTTATTGACACATCTATTCACAACATTTTAAAATCGGCATTGCTGTTGTCAGAACCAGCACAGTTGTTGGCAGTAGTTCAGATATCTTCACTTGAAATGATGGATATCATGATAATCAAAGAAAGATTGAGAATCATAATGCAGGGCATTCTATTCAGGTGATTTTGTGTAATGCATGTAAGAGTTGATCGTCATTGCAACTTAGAAAACAACTTAATTGGCGAGTTACTTGCTAACTTGCGATTCATGCTTAGTTTTTCAAACAGGACGGTTATCTATCTACTTTGATATACATATGAATTATCCGGGTAGCATTTTAATTTTTGCTCACATTGATTAAGCATTTCTATCCATATTGTTATACCGAAAGCGAAAATATGATGGAACTTTTTGCTTCATATTGCAAATTCCATTTTCAGGGATGACGAAAAAGTATATAGATGCACGTGTTGCATGAGATGTTTTCAAAAAGAGTACATGTATTTCAATGCTAATGAAATGCCATAATGATGACCATGGTAATTTCCTAACCAATAAAGAGGATATTCTTGAACTTTGGGCCAGCTTCTACGAAGACCTTTATAAGGAATAAGTCACTCCAATACATGTTCAAGATCCGCCGTGCGATGACATCAAACCCATCTTAAAGTGCGAAATCACCTCAGCGATTAGCAAAATGAAAAACAGGAAAAGTATTGGCATTGACAATATCTATACTGAATTCCTAAAAGCTGGCGGCGAACCAATAGTCAATGCTCTGTCACAGCTATTCAATGCTATCCTCTCAACAGGCAAAGTGCCTCAAACCTTCAAAGAGGCTCTCATAGGTGTCATTTACAAAAAGAACCGTAGACTCGACTGCAGCAATTATCGCCCTATAAGCCTTTTAAGTTATGTACACAAGTTTTTCATGAAAATCATGCCCCGCCCCACGTCTTTAACATAAAATCGCTTTTTTAGCAATAGAAATTATCTGTGAAAATGTCATAAAGTTTACCCAGGACAGGATGATCACGACAAGAAAATTCGTTTTCCTTAATGTAATAATGGACTTAACGTTCCAGCACGATAAAAAATCCATTGTCATGCATGCTCTAGCAAAAATATGATACCAACTCAATGCGGGAGCGCATTTAGAAGCGTCAGTTTAAGTAGCTAAGCAGGAAAGACACTCAAAAGAAGCGAATATTTCAACCTCGTTGCCAGTTTACCTGGCCCACTCGCATCCCTGTTTTTCACACGCATTGTTCTAATTTTTTTATAGTCCAGGTTCACTGTACAGGGTTGCCAACTCTCACGCATTCGACCCCCATATGACGCTCTCACGCAAGGCCAAAAAAATCTCACGCATCTCACGCATTCTACATTTTGGCTGTACTCATTGTACGATGCAGCTACGTTCCTGATGTGATAAATTGTTGATGTTCCCACTTGTGCGTTCAGTCCATAGAAATCAGTCTACTGTTTGTCGAATTCGTTCACCAGTGCACTGTGATCAGTACCATGACAGCCAGTGAAGGACACGGGAGGAAGCAGTTGCAAGCAGACGTCGACCTCAATAAGGTAAGTTGATCAACAAGACCATAGACATTGAGCTAATTTTTAGATCTCACGCATTGGCACTTTCAAATGTTGGACAACCCTGACTGTATCAGACAGTCTCGATCATAGCGACGAATTTTCTATAGCGAATTATTCATTGACAACAAGTATGCTGGTTCTGCCAACAACTATTCCAGTTTTGAAGGCTTAGAATTCTCTGTTTGTCAAATGAATGCTATGACCATGCTATGACGTGCAAATGTTTCCATTAGATATGAGAATGACGCAGTGATCATAGAGCTTGTAGAAATCTAGAGTTGCCAACAACTGTGCCGGTTGAGACAACAACTATGGCAAAAGGTATAATAGCTTTCAAACTTCGTGGGAAAACACTACCAGTGGAGTTCCTCAGGTCTGTTCTTGGCTCGTTACTTTTTACTCTCTACATAAATGATCTCCCAACCTTTGAAAATACGAAGATAGTTGCTTACACGGACGATATTACTCTTCTTCATCTTGACTCTTTCGATTCAAATGACGCGTGCTCCTTCCAGACTGATATTGACACTTTCTCCGAATGGGCTGCCTCTAAAAGACTGGTTATCAATGCTATGAAAACTAAAACGATGTGCATGAACAGAATCTCTAGTTTTGATGTTATCACTCCTATTGTTATCCAGGATCATATAATTGAAAATGTAAATTGTTTGAAGATTCTAGGAGTATTTTTCCAGTCTGACCTCATTTGGTCCATCATTTTTCAGATCTTTATGTAAAATGTTGCAGGAAGATGTCTTTTGTAAAACGCATGAAGCTCAATCGTAACTCTGATGAAATCATTTGGCAAGTTTATGTCAGCTACGTTTACTGCCATATTGTTGCCTGCTGGCCACTTATCTGCCTCAAACTGACTTTCGCAGACTTGAGAGGCTTGACCGTATTGCTGGGAAGTGGGTCAATATCTGCAGCGACCATCAATCTTGTCTCCGCGATATGCTGGATGCGTCATGCATCAAGCTAATCAAGAAAATTGCTCGACACAATGACTTCCATCCCCTCTCTCAGTATTTTGTAAAAAGAAGCATTTCTCGCTCCGTGCGGCATAGCAGAATTTTACTTCCACTACAGCGTCGATCAGTAATGTACAACAAAAGCTTTGTAAAATTTTCGTATGCATCTTGATGTCGTTTTGTATCCCCTCCCCCTTACTGTCAAATACCGCTTTTGTATTGACGAAATAAAGAATTGTCATCATTATCATCATACTTATAGGATATCACACTGATTTCAGTAGATAAACGCTCAGAATCTACGAGTATCATAAGCTATCTATTCTCCTAGCCGGAGGCTCAGAGAATAGATAGCTTATGATACCAGTAGATTTTCAAGCAGCGTTTATCTTCGGAAATCAGTGTGATATCCTAATTTATATGACCGATATCTTAAAGTGAATAGAAATTCATAAAACTCAAGCGTTTAACACTGCAAATGTTGACAACATGAAAGACATGTTTAGTGGAACTTTCTCAAACTGTGTATTCAATGTCAAGTTTGAGAAGTAGGAGACAATGTGACATGACTCATCATAGTATGATACTTATTGTTGATAAATAATTAAAATTTGTTCAATTTACTAATTTATCATAGTTTTCAATATTTTAGTATGGATCTATGTACCCCGTAAAATAAACGATAATCTACTAGTAGAATAAACGATTATATTCTATCGTTAAATATCTACAATTCTACTGATATCGGTCATATAAATGTTTATAACGACATATAACGATATATAACGATATTACATAACATGTTATATTTAGTTGTCCTCCACACTTAAGAAAACGATGTGTCGCCTTTGATTCTGTGCCTATTTCAATATTCTCGGAGGTTCACCAGCCGATCAAAAGGACTAAATAGACCAAGCACCAGCAACTATGTCAAAGAGACCACTATGCTATCTTGTGATTGATTTCAATCAATGAATGCTTGCGCAGTCCTGCTGAAGAGTTATGCAATTTCAATCCGGATGCAATCTCTGCTAACTTACACTGACATTTAAGGGAATCGACCACATCACCAAAAGATCGCTAGGCCAAACCTTCAGCTTCGGAGATCCCTTACCATCTGAAGCTCATTCGGGTTAGAAAATTGAAGCAGGGTGCTTATTCTTGGTAGGGAATATAAAAGTCACAATTAAGTAGGCCTATGGGATTGATATTAAAAACAACCATTGTATTTGCAGTCTTATAGACAGTGAATGAAAATTGTTTTGAATGTTCTTTTGCTTTCGCAACATGTCTGTTTTCTTATAGAAAACACCATGCAATGGAAAAAAATTGACAGTGTAAATCGAAAAAGCAGATGTTTATGAATTTATGAATAAGAAGCGCTCATTTTTTCGGAACCTCTAATTTATTCCCATGTCATCTGAAATTTTACATGAGAACTTATATGGGCATGTACGGACTGATTTAATTTCGATTGCAATAATTAGGAATCCCTATACGTGATTGCATTGCAATTTCAGTAATTTTCATGCAATCAATTATATTTTCTGAGCAATTGACACAAGTCTGATATAGCCCTACTTTATAATCTCGAATCTCGAGAGTTGTAAAATTTTGAATTCGAGATCTCGAAATTGAGAGACGACATCGAGATTGAATTCACCAATCAGTGAGCTTCTTTATGTAAAATGTTGCAGGAAGATGTCTTTTGTAAAACGCATGAAGCTCAATCGTAACTCTGATGAAATCATTTGGCAAGTTTATGTCAGCTACGTTTACTGCCATATTGTTGCCTGCTGGCCACTTATCTGCCTCAAACTGACTTTCGCAGACTTGAGAGGCTTGACCGTATTGCTGGGAAGTGGGTCAATATCTGCAGCGACCATCAATCTTGTCTCCGCGATATGCTGGATGCGTCATGCATCAAGCTAATCAAGAAAATTGCTCGACACAATGACTTCCATCCCCTCTCTCAGTATTTTGTAAAAAGAAGCATTTCTCGCTCCGTGCGGCATAGCAGAATTTTACTTCCACTACAGCGTCGATCAGTAATGTACAACAAAAGCTTTGTAAAATTTTCGTATGCATCTTGATGTCGTTTTGTATCCCCTCCCCCTTACTGTCAAATACCGCTTTTGTATTGACGAAATAAAGAATTGTCATCATTATCATCATACTTATAGGATATCACACTGATTTCAGTAGATAAACGCTCAGAATCTACGAGTATCATAAGCTATCTATTCTCCTAGCCGGAGGCTCGGAGAATAGATAGCTTATGATACCAGTAGATTTTCAAGCAGCGTTTATCTTCGGAAATCAGTGTGATATCCTAATTTATATGACCGATATCTTAAAGTGAATAGAAATTCATAAAACTCAAGCGTTAAACACTGCAAATGTTGACAACATGAAAGACATGTTTAGTGGAACTTTCTCAAACTGTGTATTCAATGTCAAGTTTGAGAAGTAGGAGACAATGTGACATGACTCATCATGGTATGATACTTATTGTTGTTAAATAATTAAAATTTGTTCAATTTACTAATTTATCATAGTTTTCAATATTTTAGTATGGATCTATGTACCCCGTAAAATAAACGATAATCTACTAGTAGAATAAACGATTATATTCTATCGTTAAATATCTACAATTCTACTGATATCGGTCATATAAATGTTTATAACGACATATAACGATATATAACGATATTACATAACATGTTATATTTAGTTGTCCTCCACACTTAAGAAAACGATGTGTCGCCTTTGATTCTGTGCCTATTTCAATATTCTCGGAGGTTCACCAGCCGATCAAAAGGACTAAATAGACCAAGCACCAGCAACTATGTCAAAGAGACCACTATGCTATCTTGTGATTGATTTCAATCAATGAATGCTTGCGCAGTCCTGCTGAAGAGTTATGCAATTTCAATCCGGATGCAATCTCTGCTAACTTACACTGACATTTAAGGGAATCGACCACATCACCAAAAGATCGCTAGGCCAAACCTTCAGCTTCGGAGATCCCTTACCATCTGAAGCTCATTCGGGTTAGAAAATTGAAGCAGGGTGCTTATTCTTGGTAGGGAATATAAAAGTCACAATTAAGTAGGCCTATGGGATTGATATTAAAAACAACCATTGTATTTGCAGTCTTATAGACAGTGAATGAAAATTGTTTTGAATGTTCTTTTGCTTTCGCAACATGTCTGTTTTCTTATAGAAAACACCATGCAATGGAAAAAAATTGACAGTGTAAATCGAAAAAGCAGATGTTTATGAATTTATGAATAAGAAGCGCTCATTTTTTCGGAACCTCTAATTTATTCCCATGTCATCTGAAATTTTACATGAGAACTTATATGGGCATGTACGGACTGATTTAATTTCGATTGCAATAATTAGGAATCCCTATACGTGATTGCATTGCAATTTCAGTAATTTTCATGCAATCAATTATATTTTCTGAGCAATTGACACAAGTCTGATATAGCCCTACTTTATAATCTCGAATCTCGAGAGTTGTAAAATTTTGAATTCGAGATCTCGAAATTGAGAGACGACATCGAGATTGAATTCACCAATCAGTGAGCTTCTAGTTGAATTGATGTCAAAATATGATAATTTCAAATTTCAGTCGACATGTGCTCCTAACTTGGAGATGTTCGACGTGCAAGAAAGTTAAGCGCACTTGATAGAGGATGCCTCGTGCACATACCCGCCATTTGAAAAACATAGGAGGGCTAACACGGACAATTAAAGAAGAATTTATTGCCACTTGCTCGACTGTGTTGATGCGTGGTAAGCCATGTGAAAGAAAATTATTAAGTAACGTTGAATCTACAAGCAGAAGATCAAAATCAAATCAATTGTTGAGAAACGAAGTACCAAAACGACACAATATATCATTCTACCTACGTCAAAGAAGTATTTACATCGATGCAAAATGCATCTATATAGTGTTAATGAAGCTGAAATACACGATTGATCCATTCTTTTCACATGGACTTTGTATTATCTGATCATTTCCAAATTAGAAATGGAAAGTGTTAATTGTAGATAAGCCTCTGTCTGCGAAATAATGGAACGTACTTGTTGCTTGCGCATAAGCGAATTCAAAATTATCCTAAGATATTTAAGTATTTACGGTATAATGTCACCAGCATTTACATTTTTAATATAAATAGTGCGTAAAAAATTTCAACGTTCTGCAAAAATAGATTTTTTGTTTAACAATAAGCGAAATAATTATCACATCTATGTCTGGAGTTTCGCCTGCAACTGATCATATCAGAGTAGGGACATGCCTTGCTCAACAAGCGATGTCATTTTATTTAGAACAACAAAGAAATAGGATGTCACAAAAGTGAAAGCTGCTCAAATCAAACCGTACAACCGAATAGATTTCAAAAAATTGCAAAGCTTGTTGTAATCAGGATGGGGCATCTTACAGTTAGGCTGTATTTATCTGCATCGCTGCTTTATTCTATATAATCTTTATATTTCTCTTACAAAAAGCTGAACTTTGAGATTCAACCGCTTGCTCAGTTTGTTTATTTTCATCACAAGACCATTAGAATCTAAAGATAAAAAGTGACGGAGATCAAGTTATATTACATAACATTATTAAATGTGAAACGATAAAATGCTCGTGAATAGCTAGCTGGCCAAAAGTAACGCAGAATATAAGTGAGGTGTTATTTTTTTTTATTATGCAACATTTAGCATGGGATAGAGTATCAGGGGCACTAGCACGCTCGAGGATTTTTAGAATAATAGCAGACAGTGATGAAGTCACATCTATTCAAAAACTGCACACATGTACAGATGCATCACAATAAATGTTCAAAATGACCACCATTATTTTCGGTGACAAGTTGAAATCGTCGAACAAGATGCGACGCTACAGCAGATAACTCGGTAGCTGTCAGCAAGGAAATCTCCGATCGAATCCTGGCTTTCAATTCTTCGAGAATGCTATGTCATGCGTCATACTTCCATGTGCTTGATAGAGAAAGAGACAAAAACTGAACAAAATCAAGCACCTCACTTATTCATTTATCCGTACCTCGTGATCACCAAACAACGCCTTGAATATCAATCATATATCTTCATTTTCATGTGTGCCTCATGAGCATATAATAACCACTTGATTCGTTTTTGCGAGTTGTGATACTGACTCTATTGGGTGAGTGTGATAGATTTGCTTACCAGACTTGAATTTGTTCAACTTTTCTATATCTAGCTAATAAACGAAGTCCAATTGCCACTTTGAGAACCTTCAAAACCAAGCACAAGATTGTTGGAAGTCAATTTTCTGTCATTAGCATCACACGTCTTATATCCAAATTTGAGAAGACGTTTTCTCTACGGGATGCACCGAAATCAGGTCACCCATCTCTCAACGAAGAGCGATATGAACTGGTTATCGAGAACATGCAGTCAGTTCAATCATCGAATCAACTTGATATTCCTTCTTCCTCTGCTGTATCACGCGGATCCAATATTCCGGAACGGAGTGTTCGTAGAATACTAAAGGAGCATCTAGGAATGTATCCTTATCATTTATCCGTGATGCAGTCCATCACGGAGGCAGATTGTGAAGCTCGAATGAATTTCGCGAACTGTATGTTACAAAATCCTGGTGTGCTGAGCGTGCTATGGAGTAATGAAGTCTATTTTAGCCTGGGCGGTACAGATAGATAACAGGTACAATTGTATTACATGGGCTTACCACCATCACGATCTTTTGATCTTTTTGATCTCAGATCTTTTGACCATCACGAGCTGCTATAATAGCTGTCTGGAAAAGATCGCAGCGAACGTAAGAACAAATAGGAGTCATTCTCAAGGTTTGTGAGCTCATGGTGAAGAACATTTCGCAAAGTTGTCAGTCCGTGCTGCTGATTGTTGCTTGGGAGAGAATGACGAACACTTTCAACTCTATATCCATGGTTATCGCTCCCAAATTCTTACAAGAAGGGTTTTAATCTGATGAATTTCCAGGCCACTTGCTATTGTCGAAGAAGTCAATATTATTTTCCGTGAAAAGTTGCTGTGTCGCCAAAGTTTTGAAACAAAGTACTTCATCGTGTAACTTCGGCAGGATCGAGAGCATTATCTTCGTTGTTTAAAAAGGGAAAGACTTGTTGGATAAGGATAGTCTCTCTAAAGTTTTCTCCGGTCCAAGATTGTCTTTCATCTTTGATCACAAACATTTTATTTGCTGAAAAAAAAACAAAGAGTCCGATGCAGAGTGGATGCGCTAAGACCAGACAATACCTTTCATGCTCTTCAATCTCATCAATTGAGGTTGCCCAAACACAATCATTTTGATGGTTGGGTTTTCTATGGACATAAATGTAAAATTCATCACTTCAAACAACATGAACGAAGTCATCGGCCGTCCAAAGTCTTTAGAGTTCGCAGAACCAAATGCGATTTTCACGCTGTTGGGGACTCTAAGATGGTTTCTTGATGACATGAAACGGTTTGAAAAGGGGTTGCATGTAACCTTGAACTGTCCGACGAGAAGGATTAGGGTAATCTCCTCTAGCGTTTGCAAATTCTTGTCAGTTTTCTGCTGCTCTTCTTTTGCCTTTCAGCCTTCAGACGAATGATTATTTTTTCGTGTTCATTCAACACTTCTCCTGATCTTCCAATCTTCTCTTTCTGCATTTCGCAATCATAAGGATCTCATTTCCAATTTTCTTTGGCAAAAGATTCGCTGCGACCTATTTTCTCAGCTACCTATTGTCTTGTCATAAAATGGGTTCCTTCATTTTTCGCTTTTCTTTGAACGTAATGGCTCTAATTCTGTCTATGTGTCGTCTGTGTTCGGCATCAGGGGCGTCGGCAAGGGGGGGCGAAGGTGCGGCCGCCCCCCCTCAGCTGGGAGTAACTTTAACTGTCCAATTGATGATGACTTCAACTATGACCAAGGCAAGAAAAAATGCTGTAATGATAACGACAGATGAGGAGAAAGTTTCCTGTGTGAAGTGTTACGGCGTGCGCAGCAGGCGGTCATATCGTGGCGATCAGGTTCTCTCGCTGCCTAAGCTCCCTAATCTATTTACCATCAATGTACAGATGATACAGTATTGAGAATCGGCATCAGCCACAGCCAGTGGCCACAGCCTCAGTCCCCAGTCATCCCGAATGGACACTACAGTGCGAGCGTTAATCCTTGATGTTTGACGTTTCCAAATCTGTAATGACTCAACTTTCAGTTTCATTTCATGTGTCGAATGTCGTGTTAGAATCTCGCTCGCAGTGTCGCACTTTCATCATAATTTTAAATATTTGAATTATTTGCCATTTAATCATCTTCGACTTGGATTACAATATTGCTTTTTTGTTTCGACGACGGATTTATTGAATTTTGCACCAATTCAACTTCATACTCCCTGTCAACTTCCTCTGCTCTGTACATCTTACATCGATTCGTTCTGGTAATTAAGATTAAAGTATTCAATCTGAAAATCTATAAACAAATGTTTTCAAAAAAGAAGTAATTTGCAGTTCATATATTTTCATTATATTCATTATTTCATTACTATTTCATTTATTTCTATAAGTCAGTAACAACTATATTTTAATGAAGGAATTCATATCAATATTAATGAGTTAGATAGGCTGCATGTAGAATATCAACATACAATGTTTTCTGTGTTTAATGTGAAACAATGAGTTATATATGTTGACCTATAACCAGTATGTCGGCTTAATGTCCGAAGTCATTACGTTTATCAACGCATCAGCTAAGAGATTGGCAGAATTTCAAATGAAATCTTCTGGCGAAGGATGCAAGCAAAGCAAAAGACTCATTCGCCTTTGCGAGACTCGATGGGTGGAACGACATGAATCGGTCAACAGATTTCAAGAAAACATGTTGGATATAGTAGAGGTAGGTGACATATTACCTATAGGCTATAAGCAACAAATTTTTCTTATCACTAAAAATATCATTTGTCAAATATCAACATACTCAGAAAGATTTCCCATTAATGATTAAATCGTGTGCAAATTTTTAGTATGAGACATTGGAATATACATTTCTCTTAAAAAGTAATTTTGACAGCGCATCTATTAATGTTATAGTAAAAAATTGTTTTGCATGCAAATATGTCTGCATCTTTAAGTCGCTGATGCTTGTAAGTTTACAAAGAAAATGTTGCTTTCAGGTACTCCAAGATATGACAACGTGGAAAGACGCACTAGTATCTTCAAGAGCTACATCTCTATTGTCTGGGATTACAAAGCACGAGATCGTATTTTCAATATTGACATTGAATTCAGTGCTCAATGTGACAAAGCCTGTAGCAGTCAGTCTACAAAAGGTCGACAAGGATCTGATACAGTGTGTCGACGAAATGAATCTTTGTTTTGAAGTCCTTCAGAACATGCGATTGTCGAGTTCGGAGGAAGTGAATAACATTGCCAAGAAGTTTGAAGAAATTTTAGCTGAGGAGCTGACTATGCCAAGAATTGTGGGGCGTCAGTGCCATCGCTCAAATGTCAAAGCGGCTTCTCCGGTTGAGTACTTTGAGAGAAACATTTTCATTCCTTTTTTGGATCAATTGTTGAGTGATTTAAGGGACCGCTTCAGCTCTCACAATACCATAGGGATGCAAATCAATTCATTGCTTCCATCTAAACTTAAGAAATATTCTTTTGAACATTTAAAGGATGATAGGCTGTACTCGTAATCGAGAAACGCACTCCCTTGAATTTCTGCAAATCCGTTAGTTAAAATAATAAAGAAAAAACTAGCTTTTACTCAACGTTTCGGGTCCAGACCCTTCTTCATAGAGTTTAAAACAGGCGCATATGACATGCTACTTGGACATATATATGTAAAAGCTGAATAAAAATCTATATGGCGCGACCTGTGTTCTCCTACAAGCCAGCAAGCTCATGACGACGATTCATAGATGGACATCTGTCCTGAATCATGCGAGCTTATATCAAAGCAGTGTTAACCGTACTTCGCGCTCTCTGAAGGATATTCACATCGAAATCATCAAGGTCAACAGCAGTACAATCGCGAAGATGCACACTCAATGCACTCTTACTGTCCTTATTCGTAATACTCCGCTTATGTTCTTGATACCTAATTTTGAAAGATCTTGAAGTTTTACCTATGTAACTAGCATTACAAATCCGACATTTAAACTCATAGACGACATTGTAACTATTACAATTTATTTTTTCAGGCAAACGATCACAAAGGTTGCAATTGTTATGTTTTTTATTTTTATGTTTATTGCGACTATTTAGACAACGGGACAATGTAGGACCGGTAGTATTAACAAGACGAACATTGAGATTATATTTGCGAATCAGAGAATTACTTTTTCTGTTTAAGCTATCGTTAACGAAAGGCATAGATAAATTAATATCTTTACTTGCATTGGAATGACGCTTCCTATTCTTCGATTTCCGTTTAAAATCTTTTTCTTTGAAACCGTTTTTCTTAAGTTTTTGTTTAGCATTATGAATTGCTTCAGTTTTATCTGCTATCGTATTGCATCTTTCATCGGCTGTGTTCAGAGCATTTTCTATGAAGTTACTTATAACATGATGTGGTATCCAACTGTCTTTGCGTAGAGAGTTATCCGAAGTTAATGGCTTACTATAGTGCTTGTAACAAACACAATCGTTTTTAATCGAGATGCTCAGATCTAGAAAGTTTAGACAATTTCTAAACGTCGAAGTAAAAGCTAGTTTTTTCTTTATTATTTTAACTAACGGATTTGCAGAAATTCAAGGGAGTGCGTTTCTCGATTACGAGTACAGCCTATAATCATGATCCTCCCGTTTGCTGCCATCACTTATTTAAAGGATGTTATATTGAATTTTATAAGCCAATTTGTCCATTTTCTGAGGATGATGTGAAGGCTGAGTACATGCGCTGGTGCATAAAATGGAACAAAGGAAATACATCCGATATTCCAACATGTCCAGCGACAGCTTTAAGTCAGTGCAATATTGACTTTTATCCATGCATACATGCATATTTAAAAATATTTTGCTGTCTTCAAACTACTACTGCAACTGCTGAAAGATCATTTTCAGCATTGAAACTTTTGAAAAATGACTTGCGGTCGACGATGGGTGAGTCTCGCATAACCGGACTCACGTTGATTTATGTTCATGATGATATACCTGTCGATATCGAGGCAGTCATTTCTAACTTCGGTCAAAGCTCTCGTAAATGTGATTTCATCGTCTGATTTTCATTGTCTGAACGTTGTTGTTATTTGAGGCCGACATCTATGAGACACAAACCTCCCTGACAGGCAATGAGAAGAAAGCTTTGTATAAGTGCGATTATAAGTATATTGAGGGATTTACGATTCATCGGTTTCATTATGTTTTGATAATGTCTTACACCGTTTAAAGAACACATTTGGTTGTAATATTTGCTTTTTCCTGATTGCCTTGTTCATGAAAGTGTGGATATAGCAGACGGTCTAACATTGATTGATTGATATTTTACTTGAAAAGATTAAGATCAATTACTCGTTTATTGTATTTGTTTTCATTGTTTGCCAAATGGTTTAGTAAGATGACAATGTTTTCAAAAAATTTAATAAACTAATTAAATGATTTTATCAATGATCATTCACAACGGAATATTTCATTTACAGCAAAAATTGAGTGCTTTATCAAGGCGCAACATGTTGAAAAATACACATGTTCATGGAAATCCAGATGACACAACATAGGGTTCCGTTTTTGAAACTCTGATTTCAGATTTGTGGTCAGCGAACTCGATTTGTATGCAAGACTAATAGCAGTTACTTGCTTGAAATAATAATTTTACTAAAAATGTTTAGACAGTGAATTCAAAAATTACAATTTTTGGAAAAGTACTCTTCGGAGTGACCTTCAAAACTTCAATTAGGATCAAGTGGAAGATATCAATTTCTGAGATATCAAAAAATACATACACAGGGCTGATGGAGCCCCCAGGCAGAATAGGATTAAAGTGCTTGATTGTGCTTGATTGCTAGAAACCCCTGCCCGGCCGTGCCGATTGGGGTCTAGACCGCCCCTCCCTTCGAAAAATCCTGGCGACGCCCCTGTTCGGCATCAGCCATCATTTACATCAACTGAATACACATAATTAAATGATAGCGCATTCTATCAATGACAAAGCTCTACAACTCGTAAACAGCTGCTAATGGTTAATATAGCAACAAATAAAGTCGCTGTGGCTTCGCTCGGTTGTCAGTATAAACGTCACGAGGATATACGTGTAATTCCTTACGGGCGTATCTTTGTGCGCCACCCTGTAATTGATACAAATAGGGAATATCAATTGATTCATTAAGACGGTATTAGAGCATGTGTGATTATCAAGAACCATAAATACTAGGCCCACATCTTGTGTAATTCCAAAATTGTATCATTTCGAAAAGTGAAGCTTTGACAGTTTGATTATATGGCCTTCAGTCTCCAAGTGTTGCACATTTTGAAAGTTTTTGAAAACATGTTGTTTACAAGATACATTTCTTACATTCCTACATTGCTTATATTTCAGTTCATAAGTATTCAACATCGATAATTGTCATCTTTTCGGGAAATAAGGACATGCAGAGACTCACCTCGATAATAATAATACCAAGTAGACATTTATCCGAAATTTCAAGAAAGCATCTACTCCTTGCCATTTTAAAAATGATTATGTTATTGTACGATGGCTTTTAGACAAACATAGTGCTGAAAAGTTATGGAATCCTTGAGTTAGCTTTCAGTTAAGATTGATTTCGAGTAGCAATTGGGAACATGCTAACCAAATTAACCATGATATTTTATACTGCACTGTTATCCGCTGTCAGGGAACCCTAGTTATTAGCGCCGATAGCTAGGGCTCTTGCCCTTGTGTTATCAGAAATGGATCTACATCAATGCATTTATTTTATATGCATAGAGCGCGAGAAGGTTTAATTGACCTGTTTTTAAATAGGCCCTCAGATTGTCAACATTAAAGCCCTCTTCAGATGGGTACAGATTACAAAAGGTTTAACTAATTCTGGTACTTTTCTTGCCTTGAAGACGTCGAATATATGCTGGGTAAAGCAAAGTAAGTTGTTTTTTTAATTCACTGAATTTAGAAGTATACACAATGCATGTGATAAAAGCTGATGGATATTATTCAGCCTGACATACTTAATTTCACTGGTTTTCAACTAAACTTCAGCACAAAATACATTGGAATTATATTGACTAATGTGTTAAGTTGACTACTTGCTTTGTGACATAATTGTAAAATTTTGGCTTTGCGTCTGTTACAGTACAACACTAAAAAGTGAGTTCGTTTTTATTCCTATACATTAACGTAAATTAACGCACAAATTTGCGCTACAACGCAAAATTACCCTCCACCGACTTACTACCGTTTCTATACAGCCATAATCTATGCATCTAAATATCAGACATTTGAATGGAAAATGTTGATTTACTCACTTCATCTCTTCGCTTACTAACGAATCTCATTCAAGGCAACAAATGGCGATGATGAATTTTGCTCAACAGTTGTAAGTAATTTGTTCTCATGAAAATGATATAAATTTTGAATTTTGATGTTAAACTGCATGTGCAAAATATGTAGAACTGTAGCTATACAAGAAAAAGCGCTGTTGATGCAACCTTGCGTCTTCCGTCACCTCTCAAGGCACTCTAAGGCTTTTCAAAGTCGCTACTAAAGACTCTTTTCTCACGTGAATGACTGCTGCTCGTTTTTTTAACGTTTTGCGATTTTTTTGCAATCCATTATTGTGCAAAGGCCTTGAAGTTTTGTGAAAACACATGCCTTTTATAATAAAATTCGCCATTCTTAAGGATGGAAATAAAATCTTTTTGCGAACACAAGTCGGGATTCTCGCGCAAAATGACGAGAGACTCTGTGATTCCTAATGTGTGTTTGTCATTTTGCACGAGAATCCCGACTTGTGTTTGCAAAAAGATTTTATTTCCACCCATTACTTACCTTGGTAGCTTTAGTCTCTGTTTTGCTTCTTCTAATATCTAGGTTATTTACTCAGTTGTTATTAGTTCATATCTATTAAGTCTACAAGATTATAGGTTTGCATGCTCTCAATTTCATTCATAGATTTATTACTGTAGAAGTATATCATTTCAGATTTTGTATTTTATAGTTAGTCCATGTTTGCACTTGAATAAGAGTGGACGAAATGCATTGTGCAAGAATTAGTTTTTAATTTTATCAAAATGAATTTAGTGGCCTTATTTATTTAAAAACTGAGTTAAGGGGAATCATTTTTTAAAAATCTATAATCTGTTATTTTTATGACTAATAAAGACTGCTTCTAAATAATACAGTCCTGCGCTTGCAAATCTGTTTGCAAAAAAGTTTATAATATTCCGTTTGAAAATACTTCTACCAAACATTTAAGATGCATGTGCTTTAGATATGATTCGCTTGCATCTCAAAAATACGTGACATATTAGACTCACTTGCAATGAATTTACAAGTCCAGTAAGGTTACCCGCAAAAAAAAGAAAGAGTCCTAAAGACAATCAATTTATAATCAATTAGTCCTAAGACAATCAATCCATAGGCATTTTTGAGTTTTGCCCTTAAAAAACAAAAATATAGAATAGATCATAGCCGTCAGAAGCGCAAAATAAGCTGTGGTAGATGTCATAGATCAGGGGTCTCCAAAGTTTTCCAGCGGAGGGCCACATTGCTGAATTTTTAAAGCTTCGCGGGCCAAGGTTCTAAATTATTTATTTTACCAAAATACATGCAATGTAAATAAACAGTGAATTAATTATTAAAAAATGTTATTTATTCAGTACATAATTACAATGCATATAATATCAGCAACATTTAACATGTTTTTTAACTTCGATCAATAGGGGAAATATGAAATTGTTTCATTTTTGACAAAATTTTGTCCAACTGAGGTTCAAAATGAGTGGTTCCAATAACAGCTCTAGATTTGTCAAGCGTGTTAAAAGGGTTATAAAGTATATTTGTTTTTGTACGATTTCGGCAAGGCCTGTCTTTCGACATTTGTTTTATAATTTTGAAGGAGAGCTCGGCGGGCCGGATTAAAACCCCTCGCGGGCCGTACTTTGGAGACCCCTGTCATAGATGATAGTAATTGTTATCAAGACATGGGTAGGAATGCCATGGATAGAGGCTACGACATCCATACTCCAAGTTCTAGATAAATTATTACAATAGTTTCAAGTAAACTGCTACAACGTCACTCTTTCTACATGATATAAATGTAGAAAGGATATAATGCGAAAATATCTTTAGCATTGTATATCTTATTATATTATTTCCTCAATGAGAATATATCTTATTATCTTATGAGAATAAAGATGATATAATTCTTCTATCTGATGTTTCTATTCTGTCAATATGATGCAAAATGCACATTAATTCTGGGTTAGTCTAATTCTTAGGTCGTTCTTTTTCTAAAAAGAGCATTTTTGACAGCATTTTGCTGTCAGCAAATTTTCGCTTATGCCTGCAATATTTGCATCTGAGTGATGGAATTCTCTTTGCTGAACTTATGTCAGAGAAGTACACTCAACAGAAGCTAGAACCCCCCCCCCTCTGCAATTCTCTTCTGCTAGAGAAGAAAATCTCGTCCGCAAAGCTTCATGAACAGAGATCAACCATCTCGCGATCGGTGGCTGTCAGAGACGCACGCGGCGCATGTCAGATGAACTAATTAGACCCTTTGTTGGTCTTATTCTTTTTGGTCTTTTTCGTGTCATGCATTCTCTTATTGCGCTCTGAGCCAGCTCGGGGAGAGCGCTTTATAAATATACGATTTATTATTGTTATTATTCGCATGTTAATATTGAACATCAAAGATCAATGCATCAAATGCATTATGATTAAGTAATGCAATAAAACATCTGAAGGTAGCACATGTCTGAATGAATGTTTATCGGCTAAAATCATGTTATTCCACATTATGCATGTAATTTAGGATTCCGTTATCTGATTCATGCAAGGAATTCTATCATTAGTTTTTTGTGAGTACCATCAGAGAGTTCGGATGCCTAGCTCCTCACAAACAGAAGCGCATTGTCGTCTTGTAGGATGTAATGCTGCAGCCCACCGAACTTTGAACTGGCGAAGGGGACGAAGTGCTATTGTAGTATCTCCATAGGTCTCGCCCGACGCGCTCTTGTCCAGCACAACGAGTTCCGTCCTCCCGTTCAACGCGATTCCAGCGAAGACATGGACGGAGATGCCTTGTGATTCGTGTATCTGGACACAATCCGACTGGAATGCTTGACCGGGGCCTCTCCAAACACATACTCTGCCGTCGCTTTTGAAGAGGCGGACGCGAGTCTCGTCGGTGAGGACGACCCTTCTCTACTGCTGGATACGCCAGTGGGCTCGTTACATGCCCCATCGCTCCCTAGCTGCTACGTGGGCACGGCTAAGTTGCAATCGCTTCCTAATCCTTTTGGATCGCAATCCGGACTCTCGGAGACGCGCTCTGATCGTGTTCGAGCTGAGAATCTGGGCGAGGTGGCCCTTCTCACCCCACATTTACCTGAGTAGAATGGCCGGAAGAGTTCGATTGTCCCGTGCTAGGCGTCGGTCGGCCCTTTGCGTAGTCTGCCGTCGAACTCTCCCACAGTTGCCATGAAGAACAGCTCCAGTTCTCCTCCACTTTGCAAGAAGCTCACGAATTGTTTTCGGAGCTCGACCAAAGTAACGGACAACGGCTTTACAAGAGCTCCCTGCTTCAGCCATCCCAACTACCCGTAACCTTTCTTCTTTAGTCATTTGACGCACCATGATCAACTCAAGAGTCAAGACTAAGACCAGTTTGATCAAGTTGATTAATTTCATTTATAGATCTGTTCATTAGACATCAATTGACCTTTGATGTTCAATATTAACATGCGAATAAGACCAACAAAGGGTCTAATTAGTTCATCTGACATGCGCCGTGTGCGTCTCTGACAGCCACCGATTGCGAGATGGTTGATCTCTGTTCATGAAGCTTTGCGGACGAGATTTTCTTCTCTAGCAGAAGAGAATTGCAGAGGGGAGGTTTTAGCTTCTGTTGAGTGCATGATTACCGGTAATTACTGGTCATTTTTCAAGAATCGATGATCTTTGAGAGTTGATGATTTTCCAACTTTCGATAATCTAGTGCAATTAAGGATTACAAATGGAACACCTGCCATTTCACAGAGATTTCTTCGGCATCTGTCTAAGATCAGCGATCCGTATGTCCGACAATATGTAGGCTAGGTCGTGCATGCATCAGCATTCAACAGGCCTATACCGCGTTGGCGGCTTGAGTAGCGATAAGCTGAAGGGGAGGGAACAATTCGAAAGCAACAGCCATGCGACTAAATCATTTAGCCATACGGCTAAATTAAAGAACACTTTGTTGGTATGTCCCAAGTATACCGCCTGGTTGATCTATCATTAGTAATTGTAATAGTGTCAATGGAACATATGGTATTCTTTTAGAACAGGCAGTTGACTCGACTGGATCTAGCTATGTCAGGGATTCACCTCATTTTATCTCTTTGATAGATGACATTAATGTCACTAATAGCACCTTCTTTGTTACTGTCTAGGCAGGGCGGAAAGAGTCGCAACTCCTTATTGCCTGCAACGTCGATTACAATTAACAATGTTTTTGTCAATTAATGAGTCTGTGTTTTTCTTGAGTTCGGTCTACTTTGCTTCTTTACGAACTCCTTCACAAACGTTGTCTGTATATTTTCTAACTTGCTGTATAATTTGTATTGCATGATTTTCAATGTAACTTGGAAATAGACGATTACTTATCTTACTTAATGTCTTATTATGAGATATCAATGAAAGCAGTTTTACGGTCACCTTTTGCACACGGTCAAACAAAAAGTACGTGATGCACCGGTACAGCGGTATGCTACAAATCTAAGAGAACATAAAAACAACTGCATTTAATATCCAAGATTAGAGCCTTTTTGTAGCAATATGATACAATGCAAGAATACCAAATCGAGCACTTTTTCATGACATTTCGTACGAGATCGATCATTAAACGGAATTATCAGACAATCTTTGCTTCAAACGACCATTTTTTCATAGTCGTGTAATTGAACTAACCATATGGAAGCAAACAATTAACACAGGCATCCCAGCGTACTTCCACCAAAAAGTAGGGTGGTAAGTAGGGGCATTTTTTTAAGAAAGTATTTTTAAAATTTTATATCATAAAAAAGTAGGGATATTTTTACTAAAAAGTAGGTAAAAATAGGCAAATTTTTTTAAGAATGTAGAAATATGTGTAGATAGGTTGTAAATATATATATATATATATATATATATATATAAATATACATCTTAAGAGCAGATAAATCCACTACAAGGATCCTCACGCCGACCTTATAACCCAGGTATCAGGTGGTAAGTTTGTAAAACAAATTGTTCGTGGAAGACCGGTTTCGTTTTGAGAAAACTTTTTCAATTCCACATACACAGGCAAGTTGTTAGAGCTAAAGTGAACAAATCAAGCACAGTAAGTGAATTAATTACATGACACTTATCGATTAACAGACAGAGAATGACAAAGATTAGGGTGCATCGTCAACGATTGACAGATATTTGTATGACATGTAGAAAGCTGCTTTTGACAATATCGGATGACGCGATTGCTACAATGGCTGTATGGAACAATAAGATGCACATCTGACAATTTATTAAGTTCCTTGTTCAACCCATTCGGGTGCAAAGTATTTAGTCTTTTGATCCAACGATTTTCCTTTTTTAGTCTCTTCTTCTCATCTGGACAATGTTCCAGGACAACAAAAGAAAAATCGGATAACATACAAGATTCGGTAAAATGCTTGGATACAGATGTACAATAAAACGTTTTATATTTCGCAAATACTCGGCTATTCTTCTTGATATAGGTCTCGAAGTCTGGCCGACATATTGCACTTTACAACGCTTGCATAAAATCAAATAAATAACATTTTCCGATTTGCAGGTAAGTCTATGTACAATTAAAAACTTGTTATTATTTACACTACTTACAACAGATTTTGTACCGATTCCAAAAAGGCAAGTGTCACAATCACAAGGGAAGAAGCCAGCTTCCCAAGCTGTCAGCGATTGCAAAGTCAGTCCTAATACCTTTCTTACAGCATCTCTGATGGAGCTTCTGGAATAACCTTGAGCCATCCATCTCGGTTGTACAATATTTTTAACACTCTTGAAATCTTCATACGTAGCACAATGTGTTGCCCACCTGTAAATTTGACTAAACAAAATTGAACGAAATACATGAGGTGGGTGAAACGACGACTGAGACAAAATGCAATGAGTATCCGTGGGCTTAAAATCCACCCGGAACAAAACTTTATGGTTGGATTTATACAGTAGAAGGTCCAAAAAACGCATTTTGTGCAGATCAAATGACATTTCAACATTGATTGTAGGAAACCGATTATTTACAAAATCACAAAACACAAACAATTCACTTTGTGAAAAATCCCAGGTCAGACAAACATCATCAATAAATCGTATCCAAAAAGATAGATGTTTATCACAAAGCAACAGTTTTTCTTCCCAGTCAGTTAAAAAAATATTTGCGTATGAAGGACCGAATGGGCAACCCATCGCAGTCCCCTGCACTTGCAAAAACTTTTCACCTCGAAACGCAAAATTATTATTGTTCAGGATAACTTTCAGCATAGTAAGAAGAGTTAAATCAGGCCTCTTACTGTCCGGAAATTTTAAAAAGGCTCTCCCCACACCAGCAACTCCTTCATCGGTCGGAATGTTAGTGTAAAGTGAGCTTATGTCTAAAGTCACAAGGAAAGTCTGTGTTTTTACTTCAATGTCATGAAGGAGAGAGATGACATGCATGGAGTCACGAACAAAACTCTTACTAACACGGGCCAAGGGAGCCAAAAAATACTCCAAAAGAGTAGCACAGGTTCTAGTCACGCTCCCACAATCATTAACAATAGGCCTGCCAGGAGGCATAGAAGAAAAAAAATATCCAATGACTTTTATGTGCTTTTGAAAGCAAATAAAATTTACGTACTCTATCATTATTAGATGGTTCTAAGGCTAAACATTCTCGATTAGACAAAAAACCTTTTGACCGGAGAACGGATAACAAATTCATAAGCCTACGACGTACATGAGGGGGAAAGAGTCGCAACTCCTTATTGCCTGCAACGTCGATTACAATTAACAATGTTTTTGTCAATTAATGAGTCTGTGTTTTTCTTGAGTTCGGTCTACTTTGCTTCTTTACGAACTCCTTCACAAACGTTGTCTGCATATTTTCTAACTTGCTGTATAATTTGTATTGCATGATTTTCAATGTAACTTGGAAATAGACGATTACTTACTTACTTAATGTCTTAGCGGTCGAAAAGCGGTCGAAACGCGATCGTCCTGACCAAGTTCCTGTTGATGACCTCATTAAAAATAGTCAAATAATTTGTATGCATATTTTTGTAGAATTTTATTTCACGTTTTAGCTTAAGGAACTAACATTAATTCTCTTACACACCTGGTAGATTTTAGATAGCGTAATCCCGCTGTGTTAGCTAGATCTGGTATTTTGATTGGAAACAGACCTGTCCTCTTATCATCTGAATGGGCAGACTGTTAAATAGGATCTTTTCAATATATAAATGATAAACATAATTTTGAACAGAACGACTTACTCGCCAATTCATTACACATGAGGAGAGGAGAAGCGTTGTTTGTCCTTCTAGTAAGCATTTTTTAAATTTTTAGACATTTTAGGATATAAAAATTTTCTTTTAAATCATATTTTGTACCTATTGAAAATTAACTAGTCATTAGCTTGTTTTTTTTAATTTTGTTACCTTGACGCACTTTGCTACGTTGAATTATTATGAGATATCAATGAAAGCAGTTTTACGGTCACCTTTTGCACACGGTCAAACAAAAAGTACGTGATGCACCGGTACAGCGGTATGCTACAAATCTAAGAGCACATAAAAACAACTGCATTTAATATCCAAGAGATCCAAGCCTTTTTTGTAGCAATATGATACAATGCAAGAATACCAAATCAAGCACTTTTTCATGACATTTCGTACGAGATCGATCATTAAACGGAATTATCAGACAATCTTTGCTTCAAACGACCATTTTTTCATAGTCGTGTAATTGAACTAACCATATGGAAGCAAACAATTAACACAGGCATCCCAGCGTACTTCCACCAAAAAGTAGGGTGGTAAGTAGGGGCATTTTTTTAAGAAAGTATTTTTAAAATTTTATATCATAAAAAAGTAGGGATATTTTTACTAAAAAGTAGGTAAAAATAGGCAAATTTAGAATGTAGAAATGTTTGTTCTACAGAAAATATTTGTTCTACTTGTAGAAATATATTCTAGAATGTAGAAATATGTGTAGATAGGTTGTAAATATATATATATATATATATACATATATATGTGTGTGCGTGTGTATTTTCAAAATAATGGCAATCGACACTCGACACTTTCAAAGACAAGTTACAATAAATAATGGAACATGTATCTTAAAGTAATGACACAATAACTAAACTTGATTCGATATTCAAACGCGCGTAAAAGACTCATTCATATGTATGGCAGTCTTGATTGCAAATGAATTGTTTGCGAACAGAATTGACATGTGGCAAGATGACACGACCACTTCTAATGATAGGAGAGAGCAAATTGTTCAATATACAGACCGTTTCAAAAGTAATTGCACAAAAAAGCTAGGCCATTTTCAAATGAAATTTTCGTGTTGAAGTCCTGGATCAATTCTGATAAACGATATAGCATATGAAACCTTGTGTTCCATAGATTGTTTTGACATATATTTCGTTTTCATGTGCATGTGCCCGAGCATGTGCCTCGTTTGTTGAATTTTTTCTGGCACCCATTGTCAAAGCTTCAGATGGTTGTATTAGAGATTCCATACATCTTATTTCCATCCTCAATGATGTCAATGTTAATAAGGACACTATTTTGTTTAGCATGGACATAACATCTCTTTACACTAACATACCCGTTGAAGAGGGCATTGAAGCTGTTGCTCGTGCATTTTTAAAGTTTCCAGACCCAAAGCGTCCGGATTTGAGTCTTTTAACACTTCTGCGCCTTATTCTGAAAAACAACACTTTTGTTTTCAATGGTGATCTTTTTCAACAAATACATGGTATAGCCATGGGGTGTGCGTTTGATGCATCGTTCGCCAACATTTTTTTGATGGAATGGGAACAGCACATTTTCATGTTAAACAAACAGCCCGTGGTATGGAAAAGATATATTGATGATATTTTTGGAACTTGGGATTTTTCTCAAAGTGATCTTTGTAATTTTTATGAATCTGTAAATTGTTTTCATCCCTGTATTAAGGTAGCCTTAGATCATAATTTTGAAAAGCTTCGTTTTTTGGATTTAGAGTTATATAAATGTCATAATATTCTGCTGTCTCGCATTGGTTTTAGAACTTTGGATAGGCATTGCTTGCTGAGTAGCTATTCCTATCATCCGAATCACGTTTTTAAAAGTATTGTTTACGGTCACGTGTATAAATGGGCTTCTCATAGATCCACTTACCAGGATTTTCAAGATACCAAGAAAACTGTACAAAACGTTTGGCGCGATCAAGGTTATAGTAGGAGTGCTATGCGATCTGCTTGCTGTTCGTACCATTTTTTCTCTTACGAAACAGACTCCTACGTCATGAGTAGTAAGGAATCCTCCCAACTGCGCACAGCGCCCCCTCCTCTGGAGCGTGAGTTGGTTGTTGTCGGTCTGGGTCGACCGTCCGGGTGGGTCGTGGTCGACCGTCCTTGCTGGTCTTGGGTGGCGGTCTATGTTCTTGGTGCGTAGGGGTGTTTGTAGGCGTGAGTTGTGATTAGATTTGGCTTCCTGATGAAATTCTGCGTCGGCATGTTGAGTTTCATGGGTGTAGGTGTAGGTCTTGTGTGCTTTAGGTTGTTTTAAGAGGGTTTTTGAGTGAGAAAATGGTTGTAGCGGCTAAACGAAGCCTCGTATGTTAAAATGGACGGCGGAGTTGAGCTTTTTGGCCAATTTTGGGTCTAGGAGAGTTGTTTCCAGCGTCATAGGGCAAAGAACAAAGAACTTCGACCCCCCCCTCGGCAGCGTTTCTTCCAACTTTGGTTCTAGAAATGGTAGAAAGTCGTGCAATAGCTCGTTTGAAAGCTAAGAGTGCCACAAATTCATTGGAAAGTACAGTTTGACCCTATCTTCCTTTGCTGAGGCTTGAGAGTGACATTGAGACTTTTGGTCATGTTAGAGAGCCGTCAGAGGTTGAGTTTTGTGTTTTGGGCTCCAGCGGGCGAACGAAGCATCGGACGAGAAAACTGAGACCAGATTTGGAATCAGCGTCAAATTTTGGATAACCGATGTATCCACCCTCTTATCGATTGCATATTCACAGGATATATAAGTACGAGTCCGGGAGAGGAATCTCACTAAGTTGAGAAACTGACTACAGGTAGGTCGTTTCTCTTGAGCTCCGATATCGGACTTCTGACTTTTCATTGCTGATATCAGCTAAGGTGTCAGACTTATAGGTTAGTCAGTATAGAATGACTGACCATTTGATGATAGTAGGCCGAAATCTTCTAACGGCTATAACTTTGCTTCTACAAGTCCTTTAGACTTGATTCAAAAAACGTTCGACAACTCATGATGTGCTGTACGTGACAGACTACTTGTAAACGTTTTATGAGTAGTACTAAAATACTGAAAATTAATTAATTTTATTTTATTTTATTTTTCATTTAAATTCGTATTTAATGATGATGATTAATTAAAGTTTTTTAATAAAAGCAGTCGTTTATGAGTCTCTGTGACTTGGGACGCTTCCTCTTGTAAATAACTCCACCGGTTTTCATTTCAAAATCGGGGCCGGATACGAACACAGTGACATGACGCACGCTCTGTCAACCCGAGGTTGGATTTGTTGGTCGAGGCCTTGGAGCTGGGATACCATCCCCTCTGAGTAATGCCTGTAACGGATTCAAGAGCCTAACGCCTAGACGACTTCTATCAAATGTTTTTGGACTTAGTCTTTCAATGCATATCAGCAAGTAGTATCCTATAAACACTTGCTATCAAATTTTTACCCGATCTTTACAGAATCGTTACTCTAACTAAAATGGCTAAAAATGACTAAAATGGCAAACGGCAAGAATGTTAATCGGCAAGTGTAGCTGTGACCGTATTGCCAGAGGCAGCGAGCTCAAGAAACATATTAAAGAGGGGACGGTGGGCGAGCATGTGAGGAAAGTGTTGTTGAGGGTGTGTGTACATCACAAGGTGATATGTGAGGATGGGAGTGATGTAGAGTTCATTAGGAACCATAGCCAGTGGCCTAGTGGCAATATTAGTATGCAGGGCTTTAAGTCGTGGTTTGAGGGAGTTTTGATGGATATGGAAGAGGTGAGAGTGGCTGTGGCGACGATTGAGGGTGCGGTGGGAAAGAAAGTTGTAACCAAGGCGACTGATGACGGTATGAGTGAGGAAGAAGTGGAGTTGAGAGGGGACATCAAGAAGCCTGATGTTGATGTTGATTTGGATGACGTGTTGGAGGAATTATTTGGGAACATTAATGATCTTGAGAAGGGGAAGGATGAGGGAAAGGAAGTGGGTAAACCGTTGGCAGCATCATCGCCTCGGAGGGAGGAAGGGAACACAAGGGATGAATATGTGAGGATGAAGGATCGATTGAGAGCGGTTGAAGAGAAAAATAAAGTATTGGTGATGCGAAATGGGAAGTCGAAGGTAAAGGTTGAAGGGCATAGGGTGACGCGAGAAGAGTTGGAAAGTATGAGGCAGAAGGAGAAGGAGAACAAGAGGTTGGAGACTGAAGTAGAGCGATTGCATGAGCGTGAGAAGTGTAGAAAAAGAAGAGTGTATGAAGTCCATCTTCCCCTTTTCCAAAATAATGTTTGTGACGCACCGACAATTACGAGTGACCCAAACCAGACGCAGCAGTGCTATGAGGGCGACGGAGTCCGATCTCTACACATGAATATGGACATTACTGGAGAGCTTGAGGACTTCGTCGTCCGAAAAGTCCGGAAGAAGGTTCTCAGTAAGTTGCTTCAACATGATCATTTCTCCACCGCATCTTATCTCCTATTCTTTTCCTTTCAGAGATTTTACATCAGCAGTAGGATCGTTTTGATCCCGAGAACGCCCCAAACGGCTCTTTTGAGAGCCGCACGGAGCAAGAGTGATATTACCTCCTCGTGGTTAGCTCTGAACAGTTGTCTGACTGAATCTATCATATAATTAAAAAGACTGAGTCATGTCTTTGGATCAGAGAGGTATATAAACCATTGTCTCTCTTTCATTTTCATTTTAAACTCCATCATGCAGACACCAAACACGCTAGTCAGCTCTCCTGGCAAGCCTCGGCTAAAAGACACATGTTCACAGAAGGGCTTTGCAAACTTCGATATACGAGAGATGAGCTATAGAGAATGAACGGCGATTTATGTTGTGGGATATCAAGAACTACCAGGCGTCGGTTATATCGATAAAATCTAACTTCGGAATGTCGTCGTTTGCACATATCTAGCATCCCAGTGCTTGTGACAGTGAGGCAAGAACATATCGAATATGCTGAAATAAAGAAGTTAGACTGCGGTGTTTGACGCGAGTTCCAATCGTTATCAAAGAAAGGCAGCGGAAGTCCCTGCTTGAACATTCACCATCGTTTTGTTTCGCCAACCAACGTTCTCTCTTTAATAAGGTGGACGAACTGTCACTACGTCTTACTTTGCTAAAGCCTGACCTGGCAATTGGATGCGAAACATGGTTAGACGAGGATATACCTGACTCTGCTGTTAACGTCGACAATTATCGCATTTGTAGAAGGGACTGGAACAGGTTTGGTGGTGGCTTGATATGTTACATCAAATGAGATATTCAATTCCGTGCTATATAACAGAGGTCGATATTCCTGAAATGGCTGATTGTGAGACTGAATTCCTCGTTCTACTTTTCCAAAATAATTGAAGAGCGTTTTTGCAAAACTCACTCAGTCCATTTTCCTTATTTTTGGTAAAAGCTGATTTTTTGTTTCTATTCATTATAATCATTTTTAGTTCTGAACTAAGGTTTTTTATTTGATTCGAATGCTAGATGAAGCAGTATGTAGTCTTAAAACAAATATTCTATTTCAAGAGGAGGATATACATGTATACCGATATAAAAACGAATCAACTCTGCAAAACTCCCTCAGTCCTGGACTGAGTGATTTTTGAAAAAACGGCAAAACAAACCTAATACAGACAAGCCTTTCAAAATATAAAAATCAGTTATATGGTTCATCAGTGAAGTAACGATCAATAACATCTGCATCAGTAATCGACGTATCATTAACAATCGAATCATAAAACCATGCGCAGTCGTCTGGAATTGTAAAATACTTCATCAACTTTAGCACGTCATTTCTTTTCGCCGGTTTCACGTGAGTTTCCAATGTTTTGATTGCGGCTCTCTCCATTTCCAAGACGTTTCTCCCAACCTTGATGATAGAGGTGCCTGATGGTGTTGCATAATACGCTCGTTGAGTAGAAAAATCAGTTTTTGTATGCGTAAAGACTCTGCTATCGCTCATTTTGAATGGGAGTCGAGGCTTGGTTATATTCACGGATGCATATTTGTAATCACGGAGATTCCAAATCGTCGCCGAGTTTGTGGACATGACCATGAATACTGTAGATGTCATAATATTCCTTAGGAGAAATGATATTCTCTTGAAGACGTAAGTCTTTGTCAATTCGACCAAATACTCGATCTGGTGGCATGTAGCTATGTCCACGAACAGGGAAATAATGAACTACAGATTCGATTACTTTGCTTCCTCTTAAAAAATATTGAATGCAGTTAATCAAAATTGTGTTCTTATTTTGCGAGGCACAAGCATCAGAAAATAGTCGCAACTTCGTTGGAGGAGCAGGCGAACTTTCTAAATCCTTGTCAAGAGTAGTCAAGTAATCTAATAATGCACTTGATACCTCATTCGATCCACGACCAGCTTGGGTCTCCAGCCACGTGTAGATATGTATGTCATCTCTGTTTTGCTCTTTCTTATGCTTCATGATGGTCAAGTTATAAAGCCAAGCCTGTCTTGAATAGAATACCTCACCTACACTCAATTTTGGTAATGGTTGATTTTGTTGCATATCAAAGCATACTGTAAGGGTATTTTGAGGATCTTCGTTCAAAAACTTGTAAAATGTGCTCGCTTTTCTTTTGTAGAGACGAAACTCAGTTATATGCTCTTGCAATTTCTCTGAATTAGTTTCGGATTTAATACGCATTCTTAGTTGTTCGCAGAAGCTGCAAACATCTTGTCGAGGATTCCCTAAGCCAAGATTGAATCTTGAGTAGAATAATCTCTTGAATTTCAAGATTGAAGCTAAGTGTTGCTCCTTGTCAGAACGATCTTTTTTCCACAGTCTCCACATTCTTGAAATACAAAAGGTTGGTGGGAGGTACCTACGGATACTTTTATTCCTACCATAGTGACTTTCACGGCATTTATAACTTTTGATCCACTCTACATGTATGATTGATGCATCAGTCTCTTTGTCTTTATTTGTCTTTCTTGATCCTCGTTTTTCAACGAAATTTCGTCCTATATTGTGGTAGGTACGAACAAGACGATTTACTCGAAAGCGACTTATGCATAATATAGAGAGGAAAGACTGGTGACACACTTTCACTACTTCTTTATCCAGTTTTTTGACTTTGTATTGAGCCTGTAGAGACCGGCGTCGAGCAGAAGCTTGTACTCTTCTTCGCTGGCGTGTTGGCTGATGGACGTCAATGTATTTCATAATAAGCATATCTTGCCGAACTTTTTCAACATTTTCGTAAAGATGATCGAAGAAACCTGAAAAATAAAGTGGGGATCCTAAGAAAATGCATTAGCAAATGTATTGTATGTAGCAAAAGCCTATTGTTTCTTTACTATTATCATTCCTTCACTCCCATATCTTCTCAATGTTTCCACGTTGTATTGTTACACTGGAATAATACGAAATAAATATATTTATCATGTAAGTAATAATGCTACATACCGTGTATACTTGCATTTAACCTAGATGCGTGGGCCTACCGATAGGCTTGCGATTAGGTGATTAGGTCATACAAACAATACAACCACGATATGTAGGGTTTAGGCATTATTATCAATCTTGACATAAACCTGAGCTAAATCGAATTATATCGTAACCCAACCTAAACTTGTTGTGTCTACGAGAAGTAAACATTTCTGAAAAATCAGGAAGCTGAGAATAGAAGGACGATTGCTTTTTGTGCACTGCAATAATTTTCCGGAAATGTATTTCATGATGCATACTTCTGAAGTACATGTAATATCTTTCAACTTTCATCTGACTGGCCAATGGATCGGTCCTTCCTGGGTAACCCCATGAATACGGATATTCGAGCCTAAACACATTGGAGCCAGACAAACGAAGTAGGCCTACATGAGCTTATCCTACTATGTTTAGAGTATGACTTTGCTTTAGACAAAAGAACAGAGCAGATGAATGTAACAAATGAAATAAAAATGCATACATGTAAAGCAATTGAAAAGAAATTCTAATGGGAAAATACTAAAAGACTATAAATTATTCTGTCATACTCTTATTCATTTCGTTACTGTACCTTTTTAATTTAAGATACTTCGTTTCACTTCAGTTTAAAATTAAAAAGATATTTGTTAGTAGGTGAACTTACTTTGCACATCTTCCTCACTTAGAAGGGACGCCTGGCATATCGAATAATTCTGGTTATTGTGGCTACACTTCACTTCAGGTAGCTTCAGTTGCGGTTTGTAACGATTTGATTTTCTTCGTGCCGCAGTATTTCCCGATGAGTGCCTTTTCCTGCCAAAAGGCTTTTCAGTAACCGAAATATGGTAATCTTCGACCAATTCATTAACAGACATTGCAAGTCATTCACTGAAGCCGTCACAATAACGTCTGAACTGAGAACATTAATGATGGATCATAGTGTCACGAATAAAAAGTATAACCAAAGATATCTATGATATCTATCAAGAATAGCAAGCGATGAATGATAGACAACTGTCACGTATCTAATATGACTCATGGCGGCAACCAAAGAAGGTAGACAGACAGTCGGCTGCGACTAGGGAGCGCAAAATGAAGTAAAATCTAAATATAGTAGTTTATCATTGGACTGCGTGAGTTTTGCAGAGCTATTTGATGGACTGAGTGAGTTTTGCAAAGCTACAGTAGATGGACTGGGTGAGTTTTGAAAAATTCTCACAAATTAACAAATGGATTTCTGAGGTTTAAAATAGTGATACAAGCTAAAGTTTCTGATAGCTTATAGAATACATTTCATATTGATTAAAACGGGGCATAACTCATTTTTGAGAAAAATGGACTGAGTGAGTTTTGCAAAAACGCTCTTCAATTATTGCTAGCTGTCTACCACTCATTTTGGAACGATCAGTGTAAGAATGATGGACATTGGTGGACATTGTCGATTTTTCGTTGACATCAAGCTATACCTCGGAGAATCCACGAATCGTCATCTGCGGCGATTTCAATGACTTAAGACATTACTTTGATGTGATTTCGAGTCTGACTAACACAAAGGCAGTTGTGGAATTTCCTACTCGGAATGAGTGAAGTAAAATTATTGAGTCAATGAAAATCATTTATAAGTACACCGATGCAGTAATCACAATTATAATGAAAAAATAAAGAGAACGTGAACACATGAATACACGCAAAAATTCCTTAAGTCAAATTGTGTGTAAATTCTCAACAATTGCACAACAGTACGGAACGAAAGAATGCAGACGTCGAGTCGTACTACAAGATGGTAAAATATAACGCTGAGATCTAAAACAGCGCTCTGGCATAATGGAGTATAAGATATGTAGGTGGTCTGTACTGGATTTCATAAACAACCGCTTTGCTGCGTCGACTCTACGCTCCTTCAACTGCGGAAACCCACGGCACTTACAGTTGGCCACGTGAAAATATTTTGGCAAAGAACACACAAGTTTGTGAACACGATTTTGAAATCGATCGAGTCGGGTTTCCAGTGACACCGGTAATTTAAGAAAAACACAGGAGGCATACTCGAAGACACTTCGTATCAATGCACAATAAATAACAGTTAGTTCATGAGGGGAAAGTATAGGTCGAAGCAGTCGCATTCCATACAATCTCTGATTGGCGATCCTGAGAGGACATCTGGGAGAAGAGCACCAGATGCCCCTAAACGTCCAAGGTGCTACAAAGTCTACAATGACTTAAAGGTTCTTCCACTTGAATTTTCCTCGCTATAAAGTATATGTGCTTCAATTGTAAATAAACCTACATACTACATGTGTCTGTTTTTGATATTCAATCCCTTCATCATTTATCCTCAGTGATAGAGATAGTACTTAGGAAAAAATGATTGTATCTATCATCAGCTGGCATGATTTATACTGAGCTGTCAAATGATTAGATTTTCACTATGATGTTAATGATTATGTATGCTACATTACCCAGAAATAAGTGAAAACAGACAGATATAACAAATGAATCATTTATTAAGAAATTTACAAATAATTCAAAAGTTCTTCGGAAGTCACATTGTCCCATAAATTCTCACAACCACTGCAGCTGCACTTCAACTGCCTTAATCGTTCTTCTGCCGCGACCAGCACACCATAGATGTAGTCCCATTCTATTTCATTCCGGGGTTGGGGTGATGGACTGTACCATCTCCGTATATCATGGAGAAGGTTAATGTCAGTTTCCTTTTTCACATCTTCCTGATTGTAAAGCAGGTACAGTGGAACCTCCTATTGCGGACATTCTATACAGCGGACACCTCCGTATTACTGACAGTTAAGCTCAGTCCCGAATAATGTTCGTATCATCACCGGTAACTCTATATTGCGGACACCTCTAACATGCGAACACTAAGGCGCAGTCCCGACGGTGTCCGTAATATGGAGGTTCTACTGTAATTCCATCGCACATAAATCATTTCTTATTCCTCTTGTTCCGTTAGAGATGGTAATTCCAACTTTGGAATATCATCCAGCCTTCTCTGCTGCTTCTCCACCTTTGCCTTTTTCGGAGCGGGAGGACAAGTTGGTATGCTTGATGCAGACACTGGTGATTCATGTGAGAGAGTTGATGGTGAATCCATAATTTTGAAATGTATGCCATAGACTTGATTTGTTAGTGCTTAAGTATAAGCAAGCAACCAATCAAAATGAATAGCCAATGAATGTTGAGTATGGGAGTATATAAAGGGGAAAAATAGACTAGATTTCATTCGATATTTGAGACGTATTAACACCAAGTGAACATTTCTCTCCACTCAAATATATTCTAACGTTTCTGACGTGTTCTATTTTGGTTTGAGTCAATTACTACATTCTGACTATCAAAGTATCAGATTTTGACTTAATTTCTTTGAATTGGTACGTTAAAGATTTCATCACTCATCTCCCTTAAACGTTAGGTTAATAGCATCTTTCTCAATTTCAGGCATCTACTTCATCAAAGCGCTCCCTTCTCGAGGAAGCTCTACAACTGTTGAGTGAAGGTAGGTTGTAAAAATAAACTATGACTTCAATAGAGATGACAGAATGATTTCTCCTCCAGATGATGACAGTTCCAACTGAAGTGCGCAGTCACGGGAAGCATCCAAGACATGTGCTGATTGTGGGCATATCTTTACGAGGAAGCGCAATCTCACCCGACACATCAGACAACGTGTGTGTCAACCCAAATGAGCCTTATGGGCATGTTTTTACCGGTAATTTAGATATAATAAATGATCCACGTCTCAGAGCTATATTTGCGTATGGCACTAAACACAGATTGTCTAGGTCAATATCATGGAAATCCATTCAAAAAGAGATCAGCGATTCCATAGATAATCATATATCTCGTGTGTCCAGTCGCCTTCACTTAAAAGTTGATGACTTCTCTATTTGGAAAAACAGGGTCATGATGTTAGTAAAGCACCGCATCTTTCGTTGTAAGAAGTTGGGTAGGAAAGATAATGGCAGCGGCGTTTGTGTTGATAAGGAGTTGCAAGATCTCCAAAAAAACTTGATAGTCGTTCCTGTCGATAAAGCATCCAACAACTTTAGTTTCATATGTAAAAAGTTCTATCTCAAAATCCTGATGGACGAGCTTGGTTTTGACATAGATTCTTCCACTGCAGTAGGCAATGCTACTTATAAACCTGAGCTTATTTCTGATAAGGAAGTCCTTACTAAACACGTTGAAGATATGAAATCAAACTTTAATATTAATGTTAGTGACAAGGACCTTAAACTACCAAAACTTTTCTGGATTCCAAAATTGCATAAAAATCCTTATAAGTTTAGATTCATTGCCGGAGCCAGAAATTGTACAACTAAAAAGTTATCGGTGAATATCAACAAATGTCTGAAAGTGATAAGAGAAAATTTCCATAGATACTGTGAGTCAATCAGGAGTAATACTGGTTATTCTTATTTTTGGAGTGTAGCCTCGACTCAAGATTTTTTGAGGAATATTTCTAACGTGAACGTCCACTCTATGCAAGTTTTTGACTTCTCTACTCTTCATACAAACTTAGATCAAGGTGCTATCAAGAATAATATTTTTTCCATCCTTGATCTCACATTCAATTCCACTAATCGTAGATACTTGTGTGTAGGATATGGGAAGTCGTTTTTCTCCAAAATCAAATATAAGGGGTATTCTTGTTATGACGTGGACTCTTTTAAGAAGGCTATTGATTTTATAGTGTCTGAAGTCTACATTTCTTTTTCCGGTTACGTGTTCAGACAAATTCGAGGAGTACCAATGGGAGGGAATTGCAGTCCTTTACTTGCCGACTTGTTTCTGTTAAATTGCGAATTTGCTTTATGAAACAATTGGTTAAAAATAAAAAGTTTGGACTAGCTAAATTATTGTCAAACACTTCGAGATATATAGACGATATATGCGTAATAAATTACAAGCATTTCAATACCTTAATTCCGAAAATTTACCCAATGGAGCTTCTTGCAGATAGAAACGGAGTCAATGACAAAGCCGTTGTTTACCTCGATGTGAGACTCCAATCTAGTAGTGACGGTCTTCGAACTTCAATATATCATAAAGTGGAAGATTTTGATTTCCCTGTTGTTCTGTTGACATTTTCAGACAATGCAATACCTTATAACATGGGAATTAATGTATTTGCCAGCCAGGTTTTACGTTATTGTCGCATCTGCTCGAATCTTGAAGATCTAATTAAACGAATTAATATGACACTTTTTGTGATGAGCAGCAGAGGATATTGTAAGTCTAAAATGAAGGCATGTACTGAGAAAATCCTAACCGGTCATAACAATTTTCTAGTCAAGTTTGGATATTTCTCAGCCAGGCAGCTGACATCGCAGTGCGCAATTTAAACAATAAAATTAACACTGTTTGTTTTCTTAGCATTTTTTTATTGGTTATACCATTTCAGTATTTCACACATATATTTTAGTTTGTTTTGGATGTATCCGTCTTTTGCGGTTGTTTTGTTTTTGTTTTTACTATTACTATCAGTATTACTTATTATTACACATATCATTACTGTATTGATTTTAGAATGCCAGCCGCATATAAGTTTATGCGGGGCCCCGCCCGCCTGGGCTTGAGCGTTCAGGTAGAGGGGCCGAAACGCGACCAGGCGGGTACCTGCTGACGACTGGCTATTGTTTTATTTGTTTTATCGTTTTTTTTGTGTTTTTTTATCGCTAACTACCCTAGTGTGATGAATGGACTGCGTCGGTTACTGGTCTCCATAGGGTTGACATGGTGATTACTAAGTGTCTATTTATATATAAGTTCCTAATCAATCGAGCCTGAAACTTTGACCAAGGAGATCACTTGTTAAGCGGCCTTGTACGATCTCGTACACTTAAGGGTGAAGTCCAGCCCATATAGCGCTATGTTATGGACCCCCGGGAAGGTCCTCCCGGCACGCAATCAGATCCGTCAAGTCTTTGTGCTTAAATACCTTCATGCATTCATGCATTTGTCGAGGATCACAAGTCAAAGGACCATTAGGGGTAAGGTCCAGCCCCGCTTTAGAAACGCTGATTGAAAAATGGACTAGTGGGAAGGTCCTCCACACCGATCTCGTCAAGTTTGGCTCCAAAATGTAGTCCTAGGATAATCAAAAGTTTGACGCGCCTTGAACGTTTAATGTCTGCCGGTGGGAACGCACCACCTGTCCTCTTAAGGACAAACCTTAAGTCTTATTAACTATAAGTTTATTAAAATTATGAAACATGTAGACGTCGTTATGGGAATGTCCCAGCTTCAAACCATCATCAATCTCCCGAGGTGAGGATGATTCTATTCAACATGTCTCCTTTACTTGCGACTTTTGTTTCCAATCTTTTGAAACAGGTTTTGAATTATCTTCACATGGACTTCGCCACACACACACACATACAAATGATAGTTATAGCAACAGCACTTCCTCTATTCGACTAACTGAAGTATCGCTCAATAATGTAGTGAGAAATTACCATATGGAATCCTCAGAAACTATTGCTGATTTTCCGGAGTAGTTCCATCAAAATTCAACATTGATAGATGCGCTCTTTCATAATTTAGAGCAGTTTAGAATAAAAGCGCTCACCCTCCTCTCCTGCTACAGAGGTAGTCGATAAAGAAGCTTGGTTAAATTTTCACATCCAAGGATTAAAATCAAATATTGATAAATTTAACGAGCGCGATAGTGGTCTGATTTTTGATGGCATAGAATCTGTCAAGTTTAAAATTACTCTATTAGAAAATTACCGTGGACGAGGCTCTTTCAATCTTCCAAAAACGTTAACAGCTAAGAATGCAGTCATTTCTGTTGATTGTGAATCACAGTGTTTTAAGTATGCGGTATTATATATTCTCCACAATCATGATGTACAGAGCAACCGCTTCCGTAAAAGAAAATATCATGAATGGGAGAATGAATTGAAGTTTGATGACTGCAATGGCGAAGACATGAAGTTTAAAGATTTAGAGAAATTTGAAAAATTGAATGAAATTAAAGTAGTTGCTCACATCTGGCAAGAGGGGCTTAAGGGTGTGCGTTACAACAACCGTTCATCAACTTATGATCAGGTAGTCAATCTCCTGCTCGTATATCAAAATAATAGTGAAAATTGGCATTACTGTGGTATTCCTAAAATGACTCGACTATATTCCCACTTAACATCTAGAAGAGGAGAGTATTTCAAATGTGACCGTTGTATGCGCACTTTCTGGTCAAAAAATAAATTTGAAACACATTATGAATGGTGTAAGCGAGGTAAACTGCAAATAGAATGCATGCCCAAAGATAGAGTTTTCATAGAGAGAAAGGTGATGAATTAAGTCCTCTTCGTGTCATCTATGCTGACATCGAATGCTATATTGATGATAACACCCATAAAGCGGCAGTCATATCATGTTATGAGGTATGGCATGATTACTTCAAAAATAAAAATAATAAAATGCACGTCTGGCAAGGTGAGGATTGTATACATGAATTCTCACAATTCCTCGAAAGCGCTACCAAATTTCAGCAAAAATATGATCCTGAACTCCAACGCAGATCATTGAATATGTTAGCAGATGATCGCTAGCTTTCGTTACAGTACCACTTTTAAAACTATTTTGATCAAATCCCAAAATGTCCATTAGGGTATTGTCCATAATCAGCTCAATATTTTCCCCACTTACACTAAGAGACAGAACACCTTCTTTTTCAGAAAAAGAAATATGCTGTTCATTAATCACTTCATTCAAATAATCTATGGCCAATTTCACTGAAGTGATAATGTGAGGTGTCAACACTCTTGTTTTATGTAAGATACCACCGAAATGATCTATACATTTTCTGTATAAAGATACGGACCATTCTGTATCAAATTGATTTGAACTATTATATCCCAGATAGCGCATATTCAATTTTCCATGAAGAGCTGCAGAACGATGTCGCAAGAACTGATGAAAATCTTCTGAACAAACCAATACTAGATCATCATCATTTAGTTTATTGATTACGATATGATTAGACCCTCTGTTGTAAGTTAATGTTGCCACTTGTTCATCATTTACTCGAAGGAGATAATTAAATTTCTTCAATAATGCTTCAGAAGTCATGCTCGTCTTTCTTGCTTTAATCACAATCTTCTTCACCAACGTCTTTTCATTTTTCGGAATAAGATCCACATAATAGGCTTTCTCTTTATAAATTAAATTTTAACAACCTCTTGGATAGTAATTAGCTCAATAATTATCATAGCTTGTCAAGGCGCTAGCAAAGTAACCTAAATCATTTCTTAAACTCGGACTCAAAGCAACAATCCCATGTTTATCAACAGCATGATACATATGATCATATACACCATTGTGGGGAGTAAACTCGACAATGTGTCTACATGCTTTATTCAGGAAATCAAATACGACTTTTTTACATGTTGAGAAATCTTTCTTCGGCCATTTCGGAATGTAAACTCGACATCCCTCTTCACACTGATAGGCATCTGTACGTCTCATATTAATAGTCATCACTTCATGATCAAAAGTATAGACATAGTTACTGTGAACAACTTGAGTGACGCCTACTTCCCACTTTCCATTCAGCTGTTGTGTATTATCAATGGGAGTAGAAAAGATAGCAGCTCGATTACCAACAAATCTATTTGTTTCCACATTGCTAAGCAAAACATGATAGAATTACATTTTCATTTCGTTGATCTACACATTACCAATTTGCACAACATCATGAAGACTTGGATTTTGGACTCTCTACAATATATTAAAGTTGATCGCGATGGAAACGTTCATTTAAGAATTCTTGTGGAAATACATAGAAAGGAATTACATTAACATGGCGTCAATTTTTCAATCTTAATGATATCATGAGGGATTTGGAATATTTCAAAACGTTAAAATTCATCTCCTTGGGTAATCAAGTTTGGCTTCAACATCACAGAAATGAAATTCAAATCTATCATTCTCATCTCTCCATCTACTTCTCATTTCGCAAATGCAATTGGGAAAAGTAAAAAAGATGTGTACTTCGCTCTATTATGTCATTCATTCGTCGCGAGTTCATCGCATTGCTACGCAAATCTTAATCAGACACCATCTTCAACACAATGTCACACTCCATCATGAAGACTTGGATATGGGATTTCCTACAATATATTGAGATTGATCATGAACGAAACGTATGTTTCAAAGATTATACTGGAAATGTAAGAAGAGTATTTGCTTTATCATATCGACATTTTCAGTCATTAAATCATATTATGAAGGCTTAAAATACTTCTATATGAAAAAACATTCACGCATACAAATCACATATGCCTTTCTCATTCATCAGCGCGGTTAATGCGCTTAGAACTGCAGCAACTACTACGACGGATATGGAAGAGGGAGAAGTATGTGATGTCGAATCTGACTGTGGACAATATGGTGATCTCTACTCAATTGAGTGAAAATGTATCGTTTTTGAAGATTCATACCAGCAGTTTCAATTTGTGTTATGAACCAGAACTTTTTCCCGCGGCTCTCATTAGCTGCTGGTTACCTGTATATGTTGCAATCTTTCATAAAAGTAAAGTTATCATTACTGGACTGAAATCTGAAATGCAAGCAGATACTATCCTAGACTATCTAATCGAGTATGTACATAACCAACGGATTGTAAAATAAAAACAATTTTTATTCCAACATGATGTTTTTTATTTCAAATCATTATAGAACATACAAATCATCTTTTCATTAGAAGATGGATTACATGAAAACGTTTGAATAGCAGATTTGAATTGGCGTACATGTAAACGTTTTAAAATGAAGTACAATACGAAAGCACCACACGTTGATGAAAGTGGATGTTGCAGTATGCGCTCATTTCGTTGATATTGACGAGTATGTTTTCTCAACCACTGCTGTGTTGGTATATTCGGAGGTTGAGCAAGAGAGTCAAATAGTTCACCACGTCTGTCTTTTCCAATAAAGATAGCTTTCCAATGCTCACCTTCTAAATTCTGTGAATGAGTGTTCAATACAATATAGATGGGATGATGTTTTACTGTAGTCGGTAAGGTATCTAGCAAATAGACATTATCAAAAGCTTTCAACGTAGCTTCATCTGCATTACGCTGCACTTTAGTCTTAATATCGTCAGCATTCAACCAACTCATTAGCGATTATAGAGAAGAATCACGTCACGATACTTAGTTATTTCAATACTTGAATCAAAGACTGCATAAATTAACACATTGATCGTCTCCGTTAGCGTTGTTTTGAACTCCAGATCTAAGCGAATATTATGAGGAACGTTAGCTTGACGATAAGGTGCACTAATATCGCTGTCAGCAGTCAAATCAAATGCATAAAAAGTATATCCACTCTTAAACTCTTTCATAGTTAGTCCGTTGCTGTCATCCGTATTGTAAAAGCCAAAGACATCCATAAAATCAACATAACTGCGCATAAATTGATCCGCAGCAAAATCTGGTTAATAGGGTGGTCCAGGATGACTAACAACATTTACACGCAAAGCAATTTCACTTAAATTGTTGTGTTTGAAGTTGAAAGGATTCTTCTTGACATAACCATTGAATGTATCATTTTCAACCATTGCTACCATGAGGAGCTTTGGCTCTTCCGATGGAAATAAACCATCTCTCATAAAACTCTTTTGATCTTTAGGAATAGTAAAGGTGAGAAGCTTTGTATGTTGAATGGGATAAATGGCATTGTTGCGGTTGAGACCCTCAGCATACCCTCTAATTACACTTGGATTAGCCACCACCCGACGAATGTATACTGTAATATCTTCCACATGAATTATAAATTTCACAATTGAAGCAAATGCATTCAACAAAAATTCAGGCTTATTCAATGCAAGTTTGAGTCGCATACTGGTATTACAGAGTAAAAATTTTGATTGTCTGAAGAAGTCTAAATTAAGTGGACAATATAGCCGACATACTTTACTATCTTTAATCAAAGCAGATTGCTTTACAAAACCAGTGTTTGTCTCACTATCTAATAGTGCTGCTTGATCTCTATACCATCCCATTGCTTCCATATGACTGTTTTGAGCTGCTGGATGAAACTGTGATAGATCATTCAAATATGCTTTACAGGGATAATCGCTTTGACCACCTTCCACCTGGTGCTCTCCAATACTTAGAGAAACATCGCGAAATAATGTAGCCAGCGGTAAATTGTTCAGACCAACTTTATGTGCATCCTCAATTTTAGTTCCATCTTCTTGTTGAATTCTAAACCTCGCATCAACCAACGCATAACTCAAATCAATGTTGTCATCGCTAGCGCCAGGAATTACAAATTCAATAGGACCAGTATTCTCAACTGTACGAAGATGATAATCTACAATACTTGAACTAAGAATATCTGTCTGTATTTCTTGTTGATCAAACAAACAAAAGCCTGAAGTTTTGCACTCCATGATTAGAAGTTACGGCAGCGTCGTCGTTTAGCACTTGATGAAAGATTACAGCGCGCGCGACGTTTGCGTGAATGCCTTTTCTTAGTTTTGTTTGAAGTTCACTTCTTGCCACCACCGCGCTGTTTTCTTTTTCTTCTGACATTCATTCGTTTAGGTGCTTTCTTTAGTTGAGTAGCATTAAAAGTTTGCTGTAATGTTCTTAAACCGCGCTCCTTCCCACGATTTAGTATACTACTCTTTACATTTTTACCACTGGTAATATCATTAACAACATCACCAGCAAAGCCAACAGCATTATTGAAAACAGTTCGTTGTAAAGATCTTCCGACAGTAGATAAGAGAGGTTCTACAACAGATTTCAGCTCACCGAATATGCTACCTCCACGTTGACGGTTAGTGCCGGCGTAAATTGCACCCACCCCGTTTAGATAGGAGGGGCGTGAATAAAACGATGCAGTCGGATTCATAACTTAGACTTTGGAATTACAAGTTATATCTTTGCGTAAATCACTGACGATCGCGTAGATGAAAGATGCCTGCACGACGCATCCTAGAGTTCATACTTGAAGGATAACCGACCCATTTAACAAGACACCATTCTTCACCTTCTCGTTTTCTACTTCGAATGATTTTCGCTACTAAATATGTTTCACTTTGAGTGACCAACTCAATCTCATGACGATAAAAGCTACCATCAATTTCTTCATTATCGTAATCTTTCAACTTGTAAGTTGTTGGGGAGTCTTTTTTATTGATACTTGAAACTGTGAAAATTTCTTCTGTCCAATTCGGGAGATAACCTTTGGCAGAAACACTCTTTACTTTTGATATGCGAACTTTATCACCTATTTTCACATCACTTTTTGCATTATTACGCTTGCGTTGGAATGTTTCACGCACTCTATCTACGTTGTCAGCATTCACATCCGCTGGTCTGAGTCCAATAGAACGATGAATAGAGTGATTGTAGGCATGTAGCGCATCTTGTAGAACCTTTGTCCAATTTTGTGTTAAGTTGGCAGTGAAATGTCGCCACAAGCGATTTTTTAATGTGCGATTAAGACTTTCAACTAGTGCAGCCTTATAAGCACTCTTTACACTAAACAGCTCAATATCATATCTCTCAAATAATCTTCCCACCTGCTGATTTTCGAGCTCTTTTCCTTGATCACTCTGAATTCACTTTGGAATATGACCCTCTCGGAAAATTGACTGGAATGCCTTTGCTACTCGTTTACCTTCTTTAGTTGTTAAAGGTTGAGCCCACGCATAACGCGAGAAAATATCAATTACGGTTAAGATAAAATTGTGTCCCGAGTTATGTTTTGAAATAGAAGCAACGTCACACAAATCTGCTTGCCATTGTTCATCAATGTCATGAGCAATATAATGACGGGTGCGGTACTTCTTTTCCACTTGTTTGTGGAGTGTATATGTAGCTTGACCCTTTAACCATTGTTTAACTTGTGAGTGTGGAAGACCGCTCGCTTTTGACAATTTCTTTATAGATGCAAATCCTGCAGGATGTTTTACATCATAATATATTGACTTTAAAAGTTCATCCGATGACGACTGACTCTTTCTCCTTCTCATGTTTTTGCTTTCTTACCTTTTGGCATTTACAGCGACCGCAGGATTTATGGGATATACGTTTACATTGCTTAGGAGTCTCATTGTGAGAGCTGGCACAGCAAGTACAAGTTACAGTTACATTTGCTTCCGGCGGCTCATTACATGGTAAGCAAGAAATCTGCTTCAGATTAGTAGTCTGAGAACATGTATTTCTTTGGAGGAGTTCTTCTACGTCGTTCTCTTCCCCCTGTTTGCTTGATGGGTGTGGGAGGGATTTAGAAGGTGATCTCTTAAACCAATTCCTTGGCATTTTCATTTTACTCTTAACCGGTGAAGTAGATGAAATAGTATCAACTGCTGAAATAGAATCAAGTTCTTTCAATGTTTCATTATTCAAAGCAAATTTTGGAACATTGTGCTTTTTCAATAGTTTAAGAAAGTAAGACCAACCAGGTGGGACATAGCCTTGACGGCGCTTTCTGCGTGTTGCATACTGAATCAAGTCTTCATAACGTGAAGCGTTAATAATTTCATTATCATCTGAAATGATTTCACCTCTATCATTCACAGTGAGATATGGTTCAATGCTGTTGAAAAGGGACATTTCATGTGCGCGAGATGCTAAAGGTGTAGCAGTCGAAACAGAGTCACGCATCTTATTCTTCAAACTTTTCAATTCTTCGACAGTTTCCGATTGTAATAATACAGCACGATGTGGATCTTTGATATGCGCATTCTGCTGATAATTTAATTCATTCTTATAAATTTGATTTGCAAGAGGTTGTCTTACCCATCTTTTCCATCAGGAAACAAACTTTGCGTGATATAGATTATAAAGCATCTTTTGTCATGTGCTGCGCAAGTGAATATATCTGTAACGTCTTTAGAATTCTTGCTTTCCTTTAATAGATCATCCAATACAACGACATCATTGGACTGAATCTTATCCACTGGAATAATTCCTTCATTTCGAATTAAGTTACGACGTTGCAATTCCTGAAAGACTGAGGGTTGATAAATGCCATAAGACCAAATCACTCGATTGATAGATTCCCTAAACAACTCTTTTCTTATATCTAGCAAATTCAGAGTGAAAACAGTTTTACCTGCATGGAATGGACCTGATACAGTCAGAACTTAATCACATTGAAGTCTGAAATCCATTTTAATACTTTGGGATTCAATATTTGCATAATTAACGCTTAGGATTAAAGATCCTACCCAATAGGTCACCTACTACAGGAGACAACAGCGGAAGTAACACTGAAAGGAAACCACCCTTTTGTGTTAGAGTTTTCCTCTTTCTTTGAAAAGTAACTTTAGGATTGGAGATGAATCGTAATTTTGTAGTATGCCGCTTAAGTAACTTTCGTTGTTGTGGTGATAATTTCTTTGTCCTCAAACTTCTCACATGAGAATCAATTTCTCGAATAAATTCATCATTAGCATGTCGTATAGCATTATATCGCTGATTTCCTTTCATTCGTTGAAGAGCTTGAATGGCCCCAGAAAATTTTGAATGTCTTAACCATTGTTACAACTTGATTTTTCCACATTTGCATAGGTGCTAACTTTAATGACAGAAGTGACACTCAAAATGAGCTATATCACAGTGGCTACATTGACAAAGTTGAATACAGTATCGTATGAAACAGCGCTGGCAGAAAGTATGCTTACATCTCTTAAAGATGCGTTTTTCACTTCCATTCTTTCGCTTACATACATCGAACATATTTTCACTCTTACTATTAAT